>CM041545.1:14289000-14889000 GCA_023238725.1 Scortum barcoo
TGGGATTTCCATGGTCATGATCTGTTCTTCCACAGCGTGCCTATTGGCTTTGAGTCAGGTTAGGAAGAGGTGAAAGGGGCCACTGGCTTTTATAGCACCATACCATAGCGGCTTACTGTCTCTTTCCGCTTGGGTTTTATATAGACAGCATGAGGCACTGCATGCTAACTGCAGTCACACAGCCTTTTTGAAGTATAAAATCCATGTAGGATTTTTTTTAAAAAAGCAGCAAACAAAAATCAGAATTAACACTGACGTTGACCTTTTGTTACACCAACTGAAAAGGAGTATTCTCTGTGCAGGTCTGCATGTAAAATCAGTCCATATCACATGACAGATATTATGTCAAATCACAATCAGGTGCATTTCCAAGTAAGTTTTCATGTACAAGGAATTTGCTTTGGTATTGTGGTGTATGACAATAAACAAAAAAAAAAAAGTAGAAGTACAAAATAGTTACTATAACAACACATGTGTAGTATATCTGTTTTTTTCACACCAAATTAATAAAGTATAAGATAAATAAAGTATTCTGATTCTGATTGATTTTTAAAATGAAAGAGTATAAACATTTTGCAATGTACGAAAATAATAGTCCAAAAGATGTGCATTAAGGTAATGCATTAAGTCAGGTGTGGAGACTTTACCATAATGTAACATGCGTGTAATTTGCAAGCTTCAATTAAATTACATTAACATTAATTATTAATATGTGCTTTGGTGGCAATTATGGTTGTGACAGACACAGTGATTGGCTCCATAAAAGTGAATCATAATCATATTTTTTTTTCACAAAGTTAGCACTGTCTTGTAAGGCATTTACTTATGGACACACACTACCTTTTTCAACTAAACAAATAAAGTAGTCATGCATCTCTCCCACTTGTACATACACAGCCCAGCTATTCCAACAGTGTTTACAATTCAGAATGACAAACCAGATGGAGGTGATTTGGGATTATTATTATTATCAATGTGTCCACAGTCAGAAAAGCACGTCTGCAGCAACAATTAAATCCTCACGGAGTCACCTAGGCCAAATTAACACGTTAAACCCCAGCTGTGTAAGATTGTCAATTATTTTATTTAAAAAAACACAGTTAGTCCTTCACCAAAATTAGATGTCATTAATTTAGCAGCACTTTCCAAGTCATATATGTGAAGGAATATTGCTTTGCTCTCCTAAACACAGGAAAACACAGTATGCTATAGTGACCGACCCTATGGTTTCTCTTATCTCACTAACTTATTCCCTAACTTCAATGTGGCCGAGGATCAGTGGGATCGGTATTGTGGCAGGTAGTGAGGGGTGCTGTCCTTGAGGCCTTTTTTTCCCACTGTAGCGTGAGTGTTAAAAGAAACAGGACAGGGCACAGGATGTATGACATTGGCCAAGACAATAGAGGAAGTATAGTTTCACAGGCCACATGTTTACAATAAAGAGGTATTACAGTTACTGTAGTTGGTACTGTGCCTAAGCAGTCGACATGATTTGTGGTTTACAGGGATATGGAGTTTTTTTTATGGTTCATTCTAAGTAGTTGAGCAGGAGAACTGTAAATTGTTCAGTGATGTCAAGTTAAAGGCGCAAATTACTGTACTGTATGATATCTTGAACCAGCTCTATGAGTTGAAATAGTACTTTTATTGAATACAAAAAGGACAATCAAGTATGTCAGAGAGCTAAACGTGATAGTAAACTGGGGTCTTATTTTGTTATCATGCCTGTCCTACAAAATGGTATCCACTTTATCTAAGTGTATAAATATTAACTAACTGATTTTTTATGTTCCCTGGACTCTGAGGTAGATACAGGCTACAGGTACAATAAAGCCTGACTTGTACAATTATTAATTTTGTCCTGAGGGTGACCATAGATCATGAGGTCTTTAAAATCAAGTGCGTTTTTTACCTAGAAACTTTAAGTTCTACCTCTTGTTTTCTATTGCTCAGTGCTTTTGACTACCCCCAGGAGAACAAAAATTGTTCCTAGAAAGGCGTTGGCGAGAGCTGATCAAACCGGTTTTTTACAGTACTGGGAAGCGTTTAGTTTCATCCAGTCTAAGCAGGAATACAGGTCATGGTTTTGATATGAAAGCAATGTGATTCCTGGAATCTGTCAGACTATCATGCTTCACCCAACATGCAATGCAGGTTTTAACGTATATTGTCTATATTTTCTGGAAAGTGGACGGATCAGTAAGTGTTGTTTGAGGAGCTGTTAAAGCAATGACCCGCATGTCTGTCGCGCCAAACCCACCGATGTGTGATTATCACTGTGGAGCCAAAGTTCCTGAAGAGTCTGTCGCTGTGCCCTTATCTACACACTAAAGCTTTCAGATATGTCAGTGGCCACAGTTGTGTTATTTTCTTTCTATGAATCTTCTGAGGTGGTGAATGTAAACTGTCCCATTTGCCACTTTATGCGTACTTCTTGTAAAACATAAGTTAATATAAAACTGAAATAGTAAATCATTGAGAATATATTGTGTACTTGAAAAGAGAAGCAGGTTCTTAGAAACAGTGCTGCTGTTCGGTCTGTCACCGGGTTGCTCAGCTGTGTCGGTCAGTGCCCTTCAGAACTTGCATGAGAAAGAAACATTCCTTATTAATTACCTTTGCAAAGGTGAGGTGTCGTACAGTGGGCTCACATTTTACCTCAACGTGTCATTTGACACATCCTCTGCTCACCTTTTGAAACTGAGAAGCTACTGACGAACACAAATCGTAAATTATTCATATTCACTTGTCTGAATTTAGGTCTTAGCCTCACAGTGACCCGCTGTTTGTATGCTGTACTCTTTGTATATAAATCTTTACAACACACATAGTTGGTTGACTCCACATAATTTTATATATAAAAGTGTACATCTGTAATTTTAACTGTGGTATATAAGGATATAAACTGTGGAGCAGCACCATAAAGGTTTCACAGTACAATTAACAAACAAGACAAGGGTCCTGAGCTACAACTGAGTACAATTTATTAAAACAGAAAATGTACTCTCAAGAATCTATGTAATATGCTTTAAATGTAACATTCAGACCAATATTATCAGTGAGAGAAGAGCTTCACACTGTCGGCCAGCACTTTCTCAGCTTAGCAGCTTGTTCAGTTTGAGCGACTGATTACGTAAGGAGGCTATATGCAGCAGGAAGCTAATCCAGTGCCTTGACCTTAATGCCAATTATCAGATCATGGTGACGTTATTGAAATTAAGGCACCATAACAGTCACTTGATGAAAGTCTTTATGATATTTTCTTTGTGGCATAACAAGAAAAACATAGAATTTAGGTTCCAGTAGACATGATATGACAACACACCACTCACCAGCCTGGTGGCATTAATGTAGAATTTACCCACCAAGTCAGGTCATTTTACAAATATGATACAATTTTAAAGAAAATAAGCTTACTCATTTACTGATTTTACAACAAAAAGAAAAGTAGAATATATCGGGCTGGACTCTAAATACATTTAATATATAATTCATTATTACAACAATCCTTTGGCAACACTGCTGGTGTCTCCTTCAAGAGATGCATATTTTTAATGCACACAAGGTGTTGTGTTGGCATTCTTAGAAAAACCACATACACTCCTTGATTTCACTGTAGCACCTCTGTGTTTGCTCTCAACATTGTTGCTTTAAACAAAACTTGCACAGAAACAGCATAGCCAGCAAGAAAACTTGTTTGCCATGTTCTGTCAGGCTGCGGGGACAGTGAGAGCATGCAGGTATGGGTGGAGCAGTCACACTAGAAAACCTCCAAATCAGAATAACAATGCCTGTAAAGACTCTCAGTCATCTAGGCCATGGTCATTTATACAGTCTCTCTAATTCTGAACTGGAGAAGTCTCTTGTATAAGAAGTGAAACGTGTTCACCTCTCATCCAAGAGTCCAGTTGACTTTCCTCTAATGCTTAGAATAAAAAAAAACACACACAAATTAAAGTTTCCCTTCCGGATATACATTTTTATGTCAGAATAGTGATTTGTCAATGGCTTAAGTAAAAAATACTGACACACACTGAGGCTTTTAAGTGTGAAATTTCTTTTGTAAATACATTTCCCACATTACTCACCTGTGCCAAAGGTGTCGTCATGATTTTTTTTTAGCATGTGATTGTATTTTGTCTAATGCAAATGAGAGGCAAATTGTGGAGGATCTCAAATATGTCTGTTCTGTCAGGTGACCGCCTTTTTTGCATCTTTTTTCCTGAGTCATTTTTGGCTACATGTTCAGAGCCTGTTGCCTTATGGGTGTTGTAAGGAGGAGTTGTTTTATTTTCGTAAAACTTCCTTTACTTTATTGAATTCAGGAACACTGTTGTCCATTCTAACACATCCACAATGTGAACGTGCATCCATCAGCAACACATCAAATCCTTAGATGACAGCAACATTTCATCATCATTAATCAGAATAAGGGAAAAGAGCATGTGAAAGAGCATGTTAGGGGAAAGGCTTTCTGCCAGCTTTTACTTTTCACCACAACATCAGTTCTCCTGTCTATTTAACCTCTATCTCATCTTCTCTCTTCCTACTCCACTCTCACTATGGGCTCAGAGGTGAAAGGCTATGGCCACTAATAACTCAAACATCTGGCACATGGCTATGCAGATTTCCAAGTCATGTGAACGGGAGTCGGGTTGGCTGGCAGGGAGGCGAACCAGCCTCCCACTGTGTGTGTCTCTGTTGTGGAGGCAAAGACCGAACCCAGGTTATGCAATCAGTAATGTGCCAGCTGGTTGAGGTAGACAGAAACAGAGAGGATTTTTTTTTTTAATCCTTAATGAAACAGCATATATTCTCTGTAGAGGAATTCATTTTCACTTCATCACATTTACAGTTCTGTAGTATTTGTGTCATTTTAATACGTATAATCTCTTAGTTAAGTTAGATGACAAACTTATTATTCTGAATCACTGATGTTTTCTAAGCATATATTTCTCTTAAACACTGTAATGTATCCAGTAAGCCATCATGAGTTTGTTACGTTGTCTCTTCCTAATTATCATCTTTGGCTTTAAATTAATTTTAGTTGTTTACATGTGTCACACTCAAGCAGGACATGTGACAATAAGTAAACATCTTGCCGACATCTTGTGGACAGCGTCAAACACTGTGGCTGGTGTGATTTGTCAAGAACAGATTTGTCAGGACCCCACACTCACTTTCCTTTCCTCCTTTTTCTTCCTCCACTCAGCGGCTGAGGCTTTGTGGTGCCATGATGAAAGGAGTCCTGGAAGTTGTCCTGCTATTGTTGCTGCTATTCTTCACGCTGCACGTCAGGGGAACGCGTAAGTGTTTTGGTCTCGATATCTTCTGGCAACTCTGTCTGGAGTTAAGACATCTGAGAGGTGTCCGGTAGTTTACACAGGAAACAGGAGCCAGAGCGACACAATTGATAGGTGTTGAATAAATGATATAGTAATGTTGTTTATCTGTGGATATTTTTGTGGTGTATCCCAAACTGCTCACAATTCACATTTGTTGTCCTCTATTTCGGTTATGTAATACACACAGTTTAGTATGTAATAGAGTATTTGTTCTCATTTCCTGTCGGTCCTCAGGCTACAGTCTGCCTGGGAAGCCCACACGGACCAGATGTCGATCTCCAGAAAAAGAGACCTTCACCTGCTGGTGGGATCCAGGCTCTGACGGTGGACTGCCCACCACCCACGCCCTGTACTATCGCAAAGAAAAGTGGGTGGCTTCCCGTTTCTTGCAGTTACACATTGAACTTCATTTAGTTTCATTCTGATTGGTGCACACGGTGAGAAACGTAAAAAGTGACATGGATGGATTGTTGGTCACCATCTTCATCATCAAGAGCGAAGTCAAGTGATGCAGGAGCTGGGTTGATTGTTGAAGAATGGAGCTCAGCGCCAAGCGTAGCAATTGCAGCAAACACTTGCAGCAAATCTACTCAAGGTCGGCACCTTGGGAACGTAAGGACGGTTAATAGTTGTCGGTGAGCTGCCCGCCTGATGGTTTGCGGCATTGAGGGCATCAGACAGGTCTAAGAGGATAAAGATTGTGCAGAGTTATGTGGCACTGGTCATGCCCATGTGTGGGTTTCAGAATTGTGCAAGGTTGGTGGAAACAGAGAGGTGAACAAGGTTGCAGAGCCAGGGTAAAGAGGTTTTGAAGATAATTCTTGTTCTATAAATATATATAATGTGCTTTCTTGCTAAGAGAAGATCGATGCCACTCTCATGCCTGTCTGTTGAATGTGAGGCTACAGGCTCATATTCGTCATTGCACGTGTCTTGCTGTGTGAACATTTCGGTTTCGTCGTACTTTTTCTATCCCCACTTGAAGAATGTAACCGTGGGCTGATGCTGCACAGCAAATTCATGTTACTTAAAATGTAAGTGCTGTTCAACATGATGCATTAGATGAGTCATAGCAGCAGTATGTCTGGGAACTTTTTATCCATCGTACTTTGAAATGAAGCCTTTGCAAACTTCTCTTGTCATTGCCTACCCCTGCCATTGGCCTGGGGAGGTTGCAGACTTCCATGATCCATCAAGCTGCTTGCCCCTACTTAATAGCAAGAAACTTCACCGATTGGGTGAGCATAATGCACTGAAAAGCGCACATCAATGCTCTAAGATCCCCCCCGGTGAACACTTCCTCTGACCAATCAGCACCAGTCGCAGCTATAGTAACATGTTCACAACAACATATACGCTCCCAGTTGTGTTCATTAAAGCACCCAGGTCTACTTGGAATTCAGCACAAGTGGAGCCAAGCACTCGCACACAACATGATGGCTGAGTTACTTTCAATGTCCTCTGAAAAACAAAACATCCCGGAGAGAAGGGTGGCAAACCTGCCGTAGGAAAGATGGTTGTGTTCGAGAGCCTGAAAAACAAGATAACAAGGCGTAAACCCAACTAAAAAGAAGGTGCAGGCATAATAGGAAAGTATAAAACAACTACAGATAGCAAATGAACAAATTGAAAGAGGCAGAAATAGGAAATTACACAGGTCTTGCTTAATGGCTTAGACCTTTTTCTTTCTTTTCCACCTGCAATTTAGATAAACAAGGCACCCATTTATCATACACTCACCCTCTTATCCTGTTTTTCTCATCCTGTCCCACATACACACACCTCCTGTATCATGTATTATGGAGCATGAAGAGTACATGCTGCACAGTGCAAACCCACACATGCGACTACATGCTGCTTCCCTGTCTCTCTTGCAGCTCCGATACGTTGTACGAGTGTCCCGACTATCACACAGCTGGAGACAACTCCTGCTTCTTTAACAAGAACGACACGTCCATATGGGTCAACTACAACATCACTGTGGTGGCCACCAACGCGCTGGGCAGCACCTTCTCCGACCCCGTGGATATCGATGTGATGAACATTGGTGAGCGTGCTCCTTTTTGTTTTGCGTTTTTCGGATGGGGCGGTTTTATTTGTTCCCATGGTTTAGCGTGACGTTCGAGGCACAATTTCCCCATGAGG
This sequence comes from Scortum barcoo, assembly GCA_023238725.1. NCBI lineage: Eukaryota > Metazoa > Chordata > Actinopteri > Centrarchiformes > Terapontidae > Scortum > Scortum barcoo. The sequence goes on from CM041545.1 coordinate 14,296,491, forward strand.
ATTACAAAAGTGTATTTTAACGCACACTTGCACAGCTGCTCAGTGGGTTACACTCAGGCTAATGCTCTTTGAGTGTATTAACCCCACCCCCCCACCTTCTACATGTAACTGCACACTGGAGGTCACCATTTTAGGGCAAAGAAGTTAAAAAATATTTTGTCAGCCTACTGAACAAAGTTTATTATGACCAAGTGCCTCGTTCTTGAACTGGCTGACATGTTCTTTCATTACACTTGACACGGACACTGTGGTGTATTTTTAGCCAATCTTGCAAACATTATCCTGCAGCCAGAAATGCTCAATGAAGCTACGCATTAATCTGTGGACACTGTTTCGTCATCTTTGATTTTTTTTTTTTTAAATGTTGTTTTTAGGAAATGACGTTTTGACCCGTTTTAAAAGTAGGTATAAATGGGTAGTAGTAGGGACTGAACTGGAGATAAAAGCCACAGACAGGGGAGGGAAGTTTGCAAGTACTGAGAGATCAGCTAACACGCTGCTGGTTTTTGTTGACAGCAAAACAAATGTAGAATAATTCCAGCCTTTTATTTCATCTGTCATCTTATTAAATATGAATACTGAGCAGATCTACATCATATTATGTAATGATATATACATTTTGTATGAGGTTTGGAATTAGTCCCATACTGGCATGTTGCTCACTGCAGAGGCATGTTGTTTTTCTCCTGAAATATCCAAAAGGGAGTATAAACCCATTGATTTCAAAGACTTAAACTATCCATCTTGCCCTTGAGGCTGCTTATCTGAGGGCACTACTCTTCCCCTTGCCTCTAATATATCACATTGACCTTATTTCTCTATCAGTCCTAAGCAATATCATTGCAGAGGACCTCTTTGTTTTACCTCACAATTGCCAACTATGTGTCTCCGAGGAGGTAACTTAGAGCCTAAACATTAACATGTATCTCAATAAAACCGTCACACACGCTTCAGCTAATAGAGAGTCACTCCTGCAATGACCATGTTCATCCACTGGAGGTGTGCATAGGTTTACTATTACAAATAGGAAGACACATGGACACACCTCCGTCTGTCAGGAACAGTGCAAACTCCTGACACAGTGGTTGGCCTCACGCAGTAATGGTTGAGTTCACAAACAATATTTTCCTTTTCCTTCATCACACACACGCAGCACAACTCATCCTCTCTCATCCACATTTTTTTCTCTCCCTCCCCAGTCAAGCCTAATTCTCCTGAGATGTTAAAAGTGACTGTAATGGAGGACAACGGCTGGCCTTTCCTCCGGGCATCATGGGAACCGCCACATAAGGCTGACACCCGCTCCGGCTGGATCACTCTCATCTACGAGATCCGTGTCAAGTTGGAGGGGGAAAATGACTGGGAGGTACGCAACTTGTGCCAGGGAGCGGCCTGGTGGTGAAAATGTTTGTCACTCAATTGTGAGTTCATGTCGCTGAACGAGTCATTGAACCAGATGCTGAACAACCCCAAGGGTGCTGTCCTGCAGTTGACTCTGATCTCTGACAACTGTTGATATTGACCGCTGCTCATGGTTTGTGACCTGTGTGTGTTTTGTTCTCAGGTGCACCTTGCAGGCCAGCAGAAGATCTTTAACATTTTCAGCCTGCGGTCGGGCGGTACATATCTGGTTCAGGTGCGCTGTAAGACCTTCCACGGCTTTTGGAGTGAATGGAGTTCCACCTCCAACATCAAAGTTCCTGACTGTAAGACACCTATCAACAATTACCTGCAGTGCACAACACAGTACATAACAGTAGCATATACTTATAATAGGATATGCTTTTCTTATATAAGATGTAATGTATTTGATAAAGGAATAGTTCAACATTTTGTTTTCATGCCAGAACTAGTTCTAGAAGCTGTGATTTCATGGAGTCCCCCCCAAACAAACACTGTTTTCTTTGTATCGATTAAACAAACAGGATATAATGTGTTTATTAGTGACCTTTAGAAGTGCTGGGAGAGAACCAGACATTAGCCAGACGAGCAGCTCCCCTTGTTCCCAGTCTTTATGCTAAGCTAAGCTAACTATACCCTGACTCCATATCAAACAGACATTAGAGTGATATCAGTGTTCTCATCTAACTCTCAAACAAAATGCACTTTTCCCCAAAATGTGAACAGTTCCTTTAACTAATTGTCATGGTATTAAAGCAGGATGATTGTGTAGTAATGTATCTGCAGCAATACAACTCCTTTAACAGTTTATAATATTAATCAGCATAGGAATAAGTAGACGATAAGACAGTGTAAGGTTGTATGTTGTGTTGAGGTACATGTTGTTATGTTGTGTCTTGCAGATTTCCATCGGGAGAAGTCGGTGTGGGTCCTCATTACGGTCTTTTCTGCCTTCATCTTCCTCGTCCTCGCATGGTTGCTACACATGAGCAGCCACAGGTAAAACAATGATCGTGAATCTCTCACAACATAATCATTACACTATTGTAAGATGCCAAATTATTTCTTTGTAATGAGAACTTGTTGTTGTTGTTTTTTAAGCACATCACTGAGGGATTAAACATTTTCATTAGTCAGGAGGAGAGACGTCTTTAGAGAGTTTAAAGTGCATAGATATTTAGAATATAATAATCAGACATTCCAGTTTGTACATAAAAAAACAAACAAAACAGCTATGACAGAATAGTTAATGTGTCATTGTAATTTGTTACAGTTGTTGTTATTTGCATTTATTTAACTCTAAATGCAAGGGATCTCTGTCTGCCTATCTTTCTGCCTGTTTATCTTCACACATGATGAGTGAATTGTTGAGGACCCACAGACAGTGCTGTGTCGAGTGTGAAGTTGTTTGGATGAGCAGTTCTTGAGAAAGCGAGAAAAATTGCCTTGTAGAGCCGGAGAGGTCTGCATTTACAAATCCACTGTTTTAGACATTCTCATGCCAGTTTAAACAGCAGATAAAACATTTGATTTTAGCATTACTCTTCATATAGATCTACTATTTGTCTGTGATTACATTATATGTGAGGCGTCAGCTGATTTAACAGTTTGTTAACCTTAAGCAGTAGTTAACAAAATGTTATTATCTATACCGAGTCTTTGTTGGTCTGTCTGTTCTTTGATTATCTCAAGAATCATTCATCTACTCGCTACTGCACTTTACAAAAACACGGTCAAGTAATAGAAAATGTCCATGACTCTTTTTTATTTTTATCATGGATCATCCTTGGATGACTACGGAAATCCTGACACAACAACATTTCAGAAAACAAAGAAGCATTTCACAAAACGCAATACTGTAACATTCTGGATTATGGAAAAGGTGGAACAACACTTCTTGTTTGTGATTGGACATAATTTAGTTCCCGGCACCAGTTCAGTGTCATTTCCTGTTTCTATTGTTTACTACGCTCAGCAGCGTCCTTGCACAAATTTTACTGTAAACTGAGTTTGAATGGATGGAAGAGGATATTGAAACCATAAGGGAATATTTAAACAAAGGACATTCTTATTATGTAAGTTTCGATATGCTTTTCAATATGTGACATTAAAATGTCTCATAGAAACCCTGAAAGCCTGCTTTAGTGAGTTAGGACTGAGGAGATGGGGCTCTCTTCAGTCCTAATTCTTCCAAGAAAGCTTTCAGGGGTTCCTTTTTTTATGTTATTACAAAATGAATGAAGTTTTTCTCATTTGCTTGAATTTTATTTGTCCACTCAAGAGTTACATTTTCTTTCTTCACCAAAAAAACAAAAGAGAATTTCATTCAAACTCAGAAATACTCTAAAACAAAAATGTTTATTGTGCTGCATCCGATTTTTTCATGCCATTCTTTTTTGCTGGACCACAACAACCATATACTAGGTTTTGATTACTCTTGTTTTCATACTTTTCAAGAAAATGAGAAATGAGGAATACTGTTAATAGAAATTTGAAAAACATAAAAGCAACTAAAGGAAACTTATGTGTGGCAATATCCAACATGTACTAAATATTCTGGGCTTTCTTTTTTAATTTTACAATCTGCCTTTTAGAAATATAGTCACCGACAAATAGTAGTAGACCTTACATCAAAATATAATTCAACCCTTAAATCTTGCGCATGCTTATGCTTTCTTCTTTGCGGGTTGTTTCTTTCTTGAGAGCCGTTCACGTCCCTGTGTCCTCAGCAATACACCCACCAAGTTTGAAGTCTATCCGATTAAAGAATCTTGAGATAATCAAAGGAAAGACAGACATGACAGAGATTCCTTGCATTTATTGTAAGAAGCATCGATTAGATTATTAGAATATCATCTCAAGTTTATAGATTTTCATCTGCTGCTCACAAGCTGACATTAATCTCTTTTTTTGTCTTGTGTGAAGCCTGAAGCATTGTATTCTGCCACCGGTCCCAGGTCCTAAAATCAAAGGATTTGATAAGCAGCTTCTCAAGGTAAAGCAGCAACATATGGAACATTTTTTTAATTGACATAATAACTCTCCTAATCTGCTGCAAATGATCATATTTAAATAGGAGAGGAAGACTTCTGACTAATTGTATCACTGCTTTTCTGCAACTGAATTTCCCTCTTTGTGCGTAGAATGGCAAGTCTGAGGAGGTCTTCAATGCACTGGTGGTGTCCGATTTCCCCCCAACTAACCTGTCTAACTATGAGGACTTGCTGGTGGAGTACCTGGAGGTGTACATCCCCGAGGGGCAGGAGCTGATGCTGGAGGAAAGCAAAGATCTACACGATGGCTTCCTCAAATCTGAGAGCACGTCTGACAGCGACTCTGGCCGGGGCAGCTGCGATAGCCACACCATGCTGCTGGACAAGTGCGGAGATTCAAAAGAAGAAAAGCAGCTGACGGAGCAGGAGAGCGGCTGTATGGGAACGGAGGCACAGAGGCACCAGAGGGGCTGGGAGGAGGGGGCGTTGACCTTCGCTCATGAAAACATGGTCAGCCCCGACATGTCCAGTGGGAGGGTGAAGACCTGGCCGTCTGTGTTTTCTCCACTGCCCCAGTACAGCTCGAGCCCGCTGGACCAGCGGAGCTCACTGGAGATGTCCAAACAGCACTACCTCTCCGACAGCCTGTTCCCCCCAGGCTCCATGCCATCCTACCTCACCCAACCTAGCCACAGCACCAAGGAGGCGCTCGGACCAAACTACTGGGAGTTCTCCTTGAGCAACAAGCAACCTCATCTGCTCCATCCCCAGGCGCAGACCCGCCAGCCACTCCAGTCCTACAGTGACATCAACATCTCCAGCATCGGCCGCAAACAGGCACCGGCCGGTCCTCAGTCACCCGCTCCCCAGCCCACAGAGTACGTTGAAGTCCAGAGGGTTAACAAGGAGGATATGGTGCTTCTCCAGCCTGTCACGTTAGGCCACCCCGAGACGCCCCACAGGGAGGAATACAGCAAGGTGAAGGGGGTGAACAGTGACAACTTGCTGCTGCTCCAGAGACAGGTGAGGGAAGAAGACAGGTGCACCTGCGAGGACCCGGAGACGGATGGAGCGAGGGAAAACTGCCACACGTCGTCCATCTGCGCCCAGAAGCCGACAGTCTGCTTTCACACTGCCATGCCGGCCCAGGACGAAAAGGTCCTGGTGGGAAATGGTTATGTTGACACTGCCACCGTGTTCTCACTGCCCACTCACTAGGCGCCCTTTAAAACCAGCTGGCAGGTCTGAGACATTACAAGTCCTGTTTTATGCTGGGACTGAGACAGAAAAACTAAAAAAACACTACCACTGGATGACTCCTTGAAAAACTGTTGCAAAGACAATATTTTGCTGTCACAGAATTACTCTTTCTTTTTTGAATGCAAAAGTATATGATTGAGTGATCTAAATATGACTGATTGTATAAATGATGTGGTTCTATATGTCGTCTTTATGATTAAATACTGTTGTAATCATTTTTTCACAGTCACAGACACGTCAAAGAACCTTCAAATATAATCAAATATATTGTTATACTGTGGTGCAATGTGAGTATCTGTTAAAATTATAAGTGTAAAATGATATTTGCAGAAAACTTTAAACGTGGGAATGTATTGCTCTATTTTTCATTCAGAGAATTTATTTTGTGTACATATTACTGCTTTGATCGAAGTGGTACATTTTTAAAAAAAAGTTATTTCTACAAAGATGTTTAGTTTTTTGAATGGGAAAATAGTGTCCTGATACTTGGTCGGTCATGTGCAACGCTAACCTTAAGTGACTCCGTCTCTGCTGTTTAACAGTGATAAATGTTTCTGTTTTACCTTTTTTTTTTTCGCATGTACATGTATAGCTTTATGAACACACACATGTATAAAATGCAGTTTTGAACAGAAATCAAATTTTTTTGGAAAGCTTGCCATAAAAATCATGCTTATAATAAATTTGCCATATGCAGTAACAGGATTTTGATATTTATTGTGCGTCTGCCAGTACATTTACAGTTGCATGCCTGTTGTTATTGCATGTGTGTAAATAACAGTGGTGAGGTAAAAAGCATGGTGACCTTTTGACTGATGAGTAGCATCTGAATCTACAGACAGCTGCTGTTCCTCTGCTGTTTGAACTTAAAATGGGAAATTTTCAGTATGGAACTGATATCAATGGAAAAAAGCACAGAAAGTAAATTGGTGTTAATTGAATATTCAGTGAAAAATTATAAATGCATGGTTTAAGAGGTATTAAACCAGCTGTGTGTTCATGTTTCTATTTTAATAAATAGCCAGGGAAAGGTTAATATAGTTAAAATTTTAAATGTGTATGTTTTTTTCAAATAATACATTTTTGCACTCACATAAATGGGCCTTTGAGGTACATAATTAAGCAACTTGATGACCTTGACCTCGCAGAGGGGCCCCTGTTGGTTGAATGTGGGTGAATGACCGCCGGTCGACTGCCCACCACAATCACTTTTCAGGGTGAGGGAGAAAAAAAAAGACGACGCTGAAGTTAGCTTCAGATTCGTAGTCCAGGGTGGGTTGTTAAGGTGAATGTTAAGGGAAACAACTCAGGTTGTTCAGAGACTGATCCTCAGTTTTTACACCTCTTACTGTTGTGAAGGCGTGTTAGAGGAAGTCTTAGGGCTGTCTCACGCACACTTTTAAATTTATAAAACCTTTATTGTATTTTGAAAATGCACAAAAGGGAAATGTCTCTGCATCACCAAACCAGGTCCAGATCAAAAACCTTTAAATGTAGACATTTGAAAACTGGACTAGATTTTCCCAGTGAAGCCACAGATTCTTTAAGGTACAGTTTCAGATTTATGAAACCTTTAATCTAGTTGTGAAAGTGCAAAAAGGGAGATTCTTTCTCCACAAGACCACATTGAACCAGGTCCAGATCCAGACTATTACAGCCTACCTAGACTAGATCATCCCAGGGAATTAATTAACCAGGTGATCTATCAGTCCATGGAGATGTTTTGATTGTTTGATAGATGTTAAAATAACTACTTTTATTTGTTTTGAAATGAGAAAGACCACCTCGTCATAGCCATCTGTAGTGCCATGGAGAGACAAATTTGATAAAATTTGATAAAAGGCCGTGTGGGAGCAATAATTTGCTTTTGCTTTATTGTTGCGTTTTTCAACAAAAGACTAAAGGTTTCACAAATCTGATAATCTGATAATCTATATTCAACAAGTCTAGGTATCATGGTTTTTAATCTGGACCTGCTCCGGTGTAGTCGAGGTGAGAAAAAAGCTGTGAAGTCTCCCGTTTTTCACTTTCACTCACAGAATAAAGGCTTCATAAATGTGAAACTGCAGTGAAATTTCCCTTTTGTGCATTATCACAAATACAATAAAAGTTTTATAAAAGTTTTAAAGGTTTTAGGCAGTTCTAAGACTTCCCCTAAATGTCTAACAAGGCCTCACAACTATAAGGGGTGTAAAAAAAAAATAGGATGTTTAGGAAGTTTATTTTCTCTTAAGTTTCCCCTTAACTGATTAATTGGGGGGGACTACGAACTTGAAGCGAACTTCGGAGTCGTAAAAAGAAAGCGTGTGCAGTGCTCCGTCTGAGTGTCACACGGTGAAGTTCACAGGACAGGAGAGTGTCCTCTCCACCTGCTCGGCATGTTCAAACGTTCATCCCGTCTAACAAGACAAACCTGCCGCAGAGTTCCCGGTTTGACCAAACGCCTCTGGGCAAGTGGTGAGTTACCATGGAGACGAAGGAGCTCTAGAAGTGGCTGGTTGTTGTTGTTTATTGTTGTCGTTGTTTATTGTTGTCACTTATGCTGTTGTTCCTGTCTGTTGTTGTTGTTTACTGTTGTTGTTGATGTTCATGCTGTTGCTGTTGTCTGCTGTTGTTTTTGTTGTTGTTTATGCCGTTGTTGCTGCCTGTTGTTGTTGTTTGCTGTTGTTGTTTATGCTATTATTGCTGTCTGTTGTTTTTGTTTGCTGTTGTCTGTTGTTGCTTACTGTTGTCACTTATGCTGTTATTCCTCTCTGTTGTTGTTGTCTGTTGTTGTTGATGTTCATGCTGTTGTGTTGTTGTCTGTTGTTGTTTCTGTTTTTTTGTTGTTGTTTATGCTTGTTGTTGTTGTTGTCCGTTGTTGCTGTTATTTCTGCTGTTGTTGTTGTCTGTTCTTGTTGTTTGCTGTTGTTGTTTATGTTGTTGTTGATGTTCTGTTGCTGTTGTCTGATTGTTTTTGTTGTTGTTCTGTCTGTTGTTGTTGTTGTTGTTCCTGTCTGTTGTTGTTTACTGTTGTTGTTGTTGCTTTTACTGTTGTTGTTGATGTTCATGCTGTTGCTGTTGTTGTTGTCTATTGCTGTTGTTTTTGTTGTTGTTTGTTCCTGTCTGTTGTTGTTGCCTGTTTATGCTGTTGTTGTTGTTTATGCTGTTGTTGCTGCTGTTGTTGTTGTTTTGCTGTTGTTGTTCTTTGTTGTTATGCTATTATTATTGCTGTCTGTTGTTTTTGTTTGCTGTTGTCTGTTGTTGCTTGTTGCTTACTGTTGTCACTTATGCTGTTGTTCCTCTCTGTTGTTGTTGTCTGTTGTTGTTGATGTTCATGCTGTTGTTGTTGTCTGCTTGTTGTTTTTTTATGCTGTTTTTTTGTTGTTGTTTATGCCGTTGTTGCTGCCTGTTCTTGTTGTTTGCTGTTGTTGTTTATGCTGTTATTGCTGTCTGTTGTTGTTATTGTTGTTGTTGTTGTTGTTGTCCTGTCTGTTGTTGTTGATTACTGTTGTTGTTGATGTTCATGCTGTTGCTGTTGTCTGCTGTTGTTTTTGTTGTTGTTCCTGTCTGTTGTTGTTGTTTATGTTGTTGTTGTGTTGCTGTTGTTGCTGTTGCCTGTTATGCTGTTGTTGTTTTGTTGTTTTGCTGTTGTTCCTATGTTGTATGCTGTTGTTTGTTGTTGTTGTTTGCTGTTGTTGTTGTCTGTTGTTGTTTACTGTTGTTGTTGTTTGTCTGGCGTTGCTATGCTGTTGTTTGCTGTTGTTGTTGTTGTTGTTCTGTTGTTGTTGTTGTTTATGCTGTTGTTGTTTATGCTATTATTGCTGTCTGTTGTTTTTGTTTGCTGTTGTCTGTTGTTATTGTCTGTTGTTGCTTACTGTTGTCACTTATGCTGTTGTTCCTCTCTGTTGTTGTTGTCTACTGTTGTTGTTGATGTTCATGCTGTTGCTTGTTGTCTGCTGTTGTTTTTGTTGTTGTTTTTTTTGCCGTTGTTGTGCCTATGCCGTTGTTGCTGTTGTTGTTGTTTATGCCTGTTGTTGTTGTTTGCTGTTGTTGTTTATGCTATTATTGCTGTCTGTTGTTTTTGTTTGCTGTTGTTGTTGTTGTTTGCTGTTGTTGCTTACTGTTGTTGTTGTTGTTGTGCTGTTGTCTGACTTATGCTGTTGTTCCTCTCTTGTTGTTGTTGTTGTTGTTGTCTGTTGTTGTTGATGTTCATGCTGTTGTTGTTGTCTGCTGTTTTTTTGTTGTTGTTTCTGTTGTTGTTTATGCTTTTTATTTGTTGTTTATGCGTTGTTGCTGCCTGTTCTTGTTGTTTGCTGTTGTTGTTTATGCTGTTATTGCTGTCTGTTGTTGTTGTTGTTGTTCCTGTCTGTTGTTGTTGTTTACTGTTGTTGTTGATGTTCATGCTGTTGCTGTTGTCTGATGTTGTTTTTGTTGTTGTTCCTGTCTGTTGTTGTTGTTTATGCTTGTTGTTGCTGTTCCGTTGTTGTTGTTGTTGTTTGTGCTGCCTGTTATGTTGTTGTTTTGCTGTTGTTGTTCTTTATGCTATTATTGCTGTCTGTTGTTGTTGTGCTGTTGTTGCTGTTGTTGTTTATGCTTTGTTATTATTGCTGTCTGTTGTTTATGCTGTTGTTGTTTGTTTGCTATTGTCTGTTGTTGCTTACTGTTGTCACTTATGTTATTGCTGTTGTTCCTCTCTGTTGTTGTTGTTTTGTTATACTGTTGTTGTTGATGTTCATGCTGTTGTTGTTGTCTGTTGTTGTGTTGCTGTTTTTTTGTTGTTGTTTATGCCGTTGTTGTTGTTGTTGCTGTTCTGTCTGTTGTTGTTGTTGTTGTTCCTGTCTGTTGTTGTTTATTGCTGTTGTTGTTTGTTGTTTTTGTTGTTATTTGTGCTGTTTGTTGTTGTTGTTCTTGTGTTGTTTGCTTGTTGTTTGTTTTGTTGTTGTTCTTATTGCCGTGTTGTTGCTATTGCTTGTTGTTTGTTGTCTGTTGTTCTGTTGTTGCTGTTGTTGTTGTTGTTGTTTCATTGCTGTTGTTGTTCTATTCTGTTTATTGTTGCTTCCTGTGTTGTTCTCTGTTGTTGTTACTGTTGTTGTTGATTGTTGTTGTTGTTGTTGTTGTTGTTGCTGTTGCTGTTGTTGTTGTTTGCTGTTGTTGTTTGTTGCTGTTGTTGTTTTGCTGTTATTGCTGTCTGTTGTTGTTGTTGTTGTTCCTGTCTGTTGTTGTTGTTTACTGTTGTTGTTCTGTTGTTGTTGTTGTTTATGTTGTTGTTGCTGTTGCTGTTGTTGTTGTTGTTGTTGTTTTTGCTGTTGTTGTTTATGCTGTTGTTTTTGTTGTTGTTCCTGTTGTCTGTTGTTGTTGCTGTTGTTGTTGTTGTTTATGCCGTTGTTGCTGCCTGTTGTTGTTGTTTTGCTGTTGTTGCTTTATTGTTGTTGTTCTGTTATGCTATTATTGCTGTCTGTTGTTGTTGTTTGCTGTTGTTGTTTATGCTGTTATTATTGCTGTCTGTTGTTTTTGTTTGCTATTGTCTGTTGTTGCTTACTGTTGTCACTTATGCTGTTGTTCCTCTCTGTTGTTGTTGTCTACTGTTGTTGTTGATGTTTCATGCTGTTGTTGTTGTCTGTTGTCTGTTTTTTTGTTGTTGTTTATGCCGTTGTTGCTGCCTGTTCTTGTTGTTTGCTGTTGTTGTTTATGCCGTTATTCTATTGTTGCTGCCTGTTCTTGTTGTTTGCTTGTTGTTCCTATGCTGTTGTTGTTGATATGCTGTTGTTGTTTATGTCTGTTGTTGTTGTTGTTGTTCCTGTCTGTTGTTGTTGTTTACTGTTGTTGTTGTTGTTGTTGCTGTTGTTGTTGATGTTCATGCTGTTGCTTGTTGTCTGCTGTTGTTTTTGTTGTTGTTCCTGTCTGTTGTTGTTGTTTATGCTGTTGTTGCTGCCTGTTGTTGTTGTTTTGTTGTTGCTGTTATTGTTTATGCTTTATGCTGTCTGTTGTTGTTGTTTGCTGTTGTTGTTTGTTGCTGTTGTTGCCATGTTGTCTGTTGTTGTTTTGCTGTTGTTGTTTGTTTGCTGCTGTTGTTATGTTTTTTTGTTGTTGTTGTTGTTGTCTGTTGTTCTGTTGTTGTTGCCATATGTTACTGTTGTTCCTCTCTGTTGTTGTTGTCTTTCATGCTGTTGTTGTTGTCTGCTGTTTTTTTGTTGTTGTTTATGCCGTTGTTGCTGTTTCTTGTTGTTGTGTTGTTGTTTATGCTGTTGTTCTGTTGTTGTTGTTGTTGTTCTGCTGTTGTTGTTTACTGTTGTTGTTGATGTTCATGCTTTGTTGTTGTCTGCTGTTTTTTTGTTGTTGTTTATTGTTGTATGCCATTGTTGCTGCCTGTTGTTGTTGTTTTGCTGTTGTTGTTTATGCTAATATTATTGCTGTCTGTTATTGTTGATTGCTGTTGTTGTTTATGCTATTATTGCTGTCTGTTGTTGTTTGCTTGTTGTTGTTGTTGTTTATGCTGTCTGTTGTTGTTGTTGTTTGCTGTTGTTGTTGTATTATTGCTGTCTGTTATTGTTGTTTGCTGTTGTCTGTTCTTGTTTACTGTTGTCACTTATGCTGTTGTTCCTCTCTGTTGTTGTTGTTTACTCTTGTTGTTGATGTTCATGCTGTTGCTGTTGTTTTTGTTGTTGTTGTTGTTCTGTTGTTTTGTTTTTGTTGTTGTTGTTTATGCCGTTGTTGCTGCCTGTTGTTGTTGTTGTCTGCTGTTGTTTTTGTTGTTATTTGTGCCGTTGTTGCTGCCTGTTCTTGTTGTTTGCTGTTGTTGTTTATGCTTGTTGTTGTTGTTGCTGTTGTTGTTGTTGCTGATTGTTGTTGTTGCTGCTGTTGTCTGTTGTCTGTTATTGCTGTTGTTGTTTATGCTATTGTTGTTGTTTGCTGTTGTTTGCTGTTGTTGCTGCCCTGTTGTTGTTATCTGTTGTTGTTTACTGTTGTCACTTATGCTGTTGTTCCTGTCTGTTGTTGTTTACTGTTGTTGTTGATGTTCATGCTGTTGCTGTTGTCTGCTGTTGTTTTTGTTGTTGTTTATGCCGTTGTTGCTGCCTGTTGTTGTTGTTTATGCTATTATTGCTGTCTGTTGTTGTTGTTGTTTGCTGTTGTCTGTTGTTGTTTACTGCTGCTTCTTGTACAACCTGAACACTGTACCTTCGTGTCTGCCATAGTGAGGTGAATAACTTAAACCCAAAGTTATCTGTAATTCATTCAATGACAGTTAACATTACACCTGGTACACCTAAAACTAATGCAGGTAGATGGAGCAGTAAAAATACTCCTACATTCAAGATTTCAGATTTCAACAAAATTATTAACAGCAAAATGTACTTTAAGTTTTAAAAGTATGAGTACTTTAACGCTCAGTTGTCCCTCTCAGAGACCTCGTTTATGTTTTAGTCATAGCTATAGTATATTATTGCAGCACTTAATCTGAAAAAGCACATTTTATCTGCTTTTACATGTTGTTGGACAGTTTGGTAGCACAGTATCATCTTTTTTTTTAAACTGATCACATGTATTGTTTGTAAAATCTATTCCAGCTGTCAAATAACTGTAGCGCAGTTAAAAGGACAATATTTACCTGTGAAATGGAGTGAAATAGAAATATAAAGTGGCATAAAATTTAAATACTCAAGTAAAAGTGCCTTCGACTTACAGAAAGTTTTAGACAGGTGTTGACTGTATGTGTTGGTGTTGCTGGTAAACAGTATTGCATGATACTGACAGGTGTTTATCGTCCACCTCGTTATGTCAGTGATAACCTAAACACTTCACTGTATAAAATGGTACAGGACAAACTACAAAACTGGATATTATATTTCATTCATTCACACAGCATTATTGCATTTGTTTTAGCAAGGCAAACCTAATTAACTGGCCAGTACATTTATATTAATAGTAGAAACTGGTACAATGCTTTATCCACTGTTATGTAAAGCCAACTGTATGTTATTCAAATAACATAATAATAATAATAATAATAACCAAAAAATATGAGTAAGTTAAATTAATTTGCAACAGAACACATTAAAATAAAATACTTACAGCCATTTTATGTCACCAAGTCTGGTTAAATTGAGGCTGCATATGAAGAGGGAATAGTTAATCCATCCATCCATCCATCTTCATCCACTTGGTCCGGGACCGGGTCGCGGAGGCAGCAGTCTGAGCAGAGATGCCCAGACTTCCCTCACCCCAGACACTTCCTCCAGCTCTTCCGGGGGGATCCCGAGGCGTTCCCAGGCCAGCCGAGAGACATAGTCTCTCCAGCGTGTCCTGGGTCTTCCCCAGGGCCTCCTCCCGGTGGGACATGCCTGGAACACCTCCCTAGGGAGGCGTCCCAGGGGCATCCGAAATAGATGCCCAAGCCACCTCAGCTGACTCCTCTCGATGCGAAGCGAGCAGCGGCTCTACGGCTCCGAGCTCCTCCCGAGTGACCGAGCTTCTCACCCTATCTCTAAGGGAGCGCCCAGCCACCCTGCGGAGGAAACTCATTTCGGCCTCTTGTATCCGCGATCTTGTCCTTTCGGTCATTACCCAAAGTTCATGACCATAGGTGAGGGGGGAACGTAGATTGACTGCGGTAAATCGAGAGCTTTGCCTTTCGACTCAGCTCCTTCTTCACCACGACGGTCCGGTACACCGACCGCATCGCATAACTGTGGACGCTGCACCAATCCGCCTGTCAATCTCACGCTCCATCTTTCCCTCACTTGTGAACAAGACCCCGAGATACTTGAACTCCTCCACTTGAGGCAGGACCTCTCCACTCCACCCGGAGAGGGCACGCCACCCTTTTCCGGTCGAGAACCATGGCCTCGGATTTGGAGGTGCTGATTCTCATCCCAGCCGCTTCACACTCGGCTGCAAACCGCTCCAGCACATGCTGAAGGTCCTGGCTTGATGAAGCCAACAGGACAACATCATCTGCAAAAAGCAGAGATGAAATCCTGTGGTTCCCAAACCTGGACTCCCTCCGGCCCCTGGCTACGCCTAGAAATCCTGTCCATAAAGATTATGAACAGGACCGGGTGACAAAGGGCAGCCCTGCCGGAGTCCAACATGTACTGGGAACAGGTCTGACTTACTGCCGGCAATGCGAACCAAGCTCCTGCTCCGGTCATCGTACAGAGACCGAACAGCCCTTAGCAAAGGCCCCGGACCCCATACTCATGCGGAGCACTCCCCACAGAATACCACGAGGGACACGGTCGAATGCCTTCTCCAGATCCACAAAGCACATGTGGACTGGTTGGGCAAACTCCCATAAACCCTCAAGCACCCTGCATGGAGGGTATAGAGCTGGTCCAGTGTTCCACGACCGGGACGAAAACCGCATTGTTCCTCCTGAATCCGAGGGTCGACTATCGGCCGAATTCTCCTTTCCAGTACCCTGGCGTAGACCTTCCCGGGGAGGCTGAGAAGTGTGATCCCCCTGTAGTTGGAACACACTCTCCGGTCCCCCTTTTTAAAAAGAGGGACCACCACCCCAGTTTGCCAATCCAGAGGCACTGTCCCCAACCTCCATGCAATGTTGCAGAGGCGTGTCAGCCAAGACAGCCCCACAACATCCAGAGACTTGAGGTACTCAGGGCGGATCTCATCCACCCCCGGCGCCTTGCCACCGAGGAGCTTGCGAACTACCTCAGTGACTTCGGCTTGGGTGATGGACGAGGTCCACCTCAGAGTCCCCAGCCTCTGCTTCCTCACTGGAAGGCAGGTCGGTGGGATTGAGGAGATCCTCGAAGTATTTCTTCCACCGTCCGACAATGTCCTCAGTTGAGGTCAACAGCTCCCCACCCGCACTGTAAACAGTGTTGGCAGAGTACTGCTTCCCCCTTCTGAGGCGCCGGACGGTTTGCCAGAATCTCTTCGAGGCCGACCGATAGTCCTCCTCCATGGCCTCACCGAACTCCTCCCAGACCCGAGTTTTTGCCTCCAGGACCGTCCGGGCTGTGGCTTGCTTGGCCTGCCGGTACCTGTCAACTGCGTCAGGAGTCCCACAGGCCAACATGGTCCGATAGGACTCCTTCTTCAGCCTGACGGCATCCCTTACTTCCGGTGTCCACCACCGGGTTCGGGGATTGCCACCACGACAGGCACCAGAGACCTTGCGTCCACAACTTCCGAACCGCCATTGCGTCGACAATGGAGGCAGAGAACATAGTCCACTCGGACTCAATGTCCCCAGCCTCCCTCGGAATCTGTGAGAAGCTCTTCCGGAGGTGGGAGTTGAAGACCTCCCTGACAGAGGGCTCGGCCAGACGTTCCCAACAGACCCTCACAATACGTTTGGGTCTGCCAGGTCTGTCTGTCAACTTCCTCCTCTGCCAGCGGAGCCAACCCAACTCACCACCAGGTGGTGATCGGTTGACAGCTCAGCCCCTCTCTTTACCCGAGTGTCCAAGACATACGGCCGGAGATTAGATGAAACGACAACAAAGTCGATCATCGACCTCCGGCCTAGGGTGTCCTGGTGCCACGTGCACTGATGGACACCCTTATGCTTTCGAACATGGTGTTCGTTATGGACAAACCGTGGCTAGCACAGAAGTCCAATAACAGAAAACCGCTCGGGTTCAGATCGGGAGGCCGTTCCTCCCGATCACGCCCCTCCAGGTATCACCACTGTCGTTGACCCACGTGAGCGTTGAAGTCCCCCAGTAGAACAATGGAGTCCCCAGTCGGAGCACTATCAAGTACCCCTCCCAGGGACTCCAAGAAGGCCAGGGTACTCTGTACTGCTGTTCGGCCCGTAGGCACAAACAACAGCAAGAGACCTATCCCCAACCCGGCTAGGCGAGGCGCAGGGAAGCGAACCCTCTCGTTCACCGGGGTGAACTCCAACACGTGGTAGCTGAGGCTGGGGAGCTATAAGCAAGCCCACACCAGCTCGCCGCCGCTCACCCTGGGCAACTCCAGAGTAGTAGAGGGTCCAGCCCCTCTCAAGGAGCTGGGTTCCAGAGCCCAAGCTATGCGTGGTGGTGAGCCCGACTATCTCTAGCCGGTACCTCTCAACCTCCCGCACGAGCTCAGGCTCCTTCCCCCCCAGCGAGGTGACATTCCATGTCCCTATTGCCAGAGTTTTGTTCCAGGGATTGGGTCGTCGTCGAGGCCCCTGCCACGACTGCTACCCAAACCACATTGCACCGGCCCCTCATGGACCTTCCTGCGGGTGGTGAGCCTACTGGAAGGCGGGCCCACGTCGCCATTTCTTCGGGCTGAGCCCGGCCGGGTCCCGTGGGCAAAGACCCGGCCACCAGGCGCTCGCCTGCGAGCCCCAACCCCAGGCCTGGCTCCAGGGTGGGGCCCCGGTAACGCCAATCCGGGCGACGTTCAACGGTCCTTGTTGATTCTTTCTTCATGGTGGGCTTGTGAACCGCTCTTAGTCTGGCCCGTCACCTAGGACCTGTTTGCCATGGGAGACCCTACCAGGGGCGTAATGCCCCCGACAACATAGCTCCTAGGATCATTCGGGCACACAAAACCCCTCCTCCACCTTGGTACAGTAAGGTGGCGGTTCAAGGAGGGGGGGAATAGTTAAGCACATGATAATTAGACCATTACATAATCCACAGTCCTCTGTCCACAAGGTAAATGTTTCTCTAAATAGTTACCAGCTAGAACAGCGCTGCGTCTGCCTCACATTTTACAATCGAGAGGCAAGGCAAACAAGCAGCATTTCATCCCATGTTGCACAATGTGAGGTCAAAGGTGAGCTTAACGTGGTTACAGTCTCTCAGGCAGGTTTTCGTCTTATTAGAAGCAGTGCTGGCAAGAACATTTTCGAATTATATGAACGTAAACGGCATCTGTATATAATAAGCACACGGAAAGAGAGATGAAAGCTTTAAGACTCCTGCGTCCTAAATGACTCCCAAATGTCACAGAGATACCACAGTAAAGCCTTGATCAGCCTCTGCCAGCTAGCACCGTCAGCCCGTGGAGGTCATGGACTCCAGCTCTTTTTTCCCGCTGTCTAACCTTGAATTGCAATGATTTCACAGGTGCATTATGTCAGAAATCAGCCCTCACCACCAAAGGCCTCCCAGAGATGCCCCCGTGCAATTTCACACCAGACGAATACAAGGTAGGAGCTAGTTGAACCCTGTATCCTCTGCTCACCTCAGTAATCTATATTAAATGTTATTATGTCAGACTATAAATAAATATTAACATGCTGGTGGAGAATTATCAAAGTCATTTGCAGTAGTATCCCCTCCAAAACTCCTGCCCTACCTACTTGTCTTTTTCAAGGGTATGTCCAAAGAGCGGATGATGGAGATCCGCAGGCAGAACTGCAACCCCATGATCATGAAGGTCACCTACTATAAGAAACCGGTGTTCATCCATCAGGGATACATGCAGTGGCTGTGGGATGTGGACGGGAGGCGATATCTGGATCTGTTTGCTGGTGTGGCAACAGTCAGCGTGGGACACTGCCACCCGTAAGGTCTTTCTTCCCTCTCGCATGTTTTATTGTGACGTACAGTTCTTTATATAAAAATCATTCAGTCGATTAGTTTGCGTCCTTACGTCTGATTCACGATATCTGTGGGTGCAGGAGGGTGACAGCAGCCGCAGAGGAGCAGTTGAAGAGACTGTGGCATACTACTAACATCTACGTCTATCCTCCGCTCCACGAGTACTGTAAGAAACTAGCCTCCTACTTCCCAGATCCTCTTAAGGTAATTTAGTGGGATTTTTCATTTTGATCATCAGAGGGTGGATGAAAATGTGGGCCAAAATTAATATGTCTTTCACTGTCCAGGTTGTGTATCTGACCAACAGCGGCTCGGAGGCCAATGACCTGGCTATGCTGATGGCTCGACTTCACACAGGCAACTTTGACATCATCACTTTCAGGTTCAGGCCTTTGTACCAATTATGAATGCAGAGTGCCATTATCTGCTTCACAATTACATAAAAACTAAACTAAGAATAATAAAGGATAAAGACTAAGATTCACAGGCAGCATTCACTTTCCTTCACACACAGGTGACTCTTTTTTCAAAGTGGCTTTGCATTCGTTTTTCCACCAATTGAAGGTTCCATTAGAACAAAATAGATAATTTTATGAGGCATTGACAGGAGAAGCGACAGTTTGAGTAAACAACGAATTACAAGGTTGATGATTCAAGCAAGTGAATATGTGTGTGTGTGTGTATATATGTGTGTGTATTTATATTACGCTCATCCATTTACTCAGCATTTCACATGTTATCTAGCTTGAAAAGTGTGATTGAAAATGTTCCTGGTTAATTTTTCTCTTTCAGAGGGTCATACCACGGTGGCAGCCCACAGACAATGGGCCTTACTTCCAACGCAGCATATAAATACCCTATTGCCAATGGATTAGGCTGCACAACTGTACGTATGCATTAATCTATTACAATGCCATATAATAACAAAAGCATATAAATGCATTGTATTATTTCTCATTTAATGAAGATGAATATAATATGGGGATAGAAGTGGACAGATGCATATATGATGGATAAACATTTCACAGAAGTTAGAGGGGAAGCTGTGTGAGAAAGGAAAGTAAAAAATCTTACTCAGTACGTCAAGGCACTTTGAAAAAGAAAGAACAAGTGCACACCCACACACATAATGCTCAGGCTTGACATTGCAGGAGCTAATTAGCTGCTGTGTTCTTACTGCCTCTGTGTGCTTATATTGTGTGCAACATTTTGCATTAAACAGCTCCTCAGCCTCTCTCCTGTTTTTGGGTAGATTAAATCGATATCTCAAATGTCAACGCAGCATTTCAGGTTTCTTGATTATTTCTGTGTGCTGCGTTAATTATGAGTGACTTCTGCAGTCAGGTTGATCCAGCTGACTCTGTTTCTGCCCGATAAACAGACCATGTGTCCTGATGTGTTCAGAGGTCCGTGGGGAGGAAGCCACTGCAGGGACTCTCCTGTGCAGACCATCAGAGACTGTAGCTGTGCCCAAGGTAAACATTAACATTAAAAGAGAAAAACACGAACATCGTCGAGATTAGGCATTACGATGTCTTTTGCAATATTCCTACGAAACATTAACCTCACTTTAACATGTTACACAGTGACAAACAAATGGCTCATGCTGGGTTGTTTGTGTGTGTGTTTTAAATTAGTTCCTTTTTAATTGAACCATGATTTCACATGCAGGGCGGCACAGAGGTGTAGTGGTTAGCAAGAGGGTTCTGGGTTCAATCCCTGGTTGAAACAGGCCCTTCTGTGTGGAGTTTGCATGTTCTCCCTGTGCCTGTGTGGGTTCTCTCTGGGTACTCCAGCTTCCTCCCACAATCCAAAAGACATGCAGGTTAGGTTAATTGGCAACTCCAAATGTCCAGGTGTGAATGTGAGTGTGAGTGGTTGTCCGCCTCTCGCCCAAGATAGCTGAGATAGGCTCCAGCACCCCCTGCGACCCTGTGTGTCTGTGTGTCAGGATAAAACAGGGAATAGAAAATGGATGGATGGATGGATGGATGATTTCACATGCACCACAGGACATAAAGCTGCATCTTTTGGTAATGTTTTCTGAATGCTTGACTATTGAGAATGATCTGTCTTCATCCAATGTGAAAAAAATATGAGTTTATGTAGAGTTACAATTAATAAAGTGTGTTTCTCTCTATAAAAACTGTTATGAGGGTAAAACAGTTCACTTCTAACCTATGAAAATAAGACAAAAGAAGTATCAGGTTGCCTGTATGAAGTTCAAAGTCTCCTACTGTTGATCATTTACCTCTTTTGACCTTTTACCATTTTCAGGAATTTTAGCTATGTAGTATAGTATGCCTGCATCTCAGCTAGATCTAGTCTCCTAGATCTAGTCTTCCTAGAAATGTTCAGTACAATATGTCAACATATCTACAAAACAAACAACCGTTATGCTGCAAAATATGACCAACATCGCTCAATAGCAACCCTGCTGTGCATTAAATATAGTTTTAGTTATTATAGTGGTGGACAGTTTGAACAAAATGTATATAATGACAATTAAAGCAGCACAAAACAAGTCACAAAACACAACACAGTGAAAAATATAGTATTTAGTATTCACTGTGACTAACTAATTTTGGTAAGCTTTAACTTGTCATTCATTAACTGTGAACCTTGTAGTAATATGATCATTTTTTATGATACTGTTTTATGGAAAGATGATAAACAATATACTGAGTAATTGCTCAGGCCATAGCTTCTGTATAAGGATTATGTTTGGAATTTCTGATTTGTGTCCATGCTAATGTCTTTATGAGTCAAATAGACTTAGACTAGACTTAGACTTAGACTTAGACTTAGACTTCACTTTATTGATCCCTTTGGGATGACTCCCTCAGGGAAATTTACGTTTCCAGCAGCATACAGGTATAGAAGCACACAGTTGAAAAATAAAACAGTAAGTACTTAAAATACAAAATATAAAGAATGGGAATAAAATACTATAAGTAAATAGAAAGAGCTGAGTATGGCATGTCGTGTGAAATAAGTTATGGCTTTGTATAGTATAAGTATAAGTTAAGTGTTATATATATTATATAATATATAATATTTATATTAAATATAAAGGACTTCTCTTTGTTTGATCCCACAGGTCAGTGCATGGCAAATGAACAATACATTGGACAGCTCAAAGAGACATTTGCCACAAGTGTCCCAAGTCGAATTGCTGCTTTCTTTGGAGAGCCGATTCAGGTGCCGTATTCTGTTGTGCAGCAAAAATGTCATCTTAGCCCTTTGTTAGTGTGTCGCCCATGTTCATTGTTTCCTCATGTGCATTGTGTGCTTGTATTAATGAAGATGGGACTGTGAGATGTAAATGTGTTTGATTTGTACAGGGAGTCGGAGGAGCTGTGCAGTACCCTAAAAACTACCTGAAGGAGGCTTACAAACTTGTAAGAGAGAGAGGAGGGGTCTGCATTGCTGATGAGGTTAGAAACATGTTATGATACATATTTTTAATATATTTAGATGTATTGATGTATTCAAATGTAATAATGTATGTAAGAGTATATATTTACAATTTATATTATATTGATTTGTACACTTGAAAAATTGACACCTATATATGCATGTATGTGAATTAAAATACACATTTTCATGGTGTTGAATATGACTGTAGAATATGGGAAACTAATACAGTGATAATATAGATACAGTGATATCATTGTTTGTCCACTATTTGGTGCTGAGCAGAGTGAGTACAGTGGGATTTTTAAGCTTTTTTGCAAGAAACGGCTGCCTGCTGCTCTAGGCATCAAGGCCGGTGAGAGTGATGAGACTGAACCAAACATAGTGACAGTCTGTAAAAACAAAACAAAAATATGAAAGATGCTAAAATGCTTTATAGAGAGGAGGAAACCGTAGAGTCAGGTATAGTCGAGTCAGCTTGTTACTAATCATAGCAGACTTATCTTAAAAGATAAGGATTTCTTCACGTGAGCTTATAGTTCCATGACTTGCCATGTTGTGCTCAAGAGAAATATAAAGCAATCACCATTTCAAAGGGGTTCTAAGATTAAGCTATTAGTATGTCTCCATCTCTTTAGACCTTTATAATAAAGATGCAAATAAACCTAATTGTCTTTATTTGCACCTGACAGGTTCAGACTGGATTTGGGCGAACTGGAAGCCACTTCTGGGGTTTCCAAGGTCATGATGTCATTCCTGATATGGTTACAATGGCGAAGGGCATTGGTAATGGATTCCCAATGGGAGCTGTTGTTACAACACCTGGTGAGATAATACCACTACTGCATGATCATAAAAGTGTAGATAAAGGTATAAATTGCATACATGGTGTATTGTTATTTAACTGGTAAGATTAATGGGAAGTGATAAGACAGGTAGAATCATACAGATTAATGTTGAGAGTTTGGACTAAACTTCCACTAAAGCTCAAAACAGCTATGATTAATACCCAGCTGGATGGATTTATGAATAATAAACTATTTTTAACTATAATATATCTTATTTTAAAAAAGACATCAGAACATTTTAAACATTCATTTGTATCTGACTAATTATGAGCTCAGTTACTTTGGCTGAATGTATGTGGGCAAAGAGAATTATAGATTATTTGATTCACCATGTAACCCTCAAGGATGTTAGGCTAAAGATGGAGGAGATGTGCTTATGAATACCTACACCATGCAATAACACAGAAGTGTTCATTTGAGGGCTTCTTCTGTACCAGAAGCCCTGTCACACCAGTCACATGATGGTCTTGAGATATATGCGAATTGTCCTGAGATTATCACTGTTCTAAGAAAATAACACTGACAGGATGAGCTTCTTGAGCCCTGTTGCTATGGCTCTCTACCGTCTTTTCTGTGTGTTAGAATCAACCTGATGAGTTCATTAGTCTCATGTCATGAAACAAGTACATCTATTGCTGTGTGATCACAGTCGTAACACCTCGTAATTAATATTCACCTGTACAACCTGTACTTCACTCAAAGACCCCTCTGTTTTATTTATTTTTTTATTTTAGGTACAGAGGTACAGAGACTAAGATGAAAAGACTTTCATATTTCCACAAATCAGTTTTAATGCATGTAGTCTGAGTCTGATGTGTTTTAATTTGAAGCAGCAGTGAGTGGA
The DNA here is from genome assembly GCA_023238725.1 of Scortum barcoo. Classification (NCBI taxonomy): domain Eukaryota; kingdom Metazoa; phylum Chordata; class Actinopteri; order Centrarchiformes; family Terapontidae; genus Scortum; species Scortum barcoo. The sequence continues at coordinate 14,319,745 of CM041545.1, forward strand.
GGTGTGAGCTCGTTTATTCATGTGTTTTTCCAGAAATTGCCGCCTCATTTGCCAAAGGGGTTCACTTCAACACCTTTGGAGGAAATCCTGTGGCTTGTGTCATTGCTTCATCAGTGCTTGATGTAAGACTTCACCTTCTCTTTTCTACATCTGTCCTGCTCATCAGGAAAGATGAGTCAGTTACAGTAGATCAAAACTAAATGCATTTCTGAGTGTTATTATTGTAACTGCAGATAATAACATGACTCATGTATTTCTACTTAATAGACCATCAAAGAAGACGGTGCACAGCAGATCAGTCTCGATGTGGGCACCTATCTGATGACGGAGCTGGCAAAACTCAGAGACAAGTATGAGATTATCGGTGATGTCCGTGGGAAAGGCCTGCAGATTGGTGTGGAAATGGTCAAAGACAAGGTACTGAGTTTGCGACAGAAGTGACACTCACCTCCTCTCACGTGCTAGAACAACGTGTGTGCCTGTGCTGTGCTCCCCCAAGGGCATGGTTCAGCAATGCCCCAGTTAACCATTATCCTGAGCAGCAGTGACCATCTGTGATTGTGAACAGAACAATCTCAGGTGCAGAAGGACTGGCTCAAGTTCTCACTTTTTGTTTTTTTCTTCCTGTTGATACTGGCAGATATTGTGCCAGCAAAGGGAAGAGTCAGTACAGAAACTTATGATGAAATAAGATAATAAATTCCAGTTTAGTGAATTGCGTAATGTTCACAAGGATCTTCTTTGCTGATTCAGTTTCTCTGTGTTTGGCATGTGTCATCATTGTTTGTGAGACTTTGATATACTGCATAATTGTGCAGTGTTTTTTCCGACTAACAGTGTTAAGTGGAAAGGAGAGTGATCTCAAAACGTATAATAACCTTTAGTAAAGACAGGACAACTGCAAAGACAAGACAGAATAGCAGGTAAAGGTACATATACACTAAGGCTGATGAAGTAAGTCTAAAACTACTGCTACTTGAGTAACAGAAAATTATTAGACACGAGAAGTTGGATAGAGTTTGTAATATGAACTAATTTAGGTACTATGGTAACACTCTTCATTCACCCATTCACTTCTTGTCTGCCTCCCACAGGCCAGCAGGGTCCCGCTGCCCCCTGAGGCAATGAGTGAGATCTTTGAGGATGTCAAGGACATGGGAGTCCTGATAGGCAAAGGAGGAGTCTACGGACAGGTAACAGCACTCACCAGCGATGAAACAAACATTGGCACAGGATTTTTAAACAGAGCTTTTTCACCCTGCATCAGCGCAGACCCACGTTGCTTTAGTGGGGTAATTTTGCCTCTAGTGCTGAGCTTCATTCCATAAAGACTATTTTGTTGTGTGGCAATTGGCAATCAGACACATTTTACTGGCTTCAGACACATTTTACTGGCTTAAAAGGGACAACACTGCAGGTATTTAGAAGAACAAAAGATATTCAAGTCATACTATTATAGAATAGTAATAGTATAAAACTTTTTTGGGGTTCTGTAAGCTTTAAACATGTGCTCTAACATTTGTCACAGTTATTGTATAGCTTTATGTTGCATTTAGTAAATTGTAGCATTGTAGACCTTTTTACACATTTTCTTGGTAATCCTTGGCAGTACGTAATCTTATTTTTATGGCAGTCTTTCATACATGCGACACAATACATATATACTATTATGAAACCATTTCTAAATTTCAATGCCATAAAGTGCTGTGCGTAAACATTTTACCAGGCCATGAATATTTACATCTCTTCCTTTCAACATGTGTTCCAGAAAAGTCATTAGTGCCCGCTGTGCCCTTATTATTATGTCACACAAAATAAATCACTTAACCTGGTTTCACTTTTTTTTTGGTAATCTCTGGTGCTCCATAATCTCCTCTCTTGTTATCTCTTTTCTCTCCACTCAAGACTTTCCGCATCAAACCCCCCATGTGCATCACGATGGAGGATGCTGATTTCTTCCTGGCAGTTTTTGACAAGTCTGTCTGCAACTACATGGAAAAGAGATGAAAGTCCGATAAAGGCCTGCTTGATCGGCTCATTGCCAAGGACCAAACCTGGAAACCTGCTCAGCAGTGGATTGCATTTTTTTGTACACCTCTTAAAATGTTAAAAAAGAAGTCAGTATTAATCATTTTGGCCTTCTGAGGAAGACTACCTCTACCTTATTGTAAAAGGGAACTTTTTAGAACTTTGAAATTTGTGCTATTATGTAAGATATGATTATTTAACAATTTGTCATTTCTGAACACATGCTCTGTAGCTGATCATGGAATGTGAATATAATAATAATAATGATAAATCTGTGAGCCTGAGCAACAACCTTTTGTGCAGTTACTCATTCACTGCCCACTGCATGTATTCTATTTATAGGTTCTACCTATTTGTGGTCTTCAAACGACTATGGTTTTAATGATCTTTTTAATCCCATCTTCCTGTAATCTTCTGCTAAGATTATCCCTCTCTCTTGGTTCTGGAGCAAAAGCAGATCAGTTCCGTAGCGCTGAGCTTTGTGTCCAAATGACTTTGCGCATTAATGTTTATGAACTGTACAGGGATGACCTAACAAACTCAGTAGCTGCCCACTTAAGGTTTACCAGTTCAGGCTTCATAGAGCTAAAGTTGCTCCTGATAGTGAACACTATTGGCTATAATTTATCTTCACAGGGAAGTGCCTCGCATTCACTTCCAATACTAATAGCTTCCTGAAAATCTGTTTCAGTGATTGAAAACTGTCCTCGCACAAGGAGTGTGTAGACACATTCAAAGACTTACAAGGTCTTTTGCCCTTTCTGCTCGCTCTGACACCACTTAGTGGAGGGCAGCAATAATTTCTGTATATAATGAGACACACATTTGATTAAACACTAACACATTGAATACTTTAGTTGTAGTCCCTGCTTATTCTAAGTACTTCTTCTTAACTGTTTTAGATGCTGTTGCACGAACAAGGATCACAATGTCCTAATACAAGAGTACTGGCTGGTTGGTAGCCCCAAAACAAATACTCCATGAGAGACTGAAATGTGCTGTGTGCGCTGCAATAATCCACTGAACCTGAATAAATGAAAGGGGTGATAAATGCTGGTTTTGTCATATTTGTCTAAGCCACTCCTACCTGACTATAGCAGCCAGCCATGTTGAAAACAACTGAGCTTCAGTGAGGGCATCTAAGGACTCTATAGTTAAGTGTCACAATATCAGCCCGATTGTTGTGCTCCATTTACCACCTGCTCTTTGCCTTTGCCATATATTAACTCCCCTGTCATTTCAGATGTTGCCACTCTCTCTTGCCCTGTTTTAATCCCTAGGTTCCCGCCTTTCCCATCACCTGTCCTCCCCTCGTCCACCTGCATAGCTGTTTTCATTTCTTCGTCAAACCTTGTAGCATATATATATACTGGCCTATTCCCTTCACTCTCCGTCAGATATCTAATGTTTTTGATATCGGATTTGATATCAGATCGGCAGCCTTATATAATTACCATTTGGACCACCCTTTGAAATGACAGAACAAAAAGGTAACACAAATAAGTAATATTCAGACCAGTAGGAGTAGGAGAGTTATACATTGTTAAAATTGTTAGATAGACATCAACAGTATATCTAACACACATGCTGCGGTAATAACCCAACCCATTTTAATCTTTCCCTCAGAGTGTGAACCAACTAGACAACTGATGTCCAAACTGTGACTTCCATTGGAGCCTTACTCCCCCAACCGTGTGTGGTCTTGGCTTGGTTTGGCACCAGCTTCCTCCCCTTCTCTCTCTTCATGGATGCCATAGGATGATTATTATCTCATACCTTAAAAAAAAAAAAAACAACAACTGTGGAAACTCCACAACATCTGGAAATCCAAGCAATAGCCTAAAAACAAAGGTTTATTTATATAACAGAAATGTCAAGTCCATCTTCATGTACAGTTCTGAATGCTGAAGCTAATTTGAAAAGCGTTGACACTGTCCTCAAAGGTTCAGTAGGTAACTTTTTCAAACACTGTTTTTAGTCATATTCACTAAAACTGTCACCATGCCCTGACAGCAGAATATGAGACAGATCATCTGTGATGATAATCAGCCCCGCCTTCTGCCTCTAAAGCCATTTCCCCGAGTCAAAACAACCAATCAGAGTAGGGGGAGTGTCTAACGCAGTGTCAATCAAAGTTCGTGAACACGCTGCATGTCACCACAAGATGCTCAAACTCTTCCGGGTCGCTGCAGGGTCACAAGCTTGTTTGTTTCCGCAACAAGAAGCAACAGCAGAGAGAAAACTGAGCCTCCCTCCGCTGACAACTACTTTTGATACTGAGAGAGAAAAAACAGAAGATGAAGAAAAAGGATTTGACCAAGCCGGAGATTAAACGAGAGTAAACACCGGAGCCTTTGAGAGGTGGAGAGAGCTGAAAGATTCACACTGATGGAGAGTTAGATGCATTTCTGCTGGACATTATCAGTGTTTGATTTATGTTTGATTTTCTATCAAATAAACCACAAAAATAAGACGTGTTACTGTAACAGTCCGCGGTGAATCTCGCGCTACCGTGATGTTGAAGCCGAGCTAACATTAAACAGGTTCTTTGTCTAACACATCCCATCTTGTCCAGTGTTGTTGGAGAGTCTCTCAGATCGGTAAGAACCTGATCAATCAAGAATCTTTATTGTCATCATGTTTTCACAGAACAAAATTAAGATTTGTGACTTCCAGCTTTAAACATAAATATATGAAAAAATATGTAATATGTACATAAATATGTCTAGAGATTTAAAGTTGTAGCAGCAATGTACAGTAGGCGGATGGGTCAGTTGTTTAAGTCAAGTTGGCTCAAGTTCTCAATAGGGGGAAATGGATTGGACAGCTCTGGGGAAAAAGCTGTTTTTCAGTCTTGTAGTTTTGGCTTTTATGTTACTGTACCGCTTTCCAGAGGGAAGTCCAGTCCATTGCTCGGGTGAGTAGGGTCGGCTGGCAATATGTTTGGGCCTTCTTCTGGATCCGGCCAGCGTATATTGAGTTCAGGTCTGGAAGAGGACTTCCCACAATCCCCTGTGTCTGTTTCTTTCACCACCCGGGCTAAGTCTTTTCAGTCTTGTGCAGTGCAGCTGCCATACCACACTGTTGCACTGAGGCAGAGGAATGCTCTCTATTGTGGCCCTGTAGAAGTTTGTTCAGGAGCTGAGGGGAGAGTCCAGCATGTTTCAACTTCCTGAGGAAGAAGAGTCTTTGTTGAGCAGGTGAGCTGTGTTCATGGACCAAGTCAGGTCAGATGTGATGTGGATGCCCAGGAACTTGATATTGTTGACACACTCAACTGCTTCCCCGTGGATGAGGAGAGGAGCGTGCTCTGTCCTCCTGGACCTCCTGTAGTCCACTATGACCTCCTTGGTCTTGCTGGTGTTCAGAACAAGGTTGTTGTTTGAGCACCACTGAGTAAGGTGCTGGATCTCCTCTCTGTAGTGGGTCTCATCATTGTCCGATATGAGGCCCACTACGTGGTGGTGTCGTCTGCAAACCTTTACGATGGTGTTTGTGGAGTGGATGGCAGAACAAGTCACTGGTGAAGAGAGTGAAGAGGGCTGGGCTGAGCACGCAGCCCTGTGGTGTGCCTGTGCTCAGGACCAGTGTAGAGGATGTGTTGTCCCCGATTCTCACCACCTGAGGCCTGTTGGTGAGGAAGTCCCTGATCCAATAGGCACAGCGATGAGGGCAGTCCCAAGGTTGTGGAGCTTCAGTATCAGCTTGTCCGGGATCACTGTGTTGAAGGCTGAACTGAAGTCCACAAATAGCATTCCTCACGTAGGTGTTAGGAAGCTGCAGATGGGTCAGGGCTGTGTGAAGTGCAATGGAGTCTGCATCCTCTGTCGATCTGTTCAGATTGTGAACTAATTGCTGTATTCAGCATCACTGACTTGTATTGAATTGTGGATGACCATTTGGCTAACGTTACTTTTTTATGTTGGGAGGTGTCAGACCATCAGTATGTGATTTAAAAAAAACACACCCAGTATTTAGAAAGCAGTCATTTTTGTGTTTTAATTGTAGACAGGTGAATTATTATTGAATCATGAGGCCAGTGAAGAGTCACACCTCTATTATGTGATTTAATCCAGATCAATGTTATGCTGAACAGACAAGTTAATATTTAGTGTTTGTTTCACAATTTCATTTTTCTTACTGTTACTTTTATTGCCTTTTATTATGTTATCCAGAGATTTTAATTTGGATTATTTTAAAACAAATGAGTGTCCCTCCAAGAGTGCACTTTATTGCACTATTGAAGAATCAAGAATCCTGTCTTCATCACAAATCAAGTTTATATTGACCATAAATAATGTGCACTTTTAATCTGCAGTAACTTACCTTTTCAGTCATCCCTATGCAAAAGAAAGCTTCTTAATATATCTAAAGTGTTATTAATTTGAGATTAAAATGAGATTTTTAGATATTACTTTTGAGACGTTGCATGTCTAGTGTTGACCCTGTGGTTTGATTTGCTTCTAAATGAAGGTTAGTGTTTCAAATGGGTCCAAATATATTTCAGTAATGCAGTATAACAGCAAAGTGGTGTGTTTGTTAGTACATTAATGCATTTAGACACAAATCACTGAAGACAACACAATTAAACTTCTGTTTAATAAATATTTATGTTACTTGAATATGTTAAAAAATTCATTTTTGTAGATGTAAAATAAATCTATGTACAGTACTGCACAGCACTCAGACTGTTTACAGACGTCCTCAACGCTGAGCCCCTCCGGTGTTTGGCCCAGCGGACTCTCTCTCTGCCGGCCTTCTCTGTCACATGTCCCGCGCTCCTCCAGCCTCTGCTCGGCTCCATCGTCGTCGACATCTCCCCGCTCCGAGCTGCTGCGGGCGAAGTCGGCGTCAGGGTCTCAGTCTCTAAACTCTCACTGTAACAACAGATATGGAGAGAAATGTCACACATTGTGCAAAGACGCAAACGTAAATAAACTGTTAATTTACTGGCTCTCCATCTCGGCTACTGAAATTATGACCTTTATCGGGGAGGGGTCTTGTACTGGTTCAATTGTTCAAACAGAGAAAGGACCCAAACTTAGCTACTACTTCACCTTTAAGAAGAAAACCACAACTAAACAAAAGGGGTTGCAGAGACCATGAGGAGGATGGGAGAGCAAGCTGGGCACTGATTATCAAAGCTTCCCGTCACTGTTTGCAGGGGGGGAAGCAGACACGGCACAAAAAGCAAGGAGGGTGGGGAGTCACACTCACCTCAGGACACTTATAACAGAGGCTTGCTTCTTCTCTGGTCCCCAACAGGAAAGAACCGGCACCACCCGACACATCTGTACACAACAATGAGCACATACTGGAAATGTAGTAACCTGGTGCCTTGGTTATATATTTATCTCTGTGACGTTGCAGAGAAATCATTGTAGTTTGATGGGATCGGGGGAACCATTGGCTGCGCATTGTCCACCCATCCTTGTGACTTTGTAGAAATAGGAGAGCCCAAAGTGAGGCTGCAGCTTATTGTCAGATAGTGAAGGGATAAGGACACCTGTGTTCCCCATCTACCTGCTCAACATGTATAAAGTTGCCTCCTGTCTAAGTGGCCGCTCTGCAGGTCTCATCGGACAGTCTTACTGTTTGCCTGGTTTGGCCCAATTTCACCTGGGAAGTGGTGAGTTACCATGGAGATGGACAAAAAAAACAATATTTGTTGATCATGATCATCTGTTGCTGATATTTACACAGTCTGTAAATCACATCATGTAGCTGAGTTTTTCTAATACATTTTATCAGCTTATTATCTCATGAATTAACTATTTTAAATAACTGAAGGACAAGATAATCTGTCTGTGTTTAAGGAACCAGAGATAAACATTGCACTAGAAATTGATGCACCGGCAATGTAATATATTCTCTGCATATCAATAGCAGACTGTCTCAGGTGCATGGTTCAAACAAGACTTAATTTGACATAAAAATTAGGACAACTGCAATTGAATAACAGCAGAACATGTTGCAAAGATATAATTGTGCTTGCATGTGTACAATTTTTATAGGCACATCATCTTGCTTGAAACATGCTTGATTGAATATAGGGCAAATGGATAAGAAATGTTTTTTTGGACTTGACAGCAGTAAATTTTATTTCATACTATCGATTGTATATTTGCCAGTCAGACCAGTTTTAACTGGCATATTCCGGCCATGTATACACCGGGAACCTGTGTTGCATGATGTAAAGTTAATGTGGTTCAAACATTAACTTGGTTTTAATTAGATTAAATATTGACCAGATAATTTAGGATGCCGAGAAAACACAATGTATAACCAAGATGACATCAGATGTGTATTATTCCGGAAATAGTAAGATGCTTGGTTCCAGATTTCTAAATCATTGCCCACGTCTATGATTCCTTTTAGCATTTCACTTGAAAATGTCAATTTTATCTAATTATCAGGCTATGATATAGGGTCTAGATAAAATAAAAGTTAAGAATTTAAAGAGCTTTCCATCTCTTTAAAACTAAAGCTAAAAGCTAAAACTATCATGGTAAGGCAGTTATTCAAAAACTAACTACCTTTTCTTTCTGAATTTCAATCACAGGTGCAGTATGCCAGAAATTAGCCTTGAAGTATCGTCCAGCAGACCTCCCAGAGATGCCTGCATGCAGTTTCAAACCAGAGGAATACAAGGTAAGAGTAATGTGGCATCCAGGCATGGGATAAATAGTCTGGAAACCATGAGTGTCAATACCTGTTTTACCTAAGAGTTTGAAAACGTTTCATCTCTCATCCAAGAGGCTTCTTAGGTTCTTCTTCATCCTTTCTGGATGAAAGGTGAAACGTCTCCAACGGCTTCAGTCCAGTTGACTTTCTTGAGACACTTAGGAATTACCATCACATGTGTGACTGAGAATTCTCACAGACATACCTTTTTATATATTTTACTAGTAAGCATCCACTTACAGCAGACATGTAGTGAAGCTTATCTACATGAATTTGCAAAATCTGCAGCACAAGAAGCTTGGTGTTGCAGAGATTTAAGGAAAAACTTTGACCTGCAGGTGAAGCCACAAGAAAAGTCACAGGATTAGATAAATAGTTAGAATACATCCTCCTGGGATAATCCATCCAGAATAAAAAATACAAAATATCGTATTGAGAAGCTCTGTCCAGAGTACTAAAAAAAGTCACATGTATTTATGTCTATTCAGGGTATGTCCAAAGAGCAGATGATGGAGATCCGCAGGCAGAACTGCAACCCTGTGACCATGAAGATCACCTACTATAAGAAACCAGTGTTCATCCATCAGGGATACATGCAGTGGCTGTGGGATGTTGACGGGAGGCGATATCTGGATCTGTTTGCTGGTGTGGCAACTGTCAGCGTGGGTCACTGCCACCCGTAAGGTCTTTTTTTTCTTTCACTTTCAGTCAAAAATCACTCCCCACTGTTGCTCTGACCCTGACAACTTTGTGTGCAGGAAAGTGACAGCCGCTGTGGAGAGGCAATTGAAGAGACTGTGGCATACTACTAACATCTATGTCCATCCTACTCTGCATGAGTATTGTGAGAAACTAGCCTCCTACTTACCAGATCCTCTGAAGGTACTGTGGTAGATTTGATCACCTGAGGGCAGGACCCTGAATAAGAAAGAGAGCTTAAATCAAAATGTCTGCTGGTTTTTGTTTTACTGTTCAGGTTGTGTATCTGACCAACAGCGGCTCAGAGGCCAATGACCTGGCTATGCTGATGGCTCGACTTTACACAGGCAACTTCGACATCATCACTTTCAGGTAGAACTTCTCCCCATTAATTTGAAATTCTACATAGACAACAAGCGCTCCTTTCATGGGCCATAAATGGGGAACGAATGTTTTACTAAATAAACAAGGTTGATGATTCCATTGTAATATATTTAGTCATTGTGAACATGTTTTATTATTCTCATAATTCATTCAATATATCAATATTTGATCTACTCATCATTTAAATGTTGTTATTGGGTCTTTTATCTTCCAGAGGATCATACCATGGTGGTACCCAGCAGACCATGGGCCTTACCTCCAACTCACCATATAAATACCCCATCGCCACTAGTTCAGGCTGCACAAATGTATGTCTATATACACATTATAATTTATATTTTAATGAGGGTGAATATACTGTTGCAGTAACTTCATCCACTGAAGGATGCATTTGAAGGCAGGATCTGCTGACTATTGAATGAGGATTCATTCAGAGACAGTAGAGTGATTCAGTAATGTCTGTCCATTCTAAAGACTTGTTGTTTAAGAGTCGTTTGTACGCATACCGAACACATTTCATTTAGATTTTATTTTATGGATAAAAAAAAGAGTGAATGGAAGAGTTCACAAGATCAGCATCCAAACATGTCTCCACTAATGAAACTGTCTCTGTAGCTTACCAGCAATATAACTGTTACCACAAAGTGCTCAGCATTAACGTTAAACAAGACCATGCAAGAGGCTGTACCTCTAGCCATCAATACTAACAATAGGATAACATCTACAGTAATGCTAGCTTTCCACACAATTCCACATTTAAACCACTACCTGTACTTAATTCAGATCCTAATTTGTATTAAACATTAAACACTTTCTAAATTTTCCACTCATTGAGTATGGTGATGATAATTTCTTTGTGCTGAGTTAATATCTGAGTGACAGATATGCAGTCAGGTTGATCCAGCTGACTCTGTTTCTGCCCAATAAACAGACCATGTGTCCTGATGTGTTCAGAGGTCCGTGGGGAGGAAGCCACTGCAGGGACTCTCCTGTGCAGACCATCAGAGACTGTAGCTGTGCCCAAGGTACACAAACACGTGCATCCATGACCCGACACCCTAAGGTTATCTTTCTTGGAAAACTCACCACTCTCTGTGGGACTGAGCATTACGATCCCCTCTATAATATTCCTATAATAGATTAATACAATATGTTCATATTTCACAGGAAACTTCCTGCGTTGCAACAGTGACCTTGACCTTTGAGAGCGTACAGCCTGGTCCAAGGTGAAAGAGCTTAGTGTATAACTAGTTTTATATCTTTGTACAGACCACTGTATGGCTTAAAGGACCGTGTCTTTTAGTTGTTTGCAACAGTTAATTTGCCAGATGTGTGTAGAGTTGCATTTTGACTAAGTCTTTTCCTTTTTTTGAGATCAGCCTGAAAATCACGGGGCTAAGACAGGCTGATTTTGTCTGAAAATCAGACAAAACTGTATAAAGCTCACAGTCTCTTTCTTTTAACATTATACAAGTTTCAGGAATTTTAGCTGCATCATTTAGCCGTGTCTCATCTAGAATCAACCTGGGAATGGTCAGTATGTTAGCTATGTTATTTACATGTCCAATTATATAAAAATATCTAACATAACAATATAATATTGCTGATGATAATATAATATTATTTTAAAATAATATAATATGATATCCACATATAGTATAATATTCACACTAAGGTCAGTAAAATTATCTGTTGCAGTGGTGGGCCAGAACCACAAAATGTCTCTAATGGTAATGATCACAGCATTGTCTCAAAGTAGAAAATACAAAATAATAACAAAAATAATTAAAATTGAATTGAATTCATTGTCATGTCATGGAGTATATTGTTTTTTTCATTAAAACCAAATCATAAGGCTCTCATTTCTGTTCTCCTTATAATCTTACACTAAAACTGATTTTAATAAGATTTAATTTTCATTCATTTAGACTTTAGAGTCTTGAATTATGCTTGTGTTCTATGAAAAGACATTAAACAATTTAATCACAATGAAGTGATATGTAATATAGAATATGGTAAGGTTGCATTTATACATGCTAATTTCTCTATCATTACTGTCACCGCACAGGTCATTGCATGGCAAATGAAAAATACATTGGACAGCTCAAAGAAATGTTTGCTACAAGCGTCCCAAGTCGCGTTGCTGCTTTCTTTGGAGAGCCGATTCAGGTCTGTTGTTGTTGATTTCTTTGTGTGTCATGGGTGTGATATTTGCTAATAAAAATGTACTGAGTCACTTTAAACAAAATCACAAAGTTAAAACTGTTGTGTCCATGTTCAGTTCTCATGTTCAGTGTGACTGCTTCTGTTAATTAAGATGGACTGTGTCATGTAAAAGTATTTATTTATTTGCACAGGGAATGGGTGGAGCCGTGCAGTACCCTAAAAACTACTTAAAGGAGGCTTACAAACTTGTGAGAGAGAGAGGAGGTGTCTGCATTGCTGATGAGGTTAGATACACCACATAACAAAGCTACGATCAGGCTCTGTTGCCCTTATAAGGCTTTAAAGGTACATTAAATTTTGATCAAATATATTACATTATTGACAAAAAGGTATTTTGCTTTAAGTATGTTTCCATCTTGAAGCACTAATGCTCATATCATATATCATGAAAATTTCTATTTTAAATGTAAAGAATTGAATATCTTGCATCTGACAGGTCCAGACTGGATTTGGGCGCACAGGAACCCACTTCTGGGGTTTCCAAGGTCATGATGTCATTCCAGATATGGTTACAATGGCAAAGGGCATTGGTAATGGATTCCCAATAGGAGCTGTTGTCACAACACCAGGTGAGATAATACTGAAACTCAGAAAAAACTTGTTGGAAAATCCGCTTATCAAATTTAAACATAAAATACACGCATACTTGCATTTTTCTTCATTTTTTTTATTATTAAATGGTCAAAAGATACAGGAAGAGATAGAACTGATTATCTCTGTCTGGTCTGCTCAAGTATTCTGTATTTTAGAAACCTTTTCAATTTGTGATAATTACACATTCATAGCTCATTTACTAATTGCAGGTCACACACCGCCACCACATCTCTGGTACATACACTTGTATTGTAATCATGGATTTGTTCACTTCCACTGAATGTAGGGTACACTGGCTCTGCTTTTTTTATATATATTTGCACAAACTTGATATCAAGTTTAAGTTATTCAGTTCAGTCATTTCAACCATAAACAAATACAGCTGGATGAATCAGACACCAATTCATATGGTGACTAAAGCCTTTAAATAAATATGTGTATTTCTGTGACTGGATGTGTGATCAAAGTTTGTTTTTGTGGTATTTGGTGAAGTAGCTATTGGTATGCTGGCCCTGAAGCACCAAGCTCAAATCGCAACACAACAGCAATTCAAAGACCCTAACAGCAAATCAGAGCTAAAGTATATTTGCCAGACCTCTCTCTAAAAATCGACCTTTAGGTGAACTTCACTGAAAGACCCCCCTTTTCTTTTTCACTTCCCTTTAAAATCCATGTGTTTCCACAAATCAGGTATAACTCAACTTGTCAGAGAAAATGTATTTTTGTTTCTAATTTGGAGAAGCAGTGAGTGAGCAGTGGAGGTGTGAGCTTGTTTATTTAAGATTTCAAGAACTTATTGTCCTTACACAACAATTTACATCAGCAATCATTGGTAATGAAATTCTTAAATCCCAGGCTCCCCAAACAATGCTAAAAAAATATTAACAAGAATAGAGACACTCAACAAGAAAAAAATAGATTAAGAAATAAAAATATAAAATAAAATTTAAGATAAATAATAAACTAGAGTAATGAAATAAATAAAGATAAAAAGATAAAAGATAAAAATATAAGTTATACAACTAAAATATAAACTAGAAATATAAACATCCTAAGTATTATACAACTAACAGATATATACAATAAAATATATACAATAGAAAAATATATACAATAGAAGTGAAAATGTTATTAAAAAGTGGTGGTGCTGTGAACAGAGTTCAAAAGTCTAATGGCCTGCGGGATGAAGCTTCCCTGAGCCTGCTGGTTCGGGCCGGTGTTCAGAGTCAGGGTGGAGGATGTGGTGCTGCCCATCCGCACAGCCTGGGGTCTGCCCATCAGGAAGTTCAGGATCCAGTCACAGAGGGCGCTGTTGAGCCTGAGGTCTCTGAGCTTGGTGACGAGCTTGGAGGGCACGATGGTGTTGAACACTGAGCTGTAGTCAATGAACAGCATTCTCACATATGTGTCCCTCTGGTCCAGATGGGAGAGGGCAGTGTGGAGGGTGAGGGCGATGGCATCTTCAGCTGACCTTATTCATTTGTTTTCCAGAAATTGCTGCTTGTTTTGCTAGGGCCTTCCACTTCAACACCTTTGGAGGAAGTCCTTTGGCTTGTGCCGTTGCTTCATCAGTGCTTGACGTAAGAATGAATCTTGTTTTTCTGCATCAGTCCTGTTCACTAGCACAAGGGAGCTCAATTTGATCAAAACTTAAAATAAAAAATTATGTACTGTAATTGAATTTGAAAGGTCCATAATCACTCCAGCACACTGAAGTCCAACTGAAATTAAATTGCATGTTAGTTTTTTGTCCTACAGTTTTGTAAATCACATCCTGTGTGTGGAAAAACATCAGATGTAGCCCCCTGTTTTTAATGCTCATTTGCTGAAATACCATTAGTTCTCCATTTATGTGAACGAAACTCATTTCCATGCAGCCAATGAAATTGTGTTATTTTAAAAAAATATTGGCCTGATCAAATTTTTCAACAGCAGAAAAACATACCTATCGACCCTCACAATGGAGGCCTGGTCATATCAGCCCTTCCAAATATGGTGAATACAATCATTCAATTCAATTCATTCAAGGGAGTCACTGGGATTCCTGATATAGGTTTGTTGTTTTCTGACCTCTGTAGAGACAGACCGTCCAAAATGAAAGAAGCTATCATAGCTTTTTGGCTTTGTTGCCCTTTCCATTTTTTGCTCTGTCCACTTTTATTTAATCTTTTATTTCAGGGTGGTTTACAGGTGTACATGTTAACTATTACAACTTAAACTGGTGGATTCCTACTCAACAGACTATCAAAGAAGACGGGACACAGCAGATCAGTCATGATGTGGGCACCTATCTGATGACAGAAGTGGCAAAACTCAGAGACAAGTATGAGATTATCGGTGATGTCCGTGGGAAAGGCCTGCAGATCGGCGTGGAAATGGTCAAAGACAAGGTATTGTTTGTAACAGAAGTGACACCCACCTCCTCTCACATAGTGGCACACAGAGGTTTTGTGCTTGCAGGTGGCCATATATTGTTTTTCCAGCCTACTTACTGAAAGTCAGGTTGGAAAAAACGACAGGCACTGCCAAGGGCATGGTTCAGCAGTGCCCCAGTTAATCATTACCTGAAGCAGCAGTGACCATCTGTGATTTTGAACAGAACATTCTCAGCTGCATGTTTATCTTGACATGTAAATCTTGTATTGTATTTGAAAAGGTACAGACAGATCCAGAAAAATAAACTTCACAACTGACTGCAGGAAAGACCAGTTTGAAGAAGCTTGGTGTTTACCTGTGTTGTGGAAAAAATCTATATACTGGAAATAGAAAGAAAGAGAACTGATCCAACAGAATTGTCTATTGCATGAAGGAACTCATAACATATTACAGGAAGAAGATATTTATAGTGAGATACAAACAGGAGCAAGTAGGCACGGGGTACTGGGTCATGCTACCCCAGTTAGCAGATATTGTTCAAGGCTACAAAGCTTCTGTTTTCTTTTCTGTACTGGAAAGGAATGTGGTTAGAGGGTAGTTGGCATATGTCAAGGCCTATGTAATCTGAAGAATAAGATATTACACAGACAACCTTGTGATACGTCATTCTTCAGCCGCAAGATGATCGTTGTGTCTATTACAGTTCTTTAGACTCAGAATTAAAAGTATCATATTTTTTGTCCTGCTCTTATAGGTATGAAGTTAAGGATGTGTCCGTCAGAGCCATCATGTGCAATATCTCACACTATTCATGACATATTTGTAAAGTTGGGGAAATTTTGCACAACTTGATTTGAAACTCAATCTGAAAAATACCCTGTAGTACTTTGAATTGCAGTTCAAATAAGTAATTGATTGACCCTGAAGAGGAATAATTATCCCTTGACAACATCATTTTCTGCTTGTTTGAACTGTCTACTCTCTAACTCTCCATTATTAGTAGCCTGGAAATTGTAAATGCTGATGACTAACAGTGGAAATCTTTTTCTTGCAAAGACTTAAATGCAGGTGCTTCTGCTGATTAAAGCTCAGTATTGATTCTTGTGTTGGTGATCTCGGAGCTTGTGAACATGTTGGTGTGCCAAATGTAAAGCCTTTGACGCTATTAAACATAAGTGGTTTGTTGCTAGGACGCAGGCAGACAGCTAGCATTTAAAATGTTAGTTACTTGAATATATTTTCGATCCTTACCTCCTCTCTGCTTTCCACAGGCCAGCAGAGACCCACTGCCTCCTGAAGCAATGAGTGAGATTTTTGAGGACATAAAGGACATGGGAGTCCTGATAGGGAAAGGAGGAGTATATGGACAGGTAAGTCCTCAGGTTGTAGGGTCACCAGCATGTGGTATAAACACTTTAACTGAGTCTATACGAGAATATGGACTTTTCCTTATCCAAACTGAGGGTATGAAGATAGAGGATGTCATATGCTCTACAGATTGTAAAGATTTTCTAGGTAAATCTGTGATTTTGTAATTTTTTCTAACTAAAAATTTAAAAGATCTCTGTCTTTCCTTCAGTTATCTTGACAACTGTTCATCCAATCAACTTTACACTTGGCGGGTGTATTACTGAGGACCCAAGACCCACACCAGTGTCAAGTGTGAAGCTGTTTGGATGTTCTCAAGAAAGCTGCAAGCAGCAGTGTCAATGAGGCCAAACAATCGGCCCATTCCTATAACAGGCACCACACTAGTGTACATAAAATTCACTTGACTTGATTTTTTTATTTGATTTTTTTTGTGTCCTTTAAATTCCGGGATAAATCTGGGATCAAGGTTCAGCGATGATATTGTACAGTTTTGAAAAAAAAATCATTCAAAAGGAGTTGAGCTGTAAGGGAAAAGTGATAAGATTTAATTAGCTAAATATGTGCACAATTACAGAAAACTAGGTAACCTCCTTAATAGCTGCCAGTATGCCAATTACAGGTCAATAGGAAATGCTATAAAGTTGTGTAACCAAAGCACAAATAGAGTCATTAAGTTAGCAAAGGGAATCAGTAGTGTCAGCAATATCAAAAGTCAGCAAACGTTATCTGACATTAGCCACCATAAACTAGTCCCAGCAGACCAAATAAGGCCGTAGCTGCAGAAGCCCTGACCGAGGTGAACTAAGCAAAGGTGTATTAACTTTTCATTTTTCATGACTTTGTCAACGAGTTACACCATCTGATTTTAAGAAGCTGTATTTGGCTCATATGTAGCATATATATAATTACTTTCACAACATCACAACTTTATTCTCTAATATTAGGACTTTACTCTCGAATTATTACAACTTTATTCTTGAATTCTTAGACATTTTCCAAACAGTAACATTAATACAGCTAATAATGGTCAAAAACACAGCTGGCACCCACATCACATTATAGACTGTTTGTTGAGATCAGAAAGTTAAACAAAAAGTGTTGGTGTTTTTAATACATCTTTTTCACCCTGATCATGTTTCTTTTAGTAAAAGACATATGTTATGTTTTTTTTTTTTCAGCATGGTACATTTTGTCAACTTTTTGTTATTGCTTGGTGGATTAGCTGCAGCCTTTCATTAAAACCATCTCTAGCCATCTCTACAGCAGATTGCTTTTACTGGCTTAGGAAAATAAAAGAAAGGTATTTTTGTTTCTGCCTCAAAGTGATTATTCTACTAGAAGAAAAATAGAGGAATATGGGGCAGATGTTTTTAAAGGCCAATCACAAAGCAACAATAAATAACACAGATTCTTCTTTAGATTTTAATGTTCTCAGCAGTCATTACCTATGTCATCACCTCATCCTTGCCTTTTGAGAGTATCCTCTTCAAAATCATTCGCAATTATGGCGGTTTGCCATTTCTGAGCCAATTCTGAATTTTAGCACCACAAAGTAATTGCCAGCCTATGAATGCTCTCATGTCTCTCATCTCATTTTAAAATATGTTAATCTGTACATGTTTTCCTGGTGGTCAGTATCTGTGCCGCTCCATAATCTCCCCTCTTGTCTTCTGTTTTCACCACTTCAGACCTTCCGCATCCAACCCCCCATGTGCATCACTAAGAACGATGTAGATTTCTTCCTGGCTGTTTTTAAAACAGCCGTTCACAGCTACATGGAGAGAAAATGAGTGGGGCTACTCGAAACCTGGAAACCCGATCAGCAGCTTTGTAAATATTCTAAATTGTTATAACTGTCAATGTTAATCTGCCAGGTTATGTGAAACTGTATGATCCGATTTTGTAAATGTTTTACTATAACTTCATCATGTAGCCCTGATGTGGAAAACTGTGTGATCCAGTCCTGCTGGAGCATTTTTCTTCATAGAGTGGACACAAATCCTACACGTCTTTCTAACTCACTTGGAATTAATTTTGCTTTGTTTAGATCTACTGAATCCAGACTGATTTGATTGTTCTGCTGTCAGCCTCTTGTTTAATGAAAAAACTATTTATTTATACATATGCAACTGTGTTTTTCTGTCTCACAAATTAAACCGTATATAAATGTACATGTTGTACAGACATCATAAACATAAAATTGTTTGTTGTCAAACATGGTTACTTCTGGTGTTAATATAGTAATTCCAGGGCTGTTTTCATCAAGACAAACCATGAGAGATGATTTGTAAATGAACAGTAAAGGATCTGTTAAGAGAGATAGAGGTGTATCCTGTGCACAGCTCTGTGTTTTTCTTCACTGGTTTATCAGTTACTGAGAAGTTACTAGCAATCATTCCAGTCTGGGAGACATAACAACAGTAAAAGCGGCATCTGACATATACACAGTTGTCTCATTGAACATGATAATCGTATAATTGTCTAAAAATGTATCATTTTTTTTAAACTGTCCATTTCCAGAGTTGATCCAGTCCAACTCAAAGGCTTTTTATAGTTTTCTCTTCCTCTCAGAACATCGTTTCCTGTATTTTCTACTGAGTGAAACCTTGTTTGTGGTACCTGTTTTCCTTATAGTAAAGCATCTAGTCAGATTTTTCTCAGAGCGAAAAAGAGATCCTCCACGCAGGTGGTCAGTGTTGGTTTTTCCTCCTCCTCCAGGGAACTCTGGTATGAAGCATGAATAGAGGAAGCTTAGCTTAGGTTTACTTAAAGGTTTTTAAGAGTACATTAAACAAGGCACAGCTGGTCAAAGAAGCTGTCAGCTTTTTAACAGCTTGGGTAGGTGGAAAGAAAGACAGGTGGAGAGAAAACAATGAACAATGAAGAAATAATACATATATATAAATATATAAATGCATCACCAAAGTCTCAACACCCTGACAACAAGGTGAAAAGTGTATTTTTTTCTATCAATAGATGCAGCAACACATGTTTACCTCAGCTTCTCTTCACCCCCCTCCTCATCCATGTCATTTACTTCCTGTCAGTCCTCCTTTCCATCCAGTGCAAACCAAGTGATTCCCCTTCTTGCCACCTGTTGCCGTAGCAACACCACCATGTCCCAGTATTTTTTGGGGTCTTTGTGAACAACAGGAAAGAAACAATAAATAGAGATGTAAAAAGCATTAATGACAAAGATTTAACTCCATGGTGTAATGTATGAAATCTGTTTGCGTAATTGTATAATTGTCACCAACAAGTATATAACATAATCTTTAATGGTAAATATCACTAACAGTCACCAGCTTCTTGTGGTAGAGGGGTTTGCACGTCCTTTTGACGCTGGGAGCTGTGTTGTCAGGAGCAGTAGCTCTTTATAGAGTCTCTCAAGGCAAACTGGTTCCAGCAGAGGGGTCAGTTTGCTTTGATTTGTCTTCAGATACTGAAAAGCCTCTGGACTTTGCTGGGCTGTCTTGGTTGAGTCTAGCAGGTGGCTGGACTCCGTGGAGACAGGATGAGGAGCTCAGACATCTGGGGGATGCTCCTTTGAGTTGAAAGGAGCTGGTTGAGGTGGATCAAGCATTTTGTCAGGATGCCCCCATGAAGCCTTCCTGTGGAGTGTTTCCAGGTATTTTCAGCCAGTCCCCCAGAGACCCCAGGGTGGACCCTAGATTACACAGCTCAGCTGGCCTGAAGATCCTATTGGGGGAGCTTTGTATTTGTATGAAAAATGCAGCACCACAGAGTACAGAGTAAGAATAAAAATACTGCACAAACAAAAGCTTCCAGCAGGTTGATGAGCCAGAACCTCAACAGGTGTGGAAACAATGTCGACATTTCTCTTCACTGTGTAGATGTACTGTTAGGAACAAAAATCCTTTCACCGCAACCAAAAATCTTCTTCTTCTTCATCCGCTTGGTCCGGGACCGGGTCGCGGAGGCAGCAGTCTGAGCAGAGATGCCCAGACTTCCCTCACCCCAGACACTTCCTCCAGCTCTTCCGGGGGGACACCCCGAGGCGTTCCCAGGCCAGCCGAGAGACATAGTCTCTCCAGCGTGTCCTGGGTCTTCCCCGAGGGCCTCCTTCCCGGTGGGACATGCCTGGAACACCTCCCTAGGGAGGCGTCCAGGGGGCATCCCAAACAGATGCCCAAGCCACCTCAGCTGACTCCTCTCGATGCGAAGGAGCAGCGGCTCTACTCCGAGCTCCTCCCGAGTGACCGAGCTTCTCACCCTATCTCTCTAAGGGAGCGTAGCCCAGCCACCCTGCGGAGGAAACTCATTTCGGCCGCTTGCTTGTATCCGCTGATCTTGTCCTTTCGGTCATTACCCAAAGTTCATGACCATAGGTGAGGGTCTGGGAACGTAGATTGACCCGGTAAATCGAGAGCTTCGCCTTTCGACTCAGCTCCTTCTTCACCACGACGGTCCGGTACACCGACCGCATAACTGCGGACGCTGCACCAATCCGCCTGTCAATCTCACGCTCGATCTTTCCCTCACTCGTGAACAAGACCCCGAGATACTTGAACTCCTCCACTTGAGGCAGGACCTCTCCACCCACCTGGAGAGGGCATGCCACCCTTTTCCGGTCCGAAGAACCATGGCCTCGGATTTGGAGGTGCTGATTCTCATCCCAGCCGCTTCACACTCGGCTGCAAACCGCTTCCAGTACATGCTGAAGGTCCTGGCCTGATGAAGCCATCAGGACAACATCATCCGCAAAAAGCAGAGATGAAATCCTGTGGTTCCCAACTCCCGAACCGGACTCCCTCCGGCCCCTGGCTACGCCTAGAAATCCTGTCCATAAAGATTATGAACAGGACCGGTGACAAAGGGCAACCCTGCCGGAGTCCAACATGCACTGGGAACAGGTCTGACTTACTGCCAGCAATGCGAACCAAGCTCCTGCTCCGGTCGTGCACAGAGACCGAACAGCCCTTAGCAAAGGCTCCCCGGACCCCATACTCGCGGAGCACCCCCCACAGAATACCACGAGGGACACGGTCGAATGCCTTCTCCAGATCCACAAAGCACATGTGGACTGGTTGGGCAAACTCCCATAAACCCTCAAGCACCCTGTGGAGGGTATAGAGCTGGTCCAGTGTTCCACGACCAGGACGAAAACCGCATTGTTCCTCCTGAATCCGAGGGTCGACTATCGGCCGAATTCTCCTCTCCAGTACCCTGGCGTAGACCTTCCCTGGGGAGGCTGAGAAGTGTGATCCCCTGTAGTTGGAACACACTCTCCGGTCCCCCTTTTTAAAAAGAGGGACCACCACCCCAGTTTGCCACACCAGAGGCACTGTCCCCAACCTCCATGCAATGTTGCAAAGGCGTGTCAGCCAAGACAGCCCCACAACATCCAGAGACTTTGAGGTACTCAGGGCGGATCTCATCCACCCCCGGCGCCTTGCCACTGCGAGGAGCTTACGAACTACCTCAGTGACTTCGGCTTGGGTGATGGACGAGTCCACCTCAGAGACCCCAGCCTCCGCTTCCTCATTGGAAGGCAAGTCGGTGGGATTGAGGAGATCCTCGAAGCAGTATTTCTTCCACCGTCCGACAATGTCATGTCCCCAGTCGAGGTCAACAGCTCCCCACCTGCACTGTAAACAGTGTTGGCAGAGTACTGCTTCCCCCTTCTGAGGCGCCGGACGGTTTGCGGTTTGCCAGAATCTCTTCGAGGCCGACCGATAGTCCTCCTCCATGGCCTCACCGAACTCCTCCCAGACCCGAAGTTTTTGCCTCCAGGACCGTCCGGGCTGCGGCTTGCTTGGCCTGCCGGTACCTGTCAACTGCGTCAGGAGTCCCACAGGCCAACATGGTCCGATAGGACTCCTTCTTCAGCCTGACGGCATCCCTTACTTCCGGTGTCCACCACCGGGTTCGGGGGTTGCCGCCACAACAGGCACCAGAGACCTTGCGTCCACAACTTCGAACTGCCAGCTGGCTCAATGTCGACAATGGAGGCAGAGAACATGGTCCACTCAGACTCTCAATGTCCCCAGCCTCCCTCGCCTCCTGAATCTGTGAGAAGCTCTTCCGGAGGTGGGAGTTGAAGACCTCCCTGACAGAGGGCTCGGCCAGACGTTCCCAACAGACCCTCACAATACGTTTGGGTCTGCCAGGTCTGTCCAACTTCCTCCTCTGCCAGCGGATCCAACTCACCACCAGGTGGTGATCGGTTGACAACTCAGCCCCTCTCTTTACCCGAGTGTCCAAGACATACGGCCGGAGATCAGATGAAACGACAACAAAGTCGATCATCGACCTCCGGCCTAGGGTGTCCTGGTGCCACGTGCACTGATGGACACCCTTATGCTTTCGAACATGGTGTTCGTTACGTTATGGACAAACTGTGACTAGCACAGAAGTCCAATAACAGAACACCGCTCGGGACTCGGGTTCAGATCGGGGAGGCCGTTCCTCCCGATCACGCCCCTCCAGGTATCACTGTTGTTGCCCATGTGAGCGTTGAAGTCCCCAGTAGAACAATGGAGTCCCCAGTCGGAGCACTATCAAGTACCCCTCCCAGGGACTCCAAGAAGGCCGGGTACTCTGTACTGCTGTTCGGCCCGTAGGCACAAACAACAGCAAGAGACCTATCCCCAACCCAATCGAAGGCGCAGGGAAGCGACCCTCTCGCTTCACCGGAGTGAACTCCAACACATGGCGGCTGAGCTGGGGAGCTATAAGAGCAAGCCCACACCAGCTCGCCGCCGCTCACCCTGGGCAACTCCAGAGTAGTGGAGGGTCCAGCCCTCTCTCAAGGAGCTGGGTTCCAGAGCCCAGCTGCCAAGCTATGCGTGGAGGTGAGCCCGACTATCTCTAGCCGGTACCTCTCAACCTCCCGCACGAGCTCAGGCTCCTTCTTGCCCCCAGTGAGGTGACATTCCATGTCCCTATTGCATTGCCAGAGTTTTGGTCCAGGGATTGGGTCGTCGAGGCCCCCCGCCACGACTGCTACCCAAACCACATTGCACCGGCCCCTCATGGACCTTCCTGCGGGTGGTGAGCCTACTGGAAGGCGGGCCCACGTCCGCCATTTCGGGCTGAGCCCGGCCGGGTCCCGTGGGCAAAGACCCGGCCACCAGGCGCTCGCCTGCCTAGAGCCCCAACCCCAGGCCTGGCTCCAGGGTGGGGCCCCAGTGTAACGCCAATCCGGGCGACGTAACGGTCCTTGATGTTCTTCTGTTCATGATGGGCTTGTGAACCGCTCTTAGTCTGGCCCGTCACCTAGGACCTGTTTGCCATGGGAGACCCTACCAGGGGCGTAATGCCCCCGACAACATAGCTCCTAGGATCATTCGGGCACACAAACCCCTCCACCACAGTAAGGTGGCGGTTCAAGGAGGGGCAACCAAAAAAATAAAAATTACAAAATAAAAACTAAATTAAATGCTCCAATGTTTTTATTTTGTTTTTTTAACAGATGGCAGTCTGTTGTGTTTTTTCTCCATGGCCAAACACTTTGGGTGAAAAACAAGTTTGTGTGACTTGCTGAAATCAACAGCAGTTCAATGAATGCATTTGAGGTTGCCACCACTGCATCAGGAATTGTGTTAATTGACTGTAGCTAATAATTTATAACTTAAGAGCTAAATTAATATGCACGTGGCGTACACATGCTGTGTCTGCTTTGAACGATTTGTCACAGGCTGGGCAGTACAGATCATCATAATAGTCAATAGTCAGTTTGTGTTCATCCAGCTGCTGTACCTCTGTGTGCCAATAAATATTTACCTGTTGTTACCTGCTACAGATAAATAGCCAAATTGGATATTGTTAATGTGTCTTAGACTCTAATTTAAAGGAACAGACGACAAAATGGTGGCTCTGACAGTTATCAGTTGACCAAAGTGTCACACTTAAGGAACGGTTTAATGAGAACTCTGCCTTACTTTAGATTGATAGTTCACCTTTGGATGACTTTCACTGATAATAATCAGTGGGCATGTACTGGAAATTTAGTGACCAGATGCCAGAGGTTGTATATTTATCTATGTGATGGTACCATTGGCTGCACAATGTCCATCCATCCTTGTGACTTTGTAGAAAAAAGGAAAGCCCAAAGTGAGTCTGCAGCTTATTGTCAGATAGTAAAGGGATAAGGATACCTGTGTTCCCCATCTACCTGCTCAACATGTATAAAGTTGTCTCCTGTCTAAGTGGCCGCTCTGCAGGTCTCACTGGACAGGCCTACTCTTTACCTGGTTTGGCCAAATTTCACCTGGGAAGTGGTGAGTTAGCATGAACAAAAACCATAATTTATTGATCATATTTATCTGTTGCTGATGTTATTAAAGCCCATATGGAAGGTATGTTTTGTAGCATTTAAGTTGGCAAATGTAGAGATTCAGATGACCAGCAGTTTTGTGATAAATCTTATCTGCTTATTATATCATTTATTTTACATGACTGTAAGACAAGAGATTTAAAAAAATACTATTTTTATAATTCTGGTGAAACCTTTCAGCTTGATAACTAATGATATTAAATTATTGCAAATATAACTGTATTGACAGTCTCAGGTGCAATATGCACACAAGAATTAATATGGTGATATAAAAAATTAGAGCAACTGCTTCAAATTAAATGACAGCAGAAAATGTTGCAAAGATATAATTGGGCACACATTGCAGAAAAATACTTTTAGTCACGTTATCTTGTTTGAAGCATAAGTGGTTTAACAGAAGGTGAATAGTCAAATATGACAGATTTTATTCAGCCTTGAACCTGATTTCCACACTTCTGTGCGGTAATTAAATATTTCTCCAGGGAGTAGTTGCACTACCTTTTATTGAACAGTCTAATTTGTATAATCGCCAGTCAGACCGGTTTAAACTGGCATTTTCTAGCCATGCAAAGACTGAGGACAAAACAGGACACAGAATTGGCTGTGTGTTGCACAATATAAACTGAATCATTAACAAGGTTTAAATCAGATTAAGTACTTAAATTGAGAGGGAACATAACACAAGGCACAAGCAATATTTTTATATCAAATGTGTGAATTGTCTTATGGGATAGATAGATAATAGATAGATAATATGGGATAACGGATTCCAGATTTCTGAATTGCTGTCCACATTTACACTCAGTACACTTTTCAGTAATTCGAAAGCAAATAGCAATTTGCAGGACTCAGAAAAATGTAAAGATGTCACAGAAATGTTATGGTAAAGCTGTTATAAGCTCAACTTTTCTTTCGGAATTTCAATCACAGGTGCAGTATGCCAGAAATCAGCCTTGAAGTATCGTCCAGCAGACCTCCCGGAGATGCCTGCATGCAGTTTCAAATCAGAGGAGTACATGGTAAGAGTGGCATGCAGACATGGGATAAATAGTCTGGGAACCATGAGTGTCAATACCTAGTCATATATTTTACTGTTTAAAGACCTAGTTATAGCAGACATGTAGTGAAGTTCATCCACATGTCCTTGAGAAACTGGCAGAACTAGAGGCTTGGTGTTGCAAAGATTTAAGCACTCAAGTCAGGGGGTCAAATAAAGAATCAGACCCAGTAACCCAAATCCCATTGAGAAGGTTGGCCCAGAGTACTAAAAATCCTCTTATGCTTTAACTTTTCTGTGTATTTTTCTCTTTCTCGGGTATGTCCAAGGAGTGGATAATGGAGATCCGTAAGCAGAACTGCAACCCCATGACCACGAAGATCACCTACTATAAGAAACCAATGTTCATCCATCAGGGATACATGCAGTGGCTGTGGGATGTGGACGGGAGGCGATATCTGGATCTGTTTGCTGGTGTGGCAACAGTCAGCGTGGGTCACTGCCACTCGTAAGGTCTTTTTTTCTGTTCTGTGTTGCTGATACACAACTTTCAGTCAAAAATCACTCACCCTGACAACTTTGTGTGCAGGAAAGTGACAGCCGCCATGGAGAGGCAGTTGAAGAGACTGTGGCATACTACTAACTTGCTCCTTACTCCTAATTGCCAAATCCTCTGAAGGTACTGTGGTAGATTTGATCATCTGAGGGCAGGACCCTGGATAAGTAAGCGAGCTTAAATGAAAATGTCTGCTGGTTTTTGTTTCACTGTTCAGGTTGTGTATCTGACCAGGCTATGCTGATGGCTCGACTTTACACAGGCAACTTCAACATCATCACTTTCAGGTGGAAGTCCTATCTGCATGTGCTTCAAAATTACATGGCAATTTTTATTATCAATGCTTAATGGTAACATTACTCAGTGATGCAGCTTTAATACTGTAAAACACTAAAATTCAGTCGATTTTTTTTATTATTATTGCAATAGTTTGTCCTTCCCATTAATTCAGTATTCTACTCAGACAATATTAAATCCTTCCATGCGCTAGAGATTGGGAAGGACCACTGTTTCTGCGATTCCATTATAAAATCTAGTGATATTAACAATCATAATAATCTGGTTATTGTGGACATTTTATATTATTCTAATGATTCATTTAGTATGTTAAAGATTGATAGCTTCACTTATAAGCAAATCTCTCATAATTTAAAATTTATTTATTTATTCATTTATTTTATCTTCCAGAGGATCCAGAGGATCATACCACGGTGGTACCCAGCAGACCATGGGACTTAACTCCAACTCACCATATAAATACCCTGTCGCAACTACCTCAGGCTGCACAAATGTATGTACGCATGAATTACATGACTGTATTGATGTGTCATACACAGCAATACACAACATTAAAAAAACATTATGATTTATATTATAATATTATTAATAAGGTTGACTTCATTGTTGCACTAATGGGCAGGCCCACTCATTGATTTTTAAAATTCATTTTTACATTTTATTTTAACAATATTCTTGGATGGATCTCAGGCATAAATTGATCAATTAGTTGTTTTTTTTTGTGGACCTGCAACAACTAATTAGCCAGTCATTGTACATAATATTTGCACTTAAAGACAGGAAGAACATCAGAGTGCTCAGTGCTTCATTGTGTGCATTAACTGAGCAAATTCAATCCTACAATTTCTATATGTATTAAAGAGTTTTCTAACTTTTCCACTTCTGTTGTATAGATTGTTGATGTAAATAATACCTTGATACTATCACAAGATTCATGATGATTTCTTTGTGCTGTGTTAACATTTGAGTGACTGCTGCAGTCAGGTTGATCCAGCTGACTCTGTTTCTGCCCGATAAACAGACCATGTGTCCTGATGTGTTCAGAGGTCCGTAGGGAGGAAGCCACTGCAGGGACTCTCCTGTGCAGACCATCAGAGACTGTAGCTGTGCCCAAGGTACACAAACACGTGCATCCATGACCCGACACTCTCAGGTTATCTTTCTTGGAAAACTCACCACTGGTTGTGGGACTGAGCATTATGATCCCCTCTATAATATTCCTATAATAGATTAATATAATATGTTCACTTTCCACAGGAAACCTCTTGCATTGTTACTTGTATTGTGATGTTTGAGACTGTACTTGGTTTAAGGTGAAAAACCTTTTAAAAAAGTGTGTAATGAGTTTGATATCTCTGTAAAGACCTCAGCTACAATTTAAGTACAGCTGACAGGACCAAGAGTTGCATTGGTAACACTTTATAATACAGCCTGGAATTTACTGCGTAACTTCTTGCAACTTACAGTGTAACTTCCTGCAATGTGTGGTGTAATTTTGTCAAATGCAGATAAAATATTTACCAGTTCCCACTGGTACTCCAGGTTACGTACTGCATAACAAACCCAGACTAAATGTTGAATGAAATGTTGATAATATTGAAGTATTTTTTGTTCTTATTAATTGTCGTTATGGAAAATACTGTATAAGAAATTAATATAAATATTGATATGCAATAAATATTGTTAGCAGCAAAGAAGGTCTTAATTCTGTTCCCCTGACGGATTCAACCATGCTGTTCTGTGGGAGGTGCAGTAACTTAAACCAGAGGTGAGTAAGAAAAAGTGTAAATAATATTTGTTATTTGTGAAGTCCACGAGTAGAGGAAAAGTTGCTAGAATCTAGTGGCTAGCGGACCTTTCCTCCAAATTAGTCTGGTTACTAGGCTAATTTATACATTGTAAAATGCCAGAAGCTTGAGCTAATAATGTTAGCATGGTGCATATGTGACAAAAAGAAAAATGTTGTAAATCCATGTTTTATCTTTTACTGGACTCAAACTTTACTGCACTTTAAAGTTTAAAGTAAAATTCACAGTTATTTTTGTTGCTTTTTCCGTTTATGGCCAAACTGAGAAAAGAAAGTGGTGGCAACTTCTTTGTCATCCTTTATTTTTCTGTACAGAATAAAAACCTTTTATATTCCAGCCTGCCTACTTTGTTGTTACTTTGTAACAGGGTGACAATGAGAGAACAAAGGGAGAACAGCAGCTACATGAGTGTAAGAGGGGTTGATTTTGTCTGAAAGACAAAACAATTCCTGTATAAATTTCACAGTCTCCTTCTTTTAACATTTTAACGTCATTATACAAGTTTCAGTTTTAGCTGCAATGAGAGCAATGAGAATCTACCTGGAAATTATTAGTCTGTTAGCATATCTACATGACCATTTACATTTATAAAGTACAACCATTATATCAGTATGGGCCATATGGTTAAAATGCCTATCCTGGTAATGTTCACAACATTGTTTAAAGTTAGAAAATACAAAATCTTAATTATGCATAATTATTTTAAATCAGATTGGCTTGAATTTGTTGAATTATTAAAACTAAATCTTAGTGCGTGTACTCAAGTATTATAATCTTATGAATTATTGTACTCTTATGCCAAAACCAATTTTAGTGAGATTTCACTTGTCATTCATTTAGACTTTAGAACCGTGAGTCACATTTGTCAGTACTATTTTATTGTATGGAAAGAAATTTAATAATTTACAGTTATGCGAGAAGCACTATTTTGGTAATTATGCATTTATACATGCTATTTTCTCTATCATTACTGTCACAGAGAGAATTTTTTTTTATCCCACAGGTCATTGCATGGCAAATGAGAAATACATCGGACAGCTCAACGAAACATTTGCTACAAGTGTCCCAATTTGTGTTGCTGCTTTCTTTGGAGAGCCAATTCAGGTCTGTTGTAGAGGATTGACTTGATTACTTGTATCATTGTCACGGGTGTAATATTTGCTATTAAAAATATACTGACTCACTTTAAACAAAATGGGTTAACAAAAAAAGCTACGATCAGGATCTATTGCTACTTTTGGCTTCTTATAAAGCTTTAAAGGTCAATGTGATAATGTGATAGAAATCTGTGATAGCATATTATCTGGCAGAGCCCATTTGCTTTTAGTCAAGTACATTTCAGTGTTTTTAGCACTAATGCCTGCATCATACAGTATCTCACAAAAGTGAGTACACCCCTCACATTTTTGTAAATATTGTATTATATCTTTTCATGGGACAACACTGAAGATATGACACTTTGATACAATGTAAAGTAGTCAGTGTACAGCTTGTATAACAGTGTAAAATTTGCTGTCCCCTCAAAATAACTCAACACACAGCCATTAATGTCTAAACCACTGGCAACAAAAGTGAGTACACCCCTAAGTGAAAATGTCCAAATTGTGCCCAATTAGCCATTTTCCCTCCCCGGTGTCATGTGACTCGTTAGTGTTACAAGGTCTCAGGTGTGAATGGGGAGCAGGTGTGTTAAGTTTGGTGTTATTGCTCTCACACTCTCTCATACTGGTCACTGGAAGTTCAACATGGCACCTCATGGCAAAGAACTCTCTGAGGATCTGAAAAAAAGAATTGTTGCTCTACATAAAGATGGCCTAGGCTATTAAGAAGATTGCCAACGCCCTGAAACTGAGCTGCAGCACGGTGCCCAAGACCATACAGCGGTTTAACAGGACAGGTTCCACTCAGAACAGGCCTCGCCATGGTCGACCAAAGACACAAGCTCAGTGTCATATCCAGAGGTCGTCTTTTGAAAATAGACGTATGAGTGCTGCCAGCATTGCTGCAGAGGTTGAAGGGGTGGGGGTCAGCCTGTCAGTGCTCAGACCATACATCTGCATTAAACTGGTCTGCATGGCTGTCGTCCCAGAAGGACGCCTCTTCTAAAGATGATGCACAAGAAAGCCTGCAAACAGTTTGCTGAAGACAAGCAGACTAAGGACATGGATTACTTGGAACCATGTCCTGTGGTCTGATGAGACCAAGATAAACTTATTTGGTTAAGATGGTGTCAAGCGTGTGTGGCAACCAGGTGAGGAGTACAAAGACAAGTGTGTCTTGCCTACAGTCAAGCATGGTGGTGGGGGTGTCATGGTTTGGGGCTGCATGAGTGCTGCCGGCACTTAGGAGCTACAGTTCACTGAGGGTGCTGGACTGGCCAAGCATATCTCCAGACCTAAACCCTATTGAGCATCTGTGGGGCATCCTCAAACGGAAGGTGGAGGAGCGAGCAAGGTCTCTAACATCCACCAGCTCCGTGATGTCGTCATGGAGGAGTGGAAGAGGATTCCAGCGGCAACCTGTGAAGCTCTACGTGAACTCCATGCCGAAGAGAGTTAAGGCAGTGCTGGAAAATAATGGTGGCCACACAAAATATTGACACTTTGGGCACAATTTGGACATTTTCACTTAGGGGTGTACTCACTTTTGTTGCCAGCGGTTTAGACATTAATGGCTGTGTGTTGAGTTATTTTGAGGGGACAGCAGATTTACACTGTTATACAAGCTGTACACTGACTACTTTACATTGTATCAAAGTGTCATATCTTCAGTGTTGTCCCATGAAAAGATATAATGCAATATTTACAAAAATGTGAGGAGTGTTCTCACTTTTGTGAGATACCGTATATCATGAAATTTAAACTTAAAATGTAGAGAATTTAATATCTTGCATCTGACAGGTCCAGACTGGATTTGGGCGAACAGGAAGCCACTTCTGAGGTTTCCAAGGTCATGATGTGATTCCTAATATTGTCACAGTGGCGAAGGGCATTGGTAATGGATTCCCAATGGGAGCTGTTGTTACAACACCAGGTGCAAATTTGCATTTCTATGCATTTTTTTTTTTACAATTTAACAGTCAAGTGACAGAGGAAGAGATGATCTGTTTGCTCTGTTTAAAGGTTGTGTATTTAAAAAAAACCTCAAATGTGTAATAATTGCACGTTCATGCTCAATTACTAATTGCAGATCACATGCCGCCATCTGTGGTAGTTTTAGCATATATACTTGATACGTGGGGTCAATCACTTCAGTGAAATTCATTGCCTCTCAACATCTTCTTTCATATGTTTGCACTGACCTGATATCAAGTTCATCCAACTTTTCAACCACAAACAAACGGTTGAATGAAATATTTCTCTTTTACCAGAGACAGGGCATAAAAAAATCAACAAGAAGTAAAAGCACCAAGATAAAAACATAAAAAGACATCAAGGTAAACACTGACAGCCTTTAAAGAAATACATGTATTTCTGTGACTGGATGTATAATCACAGGCTGTCTTTGTGATTTGATGAAATGGCTGTTTGTATTATGGTCATGAAGTGGTAAACAGCAATTCACAAAACTTGGCAGCCATGTATTTGCTATAGGTCTCTCTTAAATCAAGTTTAAGATGTACTTCAATGAAAGTCCCCACTGTTTTCCTTTTCATGTGCCTTTTCATGTGCCTACCAGGCCCCCAGGTAGCATTCATGTAAAAGTTCAGACATAAAATCCTCATATTTCCCCACATCACTTTATTTAAGTTGACAGGGGAAATGTATTTTTGTCTCTAATTTAAAGCAGCAGTGGAGGTGTGAGCTTGTTTATTCTTGTTTTTTTTTCTCAGAAATTGCTGCTTGCTTTGCTAAGGCCTTCCACTTCAACACCTTTGGAGGAAGTCCTGTGGCTTGTTCCGTCGCTTCATCAGTGCTTGACGTAAGAATGAATCTTGTTTTTCTGCATCAGTCCTGTTCACTGGTGGTCAAAATCCAGTTTTGTGTTAGTACTGTAACTGAGGTTTAAAGGTCCATAATTACTTCAGCACACTGAAGACCAACTGAAATGAAATTGCATGTTACTTTTTTGTGCTACAGTGTACATATTTTGAAAAAAGCCAAAGGGGTTTTGTTATAATGCCACTTGTTTTTATGCTCGTTCTTCATCCACATACATGAAACTTGCTTCTATACAGCCAATTAAATCACTTTATTTTAAAGCATATTTGCTTGATTAAATAAAATACATGTGTACTTGTGGACTAGGCCTAGTAGGACTAGTTACAATAGACATACATCTTGTGTAAAAACGTTCTCAATGTACACTTCTAAAATCAGTTTCAGAGCCATATAGATAATTTTTCAAAGAGAAGTCTGCAGGTGCCTTTGCGACAACTTCACTTAGAGCAGCTGTGATTGACAGCTGTCTGTCATGATATCACACCCCCTTTCTATAGGATCAGATAACTGATTAAAACCAAACTTATCAGAAAAATGAACATGTGTCAAGTGTGCTAACTACCTAAAACAGAAACCATCTTTGACAAAAAATTTTTTGAGGTGTACCTTGATTTTTTTTTTTTGTTTGGCCCATGTCCCATCTGTTAACATGGAGAAGGTGGAGTCTATGATGGGGTAATGGAAATGATTTGGCTTCACTTTTGTGCGGCTGTCATGTTGTCCATCTTTATATACGGTCTCTGAAAAGTAGAGAGAAACTGAAAAAGCTACTGTGACTGCGATCTTTGCTGGCTTGCAAGTTAGGAGTAAGCTTGCCAGCTCCTGCACTTAATACAAAGTAATATATATAAACTATTGACAATAAATTCATAAAAAACATTATTTCAGATCAGTATGACATAAATATACCAGTGTAATAAAAAAAACAGGACATAAATATGTCACATAATGGTATGACTGCAAAAAGGGATGATCATCTGTGATTGTGGTTGGACTTTAAAAAGTTTCTGCTCAGTCTTGATGTGAGCACCTATCTGATGACCGAACTGGCAAAACTCAGAGACAAGTATGAGATTATCGGTGATGTCCGTGGGAAAGGCCTGCATATCGGTGTGGAAATGGTCAAAGACAAGGTAATGAGTAGTGACATCTACTTCTTCTCACATGCTTATACATGTACAGTGGCTTGCAAAAGTATTCATACACCTTGAACTTTTCCACATTTTGTCACGTTACGACCACAAACAAATATATTTTTATTGGAATTTTATGTGAAAGACCAACACAAAGTGGCATACAATTGTGAAGTACAAATAAAATTATACATGATTAAAAAAAAAATTTATAGATAAAAAAAACTGAAAAGTTTGGTGTGCAAAAGTATTCAGGCCCCCTGAGTCAATACTTTGTGGAACCGCCTTTTGCTGCAATTACAGCTGCAAGTCTTTTGATGTATGTCTCTACCAGTTTTGCACATCTAGAGACTGAAATTTTTGCCCATTCTTTTTGCAAAACAGCTCAAGCTCAGTCAGATTAGATGGAGAGCGTTTGTGAACAGGCAGTTTTCAGATCTTGCCACAGATTCTCGATTGGATTTAGGTCTGGACTTCGACCGGGTGGGCCATTCTAACACATGAATATGTTTTGTTTTGTTTTGTTTAAACCAGTCCATTGTAGCCCTGGCTTTATGTTTAGGGTCGTTGTCCTGCTGGAAGGTGAACCTCCGCCCCAGTCTCAAGTCTTTTGCAGACTCCAACAGGTTTTCTTCCAAGATTGCCCTCTGTATTTGGCTCCATCCATCTTCCCATCAACTCTGACCATCTTCCCTGACCCTGCCCTGCTGAAGAGAAGCACCCCCAGAGCGTGATGCTGCCACCACCATGTTTGACAGTGGGGATGGTGTGTTCAGAGTGATGTGCAGTGTTAGTTTTCCGCCACACACAGCGTTTTGCATTTAGGCCAAAAAGTTAAATTTAAGTTAAAGACTTCATGATGCTGTTTGCTCCCCAAAATTCTCTTAACAAACCTCTGAGGCCATCACAGAACAGCTGTATTTGTACTGAGATTAGATTACACACAGGTGGGCTCTATTTAGTCAATTAGGTCAACATTCGATCATTCAGCAATCATCAGGCAACTTCTGAAGGCAATTGGTTGCAATTGGTTGCACTTAGAGAAAAGGGGACTGAATACTTTTGCACACCAAACTTTTCAAGTTTTTTATTTGTAAAAAAAAAATTAAAATCATGTATAATTTTCTTTCTACTTCACAATTGTATGCCACTTTCTGTTGGTCTTTCACATAAAATTCCAATAAAATATATTTATGTTTATGGTCGTAGCATGACAAAATGTGGAAAAGTTCAATGAGTATGAAAACTTTTGCAAGCCACTGTAGGTCCTTCGCCAGTTAACTATTAGCCAGAACAGCAGTGATCATCTTTAATTGTTAACAGAACAATCTCAAATGTCGTGATACCGACTACTTGGAGAAATATTCCATTAAAGCAGGTCATGTGTTGGTGAACTTGGAGCTTTTGCACATGTCGACGTGCCGCATGTAATCCTTCTCAGGCTGTTTAGCATAAGAGGTTAGTTACTGAGAAATATATTTACCTACTCTCTACTATCCACAGTCCAGCAGAGACCCGCTGCCTTCTGAGGCAATGAGTGAGATCTTTGAGGACATAAAGGACATGGGAGTCCTGATTGGGAAATGAGGATTATTTGGACACTTAAGCCCTTGCCTGTAAGTTTATTTTCCTGCAATTTAAAAAAGAAAAAAAAAAAAAAGCTGTTGAGAGCAGAATAGTGAGAACATTTTTTTCTAAATGTGTGCACAGTAATAGATTTAGATGTAACTTTTTAAACAGCTGCCAGTGTAACAATTATAGGATCATAGAAAATGCTATAAAGTTGTGCAACAGAAGCACAAATAGAGTCATTAAGTCAGCAATATCTAAAGACAGCTAACGTTATCTGACATTACCCACCATAAATCTGAACAAGACCAAAACCTAAACCAGACCAAATAAGGCTGCAGGAGCAAGACCTGACTGATGTGAAAAAACAAAGGTGTGTTTAATCACTTATTAATTTAACTTTTAATCAGCAAAAGAACAGCTTTTTCATTTCAAGTTAGTCTTATTGATCTTTGATCTCATTTCATTGCATAATGACTTTAATCTCATGACTTTAAGACTTTTCTTTCAAAATATTACGTTATTCTTGAATTCTTAGACTTTGTACTCAAACAGAAGCTTTATTACAGCTAATAAAAGTCAAAAACACAGCCGACACCCACATCGCAATACAGATTGTTTGTTGAGATCTGAAAGTTGAATAAGATAAAGATTTTGGTGTTTTTAGTATCTTTTTCACCCTGCATCAACAATGACTCTTTGTTTTAGTGAAAGATTTCTTTTTCAGCACAGTACGTTTTGTCAACATTTTGTGACTGTTTGCTCCAGTAACCTTTCATTAAGGTCACCACTGCTGCACAATAGATTCCTTTCACTAGCTTAGGAAAATAAAATACTGCAGGTACTTTTGTTTCTGTTGCAGTGTTTTTCCTACTCTGTCACTTCTTGAACTACACACCTCACCTTGATAAGTGAAAAAAAACCTTAAACATGAAATAAAAAAAAAATCATTGCATTTAAAGCTGCTTTGATTTTTATTCACAAAGCAACAACAGTCCTCTATAGATTTTAGTGTTCTCATCTTTAAACCTTGGTCATCACCTCATCTTTGCATTTTGAAAGCATCCTTCTTAAAAATCGGCCCATTCTACCTTTCAATACCACAAAGTAATTGCCTCTGAATGTTCTCACCTCTACGTTTTTATATGTTCAAGAGGTGCCTGCCTCATTATATGACACAGAATGAAGCACTTAAGCTGGTTTCATGTTTTCCTGGTGGTCAGTATCTGTGCCGCTCCATAATCTCCCCTCTTGTCTTCTGTTTTCACCACTTCAGACCTTCTGCACCCAACCCCCCATGTGCATCACTAAGAATGATGTAGATTTCTTCCTGGCTGTTTTTAAAACAGCCGTTCACAGCTACATGGACTGAAAATGAGCAGGTCAGAGGGGCAACTCGAAACCTGGAAACCCGATCAGCAGCTTTGTAAATATTCTAAACTGTTATGTCATTTTGTTCTTGTCATGTTATTCTTCCAGGTTATGTTAAACTGTGTGATTCAGCTGTGCTGTAGAACATTTTTTTCATTTACAGTGTGGATAATGATTAAATTCAGTGAGCAAACATCTCTACTTCAATAAGGGAAACAAACACTGCACGAATATGCCTTCCTAATTCACTGGGAATTCATTTTTTCATTTTGCTTTGCTTAGATCTACTGAACATGTTCATTTTTCTGCTGCCAGTCTGCAGTTATTATGTGACTACATATCTGAAGGTAATAATTATTAGTCATGTTACATGAATGACTTTTTTTATTTTTACATATTTGCTTAAATTGTTAGTGTCTCACCAATAAAAGGGTTTATAAAGGTACTTGTACGTGTTTGAACAGACATCTCCATCATAAAGTAGTTTCTTGTCAAATGTGGTTACTTGAGACGTTAATGCAAATTAGTTGAGTTGTTGTATAAATAGCAACATGCAGTATCACTTTTATTTTTATGATGCAGTAATACCACTACAGGGTTTTTCATGACAAACCAAGAGACATGATTCCTAAAACAGTAAGGGATCTGATAACAGGAATAAAGGTGTATCCTCTGCACATACTATTTTTTTTTTCACTGGTTTACTGGGAAAGGTTAAGAGACCGCTCACAAAATTTCAATCCTTCCTGTCTGGAAGACATAACGGTAAAAGGAGTCTCTCACACACACACACTCTCTCATAGAACAAGATTGTGTAATTTAAAAAAAACTATCCAGTCTCAGTCAGTCAATCCGGTCCATCAAAGTCCACTTTCAAAGGCTTTTTCTAGTTTCTCCTCCTCCTCCAGAGAGACCTCTCAGAGCGTTGTTTCCTGCCGAGTCAGAACTCTTTCAGCCATCAGCCCAGGTGAAAGGTGTGTTATCTGTTCTTCTTCTTGTCTTTTTTGCTCTTGCCTGTGGAGCTGTGGGGAGCGTTTGAGGGGAGAGCGGAGGCGTGGCCGCTGGTCTTCAGGTGGTCAAACAACTTGTTTCTGGTGGGGAACTCGTAGTTACAGGTGACACAGCGGAGGTTAACTTCCTTCTGGAGGTGGAAATTACAATATGTCATTTAATACTGCAAGAACAGCAGTGTCATTTTTAAAATAATATCATAAGGTTCTTTTTTAATAACTCAAACTGATGGCAAAGTAAAAACTGAACATCTAAGCAGAAGAGTTTTTTATTAATGAAAATAAATGAATAGCAAATACAAAAAGTTGTTTCTACTATACAAACCTCAGGAAACTGTTCTCCTGCGCTTGACTTTGCGTTCTTTGGTTTGTCTTTTCCTCCTCCCTTCTTTCCCTTTGGCTTCCCGGTGCTGCTGAGGCAACATTTAGATGACAGATAAATAAACTACAAATCAAACACTATTTTAAAATAGTTGTTTGTCTGAAAACTGGAATCGAATCTGAACTGCTCAGAAAACCCAGAAACAGGAAATCAACTTGTCTTCACAATTTTAAAACACTGCAGGCAAGAAATGAAAAATTCAGAGTCTGGCCTTCTTTATAAAATAGACTGAGTATTACAACTAAAGTATTTAAAACACAAAGGTAAATGTTAAAGATAGAGCAAATAGGAATGAATGTAAAGTAGTTCATCTCATCCCTACAAGGTATTTTAGCATCTTTTGCCTCATTAGTAATTTTACGTCCCACAAACTAGTCAAATAAATCAACGTCCCACTACCTGCCCAGTACTATTTAAAAAAAAAAAAAAACAGTCAGGTTAAGTTAAGTCAAGCATCTACCGAGTGACGCAGCTGATCTTTTCTTCCGTAGCTTTACTTAGAGCTAAAAAGAGAGTGAATGTTGAACTTCTATTCATTAGGGTGCCAGAAACACAATTTATAATGATTGCTAAAGTTCTGCTCTGTCTTGCCCCCTGAACTGGCCATTAATTCACTCCAACAATTTTCCAAGGTGACACTGGACAATGTGGCAGATTTTATATTTTCAGCCTATTCTGCTGCCCCCAAGTGGCCAAAATAATAAAATCAATGCACTGTTGTATCCAACTGGCATTTCCCCTCTGAATAGAGTGGAGTATAATCATAGTTATTATTGACAAAATCTCACCTTTACCATCCCATATCATAAAATGGTCGGTAATTTCAGTCTCCAAACAAAAGGTGGCTTCAGTCTAATGCGGTTTCACTTGTAGCATCACTAAAACCAAGGAGATTGCTAAAGAACTGCACTGACCTCTTGACTTCTGTGGGAGGGAGATCATCCTGCTTCTCAGGCTCTGTAGAGTCTGCTGACTTCTCTGGGGCATCTTCCTCGCAGGTGGTCAGCGTCGGTTTCTCTTCCGCCTCCACTTCTGGAGGACTCTGCTAAGAATAGGGCCACGAACAGAGGTGAAGAAAAGTTCACCTCACAGGCTTTAAGAGTACATGAAACCAGGCATGGCTGCTAAAGGAAAGAGAAGATATTACTTACATGCACTACTTTCTGCTGTTTCTTTTTCCTCTTCTGCTTTTTGGACAGCCTGTGTAGGAGGAAAAAAGATTCAGCAAAGACACAAAAAAACTTCATAAAAACTTGATGTGCCAACAAAGTTTTTTTTTCCCCGTCACATCCAACTGCATACTTTTGCCTCGGCGTGTCGTCCTCCTCCTCTTCTTCTTCTTCTTCCTCCTCCTCCTCCTGCTGCTCTTTTTCCTCCTCTCGTCCCTCCTTTCCCTCCGGGTTCAAACCAAGTGATTCCTCTTCTTCCTCCAGCTGTTGCCGTAGCAACGCCACCATCTCCCGGTGCTTTTTGGATTTTTCGTGGTTTTTCATGCTGCAGAGAGGAAAGGAAAGATCTGTATAATTATCACCACCATGTTTATTATGTATACACGCACATTAATTAAAAGTCGTGATTGACAGTCCGTCGTGGAAAAGCTTAATGAGAACCACAGGAATGAATCATTTCAAACTCTACCTTTTGTGTGGAGTGTGCAGAACCACTGAGCACAGAGTAAGAAAACAAAAAAAATGCACAAACAAAAGACAGCTTCAAGCAAGCTGATGAGCCAGAACTGAGTCGCTTCTCACAAATTCCCTCAACACGAGCGTAAACATTCAAGTTTGACTGTTTTTCTCCATTGTTAAGAGGGATTGTTCGCAACAAAAATCTCTTCACTACAGACAGCAAAAAGTTGAAGTTCACACCTGCAATCATTTACTGATTAAGCAATAAAATCAACCACAGACTTCAGGCATGCTGTTTTATTATTTCCCATGGCCAAACCATCACTAACAGTAACAGTTGAGCGAACACATTTGAGGTCGTCACCGCTGCGTCAGGACTTTATGCTTATAAAACATTGCTAAAGTCCTTCATAGCTTAGCGAGGTGAATTCACATGTAGGCGGAGCCGAGGAGGGGTTACTCACGCTTTATCTGATTTGAAGGATTTGTCACAGGCTGGGCAGTACAGATCATCATAATAGTCAATTGTCAGTTCGTCCCCATCAGGCTGCTCTGCATCTGTGAACAAAGATTTAGGTTTAGGTTTATTTGTCACATATAATAACAGGGTATAATTATATAGTGACATATTTACTCACTAAAAGAGAATATACACACACACACACACACACACACACAATTTAATTGGCCTGCCTGATGTTGTATGCAGAGGATTATCTGCTGTCTGTATGTATGTAATCCTACCTATACAGTTTACTTTGTATAAACACAGACCATGGGATATTTTTAATATTTCTAAAACTCTTTTAATTTAAAAGTACAGATGACAAACTGGTGGCTCTGACACTTGAGTATACAAAAGTGTTAGTCGCTGCTTCATACTTAACCTCATCATAAATGTATAGTTCAGCCTTGGATTTTTCCCACAGATCAGACACAGGCATCTATCATACATATTCAGGCAGTGTGGTGCTCTCATTATATTCCCCATAGTAACTGTATTGACTTTCTTAAGTTTGTGATTTGAGCGACAGAGGGCAGCCTTGTTCTATTACTGAATACAAGATTATTCCATGCAGTCACCGTATTTAAGTTTCTTCATTCACTGTAACGTAGAGCTGGTGGTGCAGTGAGCTGCAGGTTTGTACTGGAGGTGGCTTTCTTACATGTGTGCTACTGAGAAGAAGAAGCAGCCCTTTTTTTCAACCTGCTCCATGCTGTCTTAACTCTCAACAATGTCTTCCAGCAACAGAAACTTGTTGGACAAAAACAAGCAGCCCATGCCAACAAACCACAGATTTGCAATTCCTATTTGGTAACCCTGTAGCCCCGAGCTGCAGTGATATGTTTGAGAAGGTGGAAGTCAGCTACAGTGTACCTCCAGGAGCAGGAGGCTCAAATCTCAAACAGTCTCACTAACCTCCTCCCTCTTCGCTGTTCTTCTCTCGTGTGTCCATATCCAGCTCGTCTTCTTCACTCTCTGAAGCGTCCCCAAACTCCTCTCCGTACTGAGCCTCAATCTGCTGCAGCTCCTTCTCCAGCTCGGACATGGCCGCCCAGCTCTGCTCCTTGTACTCCTCCGCCAGCCTTGAGTGGACATACAGGACAGAATAATGAGTGTGGGGAAGAAACAGCAGAAAACATAAATGTTACATATATCCAACTCTCCATCCATCACTTACTTGGCCTGGTTGAGCCTCTGCTGCCGCCTCATCTCCTCCATCTTCTTGATCTTCTCTGCGTTCTGTTCCTCCACCAGCTTCCTGTGAGCCTGCACGCGGCGGTCACGCTTGCGGACAAAGGCCACGAGCTGCCTTTCGCACAAGCTCGTTGCGCTCCTTTCGGGCCTTCTCCCTGGTCTTCTTGTTCTCCTTCTCCATGGCCCTTTTCTCCCAGCGGTTGGAGGCCTGCCTCGTATCATACTCCTCCTTCCAGGCAAAGTTTTTACGTGTGCAGAAGCTCTGCCAGTAGCCGTAAAACACGTGCACAACCTGTTTTATGGAAATAGAAATTGATTAGGGCACTTTTTCATTATTAATAGTTTAGTTCTGCAACTCTTGAGTTTTTGTTTTCACTCAGAGAATGAAGCACAGAATAAAGAAGATGTCCTTACTATTTTTTTGTACTATTTTATTTATGTAATTGAATTGTATAAAGAGCTTTTACATCATCCAACAGGGGAACAACACTGAGTGTTGGGGCTGACTCACAGTATCGTAGTCACTCTGGGAGTCTCCAAAGGGAGGAAACTCCTCTTCCTCTTCCTCATCTTCCACCCTGCCCTGCTCCATCTCCTCCTTGACAATGGACTCAAAGAGATTCCTGTAGACTGTGTAAAAGCTCTACGGAGAGAAAGAGAGCAGATAAGAACAAGAGGGAATAATAAATGACAAAACAAATGTCCTGAGAGACAAAAAAAGAGTGCTGTTGTTAAGGTGGTGGGAAAATTCAACCTTGGTTTCATCAAATCTTGGTACCCTGAGTGGTCTTGGTAGACTGTGTGTTCTTGCATACTTTTGTCAGTTCTAGCTTGTCTTTGCCTTTTATCTGCCTTTTGATAATCTCATCCTCTTACTTGTACTTTCCACCAAGGACAGACAGTCTGTTATTCAGTTGTGTGGTGCCCCAACACCTGGGTTATATTGACTTTTTAACATCAGGATACATCCAATCCAAGTTCCATGGTGTAAAATAAGATTAAGATTATGCCATGCCTTCTCCATTGCTTGGGACTGTTTGTGGGAACTGAGCAACACAATCCCATTCTTACATGAGACTAACACTAACCTTCTCGTCATCTCCGAAGCCCGAGTAGCAGGTGACCGTGAAGTACTGCAGCAGGTCAATGCTGTCATCTTCATAATCTCCACTCAGCCCCCCTTTCAGCAGAGCCTCCCTGTGATTGTCATACCTGCCACACAGAAGGAAACCGAGGCATTAAACTAAGACAAACTTAACCCAGATGGTTTTTACATTAAAACAGCAAAGATAGTGTGAGTACGCACCAAGCTCTCTCCTGTGGATCACTCAGGACATCATAAGCTGCCTGAATCAGCTTGAACTGCTCCGCTGCCTCTTCAGCATTATCCAAATTTTTATCTGCAATTTGAGAGGGAACCCACATGTTGTTAGAGTGACAAAGTTAACTGAGCGCTTCAAGTTTGTAAGGTGCAAGTCAAAGCTGAAGTCTGGACCTATGAGCCAATACAC
Source organism: Scortum barcoo (assembly GCA_023238725.1). Classification (NCBI taxonomy): domain Eukaryota; kingdom Metazoa; phylum Chordata; class Actinopteri; order Centrarchiformes; family Terapontidae; genus Scortum; species Scortum barcoo. Next base: position 14,362,308 of record CM041545.1, read on the forward strand.
TTTGTCAAATTCAGTGAATCTCTCTTCACGGTCCAGTTTACTTATATTATTTTATTCTCATTTCTTATTTTTTGTATTTTTTTTTTTTAAGTACTTACTGTTTATTCTTTCACCTGCGTGCTTCTTCTGTATATATATGCTGCTGGAAACTTAAATTTCCCTGAGGGAGCCATCTCAAAGGGATCAATAAAGTCAAGTCTAAGTCTCTAAGTCTAAGTAGCTGTCCGTTCTGTATGTGCAGTGCTCACAGACAACCCTGACTCCAGTGTGTGGCAATTTCAAAATTTGTGTATCAAAATCAATTAATATTCACTGTACCTAGCAAGTCACACATCGGCTGAATAATCCAACTTGATACAGCAAAGTGATCCCAAGACTAACAGATGTTGCTGTGATTTAATTACAGTAAACAGATTAAAAAGATGCAGAAACAGCTGCATTGTGATGCTGACATGGTCTTCATTCTCATCAGATCTGTCTCCAGGACAAAAAGCAAACAACTGGAGCTCAGATCAGTCAGGGCAAACAAAAACAAAGTCAAATTAGGTCACCCAGAGGAGTTAAGTAAATAAACTTTATATTATCAGTATGTATTGAAGTGTTGCACACTACTATAAAAAGTGTCTGCATTCTTTTAGTCGGTTTTAGTAAAAAAAAAAAAAAAAAAAACATAAATGAATACATTCACAACATTTCAGAGGAAAATATAGTACTTTTACTACATTTCACTTAATCTGGCAGGCGTAATTTTTAATGAGGCAATTGATGGCAAACAAATAAAGACATATTACACCAGCCAATACAACTACTTTCACCATCATAATGCAGTGTTTAGATACTCTATCAATATTAACAATACTTCTGTACTTAAAGTTACATTACAGAGGTGAGCTCAGATCTTTATTTCAAATTATTCAGCTGACGTTGACACATCAGAGATCCTCAGTCAGTCAGAACAAGGCTTCACTTGCCACAACTCACCTGGATGCCACTTCAAGGCTAATTTACGGTACGATTTCTTCAGATCATCGTCCCCCGCGTCCCGTTTCACTCCCAACACTTCGTAGTGACACTTCATCTTTTGATATAAAGAGAAACTCGACTCGAGGAGAAACACTCAGTGAAACGCCGCTCACATTGTCCCCGGTGATGCTAGCTTTAGCATGAAGCTAACTGTAGAATCTCTTCTTTATCTCTTAAATAATCCAGACTTCTCGTGTGATAGCGGCAATGTTATAATGTTTAGCCTTACATATTTAAATCCACGCAGTGTCCTTCATCACAACTCAACAGCTTCCAAACATTAAGTAACTTTAGCAGCGTCTATGGGTGTCATAAACCGGGGCCATAACAGAAATGCCCGGTGCTGTCAAATCTCGCGAGAGTTGCTCGTTGTTTTATAATTTGTGCAGTCTTGAAGCTGTAGCTGCACGTTTCTGCCCCCTACAGTTAGAAATGATAAGTAATTAAATTTAACATTATTAGACTAAATTCTCTCAGGGAAATAGCAGTGTCGTGAAAATTAAAATATTCTCCATGGCACTCAGAAGTCATGCATGTCTAACACTTCAGGAATACAGGCACAAAGATATTCCACGCTACTTATGTTTCGGTCCTCCATGGTTTTTCACCACAAGCGCACACAGATGTTTTCCTCACATCAGAGCAGAGTTGGTGGTAGTGTGAAAGCCTGTTACCCCACAGTTTTTATCAGTACTGAAGCTTTACTACAGGCTTGTTTGCCTGGTGTGTGCAGCCTACCAGCCTGTGGTTTCTTTTTCAGCTTTTAAACATCAACAAAATATCATAATCAGCTTTATTAGCTGGGTATGTGTTCATAAATAAGGAATCTGATTCAGTTTTTTCATCGCTTTCAGTGTACACACACACAGAAATAGACACACAGACAGCTTAAAACAAGTACAACCAGCTCAGTGATGTAAACATGAACACATACTCTGTAGAAATAAATGTTACAAGAACATTAACAAATGTAGACAGCAAGACAATTGTGCAAATGTGTATTTATACTATTTTTAGCTCTTGCACATGATGCACAGTAGTAGTAGTACAAAGCAGCATGTAATGGTACTCAAGTAGTAAAAAAATAGAAGTGTAACTGTGTAAATGTGCTTAGTTATAATTTTAATAGGAAAATTCATTATTATTATTTTTTTTACCTTAAGTTACCTTACCTTAAGTTCTAAGAAAAGCCACCTCCTTATTTACTGACAACTATGATATAATGTAATCATTTATGATTTAAAGTCAGTTATGTCACAGCTTGGCTTTAAGACTAAAATAAAAATAGGAGAAGCAAAAATACTATAGAACAAGGTAATTCATTTAGAAAAAAAGAATTAAAGCTAACTTAAAAGTATAGATGGGATGAACCTTCAGTCAGTTGTGTTGGCTGTGGATGGATGAAAATGTGCTGCATAGATGTTGTGCTGTAAAAACAGAAAAATGTGTGTGTGGGTGTCAGTATGTGTGTTGTGCCTGCAGTACCTCCTCCGGGCCGCCGGGGGTCGCTCTCTCCGCTCCGCCCGCGCTCTCTCCGCTCCGCCCGCACGTGTATCGCTTTGGTCGGCCGGCCGCTTTCTCGAGTTTCGTGACGGAGCCCAAACATGTCGGCGCTCAAGAGAAAACGTGGAGGACAGGCTGGCGTTGATAAAAAGGCTAAAAAAGTGAAATTTGTGGCAGACGGAGTTGAAGCCGAACAGGAGAAAAAAAATGAAATCACGGTCCCGGCGCCGGTGTCGATGGTGAGTGCTGAAGCTTGTTTTTAATCACTAAAGTTGGGAGCTAATTATCACTGTTGAGTTCACGTTACATCTGAGCTATACTTTATTTACGTTTTTTGTGTTATTGTTGCATTAAAACACATTGCAGCTGCACACACACACACACACACACACACACACACACAGTGGTTTAATTAAATGTCCAGCACAAAGAGAAAGTCATTAAATAACATGCAAAGTCTGAAATCAACAATCATTTGAAGTGCTCAGTGTCTCCTGGACATTATAAATAATGAAGAGAACAGATGACTGAACAGAAAAATGTTTTAAACAACAATAATAATCAGCGTGTAAATTCTCTTGAACAGGGTAAATGGACCAACAAAGAAAGGGTCCTCATTTTCTCCTCAAGAGGAATCAACTTCAGGACACGACACCTGATGCAGGACCTGAGGACCATGATGCCTCATTCAAAAGCAGGTAAGATACATACACACATTATATACACAGCATGATCTCACACAGCTGCATGTGCTGCTGACACTTGTTGGGTTGTCACCAATGTGGAGAGATGTTTGTTTGTCAAAATAAAAATTTAGGTTTTCTTTTGTCTGTTAGATACAAAAATGGACAGAAAGGACAAGTTGTTTGTTATTAATGAGGTGAGTTTGTTTTTTGTTTTGTTTTTATTTTATTTTGGACACACCGAGTACACCAGTACAATCTAATATCCAATACAGCTCTGTATTATTTGATTTCTACTTTTATGAAAACTGATCACCTTTCAGTTTTTAGTGTTGACACTGTCAGAAAGGAAATAATTCTGATTTATGTTTATTGTTGTTGAGCTCATAGTGGGTGCTACTGTTGTACTGGAGTGCATTTTATTGAAATATGGTTTTAATATCCTGCCTCTCTCTTGAATGTAAACCATATAAAAAAAACATTAAAACCGATTTTCAATGTAATGTGTAGTATAGAGTCAGTGCACCAGAGACTCCAGCAGCGTTCAGTGCTCTATGCCAAGTCTGGTGAACTCTGTTGGAGGGATGAACACCATTCCTCCAAAAGATATTCTCTCATTTACATGCACACAACCTTTCTGTAATCAAGTAATCTCACTAAGATTTAGATCTGTTTTGCAAGAGAGACCAGAGCAGAGCTGCAACAATCAATTAATTAATCAACGAGTTGTCAGCTATTAAAGTATTTTAATAATTAATCAATTAATCATTTGGACTCTCTTTTCTCTCTTTGGGGTTTCTTTTAAAAAGTGTCCAAATATATAATTATATTATTTGATATTATTATGATGGTGGTGGAGAGTATTTTCTTACATATTGGTCCAGAATTCCAACGTTTCTCAACCGGGTTGAGGTCTTGTGACTGTAAAGACCGTACCATTTTGTTCACATCATTTTCACACCCATCAAACCGTTCAGCGAGCCCTGATGCATGAAAGCATCTGCATTTAATGTGTTTCTCCACTGTCTTTTAATTTGTAATTTGTCTCCCATCTGCATCTACTCTCAGGCATTACAACATAGCTAAAGTTTAATGTTTGTTCCCAGGTATGTGAAATTAAAAACTGCAACAAATGCCTCTTTTTTGAGGCCAAGAAGAAGCAGGACCTCTACATGTGGTGAGTATGTGATAAATGTCATGTTCCCTAAAAACAGAGAAAGTCTTTTAATTGAAAAAAGTAAACTGAACAATGTTGTCCCCCCACAACAGGATTTCAAACACCCCTCATGGACCTTCTGCAAAGTTTCTGGTTCAAAACAGTAAGTTACCTCTGTCCTACAGTCCTGAAGTTCAGCAGACCACCTCTGTCATCTGCCACTGGGGGAAAAAGTGATTAATATGATTGTCTCCTCCTCAGTTCACACACTGGCTGAACTGAAGATGACAGGGAACTGCCTCAAAGGATCCAGGCCGCTGCTCTCTTTTGATCCAGTGAGTACTGACGCATGTTGTCAGCATTTCATTCATTATCATCTGTTCTTGATGTCGCTGTGGTATTTGAACATAAACCTACACGCTCTTTTCCCTCTTGGTGCACGATTTCCCTTCATTAGTCTGAGTAATAATGAGCATTCTCGAATTCACCAGCTGCTTGGACAAACGGTTTGCCTCGACCGTGCGTTTATGTTGACAGCTGATAATCTGTGAACCTAAGACCTGAACAAGAGTCTAACCTTTTTTTTTTTCTTTCCCACCTCCTTTCTGTTTCCTCCCACAGACATTTGACAAGGAGCCTCACTATGCTTTACTGAAGGAGCTGTTCACGCAGGTGTGCATACATCATTCATACATTAATCCAACACTTTTGGAAATAGCTTGCAAAGTAGACCTCATGTTCACTTGTAGCTACAAGAGGACATCTGAGACAGGGTTGATCAGTGTAATTTAAGTGGGATTTTTTTAGATGCCACTGTGTTGTTTAAACCTAGGTAGCTTGTGTCGAATTAAATAACTAAAACCCACAAGTTTAATTTAAGAAACAGCACGAGTTGATACTGATCATTATTTAGATTCAAAAGTAAATGTAACCATAAGAAACCTTTACTTTGTTTGAAAGCTGAGTAGGTTGTACGTTTCAATTTAAAGTATTATGTTTTCCTGTTGTAGACATTTTCCACTCCACGCTACCACCCCAAGAGTCAGCCTTTTGTGGACCACGTCTTCACATTCACCATTGCAGACAACAGGATATGGTTTAGGAACTACCAGGTAATGCATCACTGTTCTTGGCCTGCGTTAGCATTTTCCATTAATATTTCACTGCTTTAAGAAGATTTACCTTCTGTTTTGGGGTCAGTGTTCAGCTTTTTTTCTTTTTTGCACTAATTTCTCTTCAGATTATCGAGGAGGATGCCTCTCTAGTAGAGATCGGCCCTCGCTTTGTTCTCAACCTCATCAAGATCTTTCAGGGGAGCTTTGGAGGACCGACGCTCTACGAAAACCCAGACTTCCAGTCTCCTAACATGGTAAAAATCTGTTAATGCTTGTTTGGATTGTATGCATGTGATGGCTATTTAATTTCCCTGATACACGGCCGCACTACATCATGTCACCTTCCTCCTCACACACCCGCAGCACCGGAGAGAGATCCGACTGGCGGCCGCAGCCAGGGTGCGCGAGAAGCAGATGGTGAAGGAGCTGCAGAAAATGAAGAGGACCGAAGCGAAGGAGGGCGTGGCCGAAGACATCACGGCCGACGTCTTCCTGACACCAGCTGAGGAGAAGCCTGTTCACATCCAGACAGAGGCACCTGAGCCGAAGGTGGCGAAGAAGAACAAGCACAAAGCTTTCAAAAGACAAAGGATGGCACGCAGGTAACTGGATGAACTGAATGAAGCTGAGTGAGAGGCTCACTGTTGCCATTGTTCAGTATTGTCTCAAAGAAGAGACTACGTGCAACACATCATTTAATTGTCACATCTTTGACTGGACGATCGAAAATCTTGCATGTTGTGTTTAATGTCTATATTTTGCTTCCTCACTCAGAAGGGACTATGCAGATTGTAGCCAGCCATAACACAACACTGCAAACAATATTTTCTCCTCTGTTTTTGGTAAAAGTAAATATCATATCAGTTTAGAAAAAAAAGTTGTTTATTGCTTTTCAGTGTTTTCTATGCCATGAAAATAAAACCATTAAAACTTACTGTCAGTATCATCTGAGTTATACTTCAAAGAAGTGGACAATTATAACAGTATTTGTGCACATGTGCAGAGCAATCTAAGGCCCGTGGAGAGGAGATATACTGCACACACACACCACCAAAAACCTTCAGAAAAATGCATCAGTGCATCATTCCTGAAATGTCTTATTTTATGAACTCTCAGCTCCAAACATGAGACTAAATACTAGAGCAGACGGATCATGACCACAACTGGACTACAAACTGTGTGGAGTCATTAAGTTACAGGCAGCATTTACATGTCAAATACCTAGATATTCATAGTAACAAACAATGCAATATAAAGTTACTGCAAATAGTCATTCTGTGTGTACACACAGGTACATAACAAGACCAGGTGGGTGACATCATCCACAAATCCTTTGGCAGTGCTCCACTCCAATGTGACTGTGTGGCAAATGATGAACCAGTTGATTTTGTTAAAACGATTCAACCTGTCCTGTCACTGTGTCCATTATCCATCACGCTGATCAAGTCTAGCATTTGTTTCCTATGTGCACCTCACTGTTTTGTAGCCACATTGCCTTCTCTGGCAGTTAAGGTGCTTATTTTAAAAAAATTCAAGGGGACTGTGATCAATCCTCCACCTCCTCGTCAGGACAGCAATAATACTCCACAAAGCAGATCTGTCCGTCGTCGTTCCTGACCAGGTACTGAAGAGAGAGGAAGCCCCTGCTGTCTGTCCTCACAGAGACCTTACAGGACAGAGCCAGAGCTTTGGTTGATGGCTTCAGCAGGGACATCTTGTACCTGTCACAGTGAGTCAAGGGGACAGTGCAGAATGTGGAATGTTAATAGAAATACTGGAGGATGGAGACATGGATATTTCTGTTATATTTCTGTATGTGAACATCATAATGTAAGACTTTGGCCAATGACTTAATATGCATAATAAGATCGTGAACTCACTAGAATGATCTCATAAGAACCAATGAGAAATAAATACAGCACCTTTTCTGTTAATTCAGACATATATACCTGTTGGTTTGTGTTTGGGTGCATCGGAACAGCTCCATCATTTCAGAGTCTTTGGGATAATCATAATGGGCATTTCCAGAGTTCCCAAACGTAGATAACCTGAAGAGTAGAATAAAACCAAAGAACAATGTAGCTGAGAGGAAGTAAGAGGCATCCATCAGAAAAGAAAAGAAGGCTTAGAGCACTTCTATTGGGACAGACACGTAGGAGAATAATTTGAATAATAAGATAAGTCAAATGCCCTCTAAACATACTTTAGAACAAGCGGTGACAATTTCAGAAGTTATTTTAGTTCTGACAACACACCTGAAGTATGGCTGGCTGGGGGACATGGTGATCTGCAGCACTTCACTGGTCATATCCAGTTCAGAGAAGGCTTCTTTCAGGCTCTCTGACAGCAGGATCACCTTTGAAAATAGCCAGAAGTAGAAGAGGAGTAATCAATTATATAGTTTTCAGAACTTTTTAAATGCTCTCATATATATTCTTAATGGGTTTATAAAGAAAACAAGTAATTGCAAGCCATGTAGATGGTGTGTTTTTACTGTTATCGTGTAGCCTTTTTACACACATCTCTTTCATTGTACGAAATAGTGAAAGTCCACCTTGTTTGTGACATTGGCACTGCAGAAATCAAAGTCGATTGGCTCCTCTGGTTCTTGTGTGTTGATCTTGCACACGGTCACTACCCCGCCCTCCTCCAGGAACAGGGTCAGAGGGTAACCATAACCCCTGTAGCACATCCGCAAGGCTGTTGATACTCCTGCAACATCACATGAGGGAGAATATGAAAAGGTTGAGTCACATACATAAATTTATAAAGTGTATTTAAACAAAATTATATTGTTTTTTTCCTGCAAACTATCCAATCAGTTGTCCTCTGTCCTCTTTATCTTTACCTGGTACAGTGCTTCCTCCAAAGATATTGAGGCAGTCCAGCAGAACAGTGAGATTGACCTGAAAACCCACCAAATCCTCCTTTATGGTGAACTCTTGGAAGATCTCAGCCTGGAACAAAAAGAAGACATGTCTGCTCTTTCAAGTCACACCACGATTGGAGATGCACCTCTTGTGTTTACTCAATGAGAAAGCGTGAGGATTCTCATACATGTAGACACACCTGGATGAAGGCATTGGCTTGCAGACACTTGCAGTCCTCTACAGTGACCTTCAGGCCATTTGGTGTGGCGCTGAAAATGGCATGGTCCTTGAAAGCGATCGCTCTCAGTATGTTGGACAGATTGCGGGCATTATCCAGACTGGCCACTAAAACGTACTGCTCATCCTCGGCTTGTGACTGGGTTGACAGGGGCATCGTGGCACTGAGAAGAAGTTTAAAAGAAACAGGAAATGTTCAGGTAAAAACTTATTTTGCCTGTGAAGATTGTAGCTGGCCATAACGTAGTACTGCAAACTGTATTTCCCCCCCCTGTTTTGGATAAAAGTAAAAATATTCCATCAGTAGGAAAAAACTTGTTTTTGAGCGGCTACAGTTGTTTTCTATGCCATGAAAATAAAGACAATTGAGTGGACAATTATGTTGCACAGAGCAATCTAAGGCCTGTGGAGACTAGATATACTGCACACACACTACCCCAAAAACTACCCCCCTCAAAAAAATACATCAGTGCCTCATGACTGAAATGAATTTTATGGGCTATCAGCTCCAGATCATGACCACAACTGGACTAAATACTGTGTGGACTAATGAAATTACATGTAATGTTTACATGTCGGATGCTTCTGACTCAAACACTTGGGAATTCATAGTAACAAACAAACACGCACAAACTGTCATTTTGCTGTCTGTTGTTTACCTATTTTAAGCTAAGCTAAATGGCAGCGAATCACAAAAAACAACGTAAACAACAAAGTGTCGCTAATTTCAGCGACATGCATTATGCTATCTAGCTTCCCCAGTATAGAGAGTTTTCAATAAATGTTTCTGGTGACTGAGATTGCGTATCGGCCACTTACAAAGTTGTAATTCAGACACTCATGCGATGTGTGTTTTGAAGAAAAGCGCCCCAGTGAGGAACAGCTTCCGCTTTTAGCCTCGTCTGCGGAAGTTCGTTCTGCGCATGTGCGACTCCCCTTCCAGAGGCTTCTAAACAGGGGCTAAGATAAATAAAACAAGATAAATATTCTGTTTACACCGGCTTTTCTGATCCACAGAGGTGAGGATTATCATTCATTTAAACCTTTATAGCTGTGAAAGTGTTGTTTTGGTTTCAGGTCAGTACATTTCTTCATACCTGTGAGGTTTAGGGCCGAGGGGCATCGGGAAGCTAACATTAGCTAACAGTGTGTTGTAATTAACAGTGTTTGCTGATCAAATAACAAGGTAGATTAAAAGAGTCCACTGCAAAGTCAACCACAGAGTCCACTACAGGTCCTCTTGGGTCCCTAAAGGGCCAAGGAGAACTGACAACCGATTTTACTACATAAATCACCTTTAGGTAATGGTGGTGGAAACATTCATGCTATTTATTTCAGTAAAAGTGCTAGTAATGCTACTGTAAAAGTAAGTAGTGCACAGAAAGTGTCCCCTGTGACTGTAAACTATTATTGTTAGATCATTATTAATTATGTACTAGTATAAAAGCAGAATTTATTTGCTGATGTAGTTCATGGATGTTAAGATAATTTTAATGTGTTTTTTAATGTAGGACTGCATCGTAATGATTATATTTATTATATTTATTATTATTATATCAGTCTAGTGTTCATTTTCTCCATTAACTGAAAAAAACAGTGAGACATTTTGTCAACATTTCTCGTAATAATTACTAGAGAACTTTTACAAAACAAATAGAAATTATTAGAGAAATTTAAAGGAAAATTGGCAAATTATTACATTTGAGAAGCTGGAACCATGCAATGTTTCTCAATGAAATAGAAACCACTGAAACGCTTATCAAAGTAGTTACCAGTTCATTTTATGTCATATGTTTTTTATACTAGTTTAATGCTAGTTTATTTTAATTTATAATTGATTCCAACTATGTGTTGCAGGCCTGGTACTGGTAAAAAATAAAAAAATGCAAAAGATAAGATGTATTTCCTGCACTTCTGACACTAAGGAGCTGAAAGTCTTTGATCTCATTCTTGAAGCAATATGTATGCACTTGTGTGGCTATCTCATAGCTCGCTGGGATATCCATAGTAATATATCTGTGAAAATGTAAATTGCCTTTCTATGTGCTTAAAAAAAGTTCAACACCTTTGTGGTCAGTGACAACAAGTTATCATTTTTATTTTTGACAACCTGCATGTCCCCTTTCTCTGCCTCAGGTTCTTCCTTTTTGGGCTGTCTGTCTAAGCCACAGTCATGGTGTGCATTCCCTGTATTGTGATTCCTGTCCTGTTGTGGGTCTACAAGAGGTTCCTGGAGCCTTTCCTCTACCCTTTCATTTCCCCCATTATCAACACATTCTGGACCAAGAAAGCGGTCCAAGAGACTGGAACGAGCGACCAAAAACTTGGTGAAAAGAGTAATGGGACTTGTAAGGTATGTTATGGAAAAGTAAAAAAAAATATTATCACATTTAAATAATGACCCCCATGTATCTATTTATATGTGCAGGGCTGGATCAGTAATTCAGTATTATATGTTAAACAAAAAATCGGTAGAATTATATTGTAATGAGTCGTTTTTGTTTCATTCCCATGGAGGGCGAGGTCTTATGTAGGACGTAATGTTGGAAGCCTGTGAAGTATTTTGGAATTTTGCATGCATTTTTAATATGGTTTGTAGTTTATTAATATAATAAAATCACACACAGTCATATGCTGCTCAAGCGCAGAGACATCAGATAAATGTTTATGACAGATATAATATTCTCAACAGGAACCACCTCAACACAGCATGTACAGACAGTCTGAGTGTATTTAGCCAGATTTAACATCATTTTAAGTGACTGAATTTTGCAGGTTAAGTTAGGTTTCTGCTGATCTAATCATAGTCAAAAACAGACATTGAAAGTCATTTTCTTTCTCATGTGTTTCAGCCTGAAAGCAATGGTGAGGCCACAGCCAATGGATCCACTGTAACAGTAGATAAGAAGACGGACTGACAGCTCCAAATGTTTATAATGCTTTTAAATCAGTGTAAATATTCCATTAATATAACATAGAGAAAAGATGAATTAACTTATCAGTCTTCTTTGAATGGAGTGGTTTTAAATACCTTACACACTCTCTGTATCTTATTTTTAATTTTCTTATTTTCATTCACTGAAGAAAGTGTTTTCTGTTGACAATTTCCTTGTTCATTATGAATCGATTCATGCATTTACTGTATTGAATATTAAGTCTGGATGGAATAGTTTTTCTAATTCAAACTTGAAGTTTAATGAATGAATAAAAGAAATGCTTGAAATAAAAATATGCTCATTTATTGCTCCTATACTAAGCTTGCTTACTTCATATCATACAATCATTAATGATTAAATGAAGTTTGTATTTTATTATTATGTATTTCTTATTTTAAACTATATGATACTTTAAATACTTTTTATACTTTAAAAACTACATTTTTGGCAGACTAGATTTTACTTTCAAAACATATTGTAAAGCTTGTAAAATATACACAAAAATAAGTGTTTATATGTCTTATTTAGTTGTCTGAAAGTGACCAAATCTGCCAGAGTTATAGGGATATTCAAACCTGTTTTCAAAACAAATTAACCTCTTAATTGTGTAAAAGTAGTTTAAAAAAACTTAATTTTTTCATAATTTTCTTTCTTGTTTCTTGTAGCAGGAATTCATATATATATATATATTTTTAAATATATTGATTTCAATAAAAAACAAAAAAATGCAAAAAAAATATGTGCTCACATGTTTTAAGAAAATGAGGTCTGCAGGATTCAAACATACGTGTGTCTCACATCTGAAATATCACATGAAATAAACCGTCAGGACATTTTTTGCCTGTCTGCTCTGTCTGATCTATTGTCCCTATTTCTATCTGCGACGTAAGACGTAATTAACCCCCGACACGTCGTCATTACGCAAGGGGTGGCGACGTGGAAAACATGGAGGAAAGGAGTATGTAGAGTAAACTTAATAGCCTTAAATTCCCTGCAGTTCCAAGTGTTTGTCTTTTTAAATTTACTCCAGATAGACTAATCGGACAGAGCGGCGGCTTATTGTTAAAAAACAGTCGCCTGTTGACGTGGTGGACGCCGAGGAAGCCGCAGAAACTACGAGAAGCGTTTATGACAGGTAACCCGAGCGGTCAGCTGATGGCAAACAAGCCGAGGAGGTTAGCTGCTCTCCGGTACAGACAATTATCAACCACACACGCTTTGTGAATAATTAATTTATTCAGCTACGGCTTCGTGCTTATGAAGTTGGGCTCTCTGGACGTGCTGACAGGTAAAACTAACACTTCCTGTTCTATGAACTTGACGAACTAGCTGGGGCTGCAGACTCAAATGCCGTCATATTATGAGCATGAGAAGGCTTCAGCATCATGCTGTGCTGGTGCTATAATATATAATAGTAATAATAAAACAAAATCATGTTTTGGCGGCACGTATACCCCCCTCTATTAGCTCCATTACTGCATGGGAGGCACGAACTATCACCTATTATTGCTGTGCTGCTCCAGCTCACCTGGGCAAGTAATTTCATGATACACCTGTGTGCTCAAGGTGTGTCATTTTAAGAGAACAAAACACACGTCCTGGTTCCTTATGTGTCATCCTGTTACGGACCAAATGTATTGGAACTGATGAGGGCAGATGTATTTTAAGGCTATGGCTAATGATTATTTTCATAAAGGATTAATCAATTATTTTTTGGTTCCATAAAATGTCAGAAAATGATGAAAAAATGTCAAACAGTGTTTTCTAAATGCCCATGGTGACATGCTCAAATGTCTTGTTTTGCCCCTAATCCAAATACTTTACATTACTGTCACAGAGGACTGAAGAAACCAGAAAATATTCACGTTTGAGAGGCCGAAATCAGAGTTTGGATGCATACACAGTGCGCACACACACACTCAGAGCTGTGATATACCTTTGCCAAATTAACTTAGAGGTGATGTTTAATGTGAATGATATTAATGTTTAGAAGTGTAAGTTATATAATAAATTTTACTTCTGTGCTACTTATATCTCCTCCTGGCCTTCCTGCTGTACATAGATTTTTGTAAGGGACATTTTTGCTATTTTGGTGACCTAATGTCCATTTACTCAAGAGAGAAGTCAACCTGTGGTTGCTGGTAAAGGAAATCCATGCTCTCCGGGAAGGAAGTAATCAGTGCATTTATTTGGCATTTTATATTGTGATTGCTTTTACAGAGCTAATAAGATCTTTTCTGTAAAAGCAGCAGTTTGCAGATGTACTGTGTGTTGAGTTAGTGATGAACCTTTGTGATGGAGTCAGAGATTAAAGCATTTCCTCTGCCTCAGGTTTCAGCATATGCCCGGTGAAAAAGCAGTGAGTGCTGAGTCTGGCTGAGTTGAGCCAGCAGAGATGGGTGCCAACACCAGCCAGGTCAGCGACCTTTCCGATAACCCCAACCTCAAGGCCCTGGTGGGCACGGAATCCATATCGGAGAATGACCCTTTCTGGAACCAGCTCATCTCCTTCACCTTCATCAGTCCGACCAGCAGGTTCGCCAACACACACAGAAATATTCTGTTAGACACATGCGACTAATACATTTACCAGTGTTGTTCAATCACTTATTAGCCAGCTTTGAAAGTTAATTTTTAAGGAATTTATCTAGTCAGAGCATCAAGTATTTCCTGGTTTCAGTTTCATAGATGCGCAGGTCTTGCCTGCTCTGTTTGGTGTCATTATAAAATGAACATATAGTTGCACAAAGTCATCTTACTCTGCTGCATCTCACAATGATCATGACATAAGATGCAGGTGAAAGATCAGAAGAAAGCTAGCAAGTGCAACTTGTGTTAAGGATTTTGTGCCAAACTGTTTTCCAGGTCAAGGACCTTTCACACTCAATACTTTTTTGACTGTTAAGTCATTAATTAAGGAAATTAAAAAATATCTGCTGGACAAAAAAATTGTGAGTTGCTTCTCTATAATCTTATTGAAAATTTGTCCATTTTTGACCAATTTCTCACAAGTGTCTTCTCAAGAGTTATAGTAAGCTGTAGCAACAGAAATTTGTCAAACAATCTTTCCAATGAGGAAGTCCTTCAGGATTCCCAGCCAAGACTAGTCCCTTAGTAAACAGTGCTGCGAAATAAAAACACTGGATTCCATCTTGCAGCTGGACTGTTACTAATGTTAAATATTCACCAAGCAAAAGCGTTTCATTCATTTATCTCTGTAACAGAGGTAACAGAGTTTGTGCTCCAACTCTGCTCATTACTGGACACAAAGTGAACATTAGGGGCGACACCATAAAACAGGACTGCAACCAGTGACTATTTTCATGATCAATTTCATGATCAAATTAACATGTTATATATCATTTGTTTCACATGTACAAAATCTGAAGTGCACAAATGTCAGTTTGTTGTGTTATGGTGGTGCTAGACTATTTCTTGGCCAGGAGCAGTTGCCAAGCAACCAGTGGAGATCCAGCAAGTTATGGTCCCAGATATGATAACCCCCAGTAAAACAGCCAATTGTCATTTTTACACTTCTTTTTTGTATGTATTAAACAAGTGAGATATCAATATTAATACTAGCATGAAATAATTAGTGAATGTTAGAGGTGCAGTTAGGTGTATCCTGTTATCAATGGACAAAGCCAGACTAGCTGTTTTCCCCTTTTTTTTTTTCTAGCCTGTGTGCGCTCTCTCTCTCTCCATATTTCCTTAAACGTCTTAATGTGACCCAGCTGGCCAGCTGGTCCTACGAGTTCTGGCTCATAAAAGCCTTTTTTCACTTATGATCCCTGTAATATCTAGAGGGCAGAGGATGATACGTTTTACTGTTAAAAATGAGTGGCATTCCCCTGAAACATACTGCAACATGACATGACGGCACTTGACAGAACCGTCCAACAGAGAAGAAACAGATTCTGCATTGAGCTGTGTAATAGTATAAACGTATAGATAGCATTAGTTACTATGAACCAGGAGTGACTCAAACTGATGTAATGAATCAGTAAATATATTTATTTAGTTTTAACAATGTTATAAAAGGTTGTGCTGTGCCTTTATGTCCCTTTATCTCTCTCAGATTTAGCTTGGCATTTATTTAAGTTAGATTTTCTATTTCTATTTCTATTTTCTTTCATTACAGGCACAAGCTATTTCAATGTTATTAATGTATGATTGTACTGTAGTTTTCTAGCATGACAGCAGAGTAGATTATACAAGCAATCCATTTAAGTATATTTTAAGTATCTTCTCATTTTCCTTCTGTCTTTTTCCCTGTTTTTTCTATATTACAGTGGAGACTCCAAGTTACTAGAAGAGGCTGTTATCCCCCTGGCCAAGATCCTCAGTATGTTGCCTATCATACACATATGCTTCAGACATTGTTGTGTTTTTACTGGTCATGCCTTGGTGTACCTCAGCCTCTCTCAGACTTTTATTTATTTGTTTGTTTGTTTGTGTGTGTGTGTGTTTTATATATTTTTAAATTGTCTTGTATCCATGCCAAACTATCAAGTTATGTTTCTGTAGCTTATGTAACTGCTGCTGATAAGTTCTCTCCTCCGTTTTTCCCCTCCAAGTTGAAAACAATCCCAGAACGGGGAACTTTGGCGCTCTTGTGAGAATTTTTCTGGGAAGAACCAAAGAGCTGAAAATCTCTACAGAATGCCAAGAGTGAGTATGGGAACCTGCTAGAGGAGAGAACAGGCTGGGATGGCTCTGTCAGTAATGATTGGCCTTGTGCATGTTAGTGTTCGCTGTGCTGGAGTGCAGGCCAGTCATTGTTTGATCGCAGGCAGTCAGGAAAGCCTTATGTTTTACTGGGGAGGAACACTGAAGTGGTTGTAGTTTCCCATGAGAAAACTGCTGAGGTATAACCATCAACACATGTGGCATTATTCTGCACTAGCTGCCAAGCTCCATTTCCACAGAGATTGACCCTGCCCAAGTCACAAAAATGCTCCGGGCGTGAACTCCTCATTTTCTATTAAACATCATTAGAAGATGGAGTTATATCTCCCCATCCACTCCCATGTGTTTTTCTCACATTTGGTAACAGATTTTGTCCCATAAACAAACCTACATTTTCTGGATCTGACACAATTGGCATGTGCAAATTGTCAATTTGTGGGACTGATTAGACGCCCCCGAGTTGGTGTTTAGTGGTTGTGAAACACTGTGGCTTGTGCTGGATGGTTCCAATCAATTCCTGTTTTCCTCTTTATTTGTTTCTCACCAACTTTGTCCCAATTTTGTCTCTGCCCTATGTGAATATATGTTGTTGTATATATGTTGTTTGTGTAGTATCATTATGCTATGGTGAAGACGACAGTTTTCTCACAGTATTCTTGGGTGTTAAAGTGAAGGTTGGGCTGATTTCCCCCATCATCACCATTTCAAAAAGCATAGAGGGATGTTATGTACAGTGACCCAAAAGCCACTAGTGAAGTTTGGCACATCAAGTTTATTTGTATCCCACCATTCATCAGCAAGGCAATTGAGAGTGCTTTATATAAGATGTAAAAGAGACACAAGGTAATATAAAAAGACAATATAAAAGAGGAAGTGTCATTACCGTAGAAGCACCAGAGGGATGCAACATACCACTGAAGGACACAGACTCCCAGCCAAGGTTTCCTAAATTTAGGACATAAACCAGTGGCACATAGCCAGCCCCTTCATAGCGTTCATTTCCTTCGCAGTTTTGTGTTTTGACCTTGAACGGGATGTTCCTTTTTATTGTTTCTCCTCCACAGTCAGCTGTTTATCTGGCAGGCCCACAATGCGCTGTTCATGATTCGCTGCCTGCTCAAGGTGTTCATCAGAGAGATGAGTGAAGAAGAGCTGCACCTACAGTTCTCCTACCAGGAGAGGGCACCAGGCTCCTGTGGAGGTGAGCACTGTCACAGATTCATTTGGTAAATGAAGGTGGGAAGACAGGGAAACCGAAGTGGGGGTTGCAAATTGTATAAAAAATCAACTTCACAGGGTCCAACAACTGATTTTAGAGTATGGACTGACTAACAGCTGTGTTGTTTAAGTAAGTCACTTAAGAGCGCTGTTACACTTGAGTGTGCTTCACTTCACAAATCCACATCATCTGCTGAGAAATCTTAGGAACAACACCCTTGAAAGTGTTTTTGCTCCCACTAGACTCATTAGGTGTGAGTTATTACAATATAGTCACCAGGGTCAAATGTGTAACACTTCCCTTCGTACCTAAGGAGAGACAAGAAATTGGCTTTTTAATTGAGCACAAATACTCCTGGCTACTGACCTGGATCAGCTGTCTCTGAGAGACTCCAGTAATAAAATAATTAATCTGCGTCCACTGACTGCACTGCATTCTTTTTGGCCTCGAACACCAGCCCTGTCTGAGCACAGTCCTTAAATAAACACTCTGCAAAGACACAGAGCTAACTACAGCT
The DNA here is from genome assembly GCA_023238725.1 of Scortum barcoo. NCBI lineage: Eukaryota > Metazoa > Chordata > Actinopteri > Centrarchiformes > Terapontidae > Scortum > Scortum barcoo. The sequence goes on from CM041545.1 coordinate 14,380,256, forward strand.
TGTTTCAAGTGATAAAAAGATGATAATCCAGAGTGTCTGCACATCCTCAAAAGAAAAGGCCTTAGAAGTTATTAAAAAGTAGGCAGTAAGGAAGTAGTAGGCAGTAATGTTAGTTATAAAGTGTTTTTCTATATGATTACGGGCTGTTGGGAAACATTGTACACCTATGAACAAAGGGGGGGGGGGGGTGTTTGTGATAGTGGATTGTCTTTGTGGTAAGCTTTTTTTGTGGCGGCTTAATCAGCGTCATCATTCCTGCAGCACTGTCACTACTACGAGCTACTGTAGCACAATGTTCATCGTCTCTCATAATGGGCAAGTGTGAATTACTTTGCCCGGTATGATTGTGAAACAGGTCTTAAATTGTATTCTATGTGAGATTAAAATCTCTTAAATTTAACTTGAACCCCATAGAAATCCTTGCAGAAATCCTCTCAATGCCATTCCTCTGTACAGTTAGCATGAAACAGAGCTGATGAGAGCTGTTGAGAAAAGTAGAAAGGGTGAAGATTGGTACATCGGGAGCTTGAAGGAGCAAAGAGAGGCTGACTATGATCACCAGGGAGCTGCCATATATGTCTCATATAATAAGTCCCTCAACCCCTTGTGTAGAAACAGGCAGCCAGAACCTCCTGGAGGAGCTGTTGTCCAACCTCGTTCACCTGATCGTTGAAGTGCCCCTGCTGTGAGTATTTCCCTTGTTTGTGTATATACTATAGGAGTGCGTATGAGTGTGTGTGTTTGTGTGTGAGGGGAAATTTGAATTAAACACCCCATTGTGTCTTGCGTACTCTAAAAAGGTCAGACATGCAAGACTGATTCTGATCAGCACTGTAAAGTGACATTTTACATGGGCCTGACCGTCTCCGCACAGAGATTTGTTAATGTCACAGTGCTAATAGTTCAACATCACTTGTCTGACATGATATTATCAGCTGCATATTCACATGAAAAGATAATATGATAATATTGACGACTCATTTGCTGTTTCTCAGCCCAGCCCTCCTTTCAGTTCGGGTTCCTTGTTTTTATTCATGTTTGTTGGTTGTTGAAGTGTCTAGGATGTTAGTCATTAAGCAGTTAGTAAAAACCAGTTTTTGTCAAAAAGTTTTGTATGCGTAACCCTCTTTGCGTGCTCCACCCGCTCATTCACTCCTTGATTCACTAACCAGGAGAAGCTGAAATCTATTATGGAACGAGGTTGGTCTCGGATGTTCATATGTTTCACTTCCACTGTCCTCGGCCCTACTGACATGCTGCAGCACTGAGCTGGCGATGTGATAAACAAAGGGACGGAATAAAAAGGAAGGGATGTCACTAAAAGAACTTAAGACAGAGAGAAAGTGTTGGTTGTTTCAGAAGAAGAGAGAAGAAATGTGGATTAGAAGCGGTGCCAGTGAGTGGGAGAGGAGGGAACATAATGATTGAAAAATGGTATCAGCCTTTACTCCTTGTGGGCGGTGTGCACGCTAACTCACTGCACTCCAATGAGTGAATATTTCAGTGTATTTACTTATTAATGGTAGAACTATCTCCTGCCTGCCACTCAGTCTGTCACAGAGAGACAAAGATACAGTGAGAACATCGCCGTAGAGGAGCTGCTTTGCAGTGTCAATGCGAGTTCACACAAACATGACTGACAGTTGTTATTTCCACAACACAGCACCTTCCACGTTTTCCTCTCTTTTTCCCTCGTTTGTATTGTGTCACTTTTTGACGCACCTCCTCTTACTGTCTACCAGTCTGCCTTCTCTTTCTCTCCCCTTCTCCCTCTGTTGTCTCCGGACATCAAACCCTGGCTCTTGTGTAAATGCGTTCAGCTTTCCAGCATTATTCATTGTTCCGAGCTCCGAGACTCTACCTGTTTTTCTTCCCTGCACCACTTTGTGGCTGTCGGCCCATTTCCTCTGTACGTGCTCCTGGTTCGGATGGGAATATTACAATTCTTTTGGTATAGCTCCCCCAAATCCCTAACAGAGCTCCTTACTTCGATTATATGCTCACTAGAAATCTTTTGAGGCTTAATTTTACAAGAAAGACATGTGTTAGTAGTTTTTATATTATTTTCCCATGTTGGCTGTTATTGCACATTGCTACTTGACAGATCTTTTTTGTTTTTCCACACATACAGTTATATGTTTATGTACTAGTTATTTAATCTGTGTTAGGTACCATAGATTTATGCTAGTGCATGTGGTTTAAATCTATATTGCTTAGACTTTAATGCTACATGCTACCTCCTTTTTTATTTGTCAACCTTTGGATGCATCTTTGTCGCTGATAGTTGCTGCGCTGTGACAGGTGTAGAGCTGAAACAAGTATTTTTGGAGTGATATTTCCACGTTCCTGGATTCTGGGCTTTCTCAAAAGGGAAGGAGGAGTAGATGTAACTTAAAGGAATTTTAACAAGATAATTGAACATTCTTTGTGGGGAAAAAAGACTCAAATTGTTACCAAGCAGAGTATTTTTAAGTCTTAAAACATGGCTGAAGGGGATCTTTAAGCTTAACAAACATGCTTCATGGGAAAGACACACTAATTTATGCTATTGCTGTTGCCTTAGTATCCCCTATATAAAGTTGTGTAAATGCATATGAAATTGCAAGTGAGACAGCGTATTACAGCTGCAAATATCCTGCAAAGGCTCTTTTTAATGGCCTTCTTAGATAGCAGGCCTTTTAAACTTACAGTTACTACAAGTCTGTATATCTATAAATAACATATCTAAACATTGTGTATAAATACATGTTTACATCTGTATGTTATAATTTATGTTCATGTGTCTGGCTGTCCCTGTAGTGACATCACCTATAGTATCCTGTTTGAAGCAGTGACTACGCTGCTGGTATTCTTCTCCTATCAGCTCTTCCACAAAGACATCCTCCGAGATGGATTAATCTACCAGCACATCATGAAGGGACGATGGTGAGAAAATACACACACACAACTTTGTACTCCATTGAAGACTTTAATTAACTTAATGCACCAAACAGTGATGGTAATTATTAAAACGACATGGCTGAAGTGCAAAATATAAAAGAAACACGCAAAGGTGGCATAATTTAATAAAATTTTGAGCGCTGTAGGAGTTGCTCTCACTTGCCTCTGTAACGGGGTTGTCCGCAATCTGTTAACGACTTTTTTGAACGCAGGCCCAGATAATTTTGGATCTTCTCCAATCCAATATGACACCGTCTGATCCATCCCACTGTTCCTCTATGCAGACTTTGATACAGTTAGCCTCTCACTATGCTTCCAGTCAATCTCATCATGCTCCGAACGATGTCTTCATGTGTTATTAAATAACATAAACCAGCGAGCCTTTTTTATTATTTTTTATTTTTTTAAACTTAAAAAATTCAAATGTACTGATAAGATAAGGTATTAAATGCTAATAAAAGCGAATTCAAAGTAACCGTTAACCTTCCCATGTTGACCTATATTCTCAGATGCTTTGAACCCAATTTTCCTCAGTTCATTTTTATCTTGAATATTAATAAATGCAGCTAAATGCTGGGACACTTAATGTATTTTGAAGTCTAGTGGTGCGGGTTAGATGGGTAGATAGAGGATGGAGGTAATTTTCTTTTAGGGCTCTCACAGCATAAGAGCCAAATGAGAGCACTTTGGATTGATTGCTGTTGAGCTGAAAAAAGGCTTCCAAGTAGCTGATGTTGTCAAAACAGATTAGACGGCTGTCTAAAACGGGTTTACTGTTTGGTGTGTTAAGAAAGCAACACTATGTGTAACTACAAAATCAGTGATGTTGGATATTGTACATTACCAACTATGTGTATTTCACTCACCGTCAACCACTGTTAAAGTGGCAGACAATTAGGAAGAGTTTGCAAAGGAGCCAAACATTTTTTTACTCTACCTTTTGATAAAGAGAATAATTCAAATTATCTGTTTAATAGTTTTATTATAATTGTGTGTTTTAGATAGCAGGGATGTTTATGTTGAGCCTTGACCTTTAAACATTTACATCAGAGGGAAGCCACAGGACTGGATAACGTAACCATTTTTATTTTTATTTTGAAAACGTTGCAGACTATTAGATCATAAGAAACCCATTGTTATCTTTCTGTAGATAACCCCTATTTTGCACGCGAGGCAGATTGTACTGCAGGAGATGTAGTTCTATCATTTATGGCCCTAATTAGCACTTTGCAAGATGACACTAAAATTTCAGCTAGAGCTCTCTTTTTTTAAAGATTTTACATCTGCATTTGCCACAATTCAGCCAGATCTTTGATAACTGTGTACTGTAGTAGGGTTCCAACTGTCTTTTTAAACCTCGTGCTCTCTCTTCTCCCCAGTTTGTCTTTAACCAGTCGACTGGTGAAGACCCTGCTCTATAATTTCATCAGGCAGGAGAAATGTCCACCTCCAGATACGCACATCTTCGAGCCGAAAGACGAGGGAGGCCTGCTTTACGGCCTGGCATCAGGGGTGGCAAGTACGAGATCACACAGCCACATACGAATAATAACAAATTGAAACAACAACAACCAAGATCATAATGTTGGCAGTCATTGGTTCTGATAATATTTAGCTAATTGCCACAATTGCCGAGGTGTTTGGATGCAAGTAGACAGAACCCCAGTTTTTATTTAACCCAAACAAAGATTGATTAAGATTGGTTTAGATAGATTATAAATTATTTTTAGGGGCCTTTGCAAATTACCAGAAGAAAAAAACACATAAATATTGTGTAAGATATAGAATATATGCTATCTTTTTTTATTCTATTATCTTTTTATTCTCCCATTATCTTGTGCTCTTAGATTTATTCAATACCTCCTCAAAGGGTGCAATGCTTTAGTTTGGAAACCATTTGCTAAGAGAAAATTATGGTAAACTCTGGGTTTACTTTTAATCATTCTCATTGTTTTTTTATAATTTGTTTTGCTTGTTTGTCACCACATCCCCCACATCAAAATCAGTAAAATTGATTGATTGAAATTTAAAGAATGATCAGATGAGAAAAATAAGAGCCAGACACTGAGTCAGGTTTTTTGCCATTTCTAATTCCTTAGAACCAGTGAGTGAGAAATATGACTAATGTTAGAAATGAAAGTGCGAGCCATGCTGACAGCCACGCCAGTGTGGATGAAAGTGATGAGTCAAAATTGACAGTGTGTGTGTGTATGTGTGTGTGTATTGGTTATGTGCTCCGTGCATGTGTGTTCAATGCATGTTTGTTAGGGCTGGGTTTCCCCCGCAGATAAATACGCTTTGTCGGTTGTTGGTGGCAGATTCCTATCAGTGAGCCATCAGCATTCAACCCAGCCTGTCTGTCTGTGGCCAGTGATCGGCTCGATGAGTTATGGTGCCCTGTCCTGTTCTGTAATCCCCTAGAGCCTGTCTGTCTGCAGCCGCCTCCCTTAAACACACACGCACAGACCAACAAAGACACAAGCTCTCTTATACTCTGAGCTCAGAAACAACACTTGTTTTCTTTCTCCGTCTCTCTCTGTCTCGAACGCACACAGTCATGAAGGACTGACCGAGTTCACAGCTCAGAAACAACACTTGTTTTCTTTCTCCGTCTCTCTCTGTCTCGAACGCACACAGTCATGAAGGACTGACCGAGTTCACAAAAGTGAACTATTTATTTGAATGTTGAAATTGGGTGTATGTCCAGATGTTTTTCAGTAAATATCAGATGAATTTTTTTACTTTGCAGCATGAGCCAGTATTCAGCCAGTCAAAGGGGAACTCCACCAATTTTACAGATTAGGGTTGGTTTACTAGTCATTGTTAGTATCCTAATGTGTGTGAAAACAGCTGTATCATAATGTCCTCTTTGTCAAGCTAGAGAAGATAAAGTTATGGCATCATTAGGTTTATCGTGTCAAAAAGCTTGTCACAAACTGGGCATGTACCAAGCAGTAAAGCTCTAACAAAAATATGGTATTGGTTGCAGTATGGGAAATGTAGGATCCAGCAATTCAGGAGCTTGACCCATACTGAGGACTAAAAGTGAGGATGTCACTAGAGTTCCCCTTTTTTAAGGAGCTCACCATTGGTTATCATTAAGTACAAATCATTAGGTATCCGTCGGTTTACATTCATTTTTGTGCTGCATGAAAATAAGTGATCGGCGCCTGAAACATGCTTGTTTAATCCATCTCAGTGTATCGGACATCTTAGTCAAAGTTAAATTACTTAATTGATTAATTAATTATTAATAACATCCAGTTTGTTTGGTGGTGTCCAAAGATGGGTAGAAACCAGTGGTTCCCTGAAACTGTGCAAACATACATTACAAACCTCTGCAACTCTACCTGAAATTTAAAACACATATGATTTGTAGTCAGGGATCTAAAATCTTCCAACACACTGTTATAGAGTCTGTAAATCCACAGAGGGTGCGTTGGACGAGAGTACGCTACCATGACTTCCTTCACATTAGCATGTCAAATCACTTGTGCCCACACCCTCACATTTACAGACAGACTGAATGTTCTCAAGAACCAAACGCTGGTCGTTGGCAAAGCAAAGCAGTGCTTGATTTCATCGCCATTTTAATGTCTTGGGGGGGTGGGGGGGTGTCTCCTCCTCTCTGCTGTCTAAGTCTGAGCGTCTGCAGGGGGGATTATCACCCAGTCTGGCAACTCAGAACTTTTTTGCCTCTTTCTCTTCTTCTCTTCCTCTGCTGTGCACTACACAACTTTATACTCCTCTCCTTTCTTCTCTCTTATTCTGCTCTACTTTGCGCTGCTCTCTTCTCTGTTCGACTTGACTCTCACTATATTCTCCTCTACCCGCCTCTACATTATCCCACTTTCCTCCCTCCCCCTCTTGTCCGTTCTCCTCCATCGTCCTCTATTCTCTACCCGACTTGACGCTCCTCTTCTCTACTCTGCTCCATTCCACTTGTCGGGACTCCACTATTACTTGCTCCATCCTTCCTCCGCTCTACATTTCTCTCCTCGTCTCCTCTACTGTACCTTACTTTATTCCGATTTACTCTCCACTCCTCTGTTATCCTCTTCTTTTTTATTCTGCTCTCTTTCACTTTACTTTCCTCTCCTCTTAACTCTGCTCCTCTTATAGTCCAGAGGCAGAAGTCCTAAACTACCCCACTGATAATCAACTGGTGACAGCCTCACTAACACGTTAGCTTGTTATGTGTACATGTATGCAGGTAGGTCCTCATTGGTATAGCACGCTTAACAGAAAATTTCCCTGTTGCACTGTGAAAGGGTATTAGAAGATTAATTTATCGGTTTAGCACCAGCTTTATAATCGTTATTATGATCATTGGTGAGAAACTCAGTCTACGTCTGTGGAATGTCTCACATTTCGTACGTTTATGTTAGAAGGCTTTTGGATTGGGTTCAGTGAAAAGTGCCCTGAGCATATATTTTGATTTGTGGGAGATTATCAGAATGATGTGTTTGTTTATCGTCTGTACAGCATGTTTCCCCATGTGCGCTTTTGGATAATCATCACGGGTTTGGCATACTTTTATGTGCGTGTCTGTCTCTGTGTGTGTGTATCTGTGTGTGTGTGTGTGTCTGCGTATCTGCGTGCTTGGCCAAGGCATTGGCTTGAAGCCCTGATGTCATATTTCATTCACTGTTATGCAAGTAAATAAGTAAGTAGCACATTCTGTCTGTCTCTGTTCACAGAGCGTTCACATCTCTGTCTGCATTCAAGCGTACGTTCTCAGCTGCAACTCTGAGAAAGTATTTCCCACCTCACCTCCCTTCTCTAGTATCTCCACAGGCCACTGAAGACATTCACTGTGGTGTTTAAGTGTGTGTTGCATGTGGCAGATGTTTAACCTTTTTCACAGAGATTCAGTCTCTTTTGGTGATTTATTTATTTCTAGACCTGCCTGTAGAAACGCTCCATTAATGGCAGCGCTGGTCTAACACACTGGTCCAGACTGAAATATCTTAAAAACTATTGAACAAACCTTTGAATTTCCATCAATTTTAAAGTTTGTTTTGGCACAGATATTCTTGTTGGCCAGGGGATCCATCAAAGTGATGATTCCTTTTCAGTTAATCTTGAGAAATATCCTTCATGGGTTGGCACAAACATTAATGTTTCTAAGATGATGCAACCTAACGACTATGGTGATCCCCACTTTTTATATAACGAAATTGAAATTCACCCCCAGATAAAGGCATTGTTTGTTATTAAGGATTATTTTCATAATTTGATCTAAGTCCAGTTTAATCACCTGCATGTATCTACTATTGTGGATGTCATATTGAAATGGGACAAAATACATATAGCCTCTACTACAATTGTGATACTGTGTATGATCATCATAGACGTAGAGGACTGGTTGTGTTAATGTGACTTTTACAATGGCACAGAGCGAAATATAAGTGAACATTCCCCAAATGTTAAAGAGGAACGTGCCTTCTCAATTCAGACCGAGAATATAAAAGTACTGCAGTGCTGTTTAAGGAAAGCAAAGTAATGATATTCCCCCAATCAACAGTCTAATAACAATGGCATCATTAAATGCCTCACTGGAGCGTGTGTGTGTGTGTTTGTGTGTGTTTGATGATACGCATGATATGAATCTGGATTTGGTGCAGGGGTCAGAGTCGGGTGAAGTAGATGCTGATGTGGATTTGTGAAGAGTTGTTTTTCTGTCTGCGTCATAAAATTTCTCTGCAGATATTGGATTTTGTGATGATATTTTAGTTTGAATACAGAAATTGACATAGTGCCAGCAGTCATGTCTGACGGTGGTGGTCATTATGTAAGACTGCAGTTTGGACATCACAGCCTTCTGTTCTGAAACCAAAGCTCACTCAAACATTTAAAAATGTGTTTTTGAGCCTGATTTTAATAAGCATCCACAAGTGGAAAAATATTAAGAGACTCAAGGGCCATGAGGTTTTTTCAGAGGTGAAAAGATCATTTTCAAAGGTCATTCTGGATACAGGCTGAAGTAAGACTCTCCGGGTGCAGTTGTGTTGCGTGTCTCACGGTATGATGCCTTCTCTGCCTCCGAGTCCCGAAGCCCAGATTCTGATTTCAGCATGCCAGTCCTTCTGTGTCCGTGTGTGACCTTCTCTTTTCCTCGCTTTCCCCTTCCCTTTCCTTCTCTTCGTGTCCTCCTCCTCTTTTTCCACTGGGCAGCTGGCCAGAGCCGGAGCAGCCTAAGCAGTGTAGCATTATTGGGTTTATGTGGTGGGCAGGCAGACAGGCAGAGGGAACCGAGCCAGACGGATAACAAACAGCACCCACTAAGGTAAAATAGAGCTCTGTGAGTGTGTGTGAGAAAGGGAGAGAGAGAGAGTGCAGGAAATGTGGCTGCCAGACAGGGCTCTCTGACACCGTTGGGCCAGTCACCGTGGTGCCAGTGATGAGATGAACAGGGCTCCGTCACAACTTGGCCCTCTCCCTTCCCAGATCTTGTTTTCTCTCACACTCTCACTTCTCTTCCTGAGCAGTAGAAGGAAAGAAGAGTATCGTGTGTGGAGGGAGAAGACAGACTGACCAGTGCAAATGATGTCATTTCTCTCTTGGGGGTCTCTGTTTGTTGTGGATACAGTTTGTTGATGTCCCTTGCTCAAAATGTAAACAAATTAACTCCCCTTCTCACTGGGATTGCATGCACACAAAGTCAGACTGAGTGTTGGAGTAGCTCTTTACTAGCCACTTGTCAATTTAAAGGCCAACCACCACATAAACCATTCAAAAGTTGTTGAAAAGAAACTCTCAGGGATAAAAAGTATTTCGTCATGCTTATCAGTTTAATTCTCGAGAAAAGGACACCAGGATGTGATCTCTCATTTCATCCTTGAGTTACTTTTTTTAATGTAGCAGGATGTCCTTGTTGATGCACCACTTCACCCCTATGATGTTTCAAGCTAATGTCTGCTGTTTTTAATGTTTTTTTCTCCTGGTTTTAATGTTTTTTGGTTTGGCGACCAAGTAAACAGATTATGTTTGTGTCATTGTTGGATGGATCAGGGTGACTTGGTGACATTATTCTCACACTAAGGAGAGCACATGCAGATTCAGTCAGAGCATTCGTCTGCTCTTACTTCCTTCGCCACTAGATGGCAACAAATCTACTTGCCGTCGGCTCAAATTCAGTAGCTTAATCGGTGTGGACCTGAAGCATGCTCATTTGGTTCGTGCTCTCTGTGTGGCCAGACGTGCAGGAGCCAGAGACTGTCATCTGTGTACCCTGGTGTTCATGCTTCTCGTGCTTCTCGTGACGCCCGAAAGCACCGGTACTTCAGTGGCTCTGTAGGAAATTCAGCTATCTCTCATCCCCCAACAAGAAAAACGAACCTAACTCCAGTTGGCCAGTAGTTCCAGTTTCTTTGTTCTGTGGCGCCGTCTATGTTGTTTCAAATTTCAGGTGCTGCAAACCATTGTGCGTGACTCCATTGTGCCCATTTTGGCCTAGATTACATCAGTCGGACTGCACATACTGTTTTGCGTTCATTTCCCTATGAAGCATAAATCAGTTATAAGGCTGAAGAGCTCCAAGTTGTGAGAATACTTTAGTGCTTTTATAAAAAGATTGACAGAGACAAGATTACCCATCTGTTGTACTGAGACAGAGAGCTGCAGCTTTCAGGCCAGCCTTGACACTCTGTGCTGAAATTGAACCAAAACAACACGAAGAGTAGTGTTAGCAAAGATAGAGGTTAAATATTTTTCACTACTTAATCCAGCTGTAATTGATGTTTTTATAGTTAGCATATATCAAATGATGATGTGAAAACAATACCAAAGGGAAATTATCACCTGAATCTCCCCTCAGCTTTTTTAAAGATTTTTGGATAAGTTTCAGCACATTGTTTAGCTGCCCACCCATAACCTTACTGTTTTAGTTCACTCATACTGCTGTCATAGTGTCATTTTCACCCAGGCAGCTGTTTTCTGCAAGAAAATCTCTAAAAATCCATTGAATGCAACCTGCTCAGTACCAAACTAACAAGGACACATTTAAGTGGGAGGGGGCTTTCGGTGAAAGTTAAAAAAAACAAGTGAAAGAGAAAATTGTCAATATAACAGAATTACTGCTTTGAATGCAACTGACAAAGAAAAATGATGATGAAAATGAGCAATATTTTGTGTAATGTGTAATATTTATGTTTCCAGGTGGGCTGTGGAGCGTCTTTACATTGGGTGGAGCAGGCATCAAAGGCGGGATAGACCAGGAACACAACCCCTTACCTCTGTCCAATCAGAGTCTTTTGTTACTGCTGGTTCTAGCTAATCTAACAGATGGGCCCGACTGGCCCAACCCATACCGCCAGGCCATTACCTGCTTCAGAAACACACAAGGTAATGTGTTTGTTTTGCCTAAACCATTGTACATATAAGAGAAGTGTTTGTGTTTATGCCCCACAGGCTAAAGAAGTCAATAATAAGACAATAATCCTCATCGTATTTACCCCATGTAGACACATCATCGCTGCCCGTGGAGCAACCTCACAATTTCCAGATCAATTTCAACAGTCTGTACACGGCGCTCTGTGAGCAGCAGCGTTCTGATCAGGCCACGCTACTTCTTTACACCCTCCTTCACCAGAATGCCAACATGAGGACATATATGCTCTCCAGGACTGACATGGACAATCTGGTGGGTAGGAGAGCAATGAAGACCATTGTTAATTCACAAAGTGGTTCACAAATGCATGCATGTTCATTATTCCTATCTCCTTCTGACACTTTCTGTGTGCTTTTTTGATGAGCAAAAAGCAAAGAACACAGTTAAAAATTAATCAAAGTGTGATTATAATAATCCTCAATAAAGCACATTATGCAGTCCTTCCCTACACACATGGGTATGAAATTGTTTCATCCAGGACCAATGCTATGGCTCAGTAAACAGTGAGGATGTATGCAGTGGCAGCTGGTGCTAGTCTGTCCATGTGGGACGGTGCCAGCTATTCCTTATAGCAGAATGGATGTACTGAGGCATTTAGTGAATGGAAATTAGTCCTCAGCTCAGCGAGTCAGATGGTATCACATGAGTATGGTAGACTGCCACATATGAGGCTATTTCACACAGTATAATGCAATGTAATTTGGTCATATTGGAAAAGAGTTAAAGTAGTGTGTATCTGTTTAGCCTTTACACACAGTTTAAAAGAGCATCTGAATTAATTGGAACAGAAAGACATATTCAGAACAATAGATAAAAAGTACAGAAAATTACTTTAATTTACAGTCATATTTTGAGACTGCAGATCAATTTCATTCCTGTAAGTCTGATATCGGAATGACCTTTCTGTGTTGTTCCATATTTATAGCTGCTATAATAAGATATCATCATTAGCACATCTAGATTGAGCCTATTATGTAGGGGGGGCTACTAATGAGCCTAGCCACTTTCTCTGCTGAGCAATAAAGCACCGCTGCACGACAGCGTAATGAGCTAACGCTGCAACTCTGTGCTCATCGCTCACCATACTAGCTACTAACTGCTTTCACTCTGACAGCACGACTCTGACAATTAAATCTTTTGCACACTGTTGTCGTTAGTCGAAGCTTGTATTTACCATCTGTTCTGCATACTTCTGAATATAACATCTGCCTCCGCCTATAGCTTAGCAGCCATCATTATGTAAAATATTGTCTTCTCAACTAGTGTCTGCAGTGCCGCTTTTCCTGTTTTTATGGTTTGTTTTACTTGATTCTCAGTTGCACCACAGGTGGAAAAACTAATATGGCAACATGGCTTTATGTAGTACAAAAAAAACTGATTTAATTGGGCTAGTTAATAGATTAAACTTCAGAAAGCCCCCTGGCAAGACACCGAATGCTTCCTTTCCTTAAAGGCAATAATGAAAATAATACATTTTTAAAGTGCATACCTGTACCTTTTGTAGGTGTTCAGCTATTTGGTGGCATCTATTACAAGATATATGTTTACATTTTTATCCACTGTTCTGCAGTTTGTCGCCTCACGCTGTTTGACTGTGCCACCTCAAAAGCCTCGCTTACAAATTGGCAGAACATCCACATATTCTGACTCCACAGTCATAGGAAAACACAGTGGTTAATTTGTAATTAGTAAATGGTTAAACCCCCAGGATTAAGGAGTATAACTGACAGGCCCACACTCCCTTTAGTTTTGTTCCACAAAGAAAACCAATTTTAGACAATAGTCTAGAAGTTTGTGCTCATGTTTAGCATGGACACGGCTAATTTCATCTTTAGACGAATGCTCACACTGCATCGGTGGATCTCCTCAGAGTCAAAATTCTTATAATAAGGGTTTAATGAATGTAGTTTCTAACTCTTCCACTCCCCCTCACAGGTGTTGCCAATCCTAGAGATCCTTTACCATGTGGAGGACAGAAATTCTCATCATGTGTACATGGCCCTTATTATTCTCCTCATCCTTACGGAGGATGACGGCTTCAATCGCTCCATCCACGAGGTGGTGAGTAGATACATTTTAAATCCGCATTGTTCACATTTCAGGTATTGCCACTGCAACCTTCCATTAGTTGTGATGGATTGGGTAATCGTAAATCATTTCTGATGTTTTCAAGAGGTATGTTTCATTTCTCTGTCTCGGTCCCTCTCCCAGGTATTGAAGAACATCTCCTGGTACACAGAGAGGACGCTGACTGAGATCTCACTCGGAAGTTTGCTCATCCTGGTGGTCATCCGCACCATCCAATTCAACATGACACGGACAAGGGTATCTCTAACACGTGTTCACACACTTACATGCACACAGTTTGTACAAAAAGCTACGCATTAAGAGGTCCTTCAATTGTAGACTCTTTTATATACATGGCTTTAGTCGTAATGGAACTGTAAAGCCTGAAATAACCGAGTAATTTAGAGTTAAACAGTAACATCAGGTAACTTGTGTATGTTTGTGTGTTTGTCCTCCACAGGATAAGTACCTCCACACCAACTGTCTGGCTGCACTTGCCAACATGTCTGCCCAGTTTCGTTGTCTCCACCAGTATGCTGCTCAGCGCATCATCAGGTGAGGACATGCTGTAGGTGTACAAATGTCATAGCAGAACAGAGGATGATAGGAAATGTTAATTGGTAACTTCGTCCATTTTCTATATGACCTGTTCCAAGTCTATTCTTATCATGTACTTTGACTGTTTGACATTGAATATGTTATCTTCAGTGGTTTCTGGATCTGGACCTTTTTATAATTTGACAGTCTTCCTCTAACTAGAAATAGGCTATGTGGATAAAATCCTCAGTATATATGATTTTAATATCACAATATAGATACATATTTTATAATACATTGAGGAATAGTCTAAGGATAATGGAAAGGATATCTGCTTTTGGCTGATTCAGTGAATAAAACACCTGATAAATCAAAGCGCTTCATACTACTAGTGCAAAATGCATGCAAAAATCCAATATTACCTTAAACAGTGCTGCTCTTTGATTTGCAGCCTTTCTAGCAATGCTCAAATACACCTATGGATGATAAAAAAAAATTACTACCACAGTGTAAATAGTATGGTAATATCTCTTTCACCTCTATGAACTCCAGGCTGTGCTGAATGTGCTTCCTTTCTTGCTGACAGTGGGAATTAAAAACACATGAAATGTGCTTTCCAGAGAGAGAAACTGAATGCTCAACCTAAAACTTATAAATGGGTTAATAAAAAGAAAGTGTCTGAGCATAAAATTAGTAAATGTGTTTCAAACAGAGGCCTATTTCTCAGCATGAATGTGAGGAAAGTTGCTGAGCTATTGCACAGCAGGTGCTCTGCTTTCCGACATTTTTGTAGTTTCTTGTACTGAAATCAACAGCATAAGTAATGGATATGTGGATGTGGATTGTGGCAGGCCTCAACAGGATCTTCATCTGTGTAAGGCAGAGAAACAAAAAGAGACAGAAACTGCCCAAAGACGAGGGTGGAAACTCAAATATACACCACAAGCACACTCACCCTTTTAATGATTCATATTGAATCAGCACAAAATATTTATCCCTATAGTAACTTGGCAGCAGCTGCATGAAGAAGAAATGAAATATTGAGAGAGTACTGCTCCTGTTATGTAACATGAGGTAGCTGAGGAAAAGGGATTGGCCCACAAGGAGACGCAAGACTTGAGCGGACGAGGTCCAAACCACACACACATCAAGTCATTCATGTCTGTTTGTGAACTTCAGGCACATGGGAAGGAATGTTTCCTTCCCTCAAGACGTGCACACATTCACGCACACTCAAGGATCCTGTTATCTCCCCGGCCTGTGTCTCTCTCTCTTCGTATCTGTGACTCTCTGGTGTTTTGAGTCAGAGAGGAACACTGTCTGTGAGTGTGTGCATGTCTGTCCTGTTGTGATGTAGTGCAACTGACTCCATGTCTGATGATGATAATGATGATGATGATGATGACTATGATGGCCAGGGCTGGGCTAAACTGGCTGGCTGGCTGGCTTGATAAAGGGAATTTCCTGCCAGGAATTTCCAAATGTCTGCCAGGCAGGGCTGAACTCTGCACCCTAATTGACTCTCAGAGAGAATCACAGTTGGTGCTGTTTATTTACAGGCGGCAGTAGGTTTGAATTGCCGCCATCACCACGTGCATCTTTCTTTATTATTTTCTATCCCTCCCCTCTCTCTCCATCAATATTCTCCTTACGCTTCATTGTTCCTCCCTTTGTCCTACATATTCACAGTCTCCTGCGTCTCTACATTCATTCACTTATTATGCTAATGTGTGCAGACTCAACTGCCACATTACGGCTGCAGCTAACAACTATTTTCATCGATTAATTCACCAGTCTCTCAAATGATCCGTTTAATTGTTAGTTTGAAAAAATGTTAGCAAATAGTAAAGTCTCAGATCTGAAAATCCAATCTGGTTTGCTCTTACCAACAGTCCAAAACACAGAAATCTTCAGCTGGAATTGATCATTTTTGCTTTAAATTGACTAGAATGACTAAATAAATAGTGGCCTGTTGATATCCTTTATCAGCTCTAGTTCACAGTAGTCCACAGTTAACTTACTGCTTGACTGAGGTGTAAATGTTTTGTTCATCATTTGTTGTCCTGGACAAAAGCATAAATGTAAATGCAAAAGGTGGTGTATTGATAAAGAGAACATGTGATGAAGATGAGATGTGATTTCAGGCCATGTTGCCTCTCACATTAGTGCCTCTACTCCATCAGAATGACCAAAAAGAAAGACCATCGGGATGTTGAAGGGTGTACATCGCTGCAACCACCCTTGTTTGTCCAGGAATGGGCCCGTGTTGCATGTCAACCCCCTCTCTGTAACCGTGGTGGCTGAAAAAACATGACAGAGTACTCATCCATAATTATTAAATCCATAATTATTAGTTAATTTTACATAATTATCATCCCGTTTTTGGCAGGTTGCAGCATGTCACAGTGTATCAGAGAATTTGAATGGAAACAGTCGAAAGTCCAAGTACAGATTTCAAAGACCAGCACACAACCACGCACTGTGTGTGTTCAGATAAAAAAAAAAAAAAAAAAAATCCTTTGAACCGGTCAAGACAGAGCACCTTTTACATCTTCAGTGTGTCGGGGTGGACCACGTCTGTCGTTACCTCAGCCCCGTAACTGATTTTGGGATCAGGCCAGCATTGTGGAAATCCTTCCGCGTCGCTGTTTCCTGGGCCGTGTCCGTCACTGCCTCGGCATAAATGAGGGATGTGACAGAGCAGCTAGTCACGGTGCTTTCTTTCAGGCAAACTTCCCAGGTGGAACGTGGTCGGTGGTCTCTCATTTGAAACAGAAAAAAAATGTACAGATAGTACGACAGGTCCTATAAAGTAGTCGTGGCTAATGGTGCCTTTGTCAGTGGGTCTGTAGATAACAAGTGGACCTCCTCATAGCTACTCAGATATCTCCATTCAGCTATCATTTGGCCAATTAGCCTGGATAATGAATGCTGAGAGACTTTGTGTGTCGTTCTCCAGTGCTGACAGATGGACAGGTGTAGCTCTGAGGGGCTTAGCTCAACTCTGCTCATGCTTCTGACTTTCCCTAGCCCTTTGCTGTCATTGAAGTTAATTTATTCTGCAATAAATTTTTTCCTTGATTGACACAGAGATTAAACATTCAACACCCTTGGGGGCCTAGAAAGACTATTAAGAAGTTGTAATTAAAGCAGAAGGTCACTAATAATTATAATGATAAACAGCGCAATAAATAAGGTCTAAGACTGTAGAAAATAAGAGTGCTATAGATGAAGAGAAATATTTCAATTTTAGCATTTTTAGATGACCAATATAGTAAAACTTGCTTATTTAAATGTTTTTTATAGTTAAATGAATGAATGCAATTAGGTCTTGCGAACATAGAAAATGCTTTTTATGAAAATATTTTCTCCTGCATGACCATACATGTGCTATTATGGTGCGTGTGTGTGCGTGTGTGTGCGTGTGTGTGCGTGTGTGTGTGTGTGTGTGTGCATGTGTGTGCATGTGTGTATTGACCCAGCCTGTTGCTACTCAAGGTCGCCCAAGCATACTCTTCATGTATGGCCTTGTCCATCCATCACATGCAATCATGCAGTCCCATCCAGACAACCGTACACACACACACAAACAAACAGACAAAAATAATAAGGTTAAAGCAAGTCAGTTAACCAGTGGGTCAAATGGGAGACTGTCACCAACGATTGCAACAAATGCACACATGTGCAAATAGGAAAGTTTTCAAAGTAACTGAGGCTGGGGAAAATAAAAACCAGGTTACAAAATAGAGCTGTGATTTTAATTTGATTGTAAATTAAGCATCATTTTGTAGCATTTTGACACATCATTACTCAGACACTTTCCTGCCAATTTCATGATTATTTTGTTTTTCCAAGACTAATTATTATTCATTAATTCAAAGGCGTCATTTAGAAAGCAAAACAAGCCAGTCTCTAATAATAATAATCTGTCTTAAATAAAGGCATCTCTCTTCGGTAAGGCTGAGTAAAAGGCACTATATGAGTATTTACAAAATATTTATTTCTGGTCAACGTGTGCGGTGTGATGGCTGTGTATTTGGGTTCTTTGCAGAAGTGTATCATTCATCTGTTTTTGCTGCTCTGACTCCTTTCCCCCCCTCTCTCTGTGTCTCTCCTGCAGTTTATTTGCTTTGCTTTCCAAAAAGCACAACAAGGTTTTGGAGCAGGCAACACAGTCTCTGAGAGGCAGACAGGGAGACAGGGAGATTCACACGGCCTTGCCTTGCCCGACTATGTGAGTTAACACTCTCTCTTTCTCTCTCTCTGTCTGCTCTCGGTTTATTAGGAGTTGCAAAATGATGTCTACTTGGATAAGGTACAGCAGCAGGCATTTGTTTAGTGAGCGTGAGGTTGCATGAATTAAGTTGGGCATCTGTATTTTAAATTAAATCTTAGACTGTGACTGAAAAGTAACAATTAATCTGCTGATTAGCAATAAATCAGCAGTCATCATAGCACAGAGTTTGCACTTAAAGAAAGAGTTCAAGATTTTAAAAAAATATGTTTATTGCCTTCTTGCCAAGTTAGATAAAATGATCAATACCAATCTCGTATATGTCCATTAAATATGAAGCTACAGCCTTACCATAAAGACTGGAAATGAGGGCCAAAAAACAAGCATATTCCTCTGTTCCGGACTGTTTCTCAAGCTATTTCTTGGCTGAACAAAGAGTGAAGAGTTACTGGCCAAGAAGTAGTCCTGTGCATGATGCCTATAAAACCACAAATTTCCATTTTTATTCCTCATTTTTTTCACAGATTAAACCAACTAGATGTAAAATGTCCATTAATGAGCCTTACAGATGTTGGTAAGCTAAGTTAGTTCAGTTTTTAGATGTAGCCTGGCTAACTGTGTGCCCCCTGTTTCCAGTCTTTATGCTAAGCTCAGCTAGCCAGCTGCCAGCTGCTGCTGAAGCTTCATATTTTAGCACAGACATGACAGTAATATTGATATTCTTATCTAAAATATATAGTTTTATAATGGTTTGATACAAGCAGCCATTGTAGCAGTTCTATTCAAAGCCTCTGTAACCAACAAAATGCTTTGAATTTTTTTTTGAATAAATCACTCAAGTGAAAAATGTATTGTCAAATTATAATCTGTACATCTTCAGTTCATCAGCAAATGTATTTATCAGTTGTTTTGTCAGCATTATTTGATATTGTTATAGTAAAAACAAAATGCCATATGCTGCCACACTTGATCTTTGTAGCATCTTCTCTTCTCTTTTTTTTTATGTCTCTCTCATTCTGCTGTAAAAGACTACTCCACATACTGCTCCTGGCACCAGTCATGTCGACCAGTTTAGGTGCTCACTGGGATTCATTTGACATCGTTGTGCACAGTTTGAGGCTGTTCCTACTTTTTTTCAGCTGCTGGAAAGTATAAAATGTGAGGCCCTGTTGCTGCAGGCAGCCTCGCCTGTTTGAGTACTGATTCTCTTCTTCTCATTACTTTTTCAGCCCACGTCCCACACACTTAATTTGTACTGAAATGGAGTCTCCACTTGTACAATAACATTTGATGAAAGTATCGAGCGTTTCATAAAATTGAATGTTAAAATGAGTCCGTTCACAGTGGCAGCAAAGTAATATTGAAATTTCTCTGAAAAACTAGCATTAATCTGAAATGGAAATCTTGACAGTGCCACAGCAGTAACTAACCGGTGGAGCTCAAACCAAATAAATTAATCAGTATGTTGTGCAATCAAAAATCCATGGGTCTTACTTGTAGCCACACTTGGCCAGTGAATGACCTCTGCTAACTCTTCTCTGTGTATGATTGTCTGTATCTGTATTTGTGTTCAAGCACTTCTGCCTTCAGGTTTCTCTGTATACATCTCAGTCTGGGTGTCTCATTATATTTGCATAGTCCTAGTTGATAGGTGTGTGTGTGTGTGTGTGTAAACATATTCGTGTGTGTGTGTGTGTGTGTGTGTGTGTCTGTTTGGGGGTTGGAGATGTATTAGGAGGTCCTCAGAGATGCCCTTAGGTCTTGGGAAAACGTGAGAGTATTCGTGTGCTTCTTCAACCATGTAGCGACTGTCTGATGAGGCCCCTTACGAACAGACATACTCTGCACACACAAAAAACACACACACACTCCATAGAAACATATAAAATGCAATTATCCGGCTTTGTTTTGATGCTTTCCTTCCCTCAGGGCTTATTTTAATGGTGTGTTTTAGTTATACACATGCATAAACGCAGACTATATACATATATATGACTTAAAAATGGGAAAGAAAAACATAAAGAGAGGTAACTTTGCCATGATTAAATCTTCTCCGTTAAAGACAGCTGTTTGAGTGAAACAAATAAAAGTGACAACAGTAATAAGACAAATACACGAACACACATTGAGAGGTCAAAGTATACTACACAACAGCACTCCCGCTTTTTGGTAGAGTTCCAGTGTGTTGCTCAAGGGCACAAGGCAGATTTCCAGTATGATTATTTCATGGGAATTTTACAACAAGGGTTTTTATTTTTTTTTCCTAGAATAGTGTCTGACATCCAGTCTGGGTCATAGAAGTTTAAGACAGAGCTGGTCAACTTTTCTGATACCACTGTTATCTTTGAGCTTAGACTATACTAACTCAAAGTGACATTGGTTCCCATGTCTACAAGGGTTACTGTGGCTGGAAGTCAACTTTTAGTTTTCCTGACATGCCTTGTTTAAAAGGAACATATTGTGTCGTTCCCTCTGAGCATGTGAACAGGCATACACCCGCCTGGAGATATACATTTCTGTTTAATTGTGTCTTAGACAGCAGTTCAGTCTCAAATGAGCCCACACAAACGAGCAAGATCAGCTTTTCTCAAGAAAAGTCTTAGTCAGTGGTGTTTTTGAGTTTGATAAAGGCCTTGACTCCAGCTGTTCATTCATTTGTTGTTCATTGTTAATTACACTGATTGTACTCAACTTGTCAGCCAATGTGAAATCTTCCTCGGGGTTTTTATTCTTATTAGCCACGCTAGTGTTGCAGCTTTATTTCGATGACTTTTCCTCTAGCATTACCACAAGGTTCACATTTATGGTTTAAAAAGAAAAGTCTTGACAACTGTTCCCATGAAATTTAACACTTTCCTTTCTGCCTCAAGAAGTATTCTGATATGCATTAGATATTGTAATAAGTCATTTTTACCAAATACCTGCTAAACTAATTCCCATCAGGCTCAGCTGCACTCAGCTGTTTGTGTTTAGCATAGCTTAACATTTAACATAAACAACTAAGAGGGTGAATATTATACTAGCTAAACATGTTAGCATTGTCTTTGTGAGCATGATAAAATAAGATATAGCCTTTTGTGTTTGTTTATTTCCATTTGAAATGAAGCATGGCATAGTCAGAGGGTTTCAAATGTTGACCTAATCAAATCAATTCCTATCTTTCGTCTGCATTTTTTCATTTATTGATTCATTGCTTGGTCTGTAAAATGTCAGAAAATAGTGAAGAATACCACAGTTTCCCAGAGCCTGACATGACAGAAGCAGAAGCGAGAACAGAAGCAACAAATCATTTCAATTCAGAAGCTGGATCTAAGAAATGTTTCGCATTTTTAACTTGAAAAATGACTTGATTATTACTACTACTCAAAAATAGTCATTTTTCTGGCGATCGTTTTGTGCTCTACTGATCAGATAATTTGATAAAAGACTGAAAGTAGTGACATAACTGACCCATTATGCTGCAGTGAATTTTACATAGGATGTCAGATTCTGTCTTGGATGGTAACACCGTCTCATTGCTCAGTGTGTGCGATAATGAAAGCTTAAACCGACTTCACATATAGACTAAATCAAATATCTGGCTCATTTGCTTCTATCAATGGAAGAATGAGGTTGATGAAAAATACACAGTTGGTTAAATGGATAATACAACCGCAAATGAGAAAGGAAGGTTACTGAACTGAAGTTAATTATCTACAAGCCAAACATCAGCAGACCAGCCATTTACATATATCCTCTGATATCAGTATGAATCTTAAACCAGAATTTAAATAAAATCTTATGTATGGCTTTTGTTATCTGATCAGTTTTAATGACACTGTCCTCACACACTAGTGATGGGCTGCTGTCTCGTTGTGTCAACACCTTTCGTTTCCTCCATCCCTGGCCCTCCTTCTCCTCCTCCTCCGCAAAACAGCCTGATCTGGCATTATTCACAAACCCTCATCTTAACTTGGCGACAGGGAGAAGTTTAGTGCAACTATATGGAGAGATAAATAGGGAGCAAAAAAAAACACAAGGAGAAAAGAGGAACAATAGAAAGAGGAGAATCAAGCAGCAGCAGGAGGAGGAGAGGACGGGTGGGGAGGGCGTGTTGTAAGAGAGGGTGGGTTTGTGATGGGCATCTGGAAACAATGTAATTTGGCTGAGTCTCTGGCTCTGGAGAGAGAACTAATGTTTGTTTAATGTGGGACTGTCCTGGACATGTAATTGCTCTCTTTACGAGGGAGAGACTGAGAGGAGGATATAAGGGGGGAAAAAAGAAAAAAAACACATCGTCAAATTCTCAAAAGCTGTGTGTTAAAGCAGGGTGCATTCTGCTTATGTGTTAATGTCTCTCTGTTTTTTCCCTCCCCCTCCATTTCCCTTCCTCTTGATGTCTGCCTCTTGGTCTCCCTCTCTCTCGTGTATACACACATAACACACACACCCCCCATCCTTGTATGTGTTTCTGCTGCTGTGTCTGGTTAGTGTCAGGGAAAAGAGTGAAGGGTTAGGGCCCCTCGAGCCCCCAGGGGACAGCCAGAGGCTCCCCGTCCAATCGGGGCAGCTCTCAAGGGGCCCTGCGGTTGCTCTCTGCAGCCCCTGCACCTTTTTATTTGCAGATGTGTTTGCTTGCCCCTTTTGAGATATGCGCAGTGACATGCAGTATGTGCTCGTACACACAAACAAACATACAAAGGAAGAAGTATGTGCTGTGTTGCACCGCGTTGCGCTGTGTGTCACTGTTTATGCTCCCAGCCAGTGGTAGTGGTAATGTAACTTCACTGCCTCTTAGTCTGTTTACTGTTGCACATTTCTGGGAAGAGACGACACACACACACACGCACAGAGCCAGAAGCATGTTGGACCACCCTGTCTATGTGTTTATACGCACTGGTTGAGTCACAATCTGTGATCTCTATTTAATAGCCAGAGTAGACACATGCATTAGCTTTGTAGCACTATTCCTCTTGTTTAGGAGGGGGGGAGCGGAGCCCGGGGATATATCAACAGATAATAAACATTATGCAGTCTGTTTATTATCAGGCCCTCCAGTAATTTGCCACTTTCTTATTAGGCTACAAAATTCATTTGCAAAATCCAGTTTCCCATTAATACTACAATAGCTCACAGATGACTAGAAATTTTTAAAGCTGCTCTTAAGGCACTGTCTTTGATGTACAGGTAGGTTAATAGACTTCTGCAATTTTTTGGAGTGTTTAATCAAGTGGCATTCATGTTTGTGTTAAAAATTATTTAATTAATTTGAAGTGGCCAGCTTCAGATATTCACTTTGTGCAATTTTATATCACTTTGAGTGTGTGTGTGTGAGAGAGTGTGTGTGTGTGTGTGTGTGTTTAATATTAATATCAGGAGCTGATGACTCAAACATACTCTACTAATAAATTAATATAGCCTCGGCAGTCGTGTGTAGAGCTAGACCGATAAATCAACAGATTTTAGCTCCTTGCAGATATATTGGTGTATATTTCATCTTATAATTAACAAGAAAGCAATTCTAAACTAGGTCGAAGGTAATTTAGTTGATTTTTCAACTATGGAATGCCCCATTTTGTTTATCTTTATCATAATTTTCAAATAAAATCAAGAATGCAAGATTTGTTTATGTTATGTATATATGTAAAAAGAAACATCCACACAACATCCAGGCAATGTATTATTATAATTTAGATTTCTTTACTAGCCTCAGAAGTCCAGTATGGGTTGGGCTATAGTCATTTGTATGTGGGATTTTGAGTCCCTGTATGCCAATAAGCTCTCACATCAGTGGTGTAAAAGTGATTAAATATATACCAGTATCCTGTTGGCTGACACTTAACTGTATGACCCCCTACTTACTATTCATAAACAGTTTATAAACTGCATATTTTGAATTATTACCATAGTATCTTTCTTTGTCTGTCAATACACCAGCCTCTACTTATAGATTCCCCACTGGAGGACTTGTAGCTGTTGACTAATGCATTAATAAATATTGACATCCACTTACAACTTCATCATAGTGTTTTATAAAGCCTTGAAAATGTGTATATTTACTGCTAATGTTTAACATGGGAACTTAAAGAAGTGCTGCTCTTGCTGAAAATAATTCAGCATGTGCTTCTCAAATAAAGTACATCTCACTCCCAGTCTCCTTTTCCATACTTTCCTGTCCTCTCCTGATCTTTTTCACTTCTGCATATTTTATATGAAATACCTATGTTCAGCGTAGTCTTCACATGGCTAAATCACAAATGGGAACCTCAGATATTTTCAGCTTATGCTCCTCAGCCTCTGAGGTCATTAAAATATGGCGGTTTCATCGCCTGGCCTTATGCTGACTTTCATCCACATCCATTTCGTCTAATTCCACGGTGCTGATGGAGACTCTGCGACCACATCATGTGTAAGGGAAGAGATCAGTGACTTGCTTCGTACATGGTACACTCGAAAGTAAGAGTTGACTGATTGAAGTGTTACATTATCCTGTCACAATTCTTATAGTCTTTTGATGTAGAACCAATCACCCCACAAGACTGATGTACATTATCACACCGCCTTTCCTGAAATCAGAGGTTACAGTGCACACACACACGGTTCTCCTTCTTGTCATTTCATGTGAAAATACCCAGAGGAGAGAGATGGGGAGAGAAATGAGGAAGGTAAAAGGCGTCTATACATTTTACTTCAATGCCATACTTTCATGCCATTTCAGCCCTTTTATCTATATACCTTCAGTTGAGGATTTTGGCCGCTGGTCTGGAGTTTAGCAGTGTCATAAGGATTATTAACAAGGTTATTATTTCAGGTACTTCTGAGTTGATCTTGTTTGGTGATGTAATAAGCATTAGTCTCAATTCTCTGTCATCAGCACGTTAAAAGTTATTTTATTTGCACATCTTAAGTGGTTTGCACAGCTTCACCTAAAGCAACTGAATAGTTTCCAACAAACCAGTTATTTTTCATTTCACAGTCATTTGCTAATAGGAAATAATGCAGTTGTCTCTTGTTTCTGCAACTTGAGCTTTCATCAAATATACCTTGTTGGTGCTGAGGCAGGTTATGCACAGAACTGCATGAAAAGATGCAACTCTCTCCTTCATTTGAGTGGGAAGAGGACCATCGACTACTGGAGGCGTCTTTTTCCTGGGATGCAGTTCCTAAGCCAGCAAGGAGCTGCTTTGTACAATGACAAGATTTGCTCACTGCACTGTAAGCCCCCAGCAAATTATATTTATCAAACCAATGTAAAAGCTCTTTGTCAGGCAGGGACAATTGGAGCTATCATAACAACTTTTGCCTTGGGTTTGTTTTTTTGATGCGGCATCTGTAAAAATTTTGGCGTTGTGTGCCGTCTGCTCTCTGTTTGCCCATGTTGGTCAATCAAATACATGAGCTCATATTCCCGGTGGATTATTTTGTAACACGAACTCCATATTTCTACAGTTATGTCATTCTCTTACTGTTACCTGGAGCCAGTCACCCCCATAAATCAACCCTTAACACAGGGTTGTTTTCGCTTACTAAAGTGTTGTTTGTAACAAGTAAATGTGGTTTAAAATTGCCATGCTTTTCGCCTGCACCACATGAACCTGAACTTGAGGTTTAAATAGCAGAGCCTTTGTTGGTCTTTATAAAAGTTAACACCGAATAAAATTATCCATAATGAGGTAAAGCCTTACAAAGTCTAACCTCTTAGACTGATGCCTCTCTTTATGTAGCTTATCATGTCAAGACTGCCTCCTTGTGCTCCACTCATTAAGGCGGTATCCCGCTGAGAGCTGAGGGATGACTCGCTTGCTGACCCCCACTCTTTTCAGTCGAATCCAGTTCCTCACCTGCCTAGTCAAGATGATGCTGGGCCTAGTTGTTAGTTTACTTGTTAGCCTGTCTCGCAATATATATCTGTCAGCCTCTTGTCTTCTTTCCTCTCTCATCTGCCTTGTTCTGTGTTTTTCTCGGGCAGTAGGGGTGCCACCCCTGCAGGCAGCAGGTGTTCTGGGGGTCTTAATGATTGTCTGCTTCCAAATGGTAATTAGAGCAGCCTCGCTGTGCCCTGGTCTTTTCCTGAATGTGTCACAGCACAACAGAGCATAGCTAGCAGCAGATCAATTAGCATTGCCCACCTTTCTGCCAGACTGTCCGTTGCAGTTGTTGGCATCATGTCTTTTTTTTTTTTTTTTTTTAATCATTATCACTGGCGTCATCACCGTCATCACTGCTGTTTTGGCCCCCAGCCCTCCTGCTGTTTGTGCTGGCTAAGTCTCTGGGATGGAGTGGGCTTATTTAAACTGATAATAAGGTGTCTGTCTACAAATATGCCGGACTTCCCCTCCACATAGACAGTGACGCAGCAATTGTCCAACACAGTCTTTCCTAAACAGGATCCTAGACGCACATTAGCAGACTACATTGTTGGTGCTGTAGTTCTGGGGGCAAACACTGTCTTTTGCCTCATTTTGTGCATGTGCAACAAAGGATGTTTTGTGAGACTATGGGGTAATAAGAGGCTGACCTGGGCACAGTACTCCACAAAGTGGTGTGATTATGACATGGCCATGGTACCATAATGCAGGTCAGACAATGACCTATTTAAAAAACCTCCCTAAAGACAGGGCAGACTGCTGCTAATCAGCGAGTCTGACCCTCTCTGTCTGTCCACGTGGTGTGGTTTTTCTTCTCTTCATGTTTTCCGTCATCTGTGTTTTTTTTTTATTTAAATCTTTTCTCTTTTCTCAATTATTTTTTACTCAGTTTTCACTTTGTTTCTCTCTCCATGTGTCTGCCTGTGTTTATCTCCGTGCCCTTGTCTTTGTCAGTACTCTTTCTTAATATGTCTGGTTTTTCTGCCCTGCAACAGCCTGCAGTGAGCAGCGGGGCCAGCCAGGGAATCACTAAGCTATTGGTTTAATGATGCCAGCTCCTACTTTACAGGGATTTGCATGTCTGTGTCTCTAAACACCCTGTCCACACACACACACAAACACTTGCATAAAAACATGCACGGCTAGACGTACACACACAGATAGTGTAGTGCCGGCACTGTCCTTCCCAGTCGCTGATTGCATCTGTAAACTCTATCATTTTCCTTGTGAGACAGATAGCAAAGGTCAAACATACCTGCAGACATAACACATTTGTGCCCAGCATGTTGAAGTATTGGCAGCAGAATCAGGCAGATGGAAACGCAGGCTATGGTTTGTGTAAATGGCGAAACAAGTAAAATGGGGCAGGTTCATTGCGACTAATGATATAGCTCACGTCTGAGGCCTGTGTTTTCCTGGGTGGAGAGAAGACATTAAATAGCAGCGTGAGTGGTTGTGACTAAATGACAATGCAGGAGACTGGAAAATAGCACATAACTGGTGGAGAAAGAGCAGCAAAAGAGAAGGGGAGGGACGGAAAAAAATGAGGAAGGGGAGCGGGAGAAAGAAAAAGGAGAGGCTGTAATGGCTTCATGTCAGTTGTTTTTTGGACATCTAAGCGGGTACATTTGTTGGGAAAACAAGTGCACGAGAACAGAGTGGGGAAGTGGAAGAGGAGGAGCCAATATATTTAAATCCTGTCTGGGTTTCAAGTAGACCACGGACCTCTTAATCTTATCCACTTGACAAACATACACACAGGGCCAGGCAGACGTCTAGCTAGCCTATTTTCATGTGACCTGAATTCCCCAGTGTGGCATTTTTTTCCTGCCAGGCTAATCTCATTAAGCTGGGTGCAGAGCTAGAGAACAAACAAACTAGGCATCCCTCACTCCTACCCTTCCTTCCTCTCCTCCTTTTGTCTCATCTTCCTCGCGTTCACTTTCTCTGTCAACTCCCACCCCCCCCCCAACTCTCTTCTTCTTCTCCTTCTTGCTTCCATTTTCGTTGCCGTCTTCCTTCCTTCTGCCTCCTCTTCCTCCCACTCAGTTGTCTCCCATATCTGTCCCCGCTTTCTGTCTAATTATGGCCTGCCACAGTAGAACAGAGCAGAGCAGGTCTTAGCTAGGCGGTGGAGTCGAGCCCAGAGAGCCACCTCTGCTTCCAGACACGCAATCAATCCTCATTATAGCTGGCTCTCCTGCCTTCAACTTGCCTCCTCGAGTCTGCCCGTTAAAGCTCCACACCTCCGCCCGCCCGCCCGCCTGCCTGTGGAAATCAATGCAATGCAATGCATTATCGCATCTGTGTGGCAAGCTTGATTCATGATCAACGCACAACAGAATACAGTTATTTACAATCATCCTAATCCCCCTGCCTACTTTCAGGGGGTGATTTTGTGTCCATGCTCATGAGATTGTGCGTATGTATGCTTATGTGTGGCTCGAGCATAAAAAAAGAAAAGAGAAAAAAAAAAGGCCACACAGCAAGCAAAGTTATTTATAAGATAAGGACTTGTTTCCGAAGCAGGGCACCGAAGATGGAATATAAAATGCTAGCACATGCAGTTCTGTTACAGATGGTTAGCCCAGATTGGAGGTGGAATCTCAACTTCCAATCAGCTTGCTTTTGCAGTCTCGCCGAGCTGCTGTTTTGAATCTGGTCTTAACCAGTATTAGCAAATTCTTGGTCAAAACAGGTCATCATCAAAACAATGATGTTCGTCATGAAAATGGATCATGGTGGAAAAGACTTGCTGTGGAGAACATAAAGGCCCATATTCTTCTATGTGAAAACTTGTTTTATTTTTCCATGTTAACACATGGCTAAAACGATGTGTATGAATGTTCTTTATTAAACTGTCTAATGTTTTAAATGTGTCTCAGTGCAGAGGAAACAAGCTTTACTGATTTATAAATCTATACATTAAAAATTAAAGTGGCTCACTCAGCATCTTATTCTAATGTATTCTACAGGAATTACAATATGCAGGGGGATACACTTTTCTCATTTTAAGCCTAAAATGAGGCAGGATGTAACCCTAGAGGAAGTTGCTGATGAGGATTTTTTAAGGCAAAGTTTCCTGTAAAGCAAAGATGGCGATTAAAGTTTTGGGTCCATCCGACTAAACCTGTCAATTAAGCTTTTAAAGAAGTTATTTATTGAATTCACAATTTATTTATTTAACTTATATTACTTTATTATTTAAGATAATACCAGAAAGTATTTAAATGTCCCAGGATGGTATTCAATACCTTACTAGCACATTGTAATCAGTGGTACACAGAGTAGCCAGCCACTTATGTAGACTAGATCTTGCCTTGTCATAGTCATGTAGAGCACATCTTGCCCACATGTGAGTGGACCTTTTAATGCAAAACTGAGGGCAAAGACTCTCAGCAGGGCAAAAGTAAACGCTATAAATATTGTCCTCAGATCCTCAGTGGTGTGTATTAAAAAATGGACACAACTCAACGACTTTCAGCCAATTGGCGCTGCCATTGACAAGATCTAGCATGAGCTAGTTAGGTAGCATAATTGTGTACTAATATGTATTTTGAGATATTTGACATCTTTTTTTGGCATTTTCACATGAATGTACAGAAAAATTGGCCTTTTAGGGAAGGCATTTTGACATGTCACAGTAGGAAAGGCACAGGTGGAAATAATAAAATTAATGGTGGCTGAATTCCCTTCTCAAGCCTGTTGAGGATCAATACAAACATATACAATACAAACCCTAATGATCTTTTTGGTTTCCAGTGGTCCATCGGTTCAGTTATTTGCATGTGAAGCAATGGTATTGAGTTTTCTAATATGGTATAAATATTAGCTTATTACAGATACAGATACATCAGTGTCAGGATATAGGGTGTGCAGAAATGGCAAACGAAAAGAAAGAATGGTAGAGGTCATTTAGAACCAGTGAAGCTAATGAAAGTGTACATTTCTCAACTTTTAAAACTAGTTTGAGGGATTCTTATAGAACATGTTTGTGTATATGTTGTGTTTATGTCTAAATATACATTGTTTTATATTTGTATTAGATTTACTCACAGGCATACAGCTTTTCAGTGTGACTTGGTCGTGCTATTCCTGCTAATCATACAGACCCAGGATCAGAACTGAAACGAGTATCTCTGCCCTGCGTGTTACAGTGGTGGTCATCCTACCATTGAACTTATTTCATTAGTACACCATCGCATTAAGCTAAGCTGCTTTGAATGTTCTTGACTCCTGCATCTTAGTCTGCATTTTTATCTCAGCTTCTTCTTCGCTGTTGCGGGTATTTTGCCCAACATAAATGAACTGTTCATAGAGTAGATACATCTCAGGGAAAAGGAACTTCGGATCAGACACTGGTACTCTTCTTCATATACCCTTGCCATAAATGGGCTTTTTGGAAAATAAAGAACATGTCGTTGTGGCTAAAGTCCATGTGTTTGCAGTGTTTGTTTTTATTGAGATGGAGCATAGGCTATATGCATTGTTTTCTAGTCTTATAATGGTTTGGAAACTGACTGCATCATCTGGGAATCTTATCTATAATACCATCAGCGCAAGAGATTTTGCAGCGCCCGCAGTTGTCACACCGCGGGAAATCATACATCATCTCTTAAACTGTATTCGCCAATTCATTGCTGCCTGGTTTTTATCTCGTTAAAAAGATTATTCATTTTCCCACAGTCTCTGTTTCCGTTTCCTTTCTGTGCCACCGTGGAACATGCCATGTGGGACGTTATCTCTGGGCATGGTGGCGTCTGTCATCAGTCTGTCTGCCTGCCTGTCTGCCTGTGTAGACACGTTGTGGGCATAGTAACTAAAGAACAATGCATGATACAATCTCTCTTCTTCTAAGTTCCCCAAATAGAACAGGTGGGCGATTAGATTTTAGATGCTGCTTAGATTCCTGTATTAATAACGAGAGGGATTGTCTTGTGACTACCAGAACTTACCAAGATGGTGGCGCCCTGTCCGGCTGCGGCTGCACGGGCTCGCAACCTAAGCAACTTTTTTGGAAAGTTTGAGGCACTAAATAGTACTCCTACGGAGAAAGAAGTCCTTCGGCAGGAAGAAACAGCATTATGTCTTGCCTCAGCTGATGTGCGGAGGACCCTGAAAAGAGTCAAGACCTGCAAGGCCCTGGGCCCTGACAACATTCCTTCGGACGAGTGCTCAGGGAATGTGCTGATCAGCTGGCTCCTGTCCTAACGGACATCTTCAACACCTCACTGAGCCAAGCCAAAGTCCCATCGTGCTTCAAGACTGCAACCATCATCCCAGTGCCCAAAAACTAAATGATTACTGGCCTGTTGTACTCACCCCCATCATGATGAAGTGCTTCGAGAGACTGGTGAAGGACCACATCATCTCCAAACTCCCCCCCACATTCGACCCACTCCAGTTTGCCTACCGGCCAAACCGCTCCACAGAGGATGCCATCTCTCCGCTCCGCTCTTCACCTGAGCCTGACACACCTGGAGGAGAAGAACACGCACGCGCATGCGGATGTTGTTCCTGGACTTTAGTTCAGCGTTTAATACAATCATCCCACAGCATCTGGTAGGCAAACTGGGACTCCTGGGCTTCAGCACTCCCCTGTGCAACTGGCTGTCAGACTTCCTCACTGAAAGACCACAGTCAGTGCGGGTCAGGCAAGAACACCTCCAGCGTCATCACCCTCAGCACGGGCTCTCCCCAGGGCTGTGTCCTGAGCCCTCTGCAGTTCACTCTGATGACACATGACTGTGTCCCAAGGTCTGCCACTAACCATATTGTGAAGTTTGCCGATGACACAACAGTGGTGGGCCGACATGGCCTACAGCGAGGAGGTGGAGCAGCTGGTGAGATGGTGTGAAGTCAACAACCTGATCCTGAACGTTGTTGACAAGACCAAAGAGATCATCGTGGACTTCAGGAAGATCCAGCCCAGCCACGCTCCTCTCCTCATCAACAACTCAGCCGTGGAGGTGGTCAGCAGCAAGTAAGTTTTTGGGGGTGCACATCACAGACGACCCTCACGTGGTCAGTGAACTCTGCGTCTCTGGTTAAGAGGGCACATTAGTGCCTGAACTTCCTGAGACAGATGAAGAGAGCCCACCTGCCCCCGCCCATCCTCACTACGTTCTACAGGAGTACTGTAGAGAGCATCCTCACCAACTGCATCTCTGTGTGGTGTGGAGGATGCACTGCTGCTGACTGGAAGGAATGTGAGGAGAGTGGTGAGGACAGCTGAGAAAATCATCGGGAGCTCCCTTCCTTCTTGTGCAGGACATTGCCCCTCAGTGCTGTGTGTCCCGAGGCCAGAAACATCATCAAGGACGCCTCACACCCCCACCATGGACTTTTTTCACTTCTGCCCTCCGGAAGAAGATTGTCCAGCATCCAGTGTGCAGAACCACCAGGTTCCGAGGAATAGTTTTTCCCCCTGGCCATCAGACTCTTAAATCCATAGACTGTATTATTCTACTGCACTACTGACACTTTTTAAACCATACCTTATTGCATTTTGCACTGTTTTTGCCATTTGCACTGTCTATATTCCACTGTATGTATTCTATATTTTTTATACTGTTTTTTTTATACTGTAGCGAGTAAATGCAACAACATTTCATTCTGTATACTCTTGTATATCTGAATGACAATAAAGTCTGTCTAATGTCTGCTCTAATGTCAACTCCTTAAAGTAGTGATATTGGCCTGTAAGTTGACTATTTTAAGAGCTACAAGTGATAGTATGAAAGTTAAAAGTTTAGCTGCAGCAACGAGCTGACCGTCTCAACAAATACAGGATTTATTGAATAGCTTACTGGAATGCTTTAGACTGTACAGGCGTACCAATGAACTGGTGCCTCAACACAGACAACATATTTGGACTCACATACACACAATCCAGAAGACCCCAATATACAGTAAGATATATTATCTTAAGGTCCGTTTAAGACTAAGCCTTTCTTTTATTTTTTAGTTCCTCAGCAACTCAGTGGTTAGATTTGCTGAAAGGTGGAGTTTGTTCCCTCTGGACAAAACCAGGCTATCTGTTTCCTTCAGCCTCCTGTCTTTATGCTAAGCTAACTGGCTGCTGTGCAAAACTGCATATTTACTATGCAGACATGAGAATGTTATCAATCTTATCATGTCCACCAGCAAGCAAATAAGTGTTCCCAAAACATCAAGGTACTCCATTTAATGTAGCTTTTGTTGGAGCTTGAGCTCTTGTGACTGTCATACACACAAGTTCCTGCCTTTAGTAGCTTTATGATGTACGAATATTGTTGTCTCTGCTTGATATATGCATTTATGAACTTAATCGCATTGTAGTCTGAATTGTGAGGAGCCTACTTTGTGTGAAGGACTTTGTAAATAACTCATCATGTCAGTAACTCAACCCCCTCTCGTCTCCATCGTACCCCACACTCCTCTCTTCCCGTACCGTCACCTGTCACCAGTGACAGTTGTTTCCCCCCGAGAGGAAACCTACTGTGACATGACCCGATCTGTGCCTTACAAGGTCTCTTGTCTGTCCCTCTCTAAGACCTTGGCTGACAACTTAGTAACATCTTCTATCTCTCCTTCTTTCCTTCCTTTCACCCTTCTCACCGTCCTTCTACCATTTCTTCCACGTCTCTGTTCACCCCCTGCTGTGTAACCTATCAGGAAGCAATCATTTAAAAACACCATTATAAGTGAAACCAGTGTAGTGGGAAACCAATTAACCTTTACATCCTCCCTCTCCCCCAGGCCCAGGACCTGAATGTGATTGAAGAGGTGATCCGCATGATGTTGGAAATCATCAACTCTTGCTTGTGCAACTCTCTACACCACAACCCCAACCTGGTGTATGCGCTGCTCTACAAGAGGGAGCTCTTTGAGCAGTTCAGGACGCATCCATCCTTCCAGGACATCATGCAGAACCTGGACACGGTTAGTTGGCTTTTCTCCTGATAGTCACCCCAGTGTCAGAAAAGAGAAACTTGAATCTGGGAGTGCTTCACCTCATGCTGTTGGCTGATTTATGGTAATTATTCCATAGATCAAGGTTATACAGCTTTTCCCTGAATGTCCTCCCCATCTGCAGGGAAAGTTTCAAAAAGCCAGGCAGCGCTGGAACATATGCGAACTGCATCGTTAACACAGTGTGCAGTTGGACTGCACGGCATGCTCTGAGCTCTGTGAGCTTAAGTAGTATTGGTGAATTAATCAGTCCCCTTGTGTCAAGAGGCCTCGTGTCAAATATTCATTGAGAGTGTTTGGTGTATGAGGGAGAAAGGAACAGAGCAAGAGAAAGCTGTCATTCATAGCTGTGTTTGTCATATGGAGGAGGAAAGGAAGCTTTGGTGTGTATGAGTTTGTGTGTGTGAGTGTATGTGAGGGATGGGAGTTGCTGCATACATTGCCATAGGCTTTGCTGTTATCCATAAGTATGAGGGAAGCATGCTATCTAGAATCCCTCAGTTAAGGCAGCCTCCCTAAGGCTATTCTCCGAAGCCTTCCCTGTGCTTGCAAATCTGTGTGTGAGCATGAGATTCAGGATGAGGGGCTGCTTTGCCCCTCTAAATTAACCCCATATGGGAGGCCTTCAGAGTTAATGAAGAGATTAGTATTAGATAGATGTGTACACACACACACACACACACACACACACACACACACACAGTGCTCATGTAGGCTCTGGTACTCTAAAGGAACCACAGAATACGAGCAGAGAAAACATTGCCTGTAGATGCATTTTACACTGTTGGTTTGACAAAAAAGAGAATTAGTAATACCTTGAGTTTTTAAATTATCAAATATCAAACATTTCTCCAGGGAAGAACCTAACACAGTGGTGGAAACACAGTTTCCTTGATCTTGTGTTCAGGCTTAAACCCAGAAGGCATCAGATAATTTGAGTTCCAGTGAAGTGCTTATTTTAAGTGGGATGAAACATGCTCCCTGTATGTACGCATTTTCTGAGTATGTATCTTACAGGCATATGAGCTGAGCATATGTTTGTAGCATTTTGAATTTGTGCAGGTCGCTCTAAAAGCATAATTCATGCAATTTTATAGACATTTCCTCAAATTTACTGACTTATTTTAAAATATTCTCAATCAGTACTGTTATATAACTGGCATATAAATAATAGTATATATTTCTCTGTATCCACGCATAGTTTAGATGGATTTTCGGAGCAACTTACTGTTGCTAGGAAACATGGCAACTTATGAATACGTCTTGTTGTTGCAAAAGTAACAAAATGTTTCTCAACTCAAACAGATCAAAACCAAGCTAGCTTGTTTTTGATCCGTTAACAGAACATAATGTTTACCAGTGTCATTGTTTACTGAATGAAGCCCTCTATATACAGCACAATGCCACTTTGTTCTAACTTCTAAGATCTCCATATTGCTCCCAGTGTCATCATATAGGGTGTGGCTGCTGCAATATCAATGTGACGGCTCCAAACAGCAGGATTAGAATCAGAGTCAAAGAGCTTCATGACAGAACTGGGGGCTGATATTAAACCTCAGTGAGATCAAGACGCTCTAATAACTGTTGCCAAAGATGACCATAATGGTACATTTAACCTGAAATTATTTATTATTAGTAGTATTTTAAATATTTATTAACAAAAACATAAAAGACGAATTAGAATTCAACTTTAATTTAACCAAACTATATATAAATATTTGTTACTGCAGTTCATTGCTCTGCAGTTTATACATATGCATCAACATATACACTAATACTGGTCTACAAAAATTCTTTCTCTTAGTTTTTCTCTTGGCTATAGAAAATGAAAATGAGTAATCATATATCCATAAATGCTGAATGGTTCTTTTCACTCAAGGTAATAACACAAACCAACTTCATAATCATTCTTTATGCCTGCATTACAAATCATCTCTGTTGGACCGGTGTGGGTTCTGTGCTTTGATTGGCTGTTTCCTCTCGTTTGACCTTTAGGTGATTGGCTTCTTCAGTCAGCGTCTGGAGCAGGCTGGAAGTGACCTCTCGGTTGAGAGGGTCCAGGATGTCATCATGAAAGGAGCCCAGGCCCTGCCCAAAGACAGGCTGAAGGTAAGTCTCTCTCTCTCAAACACACACACACACACACACACACACACACACACACACACAAACCAGACAGACACACAGCAGGGGGTCAGACGAATGGGAGAACATGGAGACGAGGAATAATGAAAAATGAGACTAGCTGAGCTGAAGAAAAAAAAAGTGGTAAGTATTGGACGTCAAGCTGCTCGTGTAGAGAGTACAATGTGTTGTCAAAAGACTGAGAGGTATGGTGGATTGGGACCGGGGAGGTGAAGAAAGGAGAATTAGTTTGTCTGGACAGGTGAGTGAGAGAGAGAGAGGGGTATGGGATGGGGATGTGGACTGGGGCGAGGGAAAGATGGAAAGAGCCATTGGGACGGGAGACAAAAGGCTAAAGCCCAATTCTCATTAGCATTAATGCCCATCTTCATTCCATTTCTGCTGGCCTGCTACATGTGAACATGTAATGACATTTCAAGGAGATGGGATGGGGGGCTAGGGGGTACTTTGTCATGGCACATAAGATCGGGAGGAAGGGGTGGGTGGAGTGGGGGGGGGGCATAAATCTGCCACTGCGCCTCGTTACCCAACACTCCCAACACTCCTGGCGGGTTCGCTAACCCCGGCCCTTCCCAGTGCTCCTCCATTAATCAGTGAGGAAATATGTAACCAGCGGTCTCCCCTCTCCGTTCCTCACCAGCACAGAAGCTCTTAATTGCATGTTTCATCATGTGTTTCATGTTCTATACTTGGCGGCTGGCTGCGAGGCATTTGTCTCGCTAGCCAATGTGGAAGAGGGATGGTGCATGGCTGCGAGTCCATGTGCTCGCGCTGTCTCGCTCTCAAGCGGCGCCTTGGAGCGTTAATGTGGCCATCGACCACAGAGCCATAGAATTACACATGGAGCCGCGTGGATAACCCTGCCATGTCCTTCAGCGATGGTGCCATACCTGTAGCACACACTCAGGCAGTGAGCTGTGTACGTGGTGGATGAGTGTGTGTTTGCAGATGACCACTTGGTTTTGGGTGCCAGTCTTTGTTTCTCTGTTGTTGAGTCTCACATTGACTCTCCAGTTCTACAGAGTGACGCAAAGCAAAAGAGAATATCTGGGAAATGTCTCCTTGAGGGAGAAGCCGCCCCGCTGCTTGATGGTACCATCGCTCAAACAAACAGCTGTCTCTCTAGCTCTCGCTTCCTTTCATCTTGTGAGCTTATTCTGCTGTACGGCTCCTAACGCGAAAATCCATAGGGTGGATTAATGTGTGGAATCATCGATAAGTTGGTAATTACTCAGTAACAGAGTATTGGTCTCTTAATCAGTTGAGTGCATGAACAGGGCTGATGAGAAAGAGCTGTAAGGTTTGTTCCTCTGTTCAAAAAAACAATAGAAACACAAGTTTCAACTGTGAACAAATGGTTAATTTACAAGTGCTATGTTGAAATGTGAATTCCTGAAGTTGCAGCTATGTCGACACTAAGCTGGATAAATTTGAAAAGAAACTTTGGCTAAAGTCTGAAAATGCTAGTTTTCTGTGTTGCAGTGTGGATGGAGCAGACTCTAGTTTATTCATATATACATAATGCACTTAAATACTAATATATTAAATAAACAAATAAAGACATTGATAAAACCCCACTGCAACATCGAGTGCCAACATTTTCAGACAAGCCTGCAATTTATCTTTTGGCAACATTTCAAAACAGTTTTCATGTGAAAACAGTTGGCGTCCGCATTAGCATTTCCAGGTCATTTTGAATAGAGACCTCTGTCTACCGTGAAAAATAGAAACTGTTGAATTTCTTCTTCTTTGTCTTCTTTTTAGTTGAGCAAACATCTGAGTGGGACAGACAGCTCAGCTGAATCATCGACTATTTTGACATTTAAAATGAGTGATATCTGAGAAACTTGGAGACGACAAGAAGTTGTCTTAACTTTGCTGCCTCACAGCAGACTGTGACTGAGGAGTCAGAGACAGCTGGTTACTCTGCCCATCGGTGCCCCCCTGTTCTCTGCTGTCACTTGTACCTGGTTTTAATGCAGCCAAATTCACATATGTTCTCATTTACATATTTTTTTCAGTTTCTGTTGTCAAACAATGAGATGAGTATGAAATAGCGATATTAATCATATCCACTCATACCTGCAACTACTCTAACCAGCACTCTCAAACTGCTGCGCTGCGACAATGAGATCATACAGGTTAATGACAACAGACATTTAAAATGATCAATCAAGAAAGTTAGATGTGACAGAAAGTCCTTCTAAATTTAACTATCACACAGCCCCTGGTCTTCTCTGCGCAGCCACGTCATGGTTTCAGAAAAAGATTACGAAGTCTGCATTTTAATGTCTATACACAGATTTTCTATGAGACAAAAAAAGTCATTTTATTCCTGACAGAAGGCTGAAGTGGAAAGAAAAAGATGTGTTTATAAGTTAAAGTGGCTTGGTATGGATACACTCTTTGTCTCCTCACCAGATAAAAGCTGTAATGGACAGTTTTATTACGTGCTAATTGAAAAACAGGGAAGAAGAAATTAATCTTCCTGTTATGTTTACATTTCAGTGTGGATGCAAGTCATTTTCATATTTATCCACTTTGATGTGGATGCAGCTTAAATTTGCTGTCTTAAAATCAGTTTGTTAATAGGTGCTGACCGTTTTAAAGTAAATAATTTTGTTTATCTTTAATCGACTAAACAAAACCGGGTGGTTTTTAAGTTAAAGAGTACTTTGTACACACATGACTGCAAAAAAAACTGTTTACCTAAAGGACTCTACAGAATTTACACAAAGATGTAGCCATGCAAATGAGGTCCCAACTGAAAGAAAAGGTTAAAAGAAGGTGGTAAATACCCCCCAGGACGACCCTCAGTGCCTCTTCACTGAACCGTCCTCCCTCTCATTCTTTGTGTGTGTTGTTTCAGGGTGTGTGAGGCTGAGTGGCTCTCATGGGCAGTGCCTGAGGAATGTGTTGTTTAGCCTGACCAGCTGAAATCTGCCTTATTGAGCAGTGATAGCCTTCAGACTCTCTGGCTCCTTCAGACGGGGCGGAGGGGGTGGGGGTCTTACCAGCTGTTACTCAGTACCTGAGCCCTCATGGACTGATGGCTGGTCAGCAGCACGTTCCCATACATTGACATCATGGGGTATATTTATTTTCTCACCTTGAAGACTCCTTCAGTCTAGCAGAGTTACATTAGGGAAACTTAAGACTGTGTCATGGCTGAACAAGGCTTTCTGTACTAATGACAGGTTTCTGTCAATATGTTGAAAGTTACTGGCACCTTGTAGCCTTCTCAGCCATAAACTGTGCTTTATATACTTAAATACTTAAAAACCTTAGATCTTTTTTTTTTATTCAAAACTATTTAAAATATTAAAAAGTAAGCACAAAGTGCAGCTGAGGCCGATTTGAATAAGATCAGATAGAAGTTACTTTATCCCGAGGGCAGTTGTGGCAGTTGCAGTGCAAAATTGGAAATGCAAATTCAATGATTCAAGATTCAAGCGTTTTATTGTCATTTGCACAGATAAAAACAGGTTTCACTGTACAATGAAATTCTTGCTTTGCTCTTCCGTCTTCAATGCCAGATAAATAGAAAAATATAGAAAAATATAAATACAAAAATACAAAAATAGTAAATAATATATAAGTAAATAATATACAATAAGGATTTCAAGTAAAGTGGCATAAAAGTATCTACAAACAGATATCCCAAACCTAGAATATACAAAACACAATGCCCAATAATATAAACAAAGTTAACATGAGTTCCCTATGGATGTATATGCAGTGTCACATGTAATGTCATTATTTTGTACATATTTGATCATTAACCACTTTGGAATTATAAAAGTACTTTGTGTATTAAACATTTGCTCAAAGATGGAACATTTTGCATTTTGAAATCTAACCTTTAAAAGTACCTGCATGTAAGTGTGTGTGTGTGTATGTGTATTTAGCTCATATTTGCTCCCTAGCCGCATTCTTCTCTGTCTGGCCGAGCTCTGACAGCACAGCAGAGTGCGGCGGAGGGAAGGGAACACTGAGTCCTGAGTGAAGATATGAGACCAGCCAGTCAGTCTGTGTTCAGGGGCGAGGGCCTGACCCGCCAGGACCCATAACTAACTGATATGAGCACGGGCCAAGTGGGCCCAGACAGCTGCCAGACCGAGAACAAAACAGAGGATGGGAGGAGGGAGAAAGAGGCAGCGGAGAGCCAGAGGAGATATGTGCAGGGAGGAAACCACAGTATAGACAGAATAAGGGATGGGGATAATATTAGATGGGATGCATCAGTCCGGAGATGCTCTGATTTTTCTTTTTTCAGAAAGCACTGGAGCGTGGACGGAACATTTTTGCTGTGAGGCATGTAGTGATATCCAAGTCTTCCCGCAACACCAAATCCCTCGGTGGTTCTGTGAAATATAAAGTAGGAGGGAAAATGATGGCCATTGTGATTCATGGATCATTTTTCTTTTTTCTCATTTTGTGTTCAGTATTTAGCGAATATGGGCCGAAGTGCAGGGGGGGAACTGCGTATTCCCGCCGTTGAGGTTCATAAATTTCTTCTCCAGCAGTCATTTGTCTCGCTGAACTCTCATTTTGGATATTAGATGTTTGTTTCAGTGCATCATTTTCACTTACTTTTCAGCCTCATGACAGCTTGTGAGATTGTGCACTGGCTGCTTTACTGATGCGACACGACAAGGAATAGAGACGTGTTTTGGGAAATGCACTTATTCTGCTTTCTTGCTTAGAGTTAGATGAGACGATCAATACCACTCTCATATCTGTCTGATAAATATGGAGCCAGAGCAGTAGATGCTTAGCTTAGCTTAGCATAGAACACTGGAAACGGGGGAAACAGCGAACCTGGTCCTGAATTAAAAAAAAAAACTCAAGTGTATAAATGACAATTTTTGGTTTTACATGGCTAATGTGCAAGACTTTTTCTTAGCAGAGAGATGTAATGTGTTTATTAGTTAGCTTTAGAGGTACTGGTTGGTAGACTTTGTTATCTTTGGACAAAGTAAGGTGAGCGGTTTCCCCTGATCTCCAGTCTTTATGCTAAGGTAAGCAGCCACAGACATGAGGGTGGCATCGATCTTCTCATCTAACCCCTGGTAAGAAAGCGAATATGGACATTTCCCACAATATAGAGCTTTTGCCCTAATTATGTAAGATTTTCTTTGCTTTGATGGTCCAGTTTTAGGAGCATTTTGTTCTTAAGGTTTAGAAAAATACTGCTGAGAAGTAAATGTTGAAGTTGCTGTATTTTTAGAACACAAATTTGTAAAACATTTGCTGTTTGGTTTGATTTAGATGTTGGAGCTGGAAAAAATGTGTTTCTTGGTGTTTCTTTATCTCCCGAGAGAGGCCTGAGAACAGAACATACTTGATTTTAAGAAATGTTGGGTCATTTTAGGGGTTGAAAGGAGCACTCTTCTGGTTATTGTTGATGGTAAGGCACGCATACATGTAGTAGTGGCTGAGAAAAGACCACGTGTGTCTCTACTCAAGGCCTGACTTTCACTTGTAAACCGTGAATGCTGCATTCAGAGGTCATGATAAAATGCTCCTTATATTCAGTTGCAATCCAGTCGTGGTTTGATAGAGCTTATGAACTGAAAGGGCCACTACAGAAACTTCCGCGCAACTTGATATTGCCATAGTGACTTATGTCTGTCTATAGACATGTTCTCATAAAAACTTGATTGATTTTCAAATTAGTAAAGGACCCTTTTGATTCTGTGCTTCAAGATAGAACCGATGTTAATACCACACGTGTTTGAAAGTATGTTAATGTAGCAGCTGATTAATGCTTTAATTATCTTTATGCCATAATTAGCATAGATGATTATTGCAGGACATTAATCGTGTATACAAACAAAGCTGCCAAATTTAAGAGAAAATATTTGTATTAAAAATTACAATCTAAACCGCATCCTCCATGCTAGCAAGTAAAAGTGAGCCTGGGTCTGAGTAGCTGTCGCCATCAGTGTCATATGAACATTTGATGAGTTGGTCACCTCCACACAAATACCAGACAGATAATTCAGCTCCTGCATTGTGTCTAGCCATCACAATGGCGGTGGTGTGTGTGGTCCTGCCTCAGTCGCCTGGCATATGGCCTGTGACCCCCGTAGCCCCTGTGTCTGTGTCATTATGATACCGATAGTGTGGCTGTGAATAGAGCCAGCCGGGACTCAATAGACCGGACTGGGACCATCGCATAAAGGCCCTCAGCGTCTGTCTTTCACCGCAGACTGATTACTGGCTGCGTGTGTGCATATACATGCATGTGTAGACAGGAGGATATAATGAGGTACCCCTGTATTGTTGATGCTCTTCTTTTGCTACCTGCCTGCTGTTAGGTGGGCTTGTGTTTGCTTCAAGTGAGTTTGGAAAAAGACCTCCAGTATTTCTGAAGGAGAGAGGGGCTCAATATCTTGCAGAAACAACACAAAAACGCTGATTGTGTTCAATATAGCAATATAGCTAATTTCAAGCAAAGATGTCAACCATTATCTGGTTCTGGCTTTTCAAATGTGATGATTCTTCCTTTTATATCAGTATATTTATATCTTTTTCTTTGTTTTATATTGAACAAAACAAGACATTTGAAGATCTTTTGGCTGAGAAAATAATCAGAAGATTCATTGATAATGAGAATAATCTTTAGTTGTTTGGTCCATAAAATGTCAGAAAATAATAAAAATTATAATGTCACAGTTCCCCTGAGCCCAAATTGCAAAACCCAAAGATACTTAATTTAATATCAGAAGACAAAGAAAGCACTCAAGTTTTCACACAGGCTGGAACAAAACATTTTTGCTATTTAAAAAAAAGAAGAAGAAGACTATTCATTTCATTATCAAAATAGTTGCTGATTAAATTTCTGTCAGTCGATTAAATGCTTAATCAACCAATCTTTTCAGCTCTGAAACACAGCATAAGTATGCATGAGATAGTACAGTCAACATCCACAGCCTCTGTTTTCCCTGGTGAGTTAGCCTCAGACGTGATCAGCGCTGTGGCTCTGCAGTATAAACTTGATAAAGCCTCCCGGTCCAGCTCGGTGATTGTTTTGTCCATTATCAAGCCATGTCAAGACAAAGCTGAAGCCTGAAGGGTGTAGTGACTGTTACCGAGTAATCAGGTTACTCATCACTTCTCTATGGGTCCAAACAATAAGGTCACGGTGGCTCTGTAAAGTTACACCCTTACGTTTGGTTTCACTTTATTACATTACCTTTTGTTCCTCATGTATTTACTCGTGTGTTGAGGTCCGGCTAATCATCTCCATTCTGTAAAAGAGCTAATTTTTTATTTATCTCTGAGTATCTGGACAAAAATCGATTGACAGTCAGACTGCTTTATTCACCAAACAGTAGCTGTCGATATCCGGTGGCCTGCTGGGGTCGGCGGGTGACGTCTGCACATTAGCTGGCTCTTTAAGAGGTCAGCGGTCGGACCACAGAGCGATGCGTGTCTAAGCTGTAAGCAGTTTTACCTCACAGGCAGGTGGAATTACAGCGAGCTCTGTACCTGATGAAGAGTGATTACTTAGAGGCCCAAACAACTTAACCTACCTGTAGAGCATCGCCTCTGCCCATCTGAGGGAGATGTCACTCTGTTGGTTGCAGCACTTTATAAATATTCAATGTGGTTGTAGGCGATGTTCATGTTGAGACAAACAAGAACACAGTGTGAAAAACTGCAGCAAAAAAAAACAAGAAAAAAGAAAAAAAAACAAAAAAAAAAACACAACAGGGTCATCCAGCCCAAAAAGCTGGAGCTCAGTTTTTGCCACAACAATTTCAGATTTTTTTTAAACAGTATCCTCAATCTCACCACAACATACAATCCCAGAACTCTCCGGTTAATGTAACAACCCTTTCAGGTTTATGCTACAACCTGCAGTTTGACTTATTTCAACATTGTCTGTGAGAAATCAGGTTTTATCAATCAGTTTGGCAACACGGACAACGGTCAGAGACTGTCAGACTAAATTCAAAGCACTTCATTGTTGCAGTTTGGAAGACAACACAGCAGAGTCGACCCAGAATCCCAAAGTGAAACAATTCAAGCTTCAGATTGTAAAATCAGTTTTTTGAAGACCATAATCTTCAGCTGCCACCCACAGTTAGTGCCACATGTAATTTTGAATTAATTGCTCTGTGATTGAATGTTTCTTGCTGAAATCCACCTTGGAAATGGTAGTTAGGTTCTTTTTTACTGAAGAACAACAAAGCAGTTGGGAATATTTTGTACCAATGATTCAACCAGAAGTGTTTCATGTCAGTTCAAGCTGTAGAGGTGCTCCAAAAATAGCATCCAAAATGTCTGACATTTCAGGAGAACGAAAAGAATATCACCTTTGAATTATTTCAGTGTTGTTTCCAGTGCAAATCTGCCAACATATTTCTATTCCATTCCTTTGTGCATCCTAATAATATATTCCTCTCTTTGGCTTTTTCTTTGAACAGAAGTTTCCGGAGCTCAAGTTTAAGTACGTGGAGGAGGACCAGCCGGAGGATTTCTTCATCCCCTACGTCTGGTCGCTGGTCTTCAACTCCGGAGTCGGCCTCCACTGGAGCCCGCATGGCATTGAGCTGTTCAGCATGGACTCTGGCTGAACCATCTGCGGCTGCAGACTTCCTGTGTCTTCATCCCCGTTCAGTATA
Source organism: Scortum barcoo (assembly GCA_023238725.1). Taxonomy (NCBI): domain Eukaryota; kingdom Metazoa; phylum Chordata; class Actinopteri; order Centrarchiformes; family Terapontidae; genus Scortum; species Scortum barcoo. The sequence goes on from CM041545.1 coordinate 14,425,007, forward strand.
GAGAAAGAAAGGAAAAAAAAAAGAAAAAAAAAGACTGACGGCATGTGTGCGTGTGTCTGTGTTGGGTGGGTGTGTGCGCATTGCCCTTTATAGTATGTGCACGCTGCTTTGAAAGTGCCTCGACCTTGTACAGAATGGTGTTTGTTTTGTTTATTTCTTCTTTTATGCAGCCCAAACTCCTTTTCCCCCCTCATATCATCATAATAATGATTCCTCTGCTTCTACACTGTGAAGCTTCTTCTGAACTGGTTAGCAGCTCACCTGGTTGCACCCTCTCATGTACAGTCAGTATAAAACACCTATTTAACATTTGAGCAGCTTCATCTGGTTCCACAGCACATGCCAAGTCACACTTCTTCTGTAAAGCGTTTGTTATTGTGAGGAGCTCAGGACACCGGCGATGGATAATCCTACATGTTTTTTTTTTCTTGCTGAGAAAGAAAAGGTCAATTAAACCACATGCCACCTGAGTGTTACACTGCTCTGGTAAACGTTCATTTACAGCTGCACTGAATGCTAAGACATAGTACCAACTTAATATTCAAAACAGGCCACGTCTATTAATGCGTTTCATTAATAACTTGTATGATGTTGAAGTATCTCATAAATTTTCATTTTATTTTGAGAAAAATTGTTCTCTGAGTACAGTGGATTTGTATAAAAGTTTTGTGTTTGTGAAATAAACTTTAAAAAAAAAAAAGGTCAGAGAAAGAGAACCAACAGAAAGTGCTCTGTTTTGTTGTAACATGCAGGGTTTTCAGATTTGAGTCCACCAGTGTTGTTCGGTGGCCACCACCAATAACCCACCTTGAATTATGGTTTAATTAATGCTTCATTTCAGTCCCAGGATAATATTAGCAGTCCATGTCGCTCTGATTCATGCGTTTTCATTGTTGCTTCCAGCCCATTTGTTTGACTTTACTCTGTCTTTGTCGTTTCCATTTTATTCCTGATGGTAACCCAAGGCAAGTGCTTAAACTAGGGCAAGTCATTAAACCTCCTGTCCTATTCTGCATAATTACAGTTGTCTCTTGGATTTGTCACTTTGTTTGCATGTTTAACTAGAGACTTTGTATTAAATTATTTATTTTCATGTATATTGTTTTTTATATATCTTGTTCAGCCCCCCCAAATGTAAATGGTAGTAGTGTTGGATTGACTACTACTAATGGAAAAAAAATGGTGGTACGATACTTTGATTCTTCCCAGGTGGGAAACTGGCTTTATATTAGTACATATAATATGACAACAGCTGTCATTTTGTGGCAAATATTACTTTGAAAATAGGAGTTTAAATAAAAATATGAAATAAAAATAAAACAGTGTCACATGGTCATTATGCAAAGTGAAATGCTGCACCATTTAAGGATGAAAATGAACATAGAAAGGGATATATCTGATATCAATTTTTTTAAGATTATACAAATTGTTGCACTGACACATTTTCAGGATTTAGTTCCAGTTTTTGAATAAGACAAACAAAACAAGTGTTACGCAGTCAGCTTTAGAGGTTTTGGTAGGCTTGATTTTTCTCACCTTGAGGAAGATCCAGGCACGCTGTTTCTCCCAGTGTCTATGCTAAGCTAAGCTAACCAGCTTTTTGTATCTAACTGAAATAAGGGGGGAAGTGTATTTCCCAAAATGTCAATTTTTAGTGACTTTGTGAAGTTGCAAGCAATTCAACTAGAGCAATTCGTTTTTTTCTTTGGAAAGGTTTTAAACTGTTTGATATTTTATAATTAAAAAGGAAAAATTACAGAAATCTCATCATGTACAGCAAGCATATTGTTTTTAATCTGTCATATCTTATTAATCATCTCATAACTCCTCAAATTCATTTTGCAACCAGGTAGGGAACCACAACTGTGGGAAGCTTTCTGTATATTTAATTTTTTTGTTTATCTGAGAGATACTGACATGCAGTGACTAGAACAGATTTTGAACACCAATTATCTTTCTTATTGGACTTCATCAGTGCTTATTTAGTGCTTTCTTACCTCTGCATGTCGATCAGCACAAAATAAAAATCCTCCAGAAACCCGGCTGTGGCATGCTGTTAATATTCGCATCACAGAATACTAATAAACTGTAGCGCTGTGTGTTTCTCATGTCTTTTTGTTGCCTGTTGTGGTCATAGATGCAGAGGCAGCAGAAACAGAGGCATGAAACCACTTCAGGGGGGAAAAGTTTACGGCACAATGGCACCCACTGTGTCACTGGCGCTCCCACTTCCCAAGAGAATTTCATGCCTTTCGTCTCTATTGTATTGATTTTCATGCCTGAAATTCTCTCATTCTCAAGGACAATATAATGGATGCAATTTGATGTAAAGAATGGGCCATTTTCAGCACGGGGTCGTTGGTAGGTTACAGTGAGACGGCGTGCTCGAGGACAAACCGTCCAGACTGATGCTTTCTTTCTCTGCGCCGACTCTCACCTGCTTCCAGCTCTATTATCTCCGTGCCAGATGGCTGAGGAGAGGTTTTCACAAAGTGACATGGCCCTCCTTGTTCCTTCATGGCGCGGGGGTCACCTTACCATGGGCTCCCGTTTCAGGTGACAGCAGGAAGATGGATGAAGCAGGGGATTCTGGGATGGGTAGTTTATTTCTTTTTACAAGCTGGTGCATTTTTCCTCAAAGTCTAGGTGAGGTTGTGTTTCAGTGTACCGGCGTGGCGTGACCCCAGATGCAGAGGTCACACCCGGATCAACGTCTATTGAGTGATGTAAAAAGTAGGGCACTGGAGACCAGTTTGCTGAAGTGGCTCTGTACTAAGCACTGGTTTCCCCTAGTGACGCGAAACTCATTAATATGACAGATCACCACGGTAACGATGGAAGGTCGTTAGGCTCAACGGTTTCGGGTTTAGGTCACAGCAAGCGGGAAGCTCGTTCACAGCACAAGAGCAACACTGAGAGATTTAAATATAAGAATAAACAGATAACACCCAGTTTCGCCTACTGTTGTTCTTACAAATCTTCAGTGGAATGAAAACAGAGCCTCAGCCGGCTGGACCGTCAACGGAAAAACAAAACCACAATTCACAAAGAGATATAAAGAAGAGACAGACTGACGGTATAATGCTCCTGATGTCTGAAAGATACCAGCTAACCTCAGTTTAATGGACACAGGTTACAGACACTCCCACCTTACATACTCACATACCTCTACTGTGGCTTATCTCATGTTTCCATTATACACTGGAACTATTTTCTATTTTTGATTTATCAAATTTCCTTGCTGGAATTCTTTCAAGGGCAAATGTTGCTGACCTTTTTTTTTTACTTGGAACTGCTTATCGTATCACAAATATAGAGGCTGTCTTACAAAAAAAAATACATAAATGATGGATTGCCTCAACATTTGGTACAGACATTCGTGGTTTCCATTTTTGTGCTTTTGGTGAACCCCTATCTTTTACCTTTAACACCATTATTCGGTTGACATTTGTGGTTTTGAGAGAATCACTACTGAGCCTGCCATAAAACTAGCTACAAACATTCATGTCTCCATAATGATGAACTTGGGGATTCCCCAACTTTTCTTCTAGATCAATCATCTGGTCAAAATTTGAATTTGCCCCAAACTTGCAACGCTGTTTTCCATCAGTCTCAGTTATACTTAGTGTATACTGCTAATGTTAGCATGCTGAACTAAGATGGTGAACATGGTCTTTCCTAAAGCAAAGTCAATCTTCAAATAAAAAAAAAAATGATACCCAGTTTTGTTGTGTTTATGACGGCGTTTTGAGACCTTGTTCAAATAAAAAAAAAGAGTAAGTAAAAAAAAAAGAGTAATACTTCTGAAATATTTTAAATTGAGACAGGTCAAATTTGACCCGAAGACAGTAGGAGGGTTAATATGTATTAACATAATATTGAAACATACTTGGGGGGTATGTTAGCATGCTGAAATTAGCATTTAGCTCAAAGTTGAAAAACTTGCTAGAAAAAAAAATGTAATAATAAAAGTCCCTCAAGCAAAATCCTCTGGGGGCCATAAATTTGTTGATAGCAATCTGCCAAGTACATTCTCATGTTTCTTGTGTACAAGTAGATATTTTGGCACTATGGTGAAGCCAGGGGGATTTTTAAGAGGTCACCAAAGACACTGATATCATTCCCATGAATGCTCAGACCGCACTTAAAAGCAATCTCACAATTACGTTTGAGATATCGTGTTCTAGACCAAAGCGTCGGATGGACGAAGAGACCGTCTGACATTCCTGTCACCATTTGGCCTTGGCACTCTTGTATGTAGACCACTTACATGTATGCAGATCTTCGACATTGTTTCACTCTAATGGCCTATAAAGAGAACTGGGTCACTGAGGCCTGCAGCTACTTTGATAAAATGTCACAAATGTAGTGCCTGAACAAAACCAGACTAAAGGAATGTGAATGTAAAATGACCTGTTCTACACAGGTCTATACACAGTGGACAAAGACTGACCTTGGTGAAGACTGTGATATAAGATTTGGGTATATTCATGCTTCTCTCAGCCAGCCACTTCAGTTCACTTTATAATTGCTTGTGATGGTTTGCTACATATTAAATTTTTAACAAGTGTGCAAGTGTATGATGGGGGTCTTGTGGGGGTGTAAAAAAAATATTGATGCATCACAATGCATCAGTCTGAGCCGGATCCATTTGAAAAAGTTGGATCGATTAAAAGTAATTAATATTGTATTAAGGTGTTTCTTTTTATTGACTGACTGTCTGCAGTCTGGGATGCCTTTCTCTTCCACTTTCTATCTCTCACACAACAGACCTACAAACTGGGCTTCACTTTTGTTGACAGTTTGGTTAGTATTTTTAAATTTACATTTAAAATACCAATTGGAAGTATCAACAGTAATGATTGAAAACGAATAATAGAAAACCAAACATTATTCACTCCCAGATTCTCAATTGTGAGTGCTGCTTTTATTGTTTTATGTGATCATACATGGATTATCATTGAATCTTCTTCTGACAAAAGAAGTAAATTGATGGCATGCCTACAGGCTTTTGGAAATTGCAATGGCCACTCTGAACTATTTTCTGACATCCTATAGACCAAACGGTTAATCGATGTGGAAAGTAATCATTATCCCCATTGCGTTTCTTTTAAGCCCCACACTTCTCCTGCTGTTGAGACGATTGCTGTGATTTGCTGCTATAGTGTCTGTCTCTCCCTGCACCCTGAGGTGTAATATCATCGACCAATATTTTCTGCTCACTTGACACCGAAATGTTTCACTTTGTGAAGTCAGGAGATGAGCTTTTAGACCTGTCTCATTATTAGGTTGTCACATTGCGTTCATCTTCACTTTCAGGGGAAACTGTTCAATAAGACAAATCTTAACTCCATTTTCTTACTTAGAAATGAAGCTCGTTAACTTCCACATATACAGGGTGACCTCTGACCTTCAACCATTCACTGAAGGCCATCTTAAAGGGTGTAAGACCAGTGGATCTACAGCTAATATTGTAATTCTGAGTAAAATCGGGCTTGCTGTTTTAGGACTCTCTCTCTCTCTCTTTCATTATGGTGGAGCTGGAGACATTGACAAATGGTAGATTTTTTGTCTTTGAACACAATAAAATGAGAGCTGAGGCACATCCAGGCTCTCACTTTTCACCCCAGGATTTTTTTAATTTTCAATTATGCAGTGACATTTACCAGTGTGGGTGTTTTTGCTCTTTCCTGACAAGATATCAGATGTGCAAGTGGGGGGGGTCTGCTATCTTTTTAATTAAAGTTGTCTTATTTTTATTGTTCTTATCTTAGCCGCGATGAGCTCCCTGTGTGCCATCTTCACCCATTTTGTGCTCTGTGGTTCAGACAGAATAAGCCTCTTTAATTGTATATGCATGACCCCTTGTCTGGAAGCAGTCACTGTGTCAATAAATTATAGTAAAGGCCGGGACTGCTATCTAGAATATTAATCATCTTTCTTCCTCTCTAATGCTGTTTTACTCTTTTGTATGCCCTCTTTTAAATTGGCTTTGGGGCCAAATACAGTAGGACGGGCAATTTAACTTTTTACTGTCAAAACATTCAAATTCATAGAACTTGAATAAGCCCACGTATGAAAACGTGGTGATTTGTTTAATGCAAAAGACGACAGAGGGGGAAGTCCAGGTAATAGAAAATATAAACAGATACCTGTGCAGGGGAGGACCAATCTGAAATCTATAAAAATGAATGAATAAAATGTATTTATAGGCAAAATGAATAAAAAAGAGGGGGTTGGGTACACTGATTGATTTGTAGCCTTTAATTGTGCAAACAGACTGTTGTTTCAACACTAGCATGTCTTAACTGGAGTCAACGTAAGACACAAGATACACCCGTCTGTAGTCAGCCTGAGGAAGGTTTCAAATCTGTTGGATGATGGATAATGAATCCAAGTTACACAGATAAAAGTGCAAAAAGTCTGGCATCCGTTAAGTGTAATAAATGAAAGGAAACACTCATTCAGTTCCTTTAGGCAAAATGGCTCAACTGAGAGTGAATCCACTATTGTTAACCAAGCAACACACGCAAAAAAAAACATTACTTATTCTACTGCTCGACATTAAGCACAGACTAACCGTGGTTCTACAGTGTCATTAGAGTTCAAGGGAACGGAAATTTCTCTAAAAACCTATTGAGAAACAGGTTTTGGACAAAATAACCAGACAGGAATGTCTCTTTTTGGGCAAATCCAGTAAATGAAATACCCAACAAGGCACAATACTTCATCACGTTGATGCAGAAATCACATAAAAGACTAATTAAGTCAATAAACCATTAAACAGTGCTGCTCATTGATTCGCAACATTTCCCACGATGTCTGACTACAAGCAGACACATTAAAGGAGGAGATACTTCTATATGAAAGAGATAAAATCTATGGCCATTTATGAATTCATTCACAACACTTTATAGCCCTAAGGGACTGTGTGAAAATTATTAGTAAGAGGGAGGTCAGAATGGGAGGAGGGTATCGTCGTGTTTCATTTGGCTGTAGATAGAGTGTTCTGACTTTGTCTGGGAGAAAGTTCATTTTGTTCTCGTCCTAAATTTCTATTTCTTTTCACTTGAGTAAGAAAACTCTCACTTGCACCACAGCTCTTTAAGGAGGCGCTTTATCATCCACCCTGATTTCCATTAAGCTATTATGATGTTACATTTTACATTTGGGTACATGATTAAACAAGTCGTACCACTATCATTTTGACATGTTTTGTGGAGGGTAGTACAGCCGACGAGGCTTCAAAGTAAAGGCCTTAATTTTGTATAAAGTGTAATATCCTGTTCAGCACCTTCAACTCACTGATAACTTACATACAGTCCCTAATATGTGTCTCTATATGGACCCAGTAATACAGGGTCCTTTTGGATCAGGACTGCAGGATCAGCCCATGCAGCCAAACGCACCATTAAATATTCTGTCATTTCTATTTGTGAAATAGGTGAGTTCTGATGCAAAATGTTGAATAAAGCCAGGCCCAGCACCTTCATGCAGACAGACTCCTGCAGCCAGACTGAAATGGAAAACGGTTTGATAAAATTGGCTACTTCCTGGAGTCTGGAGAATTGTCACACAACACAAACGGAAGGGCAGGGAGACACGGGGAGAGGGGAGGGGACAATGTGCGTCTGCAGCCACTTCCACAGTCCCTCTGACAGGCCTTTTCCCCCTGACTGATTGCTTCCAGACTGCCTTAAAAAGCGGCGCAGGTCCTCTGAAGCGTTTGGGCTCCTGCTCTGCGCTCTTGCACGGCGCCAGTGGGGGATCCTGGGACAATGTGGGGATGAGCTATTGACTACCCCATCCACACACACACACACACACACACCCCTCCCTCCGTCCCCCGACCCATCTCTCCCATCATCATTATCAGCCACCCCCCCTGCCCTGCAGCGACACTGGCTCACTGGCACATTAACATACTGCTGCCTGCACCTCCTCCCCTGGACTACTGTCTGTCTAGAGAACACAATTAGGCTACGGAGGAGGCACACACACACACACACATGCACACTAGGAAAAAAGCATTCAGCTCAGTGTGTCTGAGGTCCCCTGAAAGGCCACAGATGTTGTTTAAATTGGGATTATTTCAGCACGGTTTGGGGTGTTTAGTTAGTTTATACTGTCCTGCTCTGCGCTTCAATTCAGCGTGCACCATTGATGAAGTTTAATGTGAGAGCAGGGCGGCCACTTGTCAAACCATCTATAGCCTTTTTATTATAGTTTTATATATTAATATAAAAAAGTAAACTGCCGCACTAACGTCGTTAGCGCTCGCCTTTGTCTCTTAAACTGCACATAATACCGCAGATTGATCGAATCAGAGCCCTGCGCCTGTCATAATAAATATGGATTTTGTTTATAAAGGCAGTAAATAAAAAGTGGGCAGATCCTGTTGCAGATCTTCTATCAGGCAAGACGGGAAATTGATCCTCAGTCGATGGGCCGTTTAACTGGATAAATAAAGGAGGGTGGAAACGGTTGTGTTGATAACTAAGACTTTTTTTTGCCCCACCTGAAAGCCAAACGCCCAGAGGGAGGCAGCAGCGCGCTCTCATCGGGGCTTTCGGACACGTCTGCTTTTTGCTCTTATCCGCCCTCAGTACAGACTCGCAGACGCAACCCCTCTCTCCCAGCTTGCTCTTTTGCGATAAAAGACCCCGAACTGAACTCCATAAATACCCAAATCTGAGCAAGGTCCACCTAAAACCTTAACAGCCATTTGTTCTTCACTGCTCAATGGTGGCCGCTGCCTGAGAGACAATAATCAGGGCATAAAAATCTCACTGTATTTACCAACATGGTAAAATGTTTGATTATTGGATTATAATCAGACTGTTTCCGTCCACAAATCAATCAGATCGGTGTCCATCTCCATTATTATGCACTTTTCATAATTTCTGCTTGGTTTAATATGAATGGACTAAAAAGGATGGTTAATGAGGCTAATGAAACACTGATCAAACAATTCAGGTAATCCATGGATCAGGCATTAATGGCACAAAAATGATCAAAAAGGTGATCTCCTAATATATATTTAGGCTTTTTTTCTTCATTTTGTTCATTTAAAGCTCTTTGAGTATAAAAAAAAATAATAAAATAGATGAGGTTTATTTCACCTTTATTTTCCTCTAAATTGCCACTAATTTAACATTCACAGTGTTAATAAATGACTTGAACGGGGGGAGTTTGTGTCTTTTTGGCCGATCTGCTGCAGTTTCTCAACCTCGTCCTCCCCCCATTTTTTTTCTCAACGTTACACTTTGTCAACTTTTTCTGGGAAATGTTAACTTTCCTACATCACTACTTTTTTTTTTTTACTGCGTGTGTCAGTGTGTGTGCGCGCGTGTGTATGTGTGTGTGTGTCCCTGCGTGCGTGTGTGTGTGTGTGTGCGCTGTGGGCTCCGCTTGATGTGTTGTTTGCGCAACACACAATCACATTTCTTTTAAGCGACAGGGTGTCTAGACACACACGTGACCGGGCGCGTCAATGCGCACTGGAGACTGGAGACGGAGCAAGGGCACCCAAACCATCCGCCTCATTTGCAGACAGAGAGCCTTTTTACCCCCCTCGAGATCGGTCGTTCGTCGGGCTCGCTTGCTCTCCCCACTCTCAGACACGGGAAAAAAAGGGAGAGGAGGAAAAAAAAAACTTCGTGCAAGATACGAGGTTGGATTATTTTATTCTAAGGGATCCGACTACTAAAATAGGTTACGCGCTCGGTGCGTGGACGTAACCTGAGGGTCTCTCTCTCACTCTCTCTCTTCCTCGCTCGCTCTCAGGCTTTTCAACTCATTTCGGAGGGGGGAGAGAGAGATTCGGGACCTGGATTTTTTGCTCTCTTGACCAAGCAGATCCCAACATCCCCCCTCCTCCCTTCGCTGCAGACTCAGAGCGGCACATTTGGACGATAACGGATAAAAAAAAAGGAAAAGGAAAAGAAAGAAAGAAGGAAAGAAAAGCCTCCGCCAGTCCGGTGGAGAGCCCTACTCTGCGCAGTCGGATCAAGGATTTTGTGGATTAATGCTCTTGAAGACACCGCGGCCAGCTCCGGGTTTTTTCACGGGATAATTGCGGCGGTGTTCAGGCGTAAATCAGGCCCCGGTTCGTCTCATTTTTTTCCCCACCACAACCGGTGCGCACACATAGAAAGATGTTTTGACATATTTTTATTTATTTTTTATTTCGGCACAGAGTGTGTGTGTGTTTTTTTTTCCTTTTAAAGGGTTCAGCCGCACATCACCAAGTGTATAACCCATCCAGGCTCCATGCTGCTGCTGCGCTGTAGCAGATCTGTATGAGCCGCCGGACATTCAGCGTCTATTGGCTGCTCTCTGAACCCCCGGGGGTGATGGTTGCTCGTCCCCCGAGGAAACGCTGACTGTCCCGCGAACCAGGACTTTATATTTTTAATTATTATTTCAGCTGATCAGGTCTGCGGAAGCAAGGCGACAGAGACTGGCGTATGCTTACAGATTTCCTCTGCTTCTCCGGCTCCCAGTTTCTCCACCGTCTCCTCTCAGGCTGCTTGTCATCGCCTGGACTCGGATCCCGGAATCTTCATGATTTGCGGACACCATGCTCGTTTTTTAGCCGGGGAACCCTCTTTTCGTCCCGCATGTTTAGGACCAAACGATCGGGGCTCGTCCGGCGACTCTGGAGGAGCCGTGCGCCCGTGGAGGGCGACGGGGAGGCGGATAGAGGGACGCATGGCTCCGGGGGCTGCTGCATGGGCAAAGCGACAAAGGTGGCCAAGTGCAACGCCGGGTCGGAGGCCGAACTGAAGGCGTTGACCCACTCGATACTGAAAAAGATTAAAGAGAAACAATTAGAGGTGCTCTTGCAGGCGGTGGAGTCCAAGGGGGGTGCCCGGAGCCCCTGCTTGCTCCTGCCCAGCAAAGTGGACGCCAAAGTGGGTCAACAGTCTTACTCTCTCCCCATGCTGCTCTACAAAGTGTTCAGGTGGCCGGACCTCAGGCATTCCTCGGAGCTCAAGAGGCTGTCTTGCTGTGAATCGTACGGGAAAATCAACCCGGAGCTCGTCTGCTGCAACCCGCACCACATGAGCAGACTGTGTGAACTCGGTGAGCTGGATTATTCTCATACTATCCACAACAAGCGGCGCAAAAGTTGAGATGTTTACGCACGGGCAGGGTCTGCCGGTGGTCGGGCCTCATTTCGAGATCAGACACCGTGTCATTGTGTCAGAGCATTAGCGGGCTCTTGGAGGGGTAATTAGCCTAATTCAAATGACATCACCTCTCTTGGCACGCTCGTCTTGAGTTTCCATAGGGCAAACTTGACCGGCGCCGAGAGCGTGCCAAGTGGTCCCCCTTCATCTTTTTCAGCAGCGTGGTGCCACTCAATGCGGATTCGAGATGATTCATTGAAATGATCGCACCATAGATAGTAACAGAGCCCCCCCCTTTTGTCATAATTCCTGGCTTGATTGTGTGTTTTAGCTGCTAAATGTGTTGATTTCTTAATTAGGCTGCGCCCCTGATTTAACGCGTTTTTTTTATTTTATGGCACATCAGAGGCGCCAGAGTAACTTTATGAGCTGTTTATCGCGACTCATATCATATCAGGGTGGTGTTTTTTCCTGTCTTCAGAGCCCCTCTTTTCAAACCGAACAGCCCATCTGGCATTTCAACATTTCACAATTGGCATTTCTAAAGTGCAAAGCGACTCATCCCGGGCTTTACAGTCTTTCCACGGTGGAGTTTTCCAGGCCCAGTGTGTGTGTATGACTGTGTGTGTGTGTGTGTGTGTGTGTGCTTGCTTGGCGTCCCGGGCCAAAAGAGGCCCGTATCTCAGTTTGTCCTAGACGCTGATAGTGGCCCTCCTGGCGCCAGGCGGCCCCCTGTTTATCTGCCTGCCAATGAAAGGCAATAGCCGCCCGGCCGGCCTCGCTGCCTGCCTCTCCAGGCCGAGCTGACAGACACAAAACCTTTTTCCCCCGAAGAATGACAGCTCTTATCATAAAGTTTAGATCTCTCTTTCTCTCTTGTTTTCTCTTCTCATGCCCTGCCTCTGCTCTTGTTTCCTCCACAGAGTCCCCCCCTCCTCCATATTCGCGCTATCCCATGGACTATCTTAAACCACCAGGTGAGCTTCACACACACACACACACACACACACACACACACACACACACACACACAAACACGTTAACACTTAAGTCTATGTGTGTCTTTATTGTCTGAAACACATTTGTTTTGCAAAACCCTGAAAGGCCACGTTGAATGTTTATGTGTTGCCTGTCTGCCTGACATTACATATGCATATATACACCAACTCGTGCAGTGCATTTGTGTGTGTGTGTGTGTGTGTGTGTGTGTGTGTGCATTGTGTGTGTCTGTGTGTAGGAAATGGTTCCATGTTATGTTGTGATTTATGATAGCAGTGGAGTGGCACGCCTGGCTGGCTGGGCAGTTCTAGCGTGGCTGGCAGCCAGGGCAAAGCAGCACAAAGTTGAGATACCAGCTCTAGACTGCCTGGCACGTCACCATGGGGCAGAGAGAGAGTGTGTGTGTGTGTGAGAGAGAGAGAGATAGACAGAGGGAGGGAGGGTTTGTATGGGTGTCCATCTATCTATTGTGAATCGCAGCACAGACAGCGGCGTCTCTGGAGCCAGCCAGCCTTTTATCAGCTGAATTAATCAACAGATTATGGTTGAGGACTTGCGCGGGGGGGTGTGGGGAAGTGTGTCACCGTCCCACATCTCTGTTTGGATGTGTTTGTTTTTGAGACCCAGGAGAGGGAATATTTATGTATGCATGTGCCGTTTGATATTGCCCAACTGTGTATTTTTCTTTCCTTTCCTTAACAAGCCTTTTTTCCCTTAATTGTTTTCTCCCTCCACCTGTGCCAGCCTCCACATGCTGCTGTGGTTGTCATCTTATTCCCCAGCGCCGGAAGGCAGCATCGGGTTGTGTCATCGCTTATTAAGTTTTGAAGTGGGTTAAATTTCAGACTATAACCAGAATAGTGCGAGACTGAGGAGCTCTCTATTCAACACTTTCTTTTCGTGTCACGGAGGAGGGTGACAAAGATGTGAACGCGTGGTCTTGAGTGTGGGGACTGTATTTTTCATTCTCTCAATATCTCCCTCGCGCTTTTGCTCATTAACCCCTCGGTCTTGCTGTCTGTCAGTGCAGGAAAAGCTCTGAGTTAAACAATGAGCGGTCAGCCGACCAACTGGCCAGCCAGTTAGTCAGGAGAAGGAGAAAGTGGCTTTCAGTGAGTGGAAACAATAGGAAGTCATCACAGCTGCAGCTGTGGTTTTTCAAAGCAGCCCCCCCCCTCCTCAGTCTTTATTCACTAGGCTTTGGTGATGTTGTTGCAGCCTGTTTTACCTTAAATACAAGCAGAATTGATCTAAAATATTGTGATCACCAGTGAACTCCTCCTCATGCTCAGCCTCCTCCTGATTCAGTGTCAGTCTCAGGGTAGCGCTAGTGCAGCGTCTTTTGTACAGAGTTCAGCTGGAAACATTCCTGTGATGAAAGGAAACAAGAAGGTAAATAGGAAATGCAAGCTGGATGCAGACAAAAGAAATGATTATGCAACTAATTTTGCCACCCTGCTTCCCCTCTTAGAGCCAAGTGAAATAACTTGAGTTGGTTTGACTGTGAAGGGGAATTATATGTTGCAGCCGAGCTCTGAACTAGGCGAGGGACGTTTCATCGGGTTGCTAAGTTTTAATGTGTCTTTCTTTCTCTGGTATCCAAGTGAGAAAGTGCAGCGGCGTCTAGCTCACCTGTCGTGCTGTTTCCTCATTTGGTAGCATTCAGTCAGTGCAGCTGCAGTTGTGGTTAATCAAATGAGACTCTGTCTGTGTTTGCCTCTGCTTTGGCAAAGGAAGGTGAAAGACAACATATATTAATAGGAAAATGGAGCAGGCTGGAGGGTACACACACACACAGAGGACAGATGAGCTTATGATGCAGAAAGACAGGGGTTTTTCCCCAGAGCCTTGGGGAGCTGTCAGTCATCAACTCCTTCCCATTACTGGAGGCTATTATAATTTTCTATACTGTTCTCTGTATCTGCTTTATATTAGCCTATGTTAAATCATCATGACATTCAGAAAATCCTCATAGTTAACTTTTAGAAGGCAATCGGAGGTTGTAAAAATCTGCATGAAGCGGAAGAGCAATTGATTTTATGATGGTTTTATGACTCTAGTGAACAGGAAGTGGGAGTTATATGTGTCGCGGGCGCCTGTCCGCTCCAGCAGTGGTGGTTAATATGAAAGCAGCCGAGACGTAAAGCGCTACCTTGTCTCAGCTCTGGGGAATATAAATCACACACTGTTCATGCACACACTCTCTGATGCCCCCTCAGCCCTGTGGTCAGCTGTGAACTGTTGCCTGGGAGACCAGGGCAAGGCTGCTGGCAGCCAATGAAAGCGAGGGAAGGCTGGGCTATGCCCGTGCATCTCGTTACCGAGACCACAGCGGCACGGGCAGCGTCCGGACTGAGGCCAGGGTGGCAGGGAGGAGGGCTCGCAGTGAAACCACTCTGGGCGCTTTATTACTTCATAGCTGCTGCTCGGTCAAACAGGAGGCCAATGAGGCGATCTGTTAGTTGGAGAGTAGAAGCATTCAACAGAAATCCCATCCTCCTCCTCCTCGCCATATGTGTGTTGTATTGAATGCATACTGACCCCTCCTCACTGTGTTTCTTCAGTGTGCATCCACTGTAGTTGTTGAAGTAAACCCCAAATTAGAGCAGTTTCTGTTAAATGGTCATTTTTGCCCTTTTTTGCAAATTAAAATGCAACAATAATGTGCACGACTTGCAATGTTACCGTCAGAGACCAGAGTGGAGCTGACCACCGCTGCTCGCTGTGGATCAATGGATAGTAGGTGTAGCACAGCGTTGACGTGCAGCAAGAGGAATGTATCATTAGTGAATACCAAGCTACCAGCAGCAGCAGCTCTGCAGCAGAGCTAGCCTGCTCCCAGTGGTGTGCTGCTGCGTTCAACACACACACACACACACACAGAGCAGTTTTGTTAAAGCTCCATTCAGGTGTCATGTTGAAACTAGTCTACATTACAAGTCTTAGTGGGAGTTAAGCATTCAAATGCAAAGAGAGGGAGAGTGAATGAGTAGTTTTTCCCTCTTGTCTGCCTGTGAGTGCGGCGGCAAGAAAATTCACAGTTAACAGCTTTGAAGGCCTTTTTGAGCTCTGACTGCCAAGGCAGCGGCAAACAAACACATATTATAACTTATTTTGAGGTGGAAGCATTTCAGACACACCTTTTGCCGTTTGATTGAAGACTCAGGTTTCTGATTTAGCTTGAAGGTGTCAAATTTGTGATTTTTTCTTTCTCCGTCCTTTTAAAGGGGAACAGGAGGATCAGACCGGTTTGGATCTCTATTAAAAGAGGAGACCCAGAACTCATCTTCTAATATTTGATTTGTGTTTGATTATCGAGCGGGGATCAAAAGTGTCCAGCCCAAACCCTCGCCTTAGTCATAAGCAGAAAGAATACAGCTCTTTCCTGATCGGCGGCTCGTCCGTGCAGAGATGCGGGGGCTAGCATTCCTCCTTGAAGCAGTGGATTATGGGGGATTATCAGGGGTGTAAGAAACTTTCCTCTTTAAGTCTCCTCTGTGTGTGTGAGAGTGTGAGCGTCGTCGTCAGCGTCTTCATTAGGCATTGATTTCACTGGAGTGATTGACGGTCTCACAGCTGCTGCTTTGCCTTCTCCCCTCGCACACACACAAACACACGCAGGAACACACACAGTGCTAATTCAAAGCCCCTCTTTTTTTTCTCTCCATTAGATTCTCCAGACTCTGGACCTTCATCCAGTGATACTGGGGGAACGACATACTCGGCCCCTGTGGGGCTTTCAGGTAAATACTCCTACAAATTGATATCCTATTTATTCTACCCGTTTTCTTGTCTTTTTTTCCCCTGGTCCCTCCCTTTTCCCAGTCATATTATTTTCCTCCTCTGTTTTCTTTTCCTTCGCCTTTGCATTCCTCCCAACACACACACACTCATCTCCCCTCCATACTTGTGATGATGAGGCAGTGATTGTGGGGGCCCCTGCTTCCCCTCTGTAATAAAAAAAAAGCCAGTGAAGGAGGGTGGTGTATTTCTCCCACATCCACATAAATTCCTCCCTCCTGGCTCTTTGAACAACGCTCCTCTCTTCTCCTCTTCCTCTCCCCGCTCCCTCTCATCCCGTTCCGTGTTATGTTGTAATGGAAGACAAACACGCCGAACCGTTGTTTGGAGAAGAATATGCTCTGTGCGTGCGGTATTGTCTGAGAAAAAGAGGCTTCGGCTGACACGCGAGTGTTTGTTTGGGTGTGTTTGTGCGTACAGGGGATGTCTTTGTGGACAGTTAACTCTCCTCTGGGCTCGGTGTGTGCGGTGTATGTGTGTGCGGATGAGAGACAAGACACAGGCCCCTTTCTTTCTTCCATCTCTCATGCAGGACGTGTTTCGGGCTTCCTCAGCTTTTCTCCCATAATCCCCTTTGGCAGTGTTGCCTTCCTCACCCGAGCGCCCCGTCCGCAGGCTACAGAGTAAGATGATTTTCGCGAGAGAAGGAGTTTTGCTCTCCGCTGCCTGAGATTGCTCTGTGCTGTTCTCTGCTTTCCTTCGCCTCAGATGGTTCTCATTACCGGGCCTTTAAAGCCTGTTTTATGTCAGTTGGTGTTGGCTGCCCATTTTCCCCCCTCCTTTGTTTGGTGGTAGGGGGTGGGGGGTTAGCTTGCCTGCCTGCCTACTTGCATGTGTGTATGTGTGTGTCCTCAGATGGGGGGAAGAGATTGGAGCAGTGCTTACAAGAGCGGAGCAGCTAAAAAATCACTCCCTCGTCTCCTCCACACCTTCAGATGGACACTAAAATCCTCCCTGTGTGCATTAACTAAAGACACATTTCAGACCCAGCTCATACTGTGAACTGTAAAAACTGTGAAAAGAGCTGGAGTCTTAACAGGCGCCCTCATGCTCCCTCCCTTACTCCTTCCCTCCCTCAGCAAGGCGTACACGCTACCCCTCCTCCTTCCCTGTTTTCCTTCCTGGCGAGGATGACATGGCAGCGGCGGCCAGCGCTGCTCCACTGAATGGGCCTCCTCAGTAAAAGCAGTGGAGGTAGAAAGGCCGGGCGGGATGGCCGAAGCACTCTGCCCTCATGATTTCCCTGGCAAGCCCCCCCCAAAAAAAAAAGGCCGCTCCATTCCTCCCCCTGTCGCACTCCCTCTCTCTCTCCCTGCTTCCCTCCTTTGCTCCCTCCCTCTGGGGCCCTGACAAAAGAAACATGGCTCTCCCAGAGGCCCGCTGCTGACCTTCTAATTCACTCACTCTGCCCTTTTTATGTTCTTCTCCAGACACATTTACAGAGAGGAGAAGGAAGAGAGAGGAGGGTGGCTTTTAGGAAAGGAGGGTGGCAAACACTTGAAGTCAGCAAGACTTGTGCCTTTGCTTTATATTTTTTTGTATTGTAGTTGAATAATTAAGTACTTGTCGACTTTTAAAAGAAAGTGCTTTGACAAAGCAGCCCCGCTGTGGAGTTGTACCTCAGCAGGAGTGGAAAATGACCCCACCCCCCCACCCCAAAAAAATCCTCATTTATCCAAACAACACAGTTCAGACAGAGCTGATGAGATGAGGTTAAAGATAACGTCCTAGTCCGCCAGCTTTCCTTTTTCATCCTCCCCATTTATCCATCTTGGAAAAAGCCTAGAACATCCAGGCTGCAAGGAGTTAAGTGAGCTGCGACAGCGACAAGCGCAAATGCAAACTAGGCTGCCTGCCAGGCTACCAGCTCCAAAGCTCCTCTCGCTGGCTCACGTCATCAGCTTGGAACAGAGCAGAGAGGCGGGAAGAGAGGAGAGGAGAGGAGAGGGGGGAGGAGGATGGCTCGAGGCCTGGAGCTGGGTGTCGGGGTGCTGATCTTGGTTTGAGCCGGGCTGAGGGCTTAGCTCAGGGGTTTGGGTTCACCCCGGAGCCGAAGAGCGAGATCGAGAAAGAGATTTGGAAACGGGAGAGCGGGTCGGGGTTAAGAGTGCGCCGGATTGTTGGTTATAAATCTGTGGAGTGTTAAGTAATATTTAAACTTGTTAGAGACAAGATATACAAGCAGCTCAGGTAGCCAGACGTCCTGCTTGCCAAGTTCAAAGAGGTCGACAATTTTTGGGGATTGTGGCGTGAATGTGCGTGTGCTAGGACTCTATCATTTCAAACTCTTCTATGCCAGTGCTGCGATACCTGAGTTTTGGTTCAGACACTGAAGCAACAGTGTGCTTAACAAAAAAAATCCAAATGTCATCTGATCACAAGTAGCCGCACCAGAACGCCACGTTAACAAAAACTGTCTCAAATAGGAGAAATTTTGTTTGGAAAAATCCTGATCTTCTTTAAAGAGGAATTATAGATGTCTGTTTGTGTCGAGCTCTTATTGGATGTGTAGCAAAGGTTTGTGTGTGTGTGTGTTCGTCGGTGGCGTGCCTGCTGGTGCCATCGGGGACTGACCCGGAGTGCCTGTGAGTAAGAGGATCCAGTCGGGCTGTGGTGACACGTACGCACACACGCGCGCGTTTTCACACACACACACACCCCAACGCGCACACACACACAGGCAAGCGGATAGAATGACCTGGTGCGAGCCCTGGCGCATGGCCGACTGTCACACAGGCGCTTCCTCCCTCTGCAGGTTAAATTTAGGCCGAGTTGTATTCTTATACCATCAGCCAGTCACCTCGCTCGACAGACAGTCGGCCAGCCTCTCAGTTAGTCAATTAGTCATCCTGTGAATCGGCTGGAGGTATAACCTTCATCAGGGGCTCTGACAAAAATTAAATTTAGTCTTGGCACCTCGGCTCATTAAATCAAACTAGTTCTGCTGTCAAGCGGAGGGCCCCAAAGAAACGGCCCATTTTTGCTGCAAACCCACTGAGAGGAAAGGCCTGTGTGTTGTTTTGAAGGTTTTTTTTTTAAAGAGTTATTTACAGGAAGCGAGGTTTAAATCGCATATCACCAATGCTTTACCTAAGATGCTATTTTCTTTTTTTTGGAAGCTAACTTCCAGCAATCAGCAGCACAAGTCAGAAACAGAGTGCCCTCAGTCTCCGTCCTCTCTCTCTCTCGCTCTCTCTCTCTCTCTCTGCATTCCTGCCTTGTTTGGGTTAGCAGGGGGAAAGGAAAGGGCTGCGCAGGATATGACCTCATGTCTTTGAGGAAAAGGCGAGCGGACAGGGAGGCAGCTGAGGCCTCCTTGACAGAAAGCAAACACTGGAGAGCACCAAGCAGAAAGAAGGGAGTAAAGCAAAGCAGAAAGACGGATAGAAATGTATATGTAGCCTATTACAGCCAGACTGGCCACAGAAACCCGTTCAAAGGACGCTTTCTTCACCGTAAAGCTGCTTCTGCTTCGGCCCGGTCTTGATTTTTCCTTTTTGCTCGTACAGTAAGAGGAAGGAATGAAGAGGGAGAGAAGATGGCGGCTTTGGGTGGAGGGAGAGATGGCCGGCAGCTCTGCTCTGTTCTCTGTAATTTGGAGGCTGCGTGTGTTCAGCCAGTGAGTTGAGCAGAGCAGAGCCGGGCCGCTCCGTGCCGGGCCAGGATCTCTCATTACTCCCCACTTCCTCTCCTTGCGCGGCAGCCAAGCCGCCTCTTGGCAAGGGACTTAATTTTGGTTTTGGCCGTCCTCTGTTCCCCACCCTGTGTCATTATGCTGCACAAATCGAAAAAACAGCACGCGGAGACAGTGGAGTATGGAGAGAAGGGAGGGGGGAGAAAAAGAGACGAGAGGATGTGTGCCTAGCTTGCATGTGTTTGGGTTTTTTGCTGAGGACTTTTTCAGACTGAGATGCTTTTATGCCTTGTCGTTCATTAGCGTAGCATCAAAGCAGCATTTCCAGTTGAAAACATTAGCCTTACCTTTGCATAGCCAGTTGACTGAAAGGTGGGTTATGCAGGTTTGGCTCCGCGCCAGAGCTGGAGGGAAGCCCAGAACAAGATGAACATTGTTTTGGTTTGCAGTCACTCTGTGGAAGTGGATTTTGACATTACCTCAATGCATGAAGATACGAAAGAGAGACAGACTGTGTGTGTGTGGGAGAGAGAGGAAGGGAAGGAGACCCCCCCACCCTCCCTTTTAGTAGGATAAAGACGGAAATGGAAATAAGTGGAGACACATTCCTGTAAACCTGTGTGTGTGTGAGTGTGTGTCAGATTTCTTGTGTGACACACAGCACTGCTGTCTCCACCCTCCCGCCTGCTCATTCATGTAGTCAGTTTGTCTTTTGTGTTCTCTGACTAGAGAGGTGCGCGTGTGTGTGTGTGTGTGTCTTTTTATCTCAGCGACAGACAGTCAGTAGCCACATCTCTATCACAGACCACAGTGCTGGCATAACTACACAGACACACACAAACACACAGACAGAGGCGC
Organism: Scortum barcoo; assembly: GCA_023238725.1. Lineage (NCBI taxonomy): Eukaryota > Metazoa > Chordata > Actinopteri > Centrarchiformes > Terapontidae > Scortum > Scortum barcoo. The sequence continues at coordinate 14,445,434 of CM041545.1, forward strand.
ATAATTATTAATAATAGAGTAACAAAACACAAAAGCTCAAGCTGAACACAACTGGCTCTGCTGGTTGTCTGTCTATCTAATTGCGGCGTTTTGTATTATTTAGTTCCCACGGTGTTTTAGCGCCACAACAATGCGGGTGATTGTTCGGCTTGTCTGTCCATCCGTCCATAGCGCCGATATGCGTGCGTGTGTAAATGTCTCAGATTAAAGGCTGTTCTTTGTCTGCTGGTCTGTCTCAGAGATACTCAGTGATTTTTAAACTGGTGTGTTTTGCAAAAATGAGCTGATGACATCATCACAGCCTGTCTGGCACCCGGTATCCAACTGGCCTGTGTTTATTTGTCCCGTCACCCTGGGAAATCTGGGCTGCGGGGGATCGTTTTATGTGTGTGTGTGTGTGAGGGTCAGCATGATGAAGTGTTGGAATAATAACTCAGCATGAGTAGGAAGGAGGTGCGTGCTACGGGGGAATAAAATGTCCCTCAGTGAATAAGCATCGTGCCGTAGTTTTTAGTAGATAATGCGGATCCAAATGGAAGATGCTGCCCAATTAATTAAGATGAAATTTCCCTGTATTTCATCTCAAACCGAGAAAAACGACGGGCCTGTGTAGAATCAAGACACGTGGATCATGTAATTATAGCACAAACTTCCACTCAGACAAAATTACACTGTAGATGGAGGAAAACATGCGCCCGTTTCTCTCTCCTTATCTTCTCAGATGGCCGGATGGTTCATGTTAGAGATGGCGTGTCTGCAACTCATTCTCTCTATCTGTGTTTCTGCGAAGAGTCAGATCTGTAGATAGCAAAACTGTGCCACTCCCCTTTGTGGTTTTCCTGCCATCAGGGCTTATTTAGGTTTCCTGGTGGGGGGGCGGGTGGGTGGTAACCTGCCAGCCTAAAGAGCCACTTCCTCTGTCAGCCACCAAACCCACTCCCATCTATCTGTTTAAATACCTACACGGGCTGAACAATATGGCATTTCTTTATCAAAGTTTAGTAAAGGATGATCTTTACTAAGGCAATTTAGGTCCACGTAGTACACTTTAAATCATTTTACGGTTTCATGGACAGTGAAAAAGTGCAGAAATGAAAAAGATCTGGGGGGCGGAGTTAGAAAAAAGTGAGCTCATCTGACCTCTGTACCCTGCTCTTCATCGCCGCGTTAGACTATCAGGTCACATAATGTTAAAGGAGTGCAGCACTAAATAGGTGGAGTGCTCTCTTAAGACAAAGAGTGCAGGCCAGCTGACAAATAGCAGCCTTTAATCTGGTTTAATGACAATTTTGGTCCCAGGTGGCACAGTCTTCCACTTGACAGCTAACCAATCACAGTCAGTCTCAGTCCAGAGTGAGTCATTTACCTTTCAATAGTGGAAAAAAAAACGCGGACCAGACTGTGTACAGTCGATGGCGCAAATGTACATGGCTGTGTTGTTGCTTTATTGATGTGGGACAAGGACACTCCTCTGTCTTCACTGCACAGAACAGCTGACCCTTCTCTTTCTGAAGGATCGGCTGTCATTGAATTCCTCGGTGTCAAAGAAAGTGAAGCGAACACAAGAAGCAACAAGCCCACTTAGAGGACTCTAACTTGTAAAAAAAAAAAGAAAAAAACGGAAAAACCAAATATTTTGAGGAGGGAATGCACAGGTTTTCATTACAGACAGAGACACACACACTCAGGGCTGAACATACACGGCAAGGCAGAGAGAACAAAAGGAATGCCTCCAGGGTGACCCTTGACCTTTGGAATAGACTTTCCCCGGCTCGAAAGAGGGTGTTGACTTAGAAAATAAGGCACCATGAAGAGTCCTTCCTTCCCCCTCAAACTGTTTCCTTCGTGCCTTCCCCATTCCTCTCCTCAGCCGCTGTGTGTGTGTGTGTGTGTCTGATGACGACAGGGTCATTACACGTCTGAGCCGAGAGAGGCACACACACACAGATGCACATGCACACACACACAGGGCTCTCAGGGATCGATATGAGACAGTTCTCAGGAGCCTCCTCACTATTTACCGATGTTGATAGTGTTGTGTCCAGGAGTGAAGGTTGAAGATTGTGTGTGTGTGTGTGTGAGGGTGTAGGCGCGTTACTGACTGTGACTGTGTTGACTTCTAAGTATAGTAGTGACCTCGTTTTGTGTGTGTGTGTGTGTGCGCGTGCGCAGTTGTGTTGTGTGTGTGTGTGGAGTCAGACAGAGGTAATGATTAACCTTTCCAGACTGTGTCTCTGGCCCTGAGAGAAGCACCCAGTCTGTCGTCGCCACCCCCCTCCCCCTCTTCCTCCCTTCGACCAAGTCCAATTGTCTCAGCTAGCGTGGCGTCCACTCTTTTAAGACCACGGACCATTAAAATCCACAGGGGAGCTAGCCGTGTGTGTCTATTTGCCAACCCTTCCCTCCTTGCGGTTTAAATATTCTGCATTGCACGGGGGGTTTATTTAATCACAGATATTTACATCCCCCCCTCTCCACCCCCTACCTCGCAGACCATAAGCTGATCGTCGATTAAATACCTAGAAAACATGGGAGCAATATGCTGTTTTTGTTTGCGCAGTGTTGCTAATGGCTGGCATCCACATTGGCTCTCACCAGCTGCTTCTTGCACTTTTCTTACATTGCAAAAAAAAAAAAACACTTTTAACAAGGCGTGTTATCATTTTTGTCATGCACAATCACATGACACACCAATCTGCCTCAGCATCTTTCAGCATTTTAGCTCTCAGCTGGGTTTTGCTTCATAGTGGACTAGCAGAGAAAGTCTTTTATTATTTTTGGGGTTTTTTGGTGCGGGGGGTTACGTGTGGGCCCCCTGGGACAAACCAGAATGGGGCAGACCAGAAAGGGCCGGAGTGACAGATGGCCTGAGGCGGCCAGCTAGCCCGCTTATCTCCAGTGAGGAGAGGCCCGAGACACACACGGGCTGAAAGGCTGTGGAGCAGACGAGCAGGTGGGGCAGCAGACAGATAGACGGACTAATGCTCCGATAGGCAGACGTCCAGGGCGCAGACAGATGTACAGACAGAGACTACAGACAGGCTTGGTAAGCGTGTTCAGGGAGCTGGAGCTGATGGAAACACGCAGCTCCAAGGACACAGACGGACTCAGTGCAGACACTCTGACGACACCATCTGACACACACACACACACACACCCACCTATGATGTGAGAAGCACCTGAAATAGTGTCAGACCGTAACATGAGGAGCGTGGCCGACAGACACCACCTCGCACACAAACACACGATGTGTTAAAAATTCAGATTCGGTTAAATGAGCCTTGCACTTGGAACAAGGTGTGTTGATTCAGGGCCACTCACATTAGCGTTTTTGTGCTTGTGTGTTTATATATATATATTTATGTGCGTGTGTGTGTGTCGGTGTGGTTCTCTGTTCAGCAGCATTAGTCATGAAGTGTAAGCTCATCTGCTGTCGGGACAAGCTGTGAACATAGTCTTCACAAGACTGCACCCCACAGATGGAGGAGTCTGCTTGTCTCGCTTTCTCTCTGCTGACATGCTGAACAGAAAAAGTTTGGGTTTGTTTACCTGTGAGCGCAGGTTGAGCGCAGGTTGAGCTGGACAGAGCGCTGTGACGATATTAATTTTTTGTAGTCATCATTTAGTTGGATCCTCTCTCTTTTTCTGTCTCTTCCTTCAAATTAGCTTTCGATCTGTCTCTTATCTAACTGTTGCTGAGGAATGGGAAGAATTCAGGATAGCTGCTGTCACACAAAAAGCCAGAAACTCTTTCGACTGCAGTGCTGGAAGTGCACCCAAGTACTCAGTATTCAGATTTAACATACACAGCATACGGTCACCTTATAAAATATGATATATTGCTATAGAATGAACACTTCATTAGTATATAAATTTGTGTCACATGTTAATGGGGTACCTACGTGAGCAGTGCCTTTTGGCCTGTGAAAACGGTCGTATAAAGCCCTCTGCAGCTCTGCAGGAAGTCCAAGAAAAGAAACCCCGATGATGTCATTGTGATGTCATCGTGGTAATCTAAATCATAACAGGAAGACTTTCTTTTTTTATTTGCCTCTGACAAGATCAGACTTGTGATATAGTACTCTTAAAGTGTGGTATTGCAACTTTTACACACATACTTACAAGATACTTCACCACGGCTTTACCAGCTGACCCTCTCTGTCTCCCTTCGTATTTCCCACTGTTGTCTCTTTTCAAGCCATGGCTTTTATCCTTCCCCTGCCTTCTCTCTCTCTCTCTCTCCTCTGTGACTCTACCAGTCTGAGTTTCTGAGGGGAGAAGGGAGAGGAGAGGAGAGGAGAGGAGAGGCGACGAGGGAGGGGAAGCGGGGCAGTTAGTGTGTAGTCCTGAATAGCAGGGTGTTTTCAGGCTGCAATGACAGGCTCAGACAGGCAGCCGCTCTAATGACCTCTGACGCCAGGCCCTGTCTCTCTCAGCAATAACAAACACACACAGGGCCCCACAGGTGAGCTCCGCCAGCAGGCCCTCTGTCAGCTGTTAAGAAAGTCTGACGCTTCTTTCTTTCTTCTTATCAGCTTTGGCTGTTCCTGTACGTACATGTAAAACAGACCCGAGAGCAAAGCTTGGCCAGGATTGGAGACTCTGTATGACATCAGACACAAAAGACACTTTCTGTCTCTTATCTGAAAGATAAATGCTTTTTTTCCCTCCATTTAGTCTAAGATAGCGTAGATAGCTGGGTACTTAGTTCCTCCTGCACCCCATGAGGACGGATTTACGATAAACTCCCCGAGGCTCGGCTCAGACCAACTTCAAAGAACACAGCCCCTCTTGTTTTATGGAAGGCATGCTTTCAGTTTTTCTCTCCCCCCCCTCCCTCCCTCCTTCTCTCTGTTTCTGTCTCTCTTCTCCCACTGTTGTCTTCTTCTTCCCCCCCTTTTCTCCCCACCCCCCTCCTTCTCCCTGCGTCTAATGAAGGCTAATGACAGGCCGCGGTGAGTCCGCTCGGGCCGGCAGAGATCCTGCCGCATTAACGTTGCAGTTTGTCTCAGACGGGACCTTCCAAATTACCGGTTACACTCACAGCTACTGCCAGATGAAACGGGGAAGGGTGGGGGAGTGGAGGCTGGGGTCGGATGGGAACGTAAATGGCTCTGAGAGGGGCTCTGTTATTTTTTTCCCTCACATATATTTCCCTACTCTTCTAGCTTTCTTAACCCTTGAATGTGTCTTTCATCGAGTGCTGGATTTAAGTGCTTGTTTGTGTGTGAGCAGAGAGGAAGTGCAAGAGATTGTTGAGCAGTCGATAGAAGAAGAAGTTGCAGCAATTAGGTGACGACCCTGAAAGCACAGGAGGCGCTTAAAAAAATCAGGGGAGGAAGCAAAGTTGCAAAAGTAACAGTCAAAATATGTGAAAAGCATTCCTTCTCTCCCCCACCCGCCCCCTCTTTCTTTCCTCTCGCGCTCTCTCACTGTCTCCCTCTATTTCCCTTGCGCCTGACTGGCTCCCACTTTTCTAGCTGGGAGTAGCTGGGAGCCAGATTTCTGTGGAATAGAGATATGAACGGGGTGGAGGGGGGGGGTGGCGACGGCGCAGGAGGCACACTAAAGGGAGACGGCAGAGGGAAGGGGGGTGGGTCTGGAAACTGGAGCATGGCCAATGCTACACTTCTTTTACGCTCAGGGGAAACTTTAGACTGGAGAGGCCTGGCTTGTCAACGATTCAGACACCAGGGTTTGAGAGTTAACGGCCTGCCTCGCTCGTCAGCTAAGCGCCATGTGCTTCGCCGTGGACAGGGAATGGTTTATGTGTTTGTGTGAAAGTCACTCGTCCTGCCGCTCAGTTACAGCGGCCTCGTATCTTTGAGCACAAACTCCAAGATAGCTTCTAATTTTGCTCCCCCCCTTCCCAGCGGGGTGAAACATGTTGCCGTAGGGAGATGATCGGGACGGGTGGCTGACGTCACTACATTGTTGGCCGCGCCACTACAAAAATACAGCGAGCCAGACAGAAGATAAGCTTTAATGCCTAGACAAATATTGTACTGCGTGTGGACACTTGCCTGCCAGTGTCTCTGAGTTGCTTCTCTTGTCTGAGGTCCAGGAATTCCAACATGGTTTTCCTGTATGGCAGAAATTGAGGATGACAGTTTCGTTTTGGCTCTGGACTAAAGCAAATTCTCTATTTCCCAAAACGGGGATAAGGAAGAAGTTGTGAAGGAGTAGCGGAGTTTGAGTTTGGTTTAGCCTTTGCTTTCCCACTCGTCTTTCCCCCCTCTCCTCTCCTTTGCTTTACTTCTTGATTTTTGTATTTTACAGTCGAATGTTTCTGTGTCCCAGGTCCCACAGGTCTAACCGTCTCCTCCTCTCTCTCCCTCCTCTTTAGATTCCCTGGCATTGCAGGAGTCTGGTGATCGGGCCCATTGGTGCGTGGTGGCATACTGGGAGGAGAAGACACGTGTCGGGCGCCTCTACTCAGTCCAGGAGCCCTCTCTGGACATCTTCTATGATCTACCTCAGGGGAACGGCTTCTGCCTGGGCCAGCTCTGCTCTGACAACAAGTCCCAGCTGGTGCAGATGGTGCGGGCCAAGATCGGCTATGGCATCCAGCTGACGCGTGAGCCAGACGGGGTGTGGGTCTACAACCGCAGCTGCTACCCCATCTTCATTAAGTCGGCCACACTGGACAACCCGGACTCGCGCACGCTGCTGGTGCACAAGGTGTTCCCTGGTTTCTCCATCAAAGCTTTTGACTATGACAAGGCCGGCAGCCTGCAGAGGCCGAACGACCACGAGTTCACACAGCAGCCTCGCACGGGCTTCACGGTGCAGATAAGCTTTGTGAAAGGCTGGGGACAGTGCTACACCAGACAGTTCATCAGTAGCTGCCCGTGTTGGTTGGAAGTCATCTTCAACACCCGATAGCAGCAGCCTTCCTCTTCTTCACCCTCCTCGCCTCTTCTGCTCCCCCCACATCCCCCACACAAACGGACTACACCCGCTTTCCTTTTTTTGTTCCAGAGGTTCAAACAGAGAAAAACAAAGTTTTAAAAGAAGAAGAAAGTATAAAATTCTGACAGACATTGTTTAATAAATGACTAAAATTTAATTAAATAAGATAAGAAGCGAAAAGTGTATTTTATGTTATACATGAATATATTATTAATTGTAAATATGAAGACGTTTTATATGCATCATTATTTATGTATTGTGCAATGTGTTGATGAGAAAAAGAAAATAAGATGCACTTTGCTTAATATAAATGCAAAACAAAGAAATGCCAAAATAAAAAAAAATACAAATAACAATTCTTGTTTGTTGTATGTTTCATCTCAGTGGTTTCATTTACTTTTTTCCACACAGATCCACATATCAGTTCTCTAAAAATTCCCTAATTTAGTTTTGGCAAAGACCATTGTCTCCTCATTATAACCAAAGTCAACATTGGCTTAACTCTGTGTCACTGAAGGACTTTGATGTCATGTTGTGGATCATAAACGCATTTCCCTCTGAGACAAAATGAGTCAGACTGTGACAGAATCATAACTCATTGTCCCTGTCCTTACAGGCTCATTACGCCTTTTAAAATTGTCTGTTTTTTCTGAGTTATTTTGGGATGAATGCCGCTCTTCCTCTCTGTCATTAACCAACTCGTGACATCACGGCCAGGAAGCAGTAATGACAAAATTCAGGAACCAATAAAGTCAACAGAGGGTCCGGCTTCCTGGAAGAGCCTCTTTATTTTAATGGCAGATAAAAAAAAGGAATTGAATGTATCAAACAATCACACAAAGACTTCGGTGCCACACCTGAGGAAATGAATACATACTTCAAAATGTAGTGGAAGATTACAACTCGATGTCGACATCTTGGATATCAGAGGCATGGCATGAGTATGTGATTAGAGACTGTGGCCTATTTATGACCTATTGTATTTCTAAAAAACAAGACTAAACAAAATAGAATTCCTTCTAACAAAACCTTTCTGGGTGTGTGTGTGTGTGTGTGTGTGTGCACAAGTGTGCATGAGTCTGTCTGGGCCTCGTCCTGTTGCAAGTCAGATGGGTGTCTCTGAAGAGGATTACTACTGTAAGCCTGCTTTACCCACACACACTGTCTCAAAGACCTACATTCACAAGACCCACTTTCCACGCCATCCAACCCCCATCCTCTGCTCCGCTCAACAGCACTCTGAAAAAGCTTAAATTTTATTTATTATAATCAGAGACAGCATATTTAGTGACAGTGACTCAGTGGCAGGACTGAAATGAAGCATATATGCGCACTTCCTCCCTCTTCCCTTTGCCATTTCTTTAAAAGAGTTGAATAGCAATTAAAGCAAACCTTTAGAAAAATAGAAAATGTGCTCATCTCTGAAATAAATAATTCAGATTGTGTATTGTTTATCGGTCAGAACCAAATCATTACTGCAAAGAGACTCCATGTAAAATTTAAATATTTGTACAGCATTAGCTGACACATATTATAATTCAGACTTAGAATGATAAACATAAATCCGCACTGATAAATAGAGCAGCCAATATTTGTGACTCCCTGATTAAACGCTGGTCCAAGGATACATATTTATATTCTTCTTCTTCTGTTTTATTAATGGATGAACCAAGGGCATACATTACTGAGTGTATCTTTGTATTTATTATAAAACCCAGAAAGAAAACTTTATCGACAAAGACAATAAATAACATCAAACAGTATTAGGATATAGCCCAGCAAGGAGGCTGGGCCACATGGTGGGACCCTGTTCCTTGACATCATGCACTTTAAACTCATGGCTGTCTGTATGCCCTCGCAACAATAATCCCTAACCCTGCTAATACAACTAAAGCAGCTCGAAGCTTTGTGTGTGTGTGCGTGTGTGTGTGTGAGAGAGAGAGAGAGAATGGCCTTATATCCATGACTTCCCTCAGACAGGGTGACCCTGATTCTGCCCAACAATAATTCCATTAAAACTATTACAGATTTCAGCAGCATCTCTAGTCGGCATGTACGTGTGTATCACACTCAGCTTCTAAGAAAAGCTCTTGAGTATTTTATGAGCTGTTTCCCGCATTATTAGATTCAAAATGTTTAAATTTGACCATTTGGGGAAAAATAAAAAGGCTCTCGGGTTTCTGGCTGTGTGAAGAAGGCCTTGAAACACTGTTTTTACAAGCATCTACAGAAAGCATAATTTAATGCATAAAATATTAAAAATCCAAGTAATAAAAAAAAAGATACACACCCTTTTGGTGGGTGTAGTATTTCTGAAATACAGGGTACAGTACTTCATGTGCCTTCACTTAAATGCAGTAATATTCTCCCTCAGGAACTAAGGCTCCATTATTAATTAACACAGTAATGCTGTCTTTTAACAAAGAGATATTATAACTTAATTTTGTTTTGGTACATCTTTTCAATCGATCACTCCATTTGATTTAACACGCAGCGTCAACATGTCACATGCTTCCAGATAACTTTACAATTAAAAGAAAAATAAAATAAAACAACAGAAATAATAAACTTTTAATGGACTTTCAAATCGGTGAAACAGCGCCCCTCTGGAGGATAACGGATGCTATCTGTTATTCTTTTTGTGTGGCGGAAACGGGTATAACACCCTTAAAGTGGCAGTAACATTGGAGTCTTCGTAGGTGAGCTTTCCTCCTTTAATTAAAAAATAGCCACCAGTCTGACACGTAGGTGTGGTCACGACTTTGTAAACATAAATGGACAGTGATTTATTGATAATTGAGAGATGAACAGCCGCTCTCAAGCCTGACATCAAACACATTTTAGGCGTTAGAAACATTCAGCTATAACAACCTGGAGAGTTCTCACCTGTGAGTGTGCTAACTAGTTTCCTGACATCACCTGGTGTGTGTGTGTGTGTGTGTGTGTGTGTGTGCTTGCAACATCAATTAACTTAAGAGAAAAGAGATGTCAAGCAACAACCTAACCAAGGTTATCACAGTAAGTGCAGTGGGACATGGCTATCACCTGGGAACAAGGTGAGACCAAGCCAGGTGAGTCAGATACACTCTCTCTCTCTCTCTCTCTCTCTGTGTGTGTGTGTTGCTGCTGCTGGCTTTACTGACCTGCTGCTGTGTGTGTTTGGTTGTCTGTGTTTGGTTTAATGCACTGTGCCTTGTTTGTTTTGCTTTTATTGGCTGTTTGGGGTTGTTGGTGTCCAGTGCAGACAGGTCTGGCAGAGGCCTGTGATATTCATTTCACCCTTGTTTCATCCTCAAGTGGTGTTATATACTATATGACTATCTTGAAGAAAAGGCCACTCCACGTTGACCACATGGACTCAGATGTTTTGATATATCTGTGGGACACTTAGGGACAGTGATCACCTATCTGTGAAGGACACGTTTAGATTTATCTAAGTCTTCCTTAATGAAATACCCACCAATACCCCAGGTATTAGTGGATTAGTTGTATGGTCTATAAAATGCCAGAAAATGGTGAAAATTGTTGATCACAGTTTTCCCAAAGCACAAGGTGACTTCTTCACATGGTTTGTCCCCTTTGCCCCTTCTGTTTTTCACTTTTTCTTTAAATAAAGAGACACAAAAAGATCAGTCAATGATCAAAATAGATGGTGACTTATTTAATAGTTGACAACTAGTCTATTCATCAGCTAATCGTTGCAGGTCATCCTGTTTGCTCTACAAAATAAAAGAAATTGGTGGCAAAGGTCATCACATTTTTAAGGCCCTAGCTAATATATTAAAACTTCTTTTGTCCAACAAACATTTAAAATAAACTCCCAAAACAACAGATATTCAGTTTAGTGGAATAAGTAACAAAGAAAAACAACAAAAGGTCATATTTGAGTAGCTGAGTGTAGTAATTTCTTTCGGCATTATTGATTAAAAAATGACCAAGACTGTTAGTCAGTTATTAAAATAGTTGCAGATAATGTTGTTCAGCAGAATGAGAAAATCATTTCAGCTTTGCACATGACTTAACACACGCTGGAGGAGTTATCGTTTGCTGGCAGTATAAACTATATCTCAGGAGATCATTTTATTTTGAAGTTAAGGAAAAACGTTAAGGCCCTGATGTGTAGACAGAAACACGCTCACTATGGACACACTTACAGTTCTGTTTATACTGTGCCAACTCTCTGTATAGGTGGATGCGTCATATTTTTTGGACTGTGCAGATGACATTCATGCAAACACTCACAGACATGGATAGATGCCAGAGTTACACGGATGCTTTACAGTCTCTTAAGTATGAAATCCCCTCTTTGTGTTGCTGTCCATCCACTGCAGCTTAGAAGAGATAATTTAGTAATAAAAGGACTGTAACTTTGAAGGACACCACTTTGATTTGACTCAATCAATCTGCTGCAGACTGATACTAGCTTCACCTGAACCTGTATGAGAACTGTGGATTTTGACCCCATTTGTACATATGAAGCATGCAGTCACTGTATTAAGATAGACCCACAAAACAAACAAAAATGCCACGTTTGTTCCACCTTTTTATTCTACAGCATAATGAAATGCAATCAGCCTCCATGCTGGACAGTCCTTTTTAAGAATCAAAACAGTGTGTGGTTTGTCTTTGGTTAACACACCCATGCACTGTATAGCAGGTTAGCTACTGCGTGAGTGTTTTTATGTATATGTATATTTATATGTGTGTGTGTGTGTGCACAGACCTGGGGGGTTGGGAGGATGAACAGGGTTGTGGTCTGTAGGTGGGGCGTCTCTAGGTGGGGTTAGTGTTGGTGGGGGTTGTTTCAGCCTGTTCTTTGTGTGTAAATGCGCTCTGACCTTTTCACTCCAGGAATATTTTTTTCTAATTAGAATGTCATTTGACATTTGACTCTGATGTAAACATCCTCTTGGCTGTTTAAATAATGTGTTGTAGGTTTGCCTGGAATGTGAGTCATCTTTAAACTGCATTATTGTTCGAGACATCCTATATATGCAGTATATATAGATCAAAAGCCTCTGTATGCTTTGTCCTTGCATTTGCGTGCTGTGTCACATATTATTTGCTCCCCTGTGTGTGTGTGTGTGTGTGGTGTGATCGTATGTGTGTATATATGTCCATGTATTCCTTCACACGTGCCTACATGCATGCATGCATGCAGGGATGCAACACAAACTCCTCGTCTGTGCCAGTAGACACAAAGCCAGACCCCCCCATCCCCCTCTTCCCCTTCCCTGGGGGGTGAGATAAGACTGTCTGTCTATCTGCCTGCTCCCAGCAGGAGGGGGGGTTGGGGTTATGGAGGTGGTAGGGTGGGGACAGTCTAGCCATGTTTACAGGCTGAATGTGTTGGGGGTTTAAAGAAGAGGACAGTCACTTCTGGCATTCTTATGCTTATTTAGCCCCACCATGGCCTGCAGTCATGTTTTGTCTAATCTCAGCGAATCATGGAAAAAAAATCACTCACAATGTACACACATAGTCAGACTGAAACATATGTGCACACTCTCAGAGTAGTTACGTTCGACTGTCTTTGATCTCTGCTGCAAATAACTGTCCCTCCTATTTCAAGGTTTAATGGTACGATAGTCAGTAAAGATAAAAATAAAGATTTAGATGTTATATTAACCACTGCAAACAAGCTGACAGTGGCAAGAATGCAGCTCGCTGGTCGTCATTAGAAAAATGTCTGCACTTTCCAAGTGATACATTTTGAGCCAATATTGATCAGTTTGCTTGCACAGGAATGCTTGTGCATGCGTTGGTTGCAGTTATAATATGCTTTTTGAGTTTCGCTGCTTATTCGTGTCTGTGCCCGCTGCTACAGTGCCATCACACGTTTGCACATAGAGCGTGAAAACACTTGCATACAACATCTTTAATACGTTTATGAAGGAATGTTTTGAAGCCTTTTTTAAAATACAAAATCATTTGGGGGTCGAAGTCAAACTATGGGAAAGCCACACCACCATAGTGTATATCAGGAAAATTGACAAACCTATGTTGTAAGTACATTCATCAACCACAACTATCTTGTGTTGTAAATTATTCCTGCAGGAAAGTTAGACACCGTTCAGATTGGTACTTTTTAAAATAGTTTTATCAGTGATAGCGCACTGCACTAAGTATGTTAGTGGTGATGTTGATGGAGCCACCCTTTTTGAATGATGTGAGTGGGACTTCTTGAGTTTTTGTGTTCCGGGGAAAAAATGGCAATATCCTTTCTTTACCACCACAAACAAGAAAGCAACACTGAGTATTAGTTGACATTAGTGTAAACACTGCTGTTGTCGTGTTGCTTTCATTGATTAATGTGCTGATAAGTGCTTGTTTTGACAGTTCAAACCCCAGAAATATTCAGTTTATCATCACTCAAGACAAAGAAAAGCAGAAACTACTCAAAGCTGAAAAGATGCTTGGAAAAATGAATTAAATGGTTAATTAATTAGACGGTGATGTGGATAATTGCTGCCAGTTCAGACCTCTCGACTCAGAGAAGACCATCTGTCTCTGTCTTCATCAAATGTTAAATGTTTATCAAATACACCACCCTGATACACCACAATATCTAAATTTCATTGTTAATTTAAGCAGCTGCAGCATCTTCTGGCATCATTCAGTCTTTCGCAACGTTGACTTTCAAGTCATTAGCTGCTAAAGTCATATGTGTGTTTGCCAAAACTCAAATAGGTAAACAACCTCATCCGACTCAATAATTAATTGATTGATTGTGATTTATTTAAGCAATCTAAGTTTTAGCAGAAGCTGGCTCTGTATTTTATGGATGAAAGAGAATGAATATTTATTTTAATGAATATTTTGTCATTATTACTCCACACACACTCTGTTCAGTATTGAATACTTTCCCTTTGGAGGTTTTACAGACCAAAAACTTGGTCTTTAGATGCATTTTAATGTTCATATTCCTCAATAGACACCCCTATTTTATATATACCCTCAACACCTCTGCACACACATAACATCACATTAAATCATCACATACAGCTCCCTCTCCGATGCCCCCTCTCTTTCTGTATATTTATACATGCAGTATTTGCATATTATTACTATGATAAATCAAGAGAAATGTGAGTGAACACACAGAACATGCCCTATGAAATATGATTGATAGGTGCAATATCAGCATGAGACAAGCTTGAGATGGCTACAATATCCTTTCCCGTTTGTTTTTCAATTACGTTACACAAGAAGAGCCATTTCCTTGCCTTCCTCTTGATTATGAATCGCGCCTGCCCTATTGGGCCGTCCTCCCAGAGGCCAAAAACCCCCAGAGAGGAATAATGTTGATGTCAGACTCACTGACAGAGAGCTGACTTTAATAAAGCAATGGGAAATTCATTTTCAAAGGAAGGAAGTGGCGTGTGGAGACAAGATGACTCTCAAATACGAGGCTGACGGCACGGCAACGCACACGAGGCAGGATGCACTAGAGATGTCCCGCTCCCACTCACACACATGAGCGCACACATAAGTGCACAAACACTGATGTCATTAAATTGGACTGTCTCCTTGAAAGTACATAACGTCCCGCTGCAGTATGGCAGACGAACTGTGCAACATGTGGCCGTATGAGCAGCTGATTGGGCGCCCGGCCTGCCGTCTACAGCGGCATTCCTTCCAGCAGGAGGGTAACAGACAAGGGCTAAAACCGAGGGCTAAAACCACCATACCACCGCTGCTCTCCTCGCAGTTTGGTGCGAGGTGACAAACGCCTCCATGCGGATTACAGCATTTCTGGCATTTTACAACCAGGTTAGCACTAGAGCGGCAACACAAACCTCAGCCACAGTCTAAACTCAAGTTGTGTTGCATTTTTTTGATTGAGTTTGTAACTGGGAGACATTTGAAGAAGCTGGGGAGACGAATGTGGTAATTTGAGATGAATGGTTTAAATTAAAAGCTGGTTTAGCGTTCAGCTTTTCTTCTGTTGGTTTTGTTGGTCCCTGTGTTTGTGTGTGTGTGTGTGTGTGTGTCTGTGTGTAATGCAGACTTTGTAAGATTCCTGTGAGGACTGGAGTAAATGAGGGCTGTGGAATGTGAGTGGAGGGTAATCATGGCAGACCTACAGGAGTAACCAGATACTGACTGCCAGACTTCAGAGGAGCGGGAATCCCTCTATGCCGACACACCACCTCCGGCAGGAGACACTTTGGCTGGGACCTAAAAACATCCCCCCTCCTTTAACCCAGACCTGGCCCTTAGAGTCCGGCCTCCCACCCCCCACTCCAAAAGTCACATTTCACATGTCTGCTTGTTTGTGAAAAGAGTTTACTGCCACTAAAACACGACTACAATGTGTGTTTTCAGCAAAAATTATATGTCGCTAGTTCTTTTCTTTGTTTAATGTGATGTGTTTTGGAGAGTTGATCAGACAAAACAAGACATTTAAACATCAGACTTTTAGTAAGTTGTGAGGGGTATTTTACATTTTTTAGCCCACAGATAATCACTTAACCTGGAAAATAATCAGCACATCAACTGCTTATGCAACTAGTTATTAGTTGCAGAACTACCCTCCATTAGATTGCACTTTCTTACATCACAGATTGAATAATGTAATAAGAGCAACTTTTATTACTTGCTTGTAAATGGGAAAGTCACATTAAAACAAGAGAGCACCATTTCTTAATATGGCATATATTATAATGTATTTATAGGTTGTAACTGCTTCTGCTATAGCTAATATACTAATTATTCATAGATTATTTAATATATTTTAATATCCCTTTTGCAAGAAAAATATTTAGATACTGATGGAGGAGGTTATACACAATATTTTTACTATGTAATTGCTTAAAAATACATGAAATCATACATGGAGACAAAATATATAATCGGTCTCTTTATTGAACTCTCAAGGAAATCAGTATATTTCTTAAAATATCAATCTATTCCTTTTAATGTCACTTTTCAACAGAAAGGTTTAGCTTGTCAATCAAGAAAAAACAGTTTTCTTTTGTCTGAATGGACAAACATCCTGTAACACCAGAAAAATACAGTATTTGATATTCAAATCTAGAAGTTGTCTTATAACATATCTATATGACATTATTAATGTTTTATGATTATTAACTCTTTATAGAAAGAATACATGATTACAAAGTGGCACCAGCAAGTCAAATTCAGCAAGTCATGATTGGAGTAACCACACACGCTCAGCAGGAATTGTACTCTGAAAGACATTTTAATGCTCATTTCACTAAATGTTACAGACTAGGCCTGAATACAAACACACAGAAAAACACACACACATATGATGCAAAGGAAATGGCTGATCTTTATCATACTTTCTGGATCAGACCGTGACCCTGCTGTCTTCCTCCTCAAAACATCCTGTCAGACCAGAGAGAGATACAAACAAGATGGGGTAGATGATGGTATTTACAATAACAAAGAGAAAAACAAAATGTAACAAAATAACAGGAATAGTATTAGTTATAGTGTCTGGTAAACATCCTTGTCTTGAAACGCTCCACTTGTCTGTGCATCTCTTCATTATTCATAAAACAATTTTTCATTTAATCAACATTCCCCGACTTGTTTTTGATTTATTTAGCAGAGAATAATCTGTGCACAGTTAAAAATGTCTTTATTATTGTGGCAACGAAGAGTGAAAATGAGCAAAAATACAAAATGACCACAGTCTCAGTTTCATGGTTACTTTTCTACAGCTACTGTACGGAAACGTAATGACATTCAATCTATCATCTTATGCAATAGCAGTTTATTGATGCTTAATTGGCACTTTCATGCCAATTAAGCTGGTATGAACTGAAAAAACACACTAATAGACTGCAATATCCTCTACTAATAAAAGTGGAATGAGTGTTTTAAGAAAAAAAAAATCCTCATGAATAATTAATCCCTGAGAGACACAAGCAAGAAAATATTCGGCACATACGTTAAGTATGTATACTCATATACATCCTGTATATGTGCATGAGTGCGCGCACACACACACACATACACACTGTGGTTTGTGCTTTTTCTACTGTCTTATACAGTACACCCTGGGGCCTTGTTATGTGAAAAGAGAGATCAAAGCAATAGTGCTGATCCAGGCAGGAGAAAGAGATAAAGAGAAAGACGTACAAAGAGAGAGACGACTATAAGTTCTGCTTTTACTTAATTATCTGCTCACTCAATGCCAGAAGACCACAAGTGGGACAGAAACTGCTGTCTATTCATCCTCGATACTCGGCTGAGAGTTTGGTATAGATCCAGTTTCTCTTGTGCGTCTGACTTGGTTGTCATGATCTCAGACTACAGTCACAATACAGCTTATTACGTGGTTTCTAAGTGTGACGTTTTTGGCTTTTAGTTTTCTGTCTTTAACCCGAAACAATGGAGTTGAGTGGACTTTCTTTGGTGGCGCTCTCACGGGTGACACACATCTTAAAATTTTCACTGACAGATGAGTCCTTGATGCTGTACAATCCACAGTGACTTCACAGATTTTACTTTTTTTTTTTTACTGGAAAAGAAGAAGGTCCTTCAAAAAACTGTGAGGGCTTTCTTTTGATTATCCAGAGGAACAAGAACACATGTTTTGGAGAAAGCTGCTGTTGTTTAAATGGTTAAATATTTCATTTATTCCGTTCAACTTCATTGTTTTTGAGCGGAGACTGATTTCTCAAAATATGGGCATAGAAAACCACAGCTACCTACATACTGATGTCATTTTGGCCCGACTATAAGATTATATTTAGCTGGAAATCACATTTGAAAGAAATGTGGATGGTATCATACTAAATGTGCACACATTTACATATTTTTAGAGTTAGTTGGCACTTAAAGGAGTTTCTGATGGTTTGTGTAACGTGTTTTGCATCAACAGGAAATAAATTCCAGACGAGCGAAAACATCTCCCGACTAAACTGCAGAAACGGGCCGAATTATCCGTCAAGCAGCAAGGAATCGCTGATGTCAGAGTGTCCTGGTGTCTCAAAAGGATAAAACGATGAGAATGCTAACAGCCATTCGACATTACTCTGCCTGATGGACAAACTACATGATGCTTAAATGGAAGTAGGCGTATTTCGGCTTTCACTTTTAGAAGAGAGAAGGCTTCAAGGCTAAGGACCACCATGTCCTCAGATTAATAGTTTATCAGGGAAGCTTTTCCAGCAATGGTCATGTTATATGCGGGTGGACAGGGCAAGTTTTTCCTGTAGTTTTTATAAGAGCGTTCAAAGGTTGAAGAGGGGCCTGAAGCAGCGCTTAGGATGTAATATGTTATCAATGTCCTGCCTCCCTCCAACACAACTTTACCCTTCTCTCCTTCGCCTCCCCTCCTGTCTCCTTTTCTCCCTGAGTGGTCACTTCCTGTTGCCTTTTTCTAACCATGAGCCAACAACGCTGACGTACTTCCATGTCGCACTGGGCGAGCTGTGCTCTCCAAACAAACACACTGAGGCTGATAGAGACACACTGGCAGCAAGGAGATCAAGATAGTGGTGAAGAAGAAAAAAAAAATCACCACAAGGG
Source organism: Scortum barcoo (assembly GCA_023238725.1). Taxonomy (NCBI): domain Eukaryota; kingdom Metazoa; phylum Chordata; class Actinopteri; order Centrarchiformes; family Terapontidae; genus Scortum; species Scortum barcoo. The sequence continues at coordinate 14,463,854 of CM041545.1, forward strand.
AGAGACTGTTTGCTAAAATGAGATACCAGTGCAAGAAAAAGACCTGAGACAGTTTTATTTGGTTGTCCTGAATGCACTGTGCAGTGGAAAAAGATATTAAGCTACTTTATTAACTAACTTTATTTTAATTCCTGAGAAGCTGTTTGAACGTTGCGTTTCTGTACAGATGAACTGTGGCTTTAAATAACATGCCAATCAGTGCTTCACTGCAAGCAGGACCAACCTACTACGGGTAGATAAAGATAATTTTTTGTCCTTTTTGATCATTGTTCAAGATAAATGTGTGGCTCAATATGAATCCACTTTCAAAAGTTCACATTAAAAAAAAAAAAGCTTCACACTGAAGTTTTCTTTGTCCACTTTTGATCAGTTTATTGACAAACACTTCAGATTGCCGCGGTCACGCTTGATGGAGTTAATCATACGCGAAGAAGCGGGCGTTCTTTCATCTTAAACCAGCGATGCCTGATACTGAATGGTACTGAATGAAACGCCGGCGAGAGACTTTCAGCTGCAGTGAAGCAGATGCTGGCTTTCATCCAGTACCTGCCATCATTCATCTGGGCGATGGGGGTTATTGAGAACAATCACAGACGGAGAGAGAAGTGTGCTGACAAGCTTTATACGCGCGATGATGTGTAGGTCTCCCTCAGCAAAGAGCCTGAGAAAATGTTTTTCATTCCAGCTTTCTGCCACTGTTACTTACTGCAAACTCTCACATTACGGGAAAGCAGACGTTTTTATTTGAAAGCCAAATAAGATAAATATAGTTCTACTGTAAAAAGCAAAAACCTTAACACAATCAAACAGTGTTTTACAGCGCTGAAATCTCTCCTCGAAGAAGGATGCAGAGAGGAATCAAGTCTTGGACTGGCTGGATCTTTGGGGACGTTTTATATAAACTTCCTATACTAACGGTCCGTTTAGGAGGAGTTTTCATATCAACATTCAATCAAATGGCTCCCTTGCGTTGAGCAGAAAAACCTCAGGGGTGAAAATTGAGCTTTGGAGATGTCGGAAGCCACCTTTAACCGATTCCGCTCTTTTGAGCTAAGCTAGGCTAAACACATCTCAGACCTTTTTCTGAGCGGCATGAAATTGGTATCGATCCTCTCCTCTGACTCTGAGCGAGACGGCAAACAAGCAGAGGCCTGTCAGAATCAAATCAATCGCTTAACTTCTCACTCGGCAAGTAGGCGAGAATGGCGAGTCCGTTTTTCGCGGTGGAGGAACGCGACTGTAACATCGTTTGTGTCCACGTCACATAATCTGCGTTCACAGGTTGGGTTCATTTCTGAAAATCTGGCATGTCCTTGTATAACTGCAATGGCAGTAATGTAATGGCAATCCTTTGCTGTTAGAAATATGTGACAGTGGTGGTTGACTTTGTTGAAGGGTTGCTCTCTGTTTAGTCTGAGAGGAAAATACAGGAGGAACTGATGGATGATGTCGACCGTGTAGCAGCATAAACTCAGTTCCAACAAGCAGCCAAAATGTTTGAGTTTTTTATGGAGCATCTTGTTTACTAATGAGTTCAACGTTATTTTAGGCTGTATATATTAAAAAACAAACCAAAACAAAAAAAAACAGCTGCTGGATGGATTGCCATGAAATCTTGGTACAGACGTTTATGTCCCCCTCAGGCATCATCACATCATAATTGCGCTTTTTCCAACACTTCAGGTCATGACCAAATACCTGCCAAACTAATAACACTCCCATCAGCCTCTGCTTTACCTTGTGTTTAAACGCTGCTGTAGTTATCAATCATGCAAACAGGTTAAACTAAGATAATTAATGTGGTAATCATTATGCTTGTTTAGCAACAGGATGTTAGCTTTCTGATATTAGATCTTCGCTCAAGGCAGCACAGAAAGCTGCAGGCATGGCAGTAGACTCTTAATTGTATTCTCATCTAAGTCATGGTGGCCATTTACTGTGAAGATGAAGTCTTCTTCCACGTTTTAAGTACGTAGTTTCGTGTTAATTGGTAATTCATTGGGGTTTAAATCAACTACTTGCTTTCGCTTCCAGACGGAAATATCTGTCAAAAAGTAAAATGATCTCTGGCTTTTTCCTTTCTATCTTTCATTCTTCGATAAGGGAGTGATATTTCTGAGCACCGAATCAAGAGCCTCACAGAGCGTCTGCTCCGGCGGGTCGGTCCTGCCAACCGCTGGGGAGGGATGTGCTGATCTAGCAGCATGTTTTTTTTTCCAAATTGCCGCTGTTCCCGAGACCATAGACAGAGAAATCCCTTTGTTTCTTTCCACTCTTTTCTCCCCACGCTGAAGAATAAAAGTTTGTTCTTTTGCTTCCAGGAGAAATAAGCTCTTAATCACCACAGAAAAATCATCTGAACTCAGTGGACCAATCGCTGATAGCCGATATCTTCGTCCCAACGCTACAGCCTGTAGTGCCTCCACTGTTTTAGTCTAACTGCGTGGGGTTAGGAGTTCCTCGCTCAAATGCCCAAAAGCCACAACTCTCAGTCAAGCCATGGCCGTAGAGCCAGACAGGCCATAATAAACACACAATCCAAATAAGCATTCGGCTGCTTTTTATAAGTACAATTATCTATAATCCTGTGGAGAGAGAAAAGGGAGAAGGAGAAGAAGAGAAAAGCCCGTGTGGATGAAATCTTTTTGCAACAGAGACAGAAACTCTGCGATAGTGAGAGCTCGGTGTGTAGTATGGAGCTGGTTGTAAACAAGCCTCTGAAACCGATGACGTCTCAGACACGGGGCATGAAAACTTAAAGAGCAGAGGCACACATGGTGAGATTAGCGAGCAGGCAGCGCTGATGAGAACACACACTGGATTTACTGGACCACTCTTGGCTGGATTCGGGCCCTCATTCGAAGCAGCGCGCACACACACAGCAAATCCCGTTCGTGTAATGAAATCCCCTTTTGTTAGCTGAAGAATTTGTCCACAGGTCCAGGGTCTATCTGGGCAATGTGAAGCCTTATCAAATATTTGGCAACACACCAGACAGAGCTTCTTTGATTGTGACCATGTGGAGAGCTGAAGGGAAGAGAAAACTGTCGGATGGATAGGAGGGACGTGCAGAGACCTCCAAACAGAAAAAACAAGAAACAAAACACACACAACAGAAAAAAAAAAAACCCTCACAATCCCGCCGTTTTCAGCCCCCGCCCACGTACACTAGTCTCCTATGCACAAACACAACACCCTTGGGGACTGTGATGTTCAGCAGACGTTATTATAGTGATTAGAGCGATGGACACAAAAGGCACACACACGGAGAAACGGCTTTACAGTCCCATCTGACGTTAAATCAAAACACACTCTGACTTCCATCAGAGCAGAAACACACTTTCGTCAGATTACTGGGCTCGTGTGTGTGTGTGTGTGGTTGGAATATGGAAGGAAATAGATTGTCAGTAAAACACGAAAAAAAGCAAACATCAAAATATTGATTTAGTCTGTAAAACAAGTTAAACAGATATCAGTACTGTACATAATTTGCTGTAATGTGCATTTTACAGTTAAGCATGCAGATTAGGCAAATGTTTTGAGTAGATTTTAATTACTTACTTACTTAACTCTGTATTCTGAGATTTTTATATAACTTTCCATTCTGTCTTTTCAAACAAGTCAGTGTAAATACTCTCTGTAGTGTAGTATAAATAAAAACAAGACAAATCACATCTAGAAATGGCTTAATTAGAATTTGTTTGTTTGCTAAATCTCGTCTGATGCTTCTAAAAGTTATTACAAATCTTCAACTTAGGTCTCTGTCAAAGCTGGAATATGCAGAAACTCAACCAAAATGGCTATCAGAGAGGGGGATACGGCTCTGCTGTTGCTAAGCAACTGCATGCCTCAAAGTCCGTGGAATTTAAACAGTGGAAGGGATCCAATTTTCCCGGGGACTGATTTCAACGTTGCGCCGATCTTAGAGGTGCCCTGGACGTAACAGAGGAAGTGAACTGAACAGTGATGTGTGTGTGTGTTTGTAGCTATGTGAGGGGAAAGAAAATCCCACTGCGGCCCTGAAACGTGAGGGAGAGGAGGCCAAATGCAGCGAGGCCTTGTGTGTGTGTGTGTGTGTGTGTGTGTGTGTGTGTGTGTGTGTTCTGTACAAAAACCTGTGGCCTTGTTGTTACCACTGTAAAACTCTCCAGTTGGCAGGACGTGAATGAAAATCTGAAGACTTGTAGCTGTTACACCTTTTTATGAAAGCAACCTCCTCACGTAGACGGACACTAAATGACTTCTAGGATGACTCCTGCTGGTTTAGCTTATTTTAGTTCTTGTATGTCGACTAAGTTAGTAATGGGAAGACAGGGCTGGAATTTCCTTTTTGTTCATTTGGGTCCTGTGATGCCCGTTTATGTACATGTATAAATAAATCCTTAACCTTAACTTCCTTATTAAAATCTTTTGAAAAGAAAATCATAACTCCTGCAGACTGCTGAGAGCTCAAACTTCTATGAAGAGTTAGACTGTATAAATATAATTTGGTACTAAACTTTAGCAAAACAAGCAACAGATTTCATGGTATCACATAAACAGCAACTTGCAGGTTGAATTCTTTATGAATTTGTGTATTTTATACTTGACCTTTCCTTGAAATGACTATTTGAAAATGTAATGCAGAATTTCATATGTTTTGTAAGACATAACGGCAAAAAGTCTGAGGAAAATGCAGCTGCTTTGAGCAAGGAACCTAAAAAATGCTTTTTCCCACAACATCATGTCTCATGGCATATTAGATAACACAAGGAGGTTGATGTCCTGGAGTTGGCCTCTGCTTAATATACAGTAGTAGGTGGTAGTGAGTCTGAAAGGTTGATCTTTTTTTGATAGTTTTGTATTGTATTTCACTATTTGTCATCTGGGTGAATACCTGTGTTCGTGCAAAATGCATCACTTAGAAAATTGGTCGACTATCACCATGTTTTAAAGGAATAGACTGATATTTTGGGAAGTATGCTTGTTCGCTTTCTCTCTGTGAGTTAGATGAGATGTTGGATGCAGCTCTCATTTCTTTCCACCAAATAAAAAGCTACAGTCAGTTAGCTTAGCTTAGAATAAAGACTAAAAGCAAAGGGAAACAGCTAGCGTGGCTCTGTCCTTATTTTTCAACCTTTCAGTGCTAATAAACTTAGCTTTACTCTTTATTTTTGCCCAATTGTAAAATGCACTCTCTCACCTTTCTGTAACGCGTCAGTCAAGCGACCTCTCCTTTTGAATTCATGATAACGGCGGGCGAATCTGCGCCCAGCTGGCTGAACCACGCACAAATCCCCCCCGCCATTTAGTGCGGCATGCTGAACTCTTACTGAACCAGTGTACTGTTAGTGGAGCTGAAAAGCACATCCAGTTCACAACATTGATTTCACTCACCCAGTCAATTAGCTGGCCAGTCAGTCATCCAGCCCGCCATCCAGTCATCCAGGCGGCTGGTCTGCCTTTTTTGGAACATTTCAGATGGGTGTTTGGGTGTGAGTGAGCATTAGGGATGAGATTTGAAGAAGATTACCAAGGACCAGAAAGCTGCCTTGGGGCTTCATGTGCTTTTCAACAGATCTGCCGCTGTCCCTGCTGCATTAGTGTTGGAAAGATGTGGTGTGTGTCACTCTCTCTCTCCCTCTTTCTGTCTTTGCCTCTCTCTCTCTCTCTCTCTCATTCGCTAAGTGGTTCAGACATTGAAAAACATGACTGCAGGGGCTTCCAGTGATATCTAGGTCTTCTCCTCTCCTCTCTTTGATGATATTTAACCGTTTGTGGCTCGTGCGGCCATGACAACAATCACATCTGCAGCTCTCTCCTTTTCACATCTGCAGCTCTCTCCTCCTTTCTCCTTTGACCGTCCCGTGCCTCGCCTCTCATGAGGTCTCCCTCTGAGGTCTCCCTCTATGGGGAAGTAGCAGGGTATTGCTGGCCCAGAACAGGACATCTGGCCTAATTATTCCTGCTGCTAATACCCTCATCTGGCTGGGGAGAGTACAGTAGATTACAGTGGCAAAGCTCTGCGCCTTGGGGAGATGTTGAGTCTGGGGTGATGAGCACTCTCTGCCTCTGCCTCTCCTCTCTGGTCGGTTATGTTGTGGTGTGAGTTAATAAAGGCGTGGCGTTGCGAAGCATGTCATCAGCGGCTCTCTTGCTCTGATCGCAGGTTTGTGTCCGTGGGTGTGTGCGGCGCCTATTATTGAAATGGAGCTGCTTGCATGGTCGGATCTTTTGTGTTTTTTGGGTGTTGATGTTCATTTGGGCCCACTCCCCTTCAGTGTTTGTTTGTGTTTGTGGGTTGGACGCACCTTGGGCCAACAGCGACTGCGGCCAGTATAAATATACAATGAATTCCAATGGTGACAAGTAGGCATGGTGACAAAACAGGTCAACACATCTGGGAGGACTAGTCGCTGTTGCAGTCTGTTGTAGCTTCCCAGAGTTTTATAGAGGTTTTCAGTTCATTGTTCACAGCTTTACTGTTCTTGTTCACTCTCGTAGCCTAAAGTTTTGGCCTCAGAAACAGCTGTACACTACCTGCTCAGCACCAAACAGGAGACATTACAGGTGATTACAGTGCAACATGAGTAGCTAAAAAGGCAGATATTCCCCCGCCGGAGTTGGTAGAGACTAAAAACAAAGGTACATTCATCACGTGACCAGAGGCATGACTCCAAATTAATGTTAATGTTTCTCTGTAACTCCTGGATGCCATAAATAAGCAGCCTTTAGCTAAAGAGTTTTGACTGCAAAGGTGACGGTTGATGCTGTTTTCACAACCAAGATGCCAAAATAATCTGTTATTGCATGTTTAAGCACTCAAGATCTTAAGTCTGGGTACTGAGACAGAAACTTGCTTTATTTAGGTCCCATGTTAATTTGTGTGTCCATATAAAATCAGATTTTGTGCCAGTGTACTCCTCATCATTTCAGTAAACTGAAAGCTGTGCAGAACCAAGACAACCAGTTTAGTGCAGACAAAAGCAGAGAAGTTACGTCTGGTTCTGATTGTGCAAGATTTAACCAAGGCACCCACACAGGAAGTGGTGTACATAATTGGGGCGGCTCTTTGGAAATGTGCAGCACATCCCTCAAATTAACTGTTGCCAGTGGAGTGCACTTACCTGCTGCCTTCAGATAAGATGACTGTGGGGATTTAACCAACTGAAAGTGATGGGTCTCACACAACACACAAACAGCTGTGGATGACAGATACCCCTCTACCACCGAACAGACTCTCTGGCATTATGGCCTTAATCACACACTGGTGTGTGTGTGTGTGTCTGTGTGTGTGTGTGTGTGTGTGTGTGTGTGTTGTCGTGTCTAGCGGCTGAAGAATTTATACCAAACTGACAAAGGGAAGCATTGATGTGATTTCGGAGAGCTGTATGTGGGAGCGTCTTTGCTAAGTAAAGCTGTTTTCACAGCTTTGGTGAGGATGTCTTTCTGCTTGTGCTGAGACTGGCTTTGAATAGTTGGAGAAGCAAAGCCTGTGTTTATGCCAAAACGACACTGATTGGTACCTTCGCTCATCTTTTGGTGTCCTCCCTGCTCATTTTGCCACAAGAGATGTCAAAAAGAAATCACCAGAATGGTACAGATGAGGATCATTACCAGTTGTTTGTGACAGAGACAAGAACTGGCATTTTGTAGCAGTTTTATCTGTGCATGAAGAGTATTGGAAAAAAAATAATCTGTCTGCCTCTCACGTCATGTGAAGCCCTGACGAAATATGCAGACAGCGATGAAATCAAATGTAGAAAGTCGGGTAGTCAACATGAAATTCAGTACGTGTCAACTTTGCCGGTTAACCCACTGCTGAACCCTGCAGTGTGACAGAGAGAGTGAGAGACAAGGGAGGAGGAGGAAGAAAAGGTGGTGTGGGAGCCACAGAAAAAGCTGGGTGAGAAATTAAGTGGTGTGTGTGTGTGTGTGCGCCATGTGTGTCATGTCACCTCCTCTCTCTGCACCACAACTGGTAAGGGCGACAGCCTGTGAGAGAACAGGAAGCAGAGGAGACTGTGGAGTGAGTGTGTGTGTGTGAGGTTATGTATGTGTGTGTGTGAGTGTGAGTTTTATGTGTGTGTTTGTGTCTGTGTGAGGGTAAAAGATGAGTGGGCAGTGTAGCAGCTAGCTGAGCACACTAGCACTCTGTTCTATTATTAGGATCAATATTTTGTGTCTCCAGAAGTCACCTTTCAGGAAATTTTTCCATGAAGAAGCCCGTTTCCATTTATCCTTTAAGCTATAGCTGACATGATCGTTTTCAATTTGGTGACAGGTACTTGCTGTATTTCAAAATGGTTGTTTTCTGTGGGACCAAGCAGCCAAACTAACTTTCCCAGTAAAATATATAAAACCAAACACGTGCCCTTTGATGGAGGCGAGCAACTGAACCATTGTTGAGTCTCCCCACTATTGTTCCTACTAATAAAAAACGGATTCTGTATTCTTTCATATAAAGTCCTGGAGGTAATGATGAATCTAGTTTAGCTTCAAAGGTTGTTTACAGCACTATGAATAAAGTTCATTTTGTTAAAAGCAAAACAATCTGAAACTTTCATTCAAAAAGCATATTCAATCAAAAAGAAATCTTTATCAAAAGGAAAGGACAAATTCCTTTTACCTATAGCACACACTCAGTATACGCAGCATATGTGCACAGCATACGTACACTTCACAGGTTCAAGGGAATTTTTTAGGTAGGTTTTTTTTTTAAGGTGGCACCACTGCATTATTGATGCAGGCACATTAACTGAGGCTGAGTCCTGTAATTGGAGGTCTCCCGGCCAGCTGGTTCCTTGTCTCGTAAAGATGAACGGCAGTAATCAGGCCTGAGTTGGCTGAACATTTTAAACCACAACACAACAAGAGATAAGTTTTAACCACGGAACCGAAGAAGAAGAAGAAGAAGAAGAAGAAGAAGAAGAAGAACAAGAAGAAGAAGAAGAAGAAGGCATCTTCTGTAAGTTTCGCATGCTTGACTCTGAGGACACAGTGGAGCCTGTTCACACATAATACTGCCAAGATTATTGACTATAAACTAATGCTGGTGTCTGCTGCTGATAAGGATATTGATATTTGAGAGTTTTAAAAAAATCTGATACCAGCTGGTAGTCTTTTTTTAATTATTTTATTTTTTTTACATAAACACGTTACATAAACCAGGGTTCACTGTGTTAAATTCAAGATTTTGTAAGACCTTTTTAATATCACATAAAATGTAATTTAATACCATCCAAAGTATGAAAGTGTGATGGGAAACCAGGACTATTATGGCCTAGAAGTATTAGGTTTTTTCATTATTACCCACCAGTGTATAGCAATAACTCCTCATGATATAATGAATTAAATTCAGGAATTAATAAACGTGGAAATGGATATGTGGCAGTAAATGGATGGATGGTTTGATTAGCCAATTAAAAGTAATAAATTCTTTTAAGTTCATTTAAGTTTTTGTTAAAATCAGCATCAGCTCATTTTCAGACAATGAGCTTCCTGCTGTTGTAGCTAACAGCAGTGTTTGCTGTGAGTCTGACGGCGCTGACAGGGACGCCACATAAAGGACTGAACGGCCCCCACTGTCACAACAATCCCTCTTTTAGTCAGTAGGTGTTTAATTTCAGCCTGCCATAAAATCCACGTTTTCTAACATTTTATAAGTAATATTACTGCCTGCAGCAAAGAAGAGAAAAGACCTAAAAAAGAAATTTAGGACGTTAATCTGAATACAGTCTAAGGCCTTTGGTTGAAGACACCTAACACTGTTTTTATGCCTGTAATACATTCTGTGTAATTGTGTGCTATTTCTTCTATGTCAGGCGACACAGAGAGAGACAGATGTAACTGCATTAAGATAATATTGGCCATTGTATCTGCCTGGCTCATATATCAGTGTGGCTATAATGAGCAGCACCAATTTTGCTTATTGTCTTTGATTTAATATTTATATATACGTATATTGTTTATGTATTTGGACATATCACGTGTGTTCATGTTGTGGTGTAAGTTATTAGTGGAATAGAGACTTAAAGGTAAAATCCACCATAAAACAATGTGTGGTGCACAGAGAGCTGCGATTCTGTATTCATGACCTGCCCCCAACCAGCGGACAGGATACCGAGCGCAGCTGGCAGCCAAGTGTTGATGTTGGTGTGTGTGTGTGTGTGTGTGTGTGTGCGCACATGTGCACATGGTGGCTGCATCTAAAGTAGCCCCTGTTGTACACTCATTGCACCATGATTCAATTATATAGAGCCAGTGCTTTGCCTGAATATTAATCTGGGGGCCCAAACTTAATTTGTCTGGCGATGGGGGACACAAGCCCATCTGGCTGTATGGTAAGTGTGACTCTGTGTGCGGCCGTGTGTGTGTGTGAAAGAGAGAGAGAGAGGGGGGGGGGGTTGTCTGTCTATTGTGATACACAGAGGGACCTGTCACCCTGCTCTGAGGAAGACAGATCAGTTTGTGGGAGGCAGACAATCACTGGACACGCGCACAGACACACACCAACACACACGTAGACACGCACACACCAACACACACACACACACACACATACCCCCCCAGAGACAGGAGGAGGGAGAATGAGAATAATTCAGAAAGTGAAAGATGGAGAAGAGTAAGGATGATGTTTTTTTTTTTCTGTACGAAATATAAAACAGTCTGTTTTAAAATATGTAGATGTAGTGAGAAATATCCGCTTCCCGTGGGCAGAAAAGACTGTTGCATTTTTATTTGGATATAGATGCTGTAAATCACAATAAACAGTGAACACATTGGCTCAAAATGTGAATTTGAGGCTTTATTTCCTGCCACTCTTGCCTTTTAAACTGAACAAAAAATTTCTTTCAAACACCTGAATTATCCTGTGAACAGCACATCCACATTTAGCACGCCGAAAATATAAAGCCCTTACACGCTCCGCCACTGGAAGCATACAGCTGTATATGTGCTGAACATCCTCAACCACCCCCCTCCAGGTCAAGTGGGAACCCCCACCCCACCCCTTGCCTCGTCCTTGTCACATCGCCCACAGTCCTTTGGGACACAAACAGCGCCCCGGGGCACGAAGGCAGCCTCTCCTTGACCTCCCTGTGTGCAAGTGACCTTCCTCTGACGTGTAAGGTTAGCTTTTATACTGGTGCCAAAGTCGAAGGCAGCGGCTGAGAGGAAAGGGGCTGAATAGGGGGGGGGGGGACTGGGACAAAGAGCAGAGTGCAGGAGTGTGTGATAGACGGATGGGGGTGGGTTGAGGAAGTTATTAGTTCATTCAGTGCGTCTCTCACATTCAGATTCACAGTTTTTTTTTTTTTTTTTTTTTTTTTTTTTTTCGTCAAGAGGAAGCCTGCGGGGCAGATGAGGGGTGATAATGCGAGGAGGCAGACAGAAAACACACATGCCTGAAAGCTTGAGTTGCAAGGAAGGAGGGGAACCGCGACTTCTTGCATATGTGGGGCTGGTGTTTTGATTTGGTCTGTGCGTGCTCGCGAGGGTGACAGACGGAGCGTATTTGTGAAGAAAAAGGCGTGAAGAGGTGGGTGTCTCAGGTGGATGAGGAGGCAGAGTTGCGCGTCAGCTAACCAGCCGAGGATATTTTTAGTTGTCTCCTCTCGTCTCCATCGTGTCTGTCTCCCTCGTCTAAATCTAACGTTGCACACTTTAGCTCTCCTCGATTCAATGCTCTCCACGCGCTCATCTGTTCTCCTCGTAACCTCATAAATACCTGCAACCTAACCTCCAAACAACAGCATCTTCACAAACGTCGTAAACAGATCGCCCCCCCCCCCCCATTAGTCTGACTCTCATTCGCCCAAATTTTAATGCTTCCGCCTTCTCTTTGCATTCTGTGATTACATTTGTGTGTATTCGATACAAGCTCCTATCGAAAGTTTAAAACTCCTAATTCATCTAAAAGGAAAGTTGAAGCATGGCCATATCAGTATTCATCATGTTCGACAAACTTCTGCATCAGATTAAAAATCGAAAACTCAATTTTCTGTCGCGATTCCAAATGATTTATTCAATGTGCAAGTTTAAGCCCATTAACTACAAATTGTACATGCTCTGTATTCATTTCCGTTTTCAAAGCAAGTTTTTAGATGACTTTCCTGCTTTCCAGACAGCCGCTGGTTTCTGTTTTGTTCAGTACTCAATAAAAATCAACTTGCAGGCATTTGAATCTTGCTTCAAATAGAAAATTGCTCTGGTAACAATTATTTTCATTATTGATTAATATGCCAATTGTTTTCTGAGTCCATAAATGAATTATTTGGTTTATAAAACATCAGAGGGCAGTGAGAAATGTCCATCGCAATTTCCTTGAGTGCAGTGTGACGTCTTCAATTGTTTTTCAAATTTTTTTTTTGTCCTGTTCAAATCCAATAACATTTTGTTTATAATGATATGAAACTGAACTTTTGACGTTTTTGCTTGAAAAATTACTGCAATCAATTATGAAAATTGTTGAAGAAAAACTCATTATTTCAGCTCTGAACAGTCCTTAGATCTGATCAACAAATGCCAGAAAATCATCGCATCAGTTTGAAGCTCAAATGAGAGCTGGATTTAAGAAGCTGCTGTTTAGACATCACTTAACACAACAAAAATGAAAAACTTTTATAAATCCTTATTCCACACAGGGAAAAACGTATAAAAATTCAAACCGGTGGCTTTCTGAAATCTAGGAAATCAGCTGAATAACTCTAAATGTTTTTGAAAATAGCCAGCAGATTTTACAGACACATTTTATAGTTAATGGACTAAAACAACCAGAGAGAAACACAAACAGTGGCACCTGATTTACCTGCCTCTGCATCTGGTAATCGAGTGCAATGCTTTTGATTTAAGGTCACCTCTCAGTCAGCTTACTTAAAAGGCTTCTAAGTGCGCGCTCAAATACACCTCGGCCTCTGTTCGTTCGCCCACGGTTTAAGATATGTGTGTTGACACGGATACATCAGCCAAGCCTGTGGCTCAGAGGGCCGAACAGGTTTTTACACCTGTATGTTAATTTTGACACTTTGGTGTTTCCCTTGGCTCGCGAGTGTTAAGACAAACTGGGGTTTAATTACTGGCCAGGCAGTCGCTCCCCACACACGTCAGACTGCGCTGCAAATACACACAGGAGGAAAAAGGTGAATTAAAGTAAGCAGCCGATCTCCTGGCCCTTCTCGCTTTCTCTGACTCGCGGAGATCAGGGGTGAAATAATTTATGTGTCTCGCCTGTCTGTGTCTGCTAACCCCCCCACCCCATCTCCCCTCGTGCCTGCATCTTTACGTTAAAATGCACACGTGTACCGCTTTATCAATAATTTATAGCAATAGCATCAGCCATTATAAGAAGACAAAAACACATGCCAGAGGAGATGTTTGCCGCGTTCTGTGGTGACCTATCAATAACTTGATCAATCTGTCTGGGAGAGGCACAAATTGATGATGAGCAATCAAGTCTAGTATTGTCTCACTTTAACCAGCACACCACGGCTGCATCAATAATATACAAATCAGTTTACAGGATCAATACAGTCTATCTGATTGTCTAAAGGGTCTGTCAATACAGTTGATTTTAGTTGGTATATTCCTCATTTGTGGTTTAAGTGCAGTTTTACAGTCCAAAAGGGTTCATAAAAGGGGCGTAAGAGTGACAGGTTTCCAAAGCAATTACAAAATTAATTAGTTTGTGGTGTCTGTAACACTTGTATGTGGTCACTCTGTTCACTGGTTATCTTATTTTGGTGAGCAACCAGCCCAAAAAATAAAATGAACCCACATCAAATACTGTGTTCCTCCCTTCCTTTCCTTTCCAAATCCTTCCTGGGATTTGTGCACCATTTTACTGGAAAAGTGTTACCTTTTCCACCACAGCTACTTTAAAATCTGTGTTTGTCGTCCTCAAACTTGCTGGAGTTGCAGAGTTTTGTGAGCGAGCTGACGAGAAACGCGGTAAGCTCACGGAGGAGTTGAACCATGCGCTCCTCACCTGCGTGCCATGAAATAACAATGAAGGTTTGTGAGACTGCGAGACTAACCAAGTCGGATCACCTTGAGTGAGATGGGAAATATGACAACAGTGCAGCAGTGTGCCATCCTTTTCATAAGCCTGGTTTCCAGCTTCCAGTACAAGGTCTACATCATAAGAAAAGGCTGGTATTTCAAACTTGGATGGCCATGGCTTAGACCTATAAGATGTTCCACTTTCATCTGGGGAGGAAAGCAGGATTGTGTCCAGAGATCCAGATGAGTGGCAAGAGCTTGCATCAGAAGATTGTGGTACTAGGGATTCAATGTCTGATGTGTCCACAAGAGACTTAGGACTACTGGTTCAGTCATTACAAGTTTGAGGGTAGCCTTATCTTGTATCTCTCAAAAGCAAGAAGCTGCATCGGAAACAGAGAAGAGAAATGAACATATACACAGACATTAATTGGTACAACGACATTCTCTACTCATGCCTGACTTAAAAGGAGAGGCAAATGTGGTGCTTCAAAGATGTCAGTCGTCTTCTTGCAAGAGTGTATGCAGTGAAAGGATAAAAATCTTTAAACTCTCTTTGCTCAAGTAACTGCACACTGCCTGCGTTCTCCAACTCATAACTCCTAAGGTGTTCATTGCACCATGTGTTTTGTTGTCTTACAAAAAAAGTCAGTTTGTCACAAATTATGCAACCCTGCAGTGGAGCCACAACACAACAACATTCCCACTGCATAGCTGGTGCCTAAAAAGCACACATTATTAGCAACATGCACAGCCCTAACATCTGGGAATCTGCATTTCACCAGGTCTTTTAGATCATCCTTAAGTACATCTAAAGAGACCTCTGTTGTTTTTTGTGACTGCAAGTGATGGCTTGACAGCATGTGACTGATGGTATGCAACCATGAGCTGGTGCTTATTTGCAAGGCACAGTAAGATATTCCTGAAACAACCAGTGTGCCTCACGATTCTCTCGAAAAAGCTGCGTTTGGCCTCAAATCACATTGTCCACAGGGCAGCTACAGGGCCAAATTCCCGAATGAGCTGAGGATAGTGCTCCAGGAAATGGTTTGGGTGTTTCTTGAGGAAAAACATCAAGGAATCTGCTTCGGTGTTCTGCAATCATGCTGTCAAGATAACAAATCCTTTCTTCTGTATGGACTGGAGACATGACAAGGTCCACAATGTCTTTCAATGTCATCAGCATCTGCCATACAGGCTCTTGTTCAGGCATTTTTAAACCAATTATGAGAGGCAGCAGACGCAATAAGCACCAATGTGCAATGCCCCCCCTGATTTTCGAATGGAGAATAAGATGAGGGCGATTGGTTTTATCACTCCACTTGTATGGGAACTCATGAATGGCATTATTGAGTTCCATGAGAGAAAAGTACTTTTTCTTAATCAGGATATCAAATGACAAAGCCAATTCCACTGGAACAATGCCCTCCAGAATGTCATGTAAAACATCTGGAGGGTAACCAGATGTCACATGAAAATGTTCAAGTTTTTCTGACAATGCACGCTGTTTTTTCACACCATAACAAGGAGTGTGACTTGGACTAGACACAGCTGTCTGTACAGGCAGTGTATGCTGAGCTTTAGTTCTTTGTTGAAAAGACCCAGATCTCACTTCATCGGACTGAAATGTAGATCGCTCCCCAACACAAAACGGGCAGACACGAGATCCTGTGAAGCCCTCGACAAATCCTGCCACAGAGTGGGCCCCCAAATTATCTGCCACCGCACTGACCACAGTTCCTTTAATGGCTTTCCCTAACTCTGGAAGAAAAAGACCATCTTTCTCCAAGCTTTGAATATCTGTTAATAGTGGCTCCAAAACTCTGTGGAATCCAAACTGCTTGGTGTCTTCAGCCTTGCACAGAATTGCTATGATGACTATACAGTGATTTTTTTTTTTTTTTTTTTTCCTAAACCTCAGTGCGGCCCAACTGTCTATCAGCCAAAGTCCGCCATCCTCCTTGAAGTGTGACCGCAGGTGTCCGAGGAAAAGACAGCGCAACTTCTCAAAGCACTACGGGGGGCTCTGACGTCAGAAGGTTGCCAGGTTCACTGATATCACCCAAGTACATTTTACTTGCACATATCAACTAATAAAGTTAATGCAGAAGCTGAGTGAATATTACTTATTACTGATTAAATTTACACACAAAATTGAGGATTCATAGTTACAATCACCAAGTTTCAAGATTTCAAGAATTTATTGTCATTACACAACAATTTACATCAGCAATTATTGGTAATGAAATTCTTAAATCCCAGGCTCCCCAAACAATGCTAAAAAATATTAACAACAATAGAGACACTCAACAAGAAAAAAATAGATTAAGAAATAAAAATATAAAATAAAATTTAAGATAAATAATAAACTAGAGTAATAAAATAAATAAAGACCTTAAAATATAGGTTATACAAATAAAATATAAACTATAAAAATAAACTAAGTATTATACAACTAACAGATATATACAATAAAATATATACAATAGAAAAATATATACAATAGAAGTGAAGGTGTTATTAAAAAGTGGTGGTGCTGTGAACAGAGTTCAAAAGTCTTATGGCCTTTGGGATGAAGCTTCCCTGAGCCTGGTGGTTCGGGCTCGAAATGCTGCAGAACCGTCGGCCAGACGGCAGCAGACAGAACAGTTTGTAGGTGGGCTAACTGGGGTCCTTGATAATCTTGGTGGTTTTCCTACACCGCTGGGTGTAGAGGTCCTCCATGGATGGCAGCTCCATCCTGGTGATGTGCTGAGCAGCTTTCACCACCCTCTGTAGAGCCTTACGGTTGAGGGCGGTGCAGCTGCTGTACCAGGCGGTGATGCAGCCAGTCAGGATGCTCTCTGTGGTGCACCTGTAGAAGCTGCAGAGGATCCTTGAGTCCATGTTGAGCCTCCGCAGCCTGCGGAGGAAGAAGAGCCGCTGTCTGGCTGACTTTGTGATAAAGTCAGTGTGATGAGTCCAGGTCAGGTCCTCACTGATGTGAACCCCGAGGAACCTGAAGCTGCTGACTCTCTCCACCATAGTCCCGTTGATGGAGAGGGGGGCGTGTTCCTCTCTCTGCCTCCTCCTGAAGTCCACGATCAGCTCCTTAGTTTTGCTGACGTTGAGATGGAGGTTGTTGTCCTGACACCAAGATGTCAGGGCTCTGACCTCCTCTCTGTAGGCCGTCTCTCGTTGCCAGTGATCAGGCCGATGATGACGGTCGTGTCGTCAGCAAATTTACGTGGCCACCCACAGCTCCAACACCATCGTCAAATTTGCTGACGAGTAACAAGACAAGTCACACACTACCTAAAAAATTGACATTTTAAAGTAAAAGCACTGAAATGATATTTTTTTAAGAATTATATACATAATTGAAGTAATAATTACAGGACCAAAAAATCATTTTTCTCAGTGCAAGACAACATGCCTCTAAACACCTCCTGCTGCCGGGAAAGAGAAACGAGCATCGCCATCACGACTGCTGCTCCTTACTTTGCTTCGCAGAGTTTCTGCCACACATTCCACTGATTCACAAATGCATCCTGTGCCCGTGCATGTCTTTTTGTGTGTGTGTTTACAGCATTTGGAGTCTTGAATCATTCTGAGCAGAAGCGTGGCGCTGTTGTGCTGACACCAAATAATGTCACCATTGTTGCGCCCCGGAGCCGCCAATCTCGGCGTCAGCCCCAGTGTCTCCATGAGAGGCTTCATGCGATAGCCTGAATGGGACGATGAATGGCCTTTTGTCTGCTGGCCTCGTGTCTGAAGTGCAGCCATGGAGGCTCTCTCTCTCACTCACTCACTCACACACACACACACCTCACACACACACTGCTGTAACATCCACTCATCTGCTGGATACTTTTTGTAGGGTAGAGGCCAGAATGAAACATTACATCTGTGTTACATACAGATAACGTTAAGTGCAACATTTACCGGTGCACGGTGCACACACACACACACACACACACACACACGCATGCATGCATGCACGTACACACACAGAGATACGAGACCTGGGGAGACAAATAATGAATGACTTAAAAGAGGTGAGAGATGCTCCAGCCAACACATTGTAATTATCATATATATTATATTGGCATTTCACTCATGGCTCAATGTCAAAAAAAAAAAAAAAAAAAAGTTACATATTTAATGAAAAGCTATTGGAAGAGGAGTGCCAGGCCATATAGAGTGTGTACTATATCTGTTCTCATTAAGCATGTTATTATTGTCGTAAAGGAGCAGTAATATACATCGTTACCTCAGGAAGTCATAAAGAAGCTGTAATGGGAATTCAACGCTTCACTACAAATCTCATTTTTAACATCGGTTTAGTGGAGGGCCTTTAGCGGGGTGACGATGAAATACGATTCTTGCTTGTTGAAAATGTGCTCTTGTTTTGTCCCGCTTTATGTAGTGAAAATAATTTATTTTTTGTTTTTGCTAAGTGCCCTTGTGCCGAAAAAAAGATAGACATGTCGCGAGAAACTGTCTGCTCCACCTTCGTACAGGGAGAGAGGGGGAGAGAGAGAGAAAGCTACGTTTTGTTTCTCCGTGAGACAGAGACAGGAAGGAATTCATAGACAGAGATGCAGAGAAAGAGAGAAAAAAGGGGAAGACAAGCAGCTGTGTGTGTGTGTGTTGTGGATATCTCAGCTCTCTAAGCACAAATAGTTTTTTTCAACACAATGGCGCATTCACTGTCACTAACCCCTAACCCCCCCCCCTGCGGTTTGGGCACCACATGACTTAACAGGTCAACCCACTGACCGCTCGCTGACATCAAACGAAGCCGGGCGAGGCGTGCGTCTGAGTGTCTGCCACGACCCTTCCCTGTAAAGAGTGTGTGACAGGTGAGCTTCAGCCTGCAGGGCCCCGGGGACGACGTGCGAGTGTGTAGAGTGTGTGTGTGTGTGTGGGAGGATGTGAAAAATGGGTCAGATTCTGGACAGCCAGTGTGTCATTTTAGTTCCCCAAAAGGCATTAGGGTTGTTTTTGTCATGCGAGTCCACAGCGGGACACAGAGAGAGGATCAAAATGTCAGCAGGAAGCCTCTGGGAAACACAGACGATGATATACACGGGAGAGAGAGAGACGAAAACACCTGCGTGGTTTTATGTTCGTATCGATTGATCTTTTATAGTTCTCTGTCCACACTGAATGTCACAACAGCTCCGTATCAGCATGGCCGATCACACAGTACAGGAGTTCACATAAATATGTGGTGTCTGTTGTCAGATAAACTGTATAAGGTATAAATGCTGTGAATACTTTCTGAAAAATGTCTGTGTTACTATAGATGGGATAAATGAGCATCTATGACACCGCCGTCTCTTGGATACATTGAATATTTACCTGCAGACAGCAAGCGTATTTAGATCCTTGAAACTTTGCTCTCTTTGGCATCTATGATATTCACCAACACTCTTTTAGTGTCATTTTTACACCTTTTCAGCTGTAATCTGCGCCGTCAAAAATCAACTTTATTCCTCTCTGTCCTGCCGCTGTCACAGACGTATCTGCACTGCCCCCGGCCGTGACTCCTCTGTGCGTCATTCTGTTCAGCTGGTGACGTCTTAAGGTTGCTAAAAAACTGAAATATTAAAGTTGGAATCAGTGCGGATTTAGTGATACCCATGGTTACCATGGTACAGGCAGGGAAACAACAGAAAGGCAACAAGAAGAGCCAAATCAACTGGTGTTGTTTTAATAGATATAATAAGGCTCCTCCTTCTTGGAAATGTATCTGCTGGTAAAAAAAATAGCCAAAAAAGACTTGTCTTGTTTTGTTGACGTGTATTTGATGACCGATGTTGATCAGCATTAACCTCAGTGAGTGTTCAACAGGTGCAGGCTTGGAAAAAGACAAGACAGACAAGACAACTTCAGTTACTAGGAGACCAGAAAGACTACACATGTGAAGACGCCTACTGTACCTGATATCTGTGTGTGTGTGTGTGTGTGTGTGTGTGTGTGTGTGTGCGCCTTATGTGTTTTTTTTTTTTTTATGTGTGCACTTGTAGGTGCCAAGTGGGCATGCCAGCGTAATGTACAAGTAAAAAAAGAAAGAACGGGAGGTTGTGGGGGGAGATGAAGGGCATAAAAACAAGGAGAGAATAACTCTTTCAGTGTTGGATCTACTGTAAGATAAAAGGCTTCAGATCAGTTAACCTGCTGGAGTGGGAACAGACAGAAATAATGAAGGCTTTCTGAATAATTCACGCACCGGCCAATTGTTTTGTGTTTATTAATTCACTTTTTACTCTTCTTTTGTTAGCAGATTTCAAAGCTCAGCTGGTTCAAGTAGACCAGAAACGTAAAGGGCGAACCGATGCGCTCGCAACAATACCTTTTAATTAGATGAATTAACCGAGCTCGAGGCCCAGTGTAATTATGCTTCCAGTTCTCTTTGTGTCGGCCTTGAGCTGGATATTACCATCACGATCTTTTCAGCCTCAGGCCGATGATATTAAACAATCAAATCTTGAGAGAGAAAACGGGGTAAAAAGGTCAGGCGGCGCTCTTAATGTGGATGTTAGGGAAAGTCCAAAACACCCACATCAAGTGGATTCACTGGTTAGAGGTGGACGTTACAGCGAGTGTTTGTACGTTTTATCTGCATTAGCACCGTGATGTACTGGCTACCTGTCCAGGTCGTTGGCCCGTGTGTGGTACTTGAATAAGCAGAAAAAGGAAATATTTCACCATATTTTATAGCTAGAACTTCATTTTAATCACTTTTTTTGACACACTGCAGGAAAAAGAAGAAGCTTTGTTATTCTCTCTCATTTAAAGCAGTTAAATTTAGCATTGAAGTCACTTGATCATCTAAGATTGAGGCTGACTGAGATATCTAAAGGAGTTAAATCCAGTTAAAGCAAGCTTTCGCAAATACAAATGAATACTTACCAGTAGTGGATTGTGTAGTAAAACACCCTGTAACGCAGCATCATTTAGACAGAGAGACTTCACGATGCCCGGAACTCGTGGGCGTCTGACAGTCAAAATCACCCTGACTCACACATCACAAGTATTCACACTGTGCCAATACTAATACAGTTTGGACACTAACAGTTATATTTAGGGGTTTGCCACCGCCGTACCCTCTGAATCATTCTTGGCAAATACTGGGCACGTCAGGTTGGACTGACTTTTTTAGCTGAAATTTCAGTGACTATCCTCACACTCACCACAACGATCGATGCAGCTTCGGGCTCGCAGCACGTTCAAAAACGCTACGTAGGAACTGACGGTAAAATAAAACCTCACTCATCCAACCATGTATTATTAGAAATGTGTTAATTCGTGGATGTAAAAACATCTGTTTTGCCATGACAACTAGCTGAGGAAAGAGGTCCAGACATCATTCTTTCTAAAATCCTCATATTTAGTCAGCGAGAGCTCCCGGTCTAGCTGGGAAATGTAGTCTGTCCAGTGTATCCAGGGCCTCTGTCGACCTCCTCAGAAATGCTGCTCTAAACATTGTGAGATAAGAGAAGCTTGACAGTAATCATCTCCCAGATTCTCTCAGCCAGCCATGAAGAGTGTGTTCTTGTTAGCCTGTACGGCAACAGAGAGAGCAGATAAAAGCAGGAAAGTTTTAAGAGGAGTGTTCTCTGTCGAAGCAAAAGCAGGAGTTTCTGAAGAAGCCTTTGGCAGGTCGGCAAAAGAAGGCAAGGCAGAGAAATGTTGTTCTTCCACAAGCCGAATCTGGGGTTCAGCAGGTCAGCTGTGCGGTTTGTGGGCTCCTGAAGGCTGCGGTCGAAATGTCTGTAATGCCGGGCAAACCTGACAGAGAGAGGCAGTCCAGCAACTGAGGAATCAAAGAGGACAGCTTTTTTTTTTTTTTTTTTCAAACTTAAACTTGTCTACCCGAATTTTGTTGGTTTGTAGAAGGCTTTTGATATAGAAAAATTGTGAGGTCACCTGTGGGATGTGCTGCTGAAGTACAAAATGCTGTTGGATTGATAATATGCACAAATCATTTGAATATTAACTTTTTTTTTTAATTTCCATCCATCCATCCATTTTCTGCACCGCTTATCCTGTCCTGTCTCACAGGGTCCGGGCGTGGGTGCTGGAGCCTATCCCAGCTGTCAATGGGCGAAAGGTGGGGCACACCCTGGACTGGTCCAGTCAGTCACAGGGAGAAGGGATGAGCCCCGGGTTGGGATCAAACCTGCTGCATGGGGGTTTGTCTCTACATCCTCCTCATCTAGTTGAGCTATCCGGCCGCCCTTTTTTTAATTTCATAACTTAAAATATAATTCTGCTGAAATTATTGAAATTAGTCTATGAATTGATCATTCAAACACACACTCAATTAAAGACAGCTTTAGTAACTGAATAATGATGTTCGGAGCTACGATGATTAATCAGTTAATTTAGAGAAAATGGATCTTTTAATCAACAGTTCAATAATTAACTAAATTTGTTAATTTTTTTTTAGCAAAAATACCAAAAACCTTAGAGTTCCTGGTTTTGAAATATGAGGATGTGCTACATTTTTATATATCACTGCAAGTTGAATATTATTGGGTTTTGCACTGGTTGGACAAAACAAGACATTTAAGGGAGTCACAGATTCCTTGATAACAAATATTGGTTGTTTGCAGCCCTTATTGTATTAATCACGTTTCCCAGTAAAACAGCATCCGGTGTTAACATCTTAAGTAAGTAAGACGATTTCATTCCCACTTTTGTGTTTTATAAATGTCTTTGGCTTTGACTGCTGCTCAGATGAAAGAAAAAAATGAAGGATATCGCTTTGAGTTTCGGTAACACGCAACTCTTAACAATAATTTTAACCATTGAATAATATATGAATCAACAAATTAATGCTAGATAAACAGATTCAATAGTTGCAGATAAATCTTATTTTAAAGACTTTTCTGTGCACAGCAATGACATAAAACATAAGCTGCTGTGTACATTGCAATGAAATGATACAAACTGGGTTTACAGGGAGGCACAGTCACACACACATTAGATACAACATGTATGTCCACAGAAAAAGCAGTGTCCTGTACATGAGTCCATGTGATCCATGGAGCTCTTTTATGTGTGTGTTTACACTCACGGTATACTGGGAATGCGCCTCGCACAGCATGCCGCCTCGCAAATCAAAGGAGTGGTGGCATGCAGGGCTGAAGGTCTATAAAAGCAGGAGGAGGCAGACAGATGCAGCGGCTCTGGTGCGAACACACACAGGTTGAAATTTCAGTCCTTGCTGTTTCTGTGCTTCGCTGATTCCTTTGATAGGTGGTCTGCAAATCTTCATGTACTTCTTAGTGTTTTTATTTCTTTTTTGAGGGCTGAATCCTGTATTTCTCTCCTTTTCCATCTTTCACTCTCACCACAGAACTTTCCAACTATCTGTCAGGAAGTTCAGGTTGCTTAGCAACAGGGTCGTGCTTGTTGCAGCAGGTTGTCACAATGACAGTCGCCAGGCGGGAGCCTGGCAACAAAGACATCAGGTGTTACTTCCCACTGCTTGTCTACGGACACTTCCGCTGACCTCCAACGGCTGCTCTGTGTGTGTGTGTGTGTGTGTGTTTGCAGTATGTGTGTTCACTTCTGCTCCAGTGAGCAGCAGAGGCTCTGCTGATGCTACCCATGTCCCTCTCCTTTCTCTAATTATGGTGTGCGTGTGTGTGCATGCGTGTGTGTTTGTATGTTGATTTCTGCTTGAATGATCAGTCACTGAGTGCAGCTCACAGCGGAAGCTTTGCTCATGCCGGCTTGTTAGCCACAAAGGAAGACACACTTCTGGGTGGCTGGTCTGGTCAGGCTTGGAAATGACACTCACGCACACACACGCACACACACGCCATTCCTCATAAATTGCAGCTTTTAGCTGAGATGAACCTTGTAAGAGAGATAAAGGCTCATGATTCTCCTCTGTTTGTTTTCTCTGTACATGAATCACGTCCTCCTCTCTGTGAACCTGGTCTCTCTCTCCAGGTTCAGTGTCTGAAGTTTATTTTTTTTTCTTTATTTCCCCTCTCATTCACCTTCACTCTCCTCTCCCTGTTTGAAGATCCGTCTGTTGACGTTGGCAGCGTGTGTGTTGCTGCTGGCAGCTCTAAAGTGAGAATAGCCTACTGCAGCACACTTCTCAGCCAGGCCACTGTGAGGGCACACATGCTCCTGAACAACAAAGACGTCATGTTTCCTCACCTAAAAGCAAGCTGTTTTAAGACCCGTCCCTGGCAGACATGAAAGTGTGCAATTCCCGTTTCTGCGGCAGAAATAACGTCGTAGGTGTGTTGTGTGTTCTGCATTCATTGGGCTGAAGAGCCTCACTCATGTACACTGTTGAATATGAGTAGGTTTATTATATCTCAGAGACTTTAACAAGAACACATCCTTGAGCAACTCTGTGTTTAAGTAGGTAATTGTGGAGTAAGTGAGATGATGCTACTTATTTCCCACATTGCACTGTATCCTGTAAATACATGTGCATTTTATCAAGTCATTTATCTTACCTGATGGGCCAGTTTTTCATATGTTCTAAGAAAAAAAAGACTAAATTAGAGACAAAGTGGCGTTTTAAAATGTTACAAATATACATAATCACTAAAGTGCACATTAATATTGATTTTATTCTTCTTCCTGGAATAGTTTTGTCTTCCTCAGATGATATAGATATTTTTGGTAAATATATCGGTGTAGGTGCTTTGTTCTGTTGTAAATTGTCTTGTTGGCTGTATTATCATATTGCTGAACGGAGGTGCAGACTTGCAGGTGCCTGAATTTGCTTATTGATCCTTTTAAGGCTAAGAAGATCCCCCCATGTCAGATGAATGGTGAAGCAATCCATTCACAGCCCTAGAAACCAATAATTAGGTTGATTTACTGACTCAGCAGGTCCTCCACCAAAAGGGCCGCAGAAACAGTTCATTCAGGAAGTGAGTGGGTCATGACATCATTTCCTCCCCTGCCAGTCCAGGAAGCAGGAATGCAGGTTTCCAGTTTCCGCTCTGGTTGAGATCACGTTTTACTTTTCCTCGAAAAACTCCAAATTTGGTATATAAAAGTGTGTGTGTGTGTGTGTGTGTGTGTGTGTGTGTAGGCCGCTGTATCCAAGCAGTTATATTTTTAGGTTTGTGCTTGTCATTATATTTGTACTGTTTCTTTATATTCTGGTGTTTTATTGAGAAGCAACTGACTATTTTTTATATAAATAAATATTTAGATACTATAGATAGATACTTTGTTACGCCTTGCTTCCTGTCAGTCTCTAAATGTGACAAAAGTAGTTTATATATATATATATATATAAACATCTGTCAGTTGATCAATCCTTCAAAATGTGGCATTTACCAGATTTCTTTTCTTCTTACTTTGGCCAGAACAACAGATAATTTCAGACTCAGTTTGACGTGTATTTTATAAAAATGTGTAGTAATAACAAAATATATTGGTAGAAATAACACAAAGATTTAATTTGGAAGCAGCCACAAAGAAATAGTGGTACTAAAAGTACTATTAATAAATAAATGTAGACCAGAGATCCACATTAGAGTCCAGCATCAGTGCATGATAGCCGACTGGATCCAAATATAGTTGAGATGGAATCAGTTTTTTGGGCAGCAGAATAAACTGGAGCGCAGTAGCTGCTGCTGAGATGGAAAGGTCAAGAGAGCGAGCTAAAACCACTTCGTAGCCCACAGTTATTGATTTCTCCCACAGCAAAACGTACTGCAGGAAAACATCTGGGGATGCTTCTGTGTTTTAACTCCACTTTGTTTTACACAATATCTGGCCTCTGCACCATCTATTCTGTTCGGACCAAACAGAATAGATTCAGCAGTGCTCTCCTCTAGTTTGTTTGTGTGCTGATCAAATGCAGAAAGGCGAGGAGGGTTGAGGGGAGGAGGAGGTCTAAAAAACGCAGCGTGTGAGCCATCAGACGACTGAAGATACGGGAGACGTCCACGAGGAGATACTCGAGCACAAGACGTGTCGGCGCTTGCGTTGTTTAAGTTTTGTGGGAGTGCGATTGCAGAGTGTGAGCGCGAGCGGGTTATCTTGATGCGAGTGTCCTCCCTCCTCGTCTGTGGTTCGTCATCAAGGCCAGCCGAGATGCAGCCTGCTTTTGTCTGGCTCAAACAATGGACAGCACTGGTGTGAGTCACCCCGCACACACATACGCGCTCACACAAACCCATTCATCCATCAATGCCAGCGGAGAAAGCAGGCAAAGCTCAAGTCATGATATGGTGTTACCAAGCATGATTAAATCTACCCCTGTAGTCCTTATCAGAGCAAACAAATGATTATTTTCACTCTTGATTAATCTGTAGATTATTGTCTTTAATTAGCAATGAATTGTTAATTAAAGTTTCATTGATTTAAAAAAAAAAAAAAAAAAAAAAAGTACAAGCCAGAATAAGTTAAAAAAAAAATCAGGTCCTAAGATGCATTTTGGCAAGAAACAGCCCATAACCCAACATAAAATACTTTAATGTTTGCCATTAACACCTTCAAATGACAGCGTTGCTGTATAATATAATCTGCAGTTTAACTCTCGGATTATTGGTTTATTTTGTTTGAATTCAGAATTCAGTTGTGTTTTCTATTCACAAATGCAACAATCCAATGTATTTTTTCATTTCTGCCTTTGTCTGTCTTCTCCAGCTGAGGCTCATGGGTGTTGCAGTATTTAGCTCTGTCCACAATGCCAAAATGTTGGACAAAACCAGATAATTTCTTAAAAACAAAAAAAACACCGGTGGCTGTAACATGAATCTATATACACGCTATATACACGCTGCATTATTCAGGAGAGTCTTGTGTTTCAATGTTGTCCTATATAACAAAGAAAAGCAACAAATTAACACATTTAAGATGCAAAAACCAGTTAAGATTTCATTCATTTGACTGATCGTCGCATGATTACATTTCGATTGGAATCATAAAAACAGCCCTCAAAAATAACCTACAGTCCTCTCTATCATCAGTCTATAAGTCACTTTGCTCGCAGACAAATAACACCACGTCGTTGTAATTTGATCTGATTTTAAATCGGAGACGCGGCTACTCCATCTTTCCAGTTTGGGCTGCAGCAGCGTAGCCAGCCAGCAAGACCGGATCCCTGAGGGCTGACGTGCCCGCTCAACTGTCTGTTTTCACTGCACAGAGCCAAATTAACCGTGATGCTAATTGTCAGCCAGGGCCAGCTCTGTCTTTCTTCCACCATTTGCATTTACTGCTCAATAGCCCCCTCCCCTCTCCATACTGTCCCACGATTCAGTCATTTCTATATATATCTATACATAGATTACTTCATCTCCTCCTACATTTCACTTTGTCTGTCACCATTTCCACCCTCTCCTCTTCCACTACAGCAGCTGAATGATTTTGTTCTTTCTTTACGCTGCTTCCGCCACATGAGTTGGTCGATGACTGTATATCTTCCCTATTGTCCCCCCGTTTGTATTGTGTTTAAAGGAAAGCAGCTTACACGTGTTGTGATTCTAAATGAAACGTCATAAATCCGCCTCTGTCAGGGATGAAATGGAGAATAAGAAAAGAAAAGAAAAGCGTCTTGTGGCGTTGATGGCGACATTTGAATATTCTGACTCATGGGATTATGTTGATTGATGTGCACTGAAGGACGTTCTAGAGGTTCTGGGGTTGGGGTCCCTCAGTGGGGAGGCAACCTCTGCAATGGGAGCTCCCGTCGGGACGTCCCACAGCCGGGGAGCCCCAGGCATGTGTCAGGGTTAACCAAAGGCAAATCACCGGCCAAGGACGCGCCATGGCAGCACACGGACGTGCTCGGCCGTTAAAATTCTGTAGTGTGGTCTGCATAATGTGTGACGGTGTAAAGTCGAGGCCACGCAGATGAGGAGCTCCAGTGTGCGCATGTAGGAATTGTTAGTATAATGACCTACTGTGGTGCCAAGATTAGTTTCGCCGTCTATCTGGTAATGGCAGAGGAAACTGTGTGCTTCCTTTGTGATGTCTGAATGTCTTCATGAGACCACGCTGACAAGTGAGCACACAGGAAAAAAAAAAAAAAACGAAAAGAAAAACACACCGCAGTTTGTTCCGTCACATCCTTTTTTTTTTTTAATCCTGTTAGTTTATTTTTCAGTTGCTTAGAAAAACAAAACAAACAAGAGCTCACAGATGACCCACTATTGCCAATCTACAGCTTGTCTGTGTGCCCACCAGAGCCTTGTTTTTTTTTTTTTGTTTTTTTTTTTGTCAAAATTTATGACAATATGCAAATGAAGGTGCGTCTCATTCAATCGTCGAGTGAGTCATGTGACCCGAGCAGAGGGGTCTAAGGGCACGCGGGGTGGGGAGGCTCCAGCGCCACACAGGAGGGGGGGTGGGAGAGTAGTGGTGGTGGTTGGAGGGGGCTGAGCTCCACCTGCCCCCATCTGCTGCGAGAGCGAGTCGCTCTTTGCATAATGGAAACTCACCGATGGGGTTTTCTTTTCTTTTTTTTTCTCCTCCTTCCTTTTCATAAACTAAAACACAGTAATACCACACTTACAAGCTAGGTATCACAACTGTTTCAGAAGTCTTGAAAACCCACCAGATGGGAAAATATATATTTATATATATCTAAACGAGCTAAATATAATTTAAATAGAAACCTAAAAATAAAATAAAGACAACAAAAGACAATAAAACAAATCATTTCTTAAGCAGACACACACTTACAGACAATTAGGATGCACCTCCAAAAACGTGTGAGCTTTAAAATCACCCTCCTCATCTAACTAATCTTCTGGGTTGTGTTTCTACCACACAGGATCTTTATTCTTGATGCAAGACAGAGAAAATAATATAAAAAAACACTTAAAACTGCCCACAGAGATTCAATGGGAAACTAAGTATGCATGTGTGCGTGTGTGTGTGTGACTAGTCCCAAACAATAAGCTAGTTCCTGATAAAAATGCATGGGAAGGCCAAACTCTAGCCACACGAGCACAGTTGTCCTGTGTTTAACATCCCTGTTGCACTATCCCCCTCTATTTCAATGTTTTTTTTTTTAAATACTTGTAAATATACTGTACGCAGATTATATATAGAGCCCATTTACAAATGGTACATGATTGGCTTGGTACGTCAATATCATAGTTCACACGTTAGCTGGAATAAGGGTCACATATGACTAACTAATGAGTTCATACAATAAGATTTCTTCTTTTCATCATTGTCGTCTTCAAATACACAGGTTAATAGTTGTCTTTTTTCCCCAAAAACAAAGCAAATACAGTAGATATTAAACACTTGCAAAATGTCCACTGCAAAGAATGGCTTGGGTAGGAGAACATTTTCAAGAAGAGTTTCACTTCTGTTTCTCTGTCTGCCATGCTCTTTTTTTTTCTTTTGTTTTGTCTGTTGTCACATCACTTCTTTTCCTCTTCAAATGTGTTTTTTTTTTTTTCTTCAGCAACACAAAGATGTGAGTAAGACCAACTGTTTAGTCCTCAGCATGTCCTTTGCTGCCACAGGCCCCCCGAAACAAGAGAGCCCCTATAAAAATGGATAATTGACAAGGCCACCGGTCCATTAAAACATCCTAAAATCCCTCACTCTGCTCAACCCACTTCCCCCACTACTGAGATTCTTTAATATTAATCCACAAGCACTGATTCAAATTCAAACTTTTGCTTTTTTTTTTTTTTTTTTAAATTTTAAAGCAAATTCGTCTCAAAATGGTGCAAAACAAATCAAACCTGTGCAATAAGGCCTACCACTAATACCTCATACATACATCTTATCATAAAAACGAGACTTCAAAATCAACAATAGAAACACTAAATGGTTTAAAAAAAATACATAATAATATCAACGATGTGGTTAACAAAGCATGGACATGCACGGCTTAACAGAGGAGAAGAGACATTCCCCTATAGGACGAAAACAAGAGAATTATCAGACAGCAGTTTTAATGCTTTTCTAATGTGGCCCCCCACCACTGCAGCATTTCCACTGCTACTGTTGGTGACACCGGCCTGAGCTAGGAGTGTGTCGTCTCACATGGGCTCAAGCGGCCATCTGCCACCCTACTCTAGCCAGCCTGATCCTGATTCTCAGCCCAGCCCAGCCCGGCCCAGCAGGCCCGCTGTCTCATCCCCACAAAAAGGCTTCCTGCTGGGGAAGGAGGGGGGTGAGGGGAGTTGGGGAGACAAAGGCAGGGAGGAGCTGTGGGAGCTGGGGAGCTCCGTGGCGAGGCCCTTTGACCTGGTCCCTGGCCCGGCGGGGCAGACGGTCCAGACAGAGAGCACCGTGTCTACTCCCCGCCGCCACTGCCGCCGCCGCCGCCGCCTCCTCCTCCTCTCTCTTTTATCAGCCACACAGACCCCAGGGGCTGACAGAGAGACAGGAGGGTGGGGGGTGGGGGGGTAGAGATAAAGAGAGAGAGGGGGAGGGTGGTGGGCAAATGAACACAATGAAGAGGCTGACACGGACTACCCCGACCACCCCCTTCCCTCCCTCCTCCATTCATCTTTGGGTACGGATCTCTCTCTATTCCCTACGGGCAGCCTGCTGCTGCCCTCTCCTCTCCCCTGCGTGACCCCTCTCTCTTTTCTGCTCCCTCCTTTATTCCTCAGCAGCCTCAGCCAGACGGACTCTGCGCGGCCAAGCACGCCCCTACTGGTCATTTATACGTCATATTTACTTGAAAGCATGTAAAATACGCTTTTCATCACTTGAATGCCCCATGTAGTGTTGCCTTGATGGCTCTGGGCGACCTGTTTGGTGGGTAGTGTAAGGTTTGATTTTGCGGCATTGGTCACTAATCGTGGAGAAATTATTGAATTGCATAATCAATACCTATGTAAAGCAAGTTTTTATTTAAGTACGAGAGTGATGTCATTATTAAATTAATGTGTTCTGATAAGACTAGAACAGCAGATTGATGCTCAACTGGAAAACGTTTCCTTGGTGGGGCTTGTCTCCTCTCCTCGTGGGGGGAGCTGGCACCTAGGCAGTGGTGGTGAGCTTTTGGATGGTACGGTTGTAGTATTGGGTGGTGAGAGCCTCCAGGGGGCTCCAGCGGTGTGCATGCAGCTCGATGACCTCCATGAGGAGAGAGCGGGTCAGCTGCGATTCGGCCGGACAAAGCATCTTGTCCCTGACAGCTGCGAGGAGCTCGATCATCATCTCCGGGAGCTGCTCCTCGAGTAGACGCCCCATGCTCTGCAGCTGGTGGAGGGGAAAGAAAAGGACGTAAGGAGGCAGGAGGTCAGAAAGTGTGTGAGTGAGTGAGAGAGAGAGACAGAGAGAGAGAGAGAAATGTCTAGCACCTTGTTACTGTGGATACAGTCTGACAGCGGAGGATCACACACCCTCTGGCCACCAAGCACTGTGTGTGTGTGTGTGTGTGTGTGTGTTTCAGAGAGCCTTCTGGTAAGTAATCAGGAACTGCAAAGGATGTGGTTGTGTATGTGAGCATCTGGTAACTGTTTGTCAATCTGAGCTCACCTGTCTTTCAGTTGTTTTTAGGTCTCGGTCTTATTTTCGTATCGTCGCTGGTGAGTGAGAGCTTTCTGCTCCAGCACAGTAACCAAAGTCTGATTAAATCCATATTTCTGCTTAAATTCACCTGCACTACTTTATTATTCATAGCACTTTGGAGGCGGCTTTAGAATATCAAAGATATGCATTTGACATTGTTTGCCACTGTACTAATATAAAACATTGGCTTTAATGTAATTGTTTCTTACATACATTTGTTCAGATGTTTAACTGTGTTGAATTTGGTCGCCTGGCTCTAACAGCACTTTCAAATCAGCCCTTTGCTAAGTAATAACTCTGAGTGTGTGTCCTTACCTCCATTGAACAGCAGAGAACTGCATCTTCCTTAACATCTGAGGACTCCAACAGCTGAAGGGGGACAAGACCAAGACACTGTATGAATATATATATATATATATATATATATATATATAAAATAATAAAATATAAAATAATAAATAATAAAATATAAAATATATAAAGCAAAGAGTTGCACAAAGTCAAATAAAACAAAAGAGAAATCCAGAAGTAGGGACACAAAGACTTCCAGCTTAGTGAGCGAGTGAGGCTAGCACATATATAAATGTATGTATACTGGAATATATGCCACACGGGTGGAGAGATTAAGCAAATGCAAGTGTTTGCGTGTGCTAATCAGTTCGCAAGAGAAGGGGAGAACGAAAAAAAGAGAGAGAGAAAAAGACCTAATCCCGATTGTAAATATTTGCTACATTAACATTTTAAATCTTGGAAGTCAACACAACAGGCTTTCATCCTGGCAAGCTAGCTAAGTATCGCACATAAAGGCCTGCTCGATGCACACTGTATATTCCCATACACACAAACACACACACTGTACACACACAGCGGAGCCAAAAACAAACTGTGGAGCTGGTAAACACGCGAGCTGGCTTCCCCCCCTCCCAATGTTGGCCCCATGCACAGATGGGCATACAACTGGTACTTTCAAACAATGCAGGGAGGGATGGCCACAGAGGGAGGCAGACCGACAGAGAGCCTCTATGAACATCTAGTGTCAGATTATAGCAGAGAGGGATTTGGTTAAATACTCCTTTTCAAGGCTATTTTACTAGGAACAGGCAGGAAGGGGTTTTTTTGTGCTGGAGTGATGCCTCATTCAGCCATGGAAGCATAAACCCGCTGCACAATGAGCAAAATAAGACATAAATACGGGGTACAGATGCACAGTTAGGGATAATTTATCAAATAACAATGTGAAAAGGACCGCTCAGAGTGTTCAACCTACAATTATCACCAGAATATGCGGCTCTCTTTGGCTTCACGGAGCTTTATAGTGCATTTTAGCTCATTCTTCAGCTGTATGACCGACAACTTGGCTGTTTTGGTTCCCTCTCAGCGCTCACGGTGTCGCAACTAGGCTGTAACAGTGAAAAGGGGCTGAAAAACACAATTAGCTTGTGAGCATAGTGGAGCGTTTGGCATCCAGAGAGCCAGATATTTCCCTCAGGAGTTGGTAGAGACAGAAAACAGAGCTAAGAGAGAGTGAATGTTGGACTTGGTTGGCCAGAAATAATGATAAATGCTCCGTAACTTCAGAATGTGTAAAAAGTTCACCACATCAACGTTAAAAAGGTGATGATGTCAATTTTGTGTTCATGATTGTTTCCAAAAAAGTAGCCCAAAAAAATCTGCTATTGCAAGTTTAAATCAATAGGATCAAACTGAATAATGGTGTTGGTGTTTTTATTTTTCAGTTGGCATCAGTTGATTTGGATGCGGCCTGGCCAACTGATGCAGCCCACCTACTACATGCACACGAGCCAAACAACTCAACCAAAGACTGACTGCGTTTCATTTTAACACTCGTAGTAGGACTCACACAGAGACAAATTTAAGTACGCTTAAACGCATGCTTGGAAATGACGTCTCAATCTTCACAACTGGAAGAAAAAAAAAACAATTTGATGCCGGCTGGCCTGTTATTTCCACACTGTAAGCTTAGTGGTATTCCACCTATCATTCGGGCCTGGCAGACATCAGCTCCTTGGTGTGCTCAGACGGGTGTGGTGACAGTGTGGCTGTTTGATGTGGGAACTCAAGTCTCGTTGTTGTTTCCCGGAGCAGGAGAGCGATGGGACAAGCAGGATTATCTCATAATGAGTTCTCTGGGGAGCCCAGTACGTTTCGTATGGGTCTAATCTATACTCATCTATAATCAGTCCTTATATCTCACCTCCTCTGTCGCTCATACACCATAACGTGCAGTAAGAATAAACTGTTACTATCCGAGTTTCCCTGCTGAAGCTGCAAAAAGTCAGCCAGATCTCCGCTTAGTTACATCATCAAGAAACAAAGCTTGCCGCACTGGGAAACCTCTCTTTGTGATTTCAATTTACAGTATTTTCATTCACTGATCAGTAACATAAAAAGCAACAAAAACTAGGACAGCTGTGATCCTCTTGTATTGCTTAATGACTCAGTGAAGGAAACCATCCTTATTCATGTCCATTTCCTGCTGAGACTTCATCTGTCTTTCAGTCTGATTTCATTACTGAATATTTGTTTATACTGAAACCTGTCATGGTACTGCTGGTTAAAAACAAGAGAGGATGTACGAGCGCTGAAAGAGAAACATGTTTCATCAGGATACTAATGACACGCAGAGCACTTAAAGTCAAAATTATGACTACTTCAACTTTCTAATAGTTGCATAGCAACAGCAGGTCTAGGACCAGCACTTCCCCTAGTTACATTACATAATATTACTTTATTTGTATCGCAGCAGTGCTGTACTTCAATATCTGCTTTACAGAAAGGCCTATAAACAAAAACAAATGTTGTCATTGTCTTTCCATACTGTATGCTGTGAGTTAATCGTCTTTGCCTCTGTGTGCGCATGCTGACTTTCAAAGAAGGATACCAATATAAATAGCTCCAGAGGTCACCAGCAGACACAGTGCATGCTTTCTGCAGTGTATTACTGCAAACCAATATCCTGATGAAGGCTGCTTTGGGCCACATGCAGGTCATTTGCTTCGATAAGAGATGGTTTGGTCTGTTACCTGCACTGCCCTGCTACCTGCCCTCTGATTTTTCTTTTTTCCAACAACTGATAGGCTGCGCAGAACTGAAGAAATGTTTGTCAGTTCCTTTTGTCTTTTTATAAAGTAAATTATTTTAAGACTAATCTTTTTTTTTTTGCTGTGCAGCTTGGTACAGGCTGTGTACTGGGTACGGTCTGGGTAAATATTCATTTCTGATTTGCCCGAGTAGGTGTTTTGAAACTGGTAAATGTGCATGTTGTTTGGCTCAATCACTGCTCTAAAATTACACACCACAATGTTTCTTAACAACCCACAGTAGCAGGCCCATTTAAAAAGTGAAAGAAAGGAAAACTTCTGCTTCACAACTTTCATAGTGAGCCTAAAACATTCATAAATGTAGTTTCAATTCTAAGGTGCTTGAGGAATATCAACTTAATGTATGTGGATTGATCAATACAGACATAATCAAAATTTTTTTAATAATGCATTGTGACAGTGATAAAATGAGTTTCAGCTCTTTGTTCAGCTGTTTGGAACAATTTCTGTTTATAAAAAAAATACTTACTTTACTTTACTAAACTTACTTTACCTGTTCAGCAATAGTGTGAGTTAATACTGGACTAAAATTCATCAGGTGGACACAAACGCGCCAAAAAAACTAATCAATAAATGTAGGTTTAACATTACTGCGTGAGCGCAGTGTGTTATAATTTTAAAGTGTCTTAGTCAAGTATTATCTAACTAAGTGTATCTGTGTGGACTGCAGCTTTTTAAAAACACACTCCTGGGTTGTGTGAGTCATGAATGGGAATGAGATGAATGAGATCACTGCTCATTAGCTGCCTCTGTCTATATGTACAGCTGTCATGTATACCCAAACACACCTCGGCTTGTTACCTAATCCTTTCTGTGGGCTAGAGAAGACCGTCGCTGCAAAAATGTACCGCCTCACACACACGCACGCCCATGCAAGCACATATGCTTTCATATGCAAACACATGTTGTCGCACAAAGCTTGGAGCTGGAACACATGTTAGAACAGGATGGACAATGGCTCTGGGGAAAAAATGTCAAACAAGCACACAAATGCAAATTCACAGTGCAGTTATACACATATTTTGACATTGTTCTCAGGTGTGTTCTGACCTCGAGCATCATTGGGCTAAATGTTGCTAAATGCTGATGCTAGAGGTGTGTATTTCTGACTGGGTACGCCGCTCGTCCGTGCCCTCGGCCATCCTGCCGAGCCCTGGGCATATGCTCAGACAGGGTGTGGACGGCATTAGTTGTGCGTTGATTGTTGTGTTTCTTAGTGAGACGTGGGGCGTGTGTGTGTTCGGTGCCAGACCGGCTGAGGTGTGGACGCGGGTGGTAAAACTACCTACACGTGCATCCACCCTGCCATTATTTCTTCTTCTCTGCCTCCCAGACAGCACATTAAGAAAAATTTTCACTCCCAGATTCTATCATCTCTTTCTCTCCTTCACTTTTCTCTTCTACCTGTTACGCCATGAGTAGACTTCCTCTGCAATAACTGTCAACCTGACCACAGTCTCCCCTGCTTCCTCTCACCTCTTCTCTTACCGCCCCACCCCCATCTAACTTGCTTCTCCTTTTACTATCCCATCTGTTATTAACCACTTCTGTATCGCAATGCATCTGCTGTGGTTACCCTATATGGTTTCCATGGTGACTGAGGGAGCTGGTGTAAGAGAGCATGACCAGCTGATGAGAACTGAACCTGGGGTCACAAATTTTCCTGGAACTGATGGTGTCCCAAGAGCTTGCACCACTAACCAAAACCCGTCTGTGGTGTGTAGAGTCTAGACTGGGCCTGGCCTAAAATAGGGAACTTTGACTTAGTGCACGTATCAATATGAACGGACATGATAAACACACAAACAACTGAACGCGGAAACGCACGGATGGGGTTGTTCTAGTGGTCAATGACGCACTTGTTGATTTAGGAAAAAAAAAAAAAAGAGAGAGACGTGGAGACAGACCTCTCGTAGGCAGGTGTAGATGGGACACACCAGCACCCTGAATGGCTCCCCGGAGCTGCTCCTCATGGTACCAAACACCTCACACAAGAAGGTGATGAAACCTAACCACCTCTCCACGTCTGACTGCTGGAGCTCCTCTCGACGGGCAAAGTCTTTCTGTGGGGGACCCAAAAAAAAAAAAAAAAAAACAGATTCAGATTAAGTTAGAAAAATACACAGAAACACTATAGTCTGTCCAGCTTTTGTAAGTCTGTAACACAAGTATTAAGTAGGCGGTAGGTAAGAGGATAAGCGTTTCATAAATTCATCAGCAGTGGCGGTAATCACCATTAACATCTTTGCTATCTCTCTGATGGGAGTTTTTGTAGGTGGCACACGTATTAACATCACGGCTTAAAGTACTTAAAGCCAAAAAGCAGTTGAACAACACATTAAACAAATTCATGGGTTTCTTTTATCTGCCAGAGGTAGATGAGAATATGTTAATTTGGTTGGAAAGTGAAGGGTAGCAAACTGTCAGTGCTTGGAAAGTGTCGGGGTTAATACGAGTTAATGCTTAATGCGCACATGTAAAGATGTTACACTGCAGGTTAACCTGAAACTTTTATTAACAGTCAGAGACTCACTCTGCTTCTCATTTTTTCCGCCTGTTACTGCGGACTGAGGTGCGAGGGGCTTAAAATATTCTCACAGGCTTGCACCGAGCAACACAGAAGGAGCAACACAAAAGACGAGCAATAACAAGGCCACACGCTCTTCTCAGCCGACCTAAACAAACAGTGACGTTCATAGGTAACAGTCTGGCTACGTTTAATCAGCAAAAAAAACTTGATCCCTCTCTTTTAATAAGCAGAGCGGTCACAGACTAATTGCCCCCATATTGAGATCCAGAGGTCTGGAAGCCACGTAGCTAATGACAGCCTTCATGAGCCCACTTGTGACATTTAAAATGTTTTAAAGCAAAAAGGCAAAATGTCAAAGACGAGGAGGGGGTCCATGCCGCCTGGGAAGTGGGAATTAAAGTGAGAAATAATAGAGGAGGAGGGACCACACGGTTGTGAAAAAACAGGGGTGGTGGGGCGGGTGTATAAAAAGCAGAGATATTTGGGTAAAAGGATTAAGCCAGGATTCACTACTGCTGGGTCAGGGATAAAAATATCAACATCTAAAGGAAGAGTTGTTTCAGTGGAAAAACACAAAAACAGAAGGGAGTAGAAAAAAGAAAAGAGTAGGAGTGTAGTCTAAAAGAGCTTCTGCAGTGAGAAGGGGGTAGGAGAGAAGCCAGGGGAAAGAAGGAGACGTGGGTAGGTGGTAGGTGGGTTAAAATTTAACCTTTAACGCCATCTCAAGACAGCTCGTGTTGTTTGCCTACTTCCACACTCTCTGCCGCTCTGGCGAGGTTGTCTGAGGGGCGAAGGGGAGGAGTGTGGTTAGAAAGATAGAGAGAGAGGAAGGGAGGCGAAGTATGCATGGAGAATTAGCGAGGCACTGGCCCGTGCCGTTCTGGGTGAGGGGAGGCGATAAGACGGGGGAGCGCGGTAATAGAGAGCTCATGAGGGACGAGGAGGTGGGAGAGAGAGGCAGTGAAATATACAGCGGCTGAAAGGATGTTTTCATCATGGGCGCAAGACCGGAACTGTGCAGTTACGTGAAGGGATGGAGGCTCTCTCCCTCTCCCCCATTGGGTATTTAAATTCACTTCTTTGCCCACCAACATTTACATCACACACAGTTGGCTTCCACCTGAAAGTGCTTTCCCATAAATCTAAGGTTGAGTGAACTACTGAAGTTACAGAGAGGATTTTGTTAAACATACAGTTTAAAAACCGACTGATCTGAAAAAAGTCATGCTTAAAATAACCTTTAAAAGGGCATTTTGGGAGCATTTTTTAACATTAACTTGTGTATTTATGTATGTATTTATTTATATTTGACTAGGAGGGGATTGAAAAACAAAACAATACTTTTATCCATAGTTTTGTTTTTAATCCAAAAGATAAGATTCCTCAAAGTGAAGGTAATTTTTTGGGTTATACTATTCACCATTTAGTCTATAAATGTCATAAAAAAGTGGAAAATACCATTCACAGCCCAAGGTTGGGTTCTTTAAATTGACTGTTTTTTTTCCTACTAACAGCCAAAAGCCAAATATATTTAATTTTCAAAATCCTTACATTTAAAAACAAGAGCATGTTTGATCTTTATGCACACTAAATAATTTAAAGGATTCAGTATCAAAAGCATTTCTGTCAAATGCCTTTCAGGACTAATTGTGACTTTACTGTGAATCACCTGTTGCTGATAGCTTACTTATGGTCTAATAATCCCCAAAGTGCATAAAACTATTTCCGATTCAAAACCGAAACAAACAAGATCTACTGAGATTCAAAACAGCGGCGCTGCACAGATGGGGAGTAGAGACAGTCATATCACACTGTTCATTTTTTAACCATGGTGTAGCTGCTCTGTCGGCTCATTATCGAGACGGCGGCTTATTGCTCAATCAGTAGACAAGTAGTGTGACCAGTTGCCTGCAGCAACAAAGCAGTGGTGAAAGACATACTCAGACCTTTTACTTCAGTAAATGCAGAAATACCACAATAAGAAAGTAACAAAACCTCTCTGGTGGAAGCAAGATTGCTACTAATCTATCTCTATCTAAATACCGATGGAAAATACTGAAGATTAAAATTAGGAAAGCTCAAAGCAGTTCAGGAATTTTCTCCACTGTTGCACGTGCGACTGACCCGATTCCCCGTCAGCGCTCTCACCTGCAGCATGTTGAGGAGCAGCGATCTGAACTTGGTCCCCTCCACCATGAACAGCGCCATCTTGTCGCAGAGCTTGGCGGCCGTTGCGGCGAAGCTCCTGTCCGACACGGCCTTGGAGTAGATCGTGCTGACCACCTGAGCCAGGGTTTCCTCGGACCGCGCCGAGCACTGTGCCTCCTCCATGAACGAGGCCAGCTGCTGCTCTACACCGCTGCTGTTGCTCCTCATGCTGTTGAGAAGGTCCACCAGCCGGTCCATGCTCTGCGACCCAGAGCCTGATGCCTCCACACGTGCCTCCTCCTGAGGTGGGAGATGGAAGAGGACGTGAGTGGTGGTGTATTATTCACTTTTAACATAGACTACAACCCAGGAGGTCTTTTTAGTGCTTCAGGAAAAATGAATGCTCTGAGCTAATTTGTCACACTTACTATGATGACGTCAATTACGCTTAAGAAAAGTGTTAGGAATGTGTATATTTCATAGTTTTTAGGGTGGCTTTACATTCCTTATGGGATATTTAAAAAACATTTTTTTTAATTAATTCAGATTATTGATTGAGCTACTCTAAAATATTTCCTTGCAACTCTGGGCAACTGCAGAAGTACCCCTAGTGGTGCAAGGTTGGGAACCATCTTGCTAATGTATGCATGGCAACTGGCACTAGTGTCATGTTAATGACGCATGACACAAACAACATGACTCAAAACCCAACCTGTTTGTGATGATAGACTTAATTTTGAGGTCCAGTGTGTGAGTTAAATTGTAGAATGAAAATTAAATTTTTTGCTCACATTCATCACCCTAATCGAGCAAAAGCTGGCTGTTCGGCTGGATTTATTGATTCACTGGTGTCTTATTAATTCCTGCCTTGCTGCCTGCTGGATAGTCCTGTGCTGTCAAATCAAACCACCCTTGGTGATAATGAGTTAGCTGCAGAAACAGGAAGCTGAGAGCAGCAGCACCGTCGGCTGACTTGCCTGTTTAGTGCGCACAGTGGAAAACATAAAAAACAGTTAAGCTAATGCTCCTTTAGTTTATTCACCTCCTTTTGTGAAAATGTATACTCTCCTCCCTGCCTGTCTGGGTGTGTCAATGCGAATGCCAAATAACCAAGTAGAGAAATGAATGAAGAAAGGCAATTTAAGAAAAGTCTGTGCGTCTACATGTCTATGTATTAATGACAGTGAATGTATGTGCGTGGACATAATGAAAGCAATTATAAGACTAAATGTTACTCTGTGTGTGTGTGTGTGTGTGTGTACACATGCACATTAGTCCTGATTGCCTTAATATGGACTGACAGGCTTTAAGCAGCTTTTCCGTACCTTGTCCTTTAGTCTCCTCCTCAGCCTCTCCTTTGACGACTGCAGCAAGCTGATTTTGGGCTGCTCCGACTGGCCCTCGCTTGCCTTTCCATTTCCTGGTGGGTTGGGAGATTCTTTGTGAGCTGTCAGACATGGGAAAGCGTTTGTACTGGGCTCTAACTCAAACTTGGGCGATTCATTGGGACTCTTACTGTCTTGAGATGGTCTGATCTGCTCGTCGCCCGGTTTTACATTCTCAGTCTCTCTGTCTTTGGTTGTTCTCAGGGGCATTCCTTTGTCGCCTGTAGCATTTGTCTGTCCGTGCCCCTGACCTTTCTGATTGTGGTGCCAACGCCGGTTCTGGCTATATCCGTGGTGTGGGGGTCCTCCTTGACGCTGCCCATGTCCTCCTTGATACTGGCGAGGTGGCCGACCGGCGCTACTGTTTCTGTTATCTCCCAGTTCTGTTAGATTCTGCTGCTGTTGGTTTGGACTCTGTTGTTGTTGTTGGGTCTGATCCCTCTGGTGCTGTGGTGACTGTTGCTGTATCAGCTGAGGTTGGTTCTTGCCGCCTCCTCCTCCTCCTCCCTGAGGCCGCTGCTGTCTCCTGGAACGAGAGCAGGTTTCAGTTAGCTTCATTGTGATGTAGCAGCAGCTGGCTTGCACCTTAAACTCCTCTGCTGACCACCTCTCTGTGTCACACTGGCACCATGATGGTCTACAGCCTCCTCCCTGCCCCTCTGCCCCACCCCCTATAACTTCTTATCTAGTCAGTGACAGTGCTCTTCCATAAATACTACTATGACAACCCACAACAAACCTCAAACATTAAACTGTCACCTGCTGGTACAATCCTTGAGTAACTACAAAT
Organism: Scortum barcoo; assembly: GCA_023238725.1. NCBI lineage: Eukaryota > Metazoa > Chordata > Actinopteri > Centrarchiformes > Terapontidae > Scortum > Scortum barcoo. Next base: position 14,505,287 of record CM041545.1, read on the forward strand.
TCAAAAGCCCAATGACTGCTTACATGTGGATGCACAGTGTGTCTGTGGTTTCCTGTCCTGCATAGTTCTGTCCTGTTGCTGCACTGGCTCCAGGCTTGACAAGCCGCTGACATATGGTCCAGGGGATTAGTCACCCTGGCACCCAGGAGGCAACCTATTATCTGCCTGAGCCTGTGAACTCGCAAAAAACCTCAACTCGCAGCAGCTAGCACACCTTTCACCTTTCTGTTCAGCTTCAACTCTGTAAGCGCTTTTAACACTGTGAAACTGTGCAGGCTGTGTCTAATAAACGCCGCATACGGAAATTACTAACTTAAACAAATAATGGGTATTTGGACCTTGACATAGTGAAGTATATAATTAATCAGAGATAAATTGTCAGTCAAGGTTAGTGAATCAGAAGGTTTCAGGATTCAGATATCACCACTCTATTTTTTTCTGTGCTTGAGAGAAGATGCTATTTTTAATGCATTACCAGACAAATGTATTCAGTGAAACGGACCAACAAAAAAACACACCAATGCACTCACAAATCATAGCATAAATGTAGACATTAAGTGGTAGTGTATGTTGACAGACAGATAACTGGTTAAGCCACTAAATGAATCACAATAAATAACATGAACTATCAAAAACCAGGAAAAAAAAAATCCAGGCTTTATGTTTGAAATTGATAGCCAGTCACAGCGTTTGTATCAGAATCGGAAAGTATGTTGTGTTGGGAGAGAGAGATTTTGACCATTGGGTCTGAACATATAGAGTACTTGACTGAAACACAGAGCATGCACACACAAACGTATGAACACAAACAAACCCGTTTCCACACATACTGTGCATTACTTTAAGGTCCACAGAGAGTGAGGCTAATAGAAAATGCACAAATTATTGATGATTTAATAAACTAAAAGCATAATATCAAGCAATAAATCATGATTATAATAATAACAATTTAAGCATGGCGTGTATCGTACATATACTGCAGCACAAGTAATTATATGAGGTGGATCTACAGACAAAATAATGACCGCTACAGACAAATGAAAAATAATAATAAGTGACTCCTTTTGCATATATTCAGCTGGAGGTCTTTGGAGCATTTTGTACAGAGTTCCTTGCCGTCCAGCTTTTCTCCTCTTTTGAATAGAAGGGACAAGGCTAAACTAACAGAGGTACAAAAACAAGATGCACAAAAACTAAATCTGTGACATCCAGCGGGCTGTGTAAACCTTGTGTAGGCTGGATCGACAAGAAAAGAAAGGAAATTTTCGCACAAGTTGCACAAGTTTATCAATGCCAGTGTGGCTTTCATGGCTCCACACAAAAGCCTTTCCTTGCACTTTTAAACTTTGCAAACCTTCAGCAGCTTGATATTTGGACCAAAACGTGTATACTCAATTGAAAACCAGACATTTATGCAGCTGCGTTACAAAAGCTCATAAATTATTCTAAGAGCACTCTGTGGCACCATCGTACTCAAAAGTTAAGTTTCACAAACTCCTTTATAAAAATGTTCCGCTATGAAAAAATTAAAGAACAACCTTGTAAATGTTTTTTGAGCTTAAAAAGAACTCTAATGTATTCCAGTAGGCATGTCATAGAAGTGTTGGTGGATGGACTACAGCACAGATGGCAGAGATAATGGATTTTATTGGAGAAATAAAAAAGAATATTGGATGTGGGTGAGAAAAAGAACTAGGAGATCTAAGTGTGACCAGCCTATGTTTTACACTGTAAAACTTAAATTATTAGTACAGGCTTTTATTTGCTTCAATCACTGAATGCAAGTTGTCTATATCTGGGACAGGCCTTTGTTTCCTTTTGCAGTATAGAGAAAAAGAACAAGTGTAAATAATGCTTTTATAAAAGAGATTCTATGTCAAAATGCCAGTAAGCTACCACTTTTATTTTGTAGACAGCAAGGTAATAAAAACAACCATACCAACAACGTGGTGCGTGACAAAGATTCTTTTCTTTTGATCTGTGGACCATTACGAACTCAAGGAGTGTTGGATTAGATTACTTCACTTAATATGTTACCAGCACTTATTGACAAATGTTGTATTTCAGTAAAAAAAAAAAAAATTGCATTATGAGAAATATTACAAATGAAGATTCTTCAAGTAGGTGCTATTTTCCCGGTCTGGTCTAGAGGTGATCGTCAGCTGTTTCCACTGATTGGAGAAACAGTCGACTAATCAGAGCTTAGTAGGCGGGATCAAGAATGATGACAGTCTTCCTATATTGCTAGGTTCTATGGTTTAAGATATCTACCTTCTAATATCTAACTTTACAGTAAATAAATAATTATTTTTATTATGTAAAAGTAATTTAACTACTCCTAACAACCTGTTTTTCATAGACTTGAGTAAACAATCAGCAGATTAATTGCTAATGAAAATATGACTATGAAGCCCTGGTTGGGTTGTCTTTAAACTGTCATCTGTCTGTCTATATAAATGCGTGTGCACTGGAGGCAGCAGAGAAACTGAACATGTCCAAGTTTATTTAGTGATTTTTGTGTGTGTGTGTGTTTGTGTGTGTTCATTTGCTTTATGTGCCGCCTGGCCCTTCTGCTCCACTCTCTCGGGGAGGTTGAGAGACAGTTCATCTTCAGTCTGCCTTCCAACTCTATGCAAATATTCTCATTCTTAGTCATGTGTTCATCCGTCCGAGTTTTTAATCGCATGGCTAAACAAAGCTCATCCTCTTGTCAGGCAACTCCCATCAGCATCCTTCACCATCCTTTTCTAACAGCAAATTTTTAATTACCACATAGCTTCTTTTCAAGGTTTTAATTTTTTTTAAACCAGTGTTTTACCTAATCTTAAAATGTATCATAGCTTAACGCTGACTGACAGAAATAGTGAGATCTCATTAAATATGACTGCAGAGTGAGATTTCATAATCTTTTGCAAAGTCGTAGACTGCTCAGAGATACCCAGAGTTTCTCTGTTAAACGCACACATCAACTCATCTGGTGATTAATTTGATCTCTACACTCGCTGTTAGTTTAGGCTCAGCTCTAATAAGCCCTTCTCCTGATCTACTGGTGATGCAGGGAGGTGAAAGGGAGACAGTAATAAAATGTTAATCATATTTAATGACTGTGAGCTCTGCAGAAGCTTGAGTGTTCCTCGGACTGACTGTCCAGGGAGATGTTTGCATTAAGGATAAGTGATGGGGCCGCTGATGAAATTTCATCTCACAAATACCTTGTTACTTAGAAACAGGTCGTCTCTGGCGCGAACAATCATCTGATCATATGAGAAACTGCTATTTCTGTGTATTTATCAGATTTAATATTGCCTGGCTGGGTGGGCCTTTTTAAAAAAAAAAAAAAAAAAACATTCCCTCATGTTATGTCATTCTCCTTTATGGCTAATGAAAAAAATTAAACAAGAAAAAGCACATTTATTCCTGTCTCACCAATTATGAGCTGACCTTTAGAGGTTTTGTCAAGTGGAACAAATCAGATCTGGAATCAGGATCAAATCAGGATCTGGCTGATGTTGTCACTAACCTGGCTGAGACTTGTCGCTTCCCCCCGGGGCCAGAAGGCAGAAGTACGGTTAACTGGTCTCGGGTGAACTGATCAACAACTCTAAAAGCAGGAGAGGAGGGTATGCCACAATGCAGGTGATTGGAAAGAAGAGAGACGAGGGGTAGATGAAGAGTGAAATTAAAGATGCAGGAAAAAAATGTAGAAAACGGCGGGAGGTTTTGTGTAGAAGGAAACGAGAGATATAAAAGATAAAGAGGGGGTAGAAAAGCAGTGAAGCAAAGAGGGAAACAAACAAAAAAAACTACAGGTTCATACTACGTCATTGAAACAACATGCATAGAACTACAGGAAGTGGTAACTAAAAAAGATGAAATGAATTGGCAGATATGATCATAGGAGAAGGTGGGATACTGAAGATCGATCATGGCTGTTGCCGTGGACGTATGTGGATGGAAAAGTCGTGGACTCATTGGACCATTGGTTGACCCAGACTAACAAATCGATTGGCCCTGGGGTGGGGGTGGGGGGTGGGGGTGGGGAAGCCTGCAGGCTAGACAGTCAATAACACGGCAAGAGCTCCATACGGGCCACAACACGCTGGTTTAATGGACTGTGGGGAGACAGGTTTTGGCTGCCCGACTGAACATTTGCATTTCTCTTCACACTGTTTTAAGATTCAAACTGAAAGTGGAGGAACGTGCTGAACATGTGTGCGTACATGCACGTACAAACTGGAGATTACAGTCAATAACTTTGAGTCACCGTGGGTGGAAGATATAAGCAGAAAAGCAGGCAGGTCATAGTAGGTGCAGAAAAACAAGCACTGCTGTGGATAGTTACTTGAGTGCACAAATGTACACACACACACACACAGACAGAAGACGTCATCTTGATCGTAAAACGGATCTGAATTGGTGCTCCATGTGGTGACATTTAGTGGCACACAAACACAGTGAAGTACTCTTAACACAGCAGCTAAAATGATGTTTAAGTGTATGTTGGTTCAGCTTATCACTTTATAACAACGCGTGAAAACCAAACGATCAACCAGGCAGGTAGGCTCAGCGTTTAGTATTTAAAATCATCTTTTTGTTTTTTCAAACTGCAAGACAGACAAAACGAAAATGTGTAAAAACTCTTCAATAATGAAGAGATCATCTAAAAGGGACAAAAAGGGACAAAGAAGGAGCATATTAGCGCCTTCTTTCCCTTTTTTTTCTGTTTTGGAGCCGAGAGCAGTAAGCAGCACATTCCAGTAAATCACAACTAATTTCAGCCCTGCTTGACGTGCATACTAAAGTAGAAACACATGCACTACCTCCCCTTTCTGTTCCTTCCTGCCACAGCCAGCCTACACTTTTCCTTCACTCAATCTTACAGTCTCCGTTTCTCTTTCTTGTGCTTTATTCGATACAACACTCACGCTTTGCACATACAGTCAAATGATCAATATTTATCTCCACATTTCATCGTTGGCTCCCGACAGGTTCTGACTTTCTTTACTTCAAGCAGCTGTGTTGATACATGACATAGAAAACAACACAAAATACAACACAAATACAACATTATCTGTGTGGTTTCTCAATGAAATGAATATTTATACCCACAGGCTACTGTGTGTTCAGTCCGGAAACTCCAGACAATGTCGACGCAAGAGAATTAGCACGTCTGATAGACAAACATACAGTTAATGTGTTTTATGAGCAAACATGCTATGCTTCATAAAGGAGTAATGACAGCTGTGGAGGCCATTTCCTGTGTCAGCTCTACAGTAACTCCACACTTTCATACCAAGCCTTTCATACTAGCAGGTTCGCTTGGACAGTCGTGATTACCCTCTCACATCACATTTATATTTTTCTGGGTTCTGTAAGTGTGCATAAAAGCCTTCCTGACTACCAATTATGTTAGTGCTCCACCTTACCTTGTTTATAAACTCTGTGCCACAGGATGCCTCTGGCTACAAAGAACATAATAAGAAGTCATTTATTCCACAGGCGATGGGGCGGGCTCAACTTGTACAGACTCCATTTTAATCTTTTTTTTACCTAAGGTCTTATTTTGTGTATATTGATCTCTATTACTAAGAGCATTCATACTGTCAGTGTTGTTCGCTGTGTTGTTCCTCCACTTTATCTGAAAGTCTGCTTATAGAGTTGTACTGATCTTCTACCTCCAATCTACTTTCATGTTCTTTATCTCCCACCCTCTTTCTGCTTTCTTCATCTCTGCAGTCCTAATACATTTAGCTAACCAGTACAATGCCTCTCTCTGGTTTAAGGAGGTTAATAGGCTTTTCTCAGGCTGTGTGCTACTACATAAAATAACCACATAAGAGATGAATGCTAATAGGATGCTGGCTTCTTGGTCCGTATCAAAACCTTCAACGGCATGCACTCGCCACTGGAGCAGGTAAACACATTTTTAGTCCAAGTGCTCAAATGGTCGCCACTAAAATGTAATTGAGCAAAACTAATATACATTTTAATGATATTGCCTTAATCACAGGTTGAAACACAAACTGTAAAGCACTGAGAAAGTGTGCTTGGAAGTGTCAAAGAAAACAACATTACGGTCTCTTGTTAATATTTCCATTTCACAAAACAAATTGATTTGAAACCCAAGCAAACTGCTGGTGCTCCAAGTTTATATTTTTGTTCTTTTCTTTGTGTCAGGCCTGCACTGCGCCCATCGCACATAAACACAATAGCTCTGGACAGAACCAGTTATTCTCTGTACTTAAAAACAAGGATGAAAGTGCTTTTGTCAATTTGGTATAGCTAAAATTTCCTCTATTCAGCTACAAGTACAACCCAAATATTTTCTCTTTGCCTGTCTCTTAGCAACTGAAGAGCAGTTTTCCAGTGACATCAGGGCAGGGAGCGAGAGAACGAGAGATGTGTGTGTGTGTGTGTGTTTTTTTTCTTCTCTCTCTTAAGGACCTGGTTTCAATGAAGTCCGACTCGGGCAAAATTAGATTTCAGAGTGTGTACAATTGGAGCAGATGTGCCAGTATGAAATTTGGTGCCAGAGTGGCAGAGTTTTGGGACAGGACAATAGGTTAAATGCTGCAAAACATGACACATAAACATAATCAGGAGAAGAAAGCTTGAGTATTGTGGGCAAACATGGGTGACTGAATAACTTGTCCAAAATTTTGTTGAGTGACCTATTAAACGGGAAAAAACCTTAAATGTCTCTGCAATGTTTTTTCTTCTTCCTGTCTGCAGTGAAGTGTGGAGCCTGCATTCCTGTCTTGACATTGCTTTGGCTCGGGGAGAGATGTTAAGGCTATAAGACTGGCTGTGCACTGACATCTGACATCAACAGAAAAAAACACCCCTTCTCACTGAGCATGTGCGCGTGTGTGTGTGTGCGCGTGCGTGTAATTACCGTCGGTCGTTCCTCCTGCGTCGGAAGAGCTTTTTGGTGTGTGCGATCTCTGCCTCATTAGGAAGGGGTGGGAAGACCTGTTAGAGATAAATCATAGATTAAAAGACAGCTGTTGTCAAGAGCAGGGGTACAGATCACTTTGTGGAAAGTATCTACTGAATTCATAACCACTGTGCAAGTAAAAGTACACCAAGTGCCTGCTTTTCTAATAAAACAGACAAATGATCTCCCTTGTCTTTAGGAGACTGTTACGAAAATGTGAACATTTCTATGCTTAAACAAAATTGTGTTTCATTTCATTCCATGTTATTTATGCAAATGAACAAGCTACATTAAATCAGGAGTGGTATTTCTGTATATCTCCATGGAATTAATACACGTGTTTTGATACGCAAGTCTGTCTATTGCTCAAAATGTCCTTAAAGTCCTCGTATAAGAGACTGTATGAAAACATCTTCATGTCTAACAGGTGTCAAACATCCTGCTCCATTACAGAAGACTGCACTATTACTATGGCCACTAAGAAACGTCGATTCTGATTGGCCTGTAGGTGTGGATTAACTTGAATAGTATAAGTAGGACAACTATTACACAGATGTTCAGCTGTGTCCGAAATCACACTCTGATTCAATCATTCATTCCTCCAGATATGACAAGACAAGTCATTTTTATTTATATAGCCCGATATCACAAATCACCTCAAGGGGCTGTACAGTCTGTACAAGATGTGACACCTTCTGTCCTTAGACCCTCAACGGTGAACACAACGGGAATTTTAGTAAAAATGCTGGGCATTGCATTGTGGGATTGTTAGCATAACGTGGACATACCATAGATGATACTTTTTTCATTTTTACATTGCAGGACTGTATGAATTTGCAAAGTGGTGGTCTGTGTAGGTGCAGTTGTGTAAAGTACAAAAGCACATAGAGAAGTGGAACATATATTAGCAGGTGATTAATACATACTCTCTCAGCCAGTCATGTCACTTACGCATTTCAACAATAACACATGAAACACGGCTTTTGTTAAAAAAAGGAAAGTTAGAAAGAAAGCAGTTACAGAGGATTGTTGTTGTAATCTGACGTTATAACCGACAGTTTGGTGTGTGTTGAAGAGGACAGTGTTATTCTGGAGCAGCCTGGTGTCATCTGAACATGATTAATTAAAGTAAACACAGTGGACACGTCTCAAATCAGAAATTTGTCAACGCATCTGTCCTGCTGTGTTCAGATGGTTGCAGATTTAATGAACTGAAGGAGAAACTTTTCATAAAGCAGCTGTACACAACACATACTGTAAGAATTACTCTTACTCAATTTAAAATGCAGACGGCTTTAAATAGATTAAATGTTACTTTTGGATTCATCTACTGGTTGCAAAGTGTTGAATTAAAATAGTTTATCTACATTTTAAGCATAATTCTGTCCAATATTTTCCTTAGCACAAAGTGTAGGACTCAACAGGAATCCAAATACGACACAAAGAGACAAAGCAAACAGTCAGAATGCTGCTGCGGTGGTCCCTGCGCCAACAGACAAAGTTACATTTACTAAGTTAATGCAAAAATAAAAAAGTTAAGTGAAGACAGAAACAAGGAGACTTGGCTAATGAGTTTTGAGCTTTGTGTAACCATTAAAACAAAATATAGCTTCTCAGTGAGGGTCACACAAACTGAATGAAAGGAGGGTAAAAATAGAGGACTTGAGACAAAGACTGCACAGAAAGAAGAAAGAGAAGTTATATGGAAGAATGTGACACAGAAAGAGATAGTGGGTAGGGTTTGCAACTAATGCTTATTATTTATTTATCTAAAAACTCCTGGCACAGCTGTGTGAACAGGTTATTATCCCTTAGATACAGTTCACTTCCTGTGAAAAGGAAATAAGACCATATATCATCCATTAAACATCAGAGCTGTCAGTCAAACAGCCCCCCCTCCCAATCACTGTGCACTGCTGTTACCATGGTTACAGGTGGCCTAGGACCAGCGCACATGATATATACATATAGTATGGAATAATGGTAGGATGGTGTCATGAAAGGACGGGTGCATAAGCGTGTGTGTGTGTGTATGTATGTGTGTGCGCTGTGCAATGGATAGTTGCTGGCTGATGCAAAGGGCAAAAAAATTCCTCAAATACTCAACTCTAGCATTGTGCAACAAGCTGACCGCAGCCCGCACAGGAACCAAAGAGGGTGATCTCAACTTGTCTCATGAGCAGTGAAAACATTACCTAACTCCATTACCATATAGTGACATAATTGTCCTCTTTCTATTAAAGCAGTCACAATATATATTTGGATTATTATTCTTCTATCATTAATCTTTTTATACGCACACAAATCTCATTCCTCTTCAACTGGACAATGTTTTCTCCTTTTTTTTTTTTTCTTTGTTATTACATTTTTGGTTTCCATTGGTAGAGAAGTAGCAAGAGGTTGTGGTGGAAGTCCCCGAGGCTTGCAGTTAAATATAGGAAAGAAAGAAGAAAAAGAGCTATGGCAAGTTATAGGGAACTGTTATATCGTGCTGTCATGGCTTGAGGCAGTCTTTTACATCCAAAAGGACAGCATTCATGTGTACATATAGACCATACCAGCACAGCATCATCACAAACACAAACTTGAGTGAAATTCTGCTAACATTTTGGTGTGCAGCGTATTTCCCCTTCTTCACAAACATACTGCGCATTCAGACTTGGGAGAAAAACATAAGATATTCAAATGAGTTTGAGAGAGAGAGCTTGATATTTGACACCTAACCTACTTCTCTCTTAGAGAGGCTGCAGGGGATTGTTGGGTTGTGATTGAATCCAGATGTGAGAGGCAGAGAGTGTGCATGGGGGGGGTGGATGGATGAGGGCAATGCGTTTGTGTGGCACAGTGGTATCCTGAAAACTGTTCATTGGTATAAAACTTTACTCTCACAAGAGCGATTTAAAAGACTTCACATACAAAAAGCGTTAATATTCTGCTTCTTTCCAGACTTCGACTTCTTGCCACTGAAATGGTCTGACAGGGAGAAAAAGTAGGTGGAGGGAGAAAAAAAAAAAAAGAAACTGAGGAACTGTTGCATGTTTAGCTACTGTAGTTTTCCTCTAGGATATCATTAGCTGTAATTCTGCCTTCAAATGGTAACCAGATGACAGCAAGCACACACACACACACACACATACACACATGGTCAAATGATGCACACTACACATTTCTACTCAAATCCTTTAAGTGGTGCTCTTTGTAGTATTTTTCCATCACCATTTCACATTTTTGCTGTAAACAAAATATATATATCTGACAGCAGTGGTGCATTAGAGAACTCGACCCACAACTGTGCAAGCGCTACGTTTGTTATGCATCCAACAGAAACAGAGGAGAGGTGGTGTCTGTGCAGCTGAAAGGAGAGAGCTCTGTGTGTGTGTGTGAATATGCTATCTGCAGGTAGCAGCCAGTGCCGCGTAGATCAGAGAGAAGCGTGTGCTGTCCTGGTCCCCAGCCAGAGGACCTCTCACCTCGTGGAAGGCAGTGCAAGCCCTGTGGACGTGACAAGGATGGCGAAGGGTGGGGAAAGACCGAGAGCAGAGAGAGAGACGGAAAGAGATTCTGTCCATGGTTGTGTATATATTTCTAGGTTTGAAGTGTAGATAAGGATAAAGACTTTAAAGATTATCAGTGGACCAGCTAAAGTGTATTTTCAGTACTTTCTTACACAGGGCAACTACATTTGGGTTAATAATAGTCAAAAATGGTATTGTTGTCGGTGTGTTACTTCAGTTGCTCATGAAAATATAAAAATGTGCAAAACACTGGAGAGAAGTTAATAACACTGTGATACAATGTTACAAAACTAGAAATTATTATTATTATCTCAGTTGCAATCATTTTATCGACAATTGCATAGGCAACACCAAAATTACCTCATTATCTCTACAAAGCAATCTACCATAGATGAGTGTTTGCATGCATTTGATTGGCCGCTATTGAGCAGGATTCTGGAGGAGTCCTGAAGAACAACCACGAAGGAGATTAAGGAGCAGATCAAAGTTGTGGGAGCAGAAAAGGAAAGGGATGGATGAAGATAGCGTTAAGTAAAGAACTGGCTGACAATGATGACTTCAGATTCATAATGAGTGAATGTGAGAAAATGTTTTCATTCAGTTTTTTTAGACATCCTAAAGACAGTTTGAGATATTGTTATACTCATGAGATTAGTTAATTTGTAGATCATTGCTAATTTCTGAAGCAGGGCTAAAAAGTGAAGCAACCAGAGCCCATCCTGAAAAATGTCTGTTTTAGTTTAAATCATTCTGACATGGACCATAACAGAAAAAAAGTGATTCTGAATTACTTGTGAACCAAAACTTATCATCTTACAGAAGAAGAACAAGAACAAAAGAAAACCCAACAAATCAATATGCCGTCGAGTTAAACTTTTATAGCCCTGATTAAGGTGTGTGTTTGTGTGTGCATTGTATTACGTGCTTGGGTGTGCATGTCTGCCTTGAGAGGAAGTTGACATACCCCGTAGCATTCCTGGGAAAATCACAGGTCACTGGGAGAGGCTACCTGGGACACTAACAGAGAGGATGTGTCCTTTTTACAATCACCCGACGTAGCCATATAGCTTCCAAACCACAGCAAAACCAGTCTCCAAAACAGCTAAATTTAACAAGCTACTCCTGGTAATATCAGATATCAGGTTTTTTTCCCCCCCCAAAGGCTTTTACCAGAAGGGTCATTGACCATTGTTGACTCATTCACAACAATGATGCTGCTTTAGTGTGAAAGGGGTATAAGTAACAAGGAAGGAAAGTAAGGAAATGAGAAAAGCGAACGGGGATGGAAATGTGAAGAATAGGAACGGAGAATAACGGGTATAGAACTTTCTCTGCAATAGCACAGAAAGTGAAGTGTGTGTCTTCCTGCCCCTTCTAGTATATAACAATTCTGGTATGATGCTCATTGAGTCAGTCCATTGTTTTCTCTCGGCTTATTTATGCTGCGAGGGCCCTAGGCCAAAGGCAATAAATTTAAAACTGCCCCAGGGGTGGCATTACAGGACAGGTTGTTGAGTGCAGGGGAGAGAGAGAGCAAGTATGACAACAAGAGAGACTGTAAACACAAGATAGCAAGCACGTAACATACTTAATTTGCCCACTTACAAAGCCAAAATAAGTAATCTGGCATTGTCATTGATATGGCCTCAGTATTTCTCTTGTTCACATCTATATTAAAGTTGTGTTCTTTATATGTGTTCAACTGTTAGTATTTTTGCTGTCGTTTTGAATGCGGCTCAGTCTTTAGCAAATATTTATGGTATGCATGACTTTATTATATACTTATACATTTATTATATATTATATACTTAATGCATTTTAGTGAATTCAACCTTAAGTTACACTCTTTGGTTTGTGTCCAATAGTGACACAATATCAGTTTATCCTTTGTTCATAATGATTTATATTAATCGATCAAAGACATAAAAGAAATGAGCAACACTTCCCTGAGAATATGCAACAGGAAGTGCTACGCCATTTGATATTGGCACTGACGCGCTGCTGTCCCGATCCTAGATATGTCCGGCGTCTCAGCTCTCCCTCATGTGACAAATCAAGTTAACATTTTTGGATTCCTCAAATTTTTTTTCTGTAAAATCCCTGTGTCGGTGGATTTGCAGGATGTTTCATGATCCCTGCTTTAGGCCTTTTTATGTAACTTACTCCGCAGCTGATGCCTGCCAGCAGTATCAAAAGAAGAGATTTAAAGCTGCCACAGTCGGGTATGGTGGATGATCGGTGATGAGAGGCAAAGATGTGAGGTCCTGACATCCATGTCTCATTTAATAAGTGATCTGAGGCCAGGGCCATAGCAGAGCACAGACAGAGAGACAGGTACATCAAAGAACCTGTGGTGGTGGAAGGGGGGTGGGTCTAGCTACAGGAGAATATGGAGCCATTGTGGGATCAAAGTGTCAGAGGAAAAAGAGGGGGGGGGAAAAACTGCAGTACTCTATACAAATGTAATCATGCAACAACCACTGCTGCAGCAGCAAGTTTCACGTGCTTACAGCTCTCTGAATGATGGGAAAAAACAAAAACTTCAATCATATGCGCTCTCTGTGCTACCTTACACTGGCAGTCACCTCATCCTCTGTGTGTGTGTGTGTGTGTGTGTGTGTGTCTGGGGTCTAGTTTGCATTAAATTTGCGAAGACCACACAACAACCTCTACTGTTGTGAGGACATTTTGGCTGCTCCCAACAGAAAAACAAGCCGATTTTACTTTTTATATTGTCGCCATAAATTGACACTGTGGGCAGCACGCAGCCTATCATGAACAGGTACTGAAGATAGAAAATGAATTTAATGAAGGCCCAGGCTGGATGTTACCTCGTTTCTTGGGATTTAGCACACCAGTAATATGCCAAGTATATAAAACCAGCTCAATAATTAAAGAGAAGGAAAGAGAAAAAAGGGGACATAAAATCAAGTTGTACTCCTTTATGACCCTGCAACTTCCCATCATCAACTGTTTTACAATGTGCATTGCATTACTATACATTTGTAATAGAATAAATCTGGTTAATGTTGTTTGTGTGTGTACTTATTTACATATTCTGGCTGTCATTCAGATGTAAATTTAACAGATTGAGTCACTCATGAACTATTATTAAATTCCTTGTGGAATACGCCACAAATTTCCCAAGGTATCCTGCCTTCATGCATGTACTCAGGTCTCCAGAGTTTCTCCCATGATTGAGGCCAGAGCAGAACAGCGTGCAGTGGTGATTAAGCCAGTGCGTATGCAGTTAATAGAGTGCAGGAGCCAAGCAGCAGTAGGACTAGGGACAATAGCAGGAAGAGACCGCAGGGAGGGGGCTGTCGGTTACCATGACCCCCTGGATATTGTTCTGCTGCCCACCAACATTTGAAGGATGGAGGGGAGGAGTGAAGGACGGCATGTGAAGAGGAGGGAGGCGGACGGGGCATGATGATGGTGGTCAGAAAGAGAAAGGAAAAAGGAAATAGCAAATAGGAAGAACAAAAGAGAGACGATGTAAAAGATGATAGAAAAAGATGTGAGGGGGGACAAAACGAGCGTGTCCGAGGTGAGCAGCAGAAACACGCAATAAATGTGTGCGAGTAAATACTATGAGTGGAACGCAAGTCTCAGACAAAACTGACAGCTGACAGACAGATCGCCAAAAAAGCCCACCCCCTCACCGCCCCCCTGTGTCCCTTCTCAACCGGAGTCCTGCTCTGCAGCACGTACGCTTCCAGACAGAGGGGCCAACCAGTCTGTAATATCTCAGCTCCAGACTCCTGCTTTGTTCCCCTGTTGGACTGCTTTGTTCGCAGTCCAGAGACCGGATGTCTCCTCAGTGACTCGCCGCTTTCTCCCACTCCGCTTGGTCTCAGCCGACCCCTCTGTTCCTTCTCCCGGTGCCCTCCATTTGTGGGGGAAGTTTTTTATTTCGTCACTGAGAGTGTGGCAGCAAAGCACTTGCTTGATGTGAATCACATTGAAATGAAATTCTCTTAAGATGGACGCACAGTTATTAATGTACCTAATATACATGCATCCTGCTATACCGTGAAAACTGGTTTTACCACGGCCGTGTTTTAAGGGTGAGAGGTCATATGAGAAGATGGATGCCACTTTCATGTCAGCACACCAAATATAAAGCCATAGCAAGGCGATGGCTAGCTTAGCTTAGCATTAAGACTGCAAGCATGGGGAAACAACTTGCCTGACTCTCTAAACCTCACTAATTAAACTAAACTATTGCTGCTTTCATCAGTACAAACTGATATTTTTACCTTTCGATGGAGCCAGGCTAGCTGTTTCGCCTTGTTTCCAGTCTTTATACTAAGCTATCATTTTGAGTTTTGGACATTTAAATGTGTCCCTGATTGTGATGGAATTCTTCAGTATTTTTCTACATTTTACAAACCAAACAATAAATTAATTGATCTAGAAAATAATCATAAGAAGAAATTAGTTACAACCTTATATTAAATAACAAAAATGCTCCACCTCAACCACTTACAAGAATAAAATGCTTCTTAAACATACATGTGTGACTAATAATGCTCTAATGATATACCATACAAGTATATTATTAAGATATGCTATATACACCCACTTTCTGAATTGAGGACTTTGATAATTCATGTACATTTTTTGCGATAACACACTTTTGATAACACTTTGTGATAACATACTACTACTTTTTCTATACAGGATATTTGTTTGTAATAGAGTAATTCTAAAGTGTGGTATTGGCACTATTACTTAAGTAACTGATCTAAGTACTTGCTCCACTACTGATCTTGACAGCCAATTCATGAACTCATGGGGAGCAGCCACTCTATTTTAAGTGAGAAAAGAATTAGTACAAAATGGGTCTAAAAAGACTTGTGCGCAGCATTACCTGGCAATAAATTTGTCACAAACATGATTTAAACATATTCTCATCCAAATTAATGTCATGCCTTTAACACATACTCACAGAAAGCTGTTGATGTGTGGATGAGCAAAACGTTTGCTGGCATTATTTCACGTATAGTAAGTGTTGAGAATGCCCACATCTACCCACACACTTGCACATGAGTTGTGGCTGTCACAACAGCAAGGCTCATGCTGACATGATTGTGTTGATGAGCCAAGCAGCATGCGAGTGAGATCGAGTGTCCATGCTACAGCACTGTACAAGTCACGAGGGAGGGAATGGTGAAAGGGATATAAAAGTTTCCCTTCCGCAAGGGAGGAAAAAAACACAAAAAATATGCCAGTTTGAGTCAGGAAAAAGTTTTCAAAGCCCCTGCTCAAGAACAGAAGTCTTTCAGCGAGGCTGCCTAACAGAAATGACTCAACTGACAACTGGCTATAAAAAGATCAGTTGATTAATAAGTTTATTATCCAAAAAATTACTGTAGTGTTTGAAAATCTATGCATTTTAAAGTAATTTTACAAGTAAAAACACTAAAGATTCTTTTCCGTGGACTGTCAGATTAATAATTAAAATACTATACAGTCTATACTGTCAAAACAACAGCTTGTATTATTTCTTGTGTCTTTCTTTAGGCTTAATTGTTTTGGGAATACAGGAATATATCACTTAACTGGGAAAAATGACATTTCTTACAGTTGGAGAGCAGATAATTAATGAAAGAAAAACCCTGTAAAAAAAAAAACACAATGATAAACATTGTAATTATTTTTGATGGTGTAGATTCATAGATTCACACTAACAGTTGCCATTTCTAAAAAGGTGGACACATTGAAGGTACAGCCTGCAAACTGAGAGGATAATGGCAGGGACACATTTCACATTCTTTAAACAGTCTGAAGCTTAAAACTTTTTCACTACAAAATTGAATTCTAATTTTCATGCCTTTGCCCTGACTCATCATATCACAGTCTTCAAATTGCCTTGTGAAATAGAGGTTTTTCTGGTTTGCATATGTACACTTTTTAATGGCTGTGTACTGGTTAATTGTTCATTTATATCTTCTTAGTTACTGTATCTCTGTTTCAGTCTTTCATTTTGCTATACAAATAAGAAAAATAGTTACTTATTTAAACAATACAGTGTCCACTCTCCCTTTATATGTTTCATGTTATTCAGGATCTTTGTGATACTTGGCATGAATCCACAGATCAAATACTTGCTCTCTGACCTCTGGATGCTTCTGTCATTACACCCCGACACTGGACGTGAAGGCGGGTTTTTGTATGTGCAGGTCGACATTCCAGAGAGGCCAGTGGAGGTGCAGCAGAATCGGAGGGCAAAAGGAGGAAGCCCTTTCTCACCGAGCTGCTCACACACCCCCACACATACACACACACTCAAGCGAGATGTTTTCCACATCCCAGAGCTATTTGTAAGTCTATTCTGGCTCCTGGAAAGAGGAAGTGAATGCTGGCACGAAGTGTGGAACGTAGATGGGGACTTTGGATGATGGTAGCCCTGATATACAGTAGCTGGAGGTGATGACTGGGGAAAAGAGACGTGCTATTGTAGTTGCTTAGTTACTCAGATTATGAATGTGCACAAGTTAGATGATCATGATATTCAAACTCAGAGGATACTTAAAGAAGAAAGTAGGGTTTTTACTGTTATATTATTATAGATAACATTACTAGGTTAATGCTGATGCATCAGTGTGTATTTTATTAACATTTTACTCCTGTAGCTCATCAAGGTGGTGCAGTTAAAACTACTTTACTCTACTTTAGCTCAGTTGTTACCAACCTGAAGTAAATCTGAGATGACTGATGGAGTACATACATATACATATTTATATTCTTTTTTTCTGATCTCTCTTATAATCTTTGGTGAAATATTGGATCATTTGACTGATTGTGGCCTGGAACATCTCATCGAGTTCATATTTATTTTAAAAGTTTACCTTTATATGCAACCAAGTGAGTAGTTTAGAGGGGAGACATCTCTGTGGTGGACAGCCAGTCATGTGTTTTAATAGCAACAAATAGAATTCCCCTGCCACATAATAGTGTTCGGGTTATTTCCAGTAAGGAGGATGGATATGTTCATATAACAAAACCGAAAGTGCCAGTAGAAAGAGGAGATCCTCACAGCCGTACAATAAACAGACTCACTGTCAGTACGTAGCAGCAAACTATGGTACAAACCTTTTCTGACACAAACCACACACAGATATCATAAATTCTATGGCATGTTCTGTATTGGTTTGAAGTGTGATTTATGTGATTTCTGCCCTGATCTGAGTCACTGACCACAGCCTCTCCCTATACAGAGAGTCTATTCTAATACTACTAAATTCTTGTATAGTGCACATATAATAAAAATGCAGTAACAGTGTACCTATGATAACAGACACTTTTAAGGGTAAAACAAAAAAAGATGTAAAATGCAGTTCATGTTTTATCCTTTTGATACGGATACTGGTTACAATTCAGCTATGAAACTTAAGACTTTGAGAAAACACAAAAACAGAACTTCTGGAGATGGTCCACAGTCTTGATTGCAAACCACTCGACTCCAGTTCAGCTGAAGTTTACAATGATTGTGGTTTGAGTGGTTTATGTTACAGTGTGGTCTCTCTACTGGCTCTGAAAGTAGAAAATGGAAACTCAAGTGCCCTCCCAGTTGTTTTGGGGGCCATCCCGGACGAAGGAGGGTATTGTTAAGGGACGGCCTCATTAGAGCGAAGAACAACTGGGACAAGGGTGGCGTGGCATCACCGCTGCATGAATCGGCCTGGCAGAGCTCTGGGGTGAACTTAAGAATGCCAGGCCATGATACCCAGCACAGGCAATACTGTGAAAGGGAGACTGTGAGGAAGTCAGAAACAGGAATTTTAAGGCAGAGAGACAAATAAGTGGCCATCATTCCCCAGCTCTGTGTCTCTGACCTTGCTGTGTCCCAGTGCCAACACATATTCGATCCCAAGTGCATAGCAGACAAACGCAGTCGACCGCATCTTTATTTTGGCCCTAACTGAATGAACGGAAACGACAAGTCTTGGCTCAAAAACTATACAATGAGGAAGCCATCTTGGTAACGCAACAAGACCTTTCTTGGCTGAAACGCTGTGAGAGGGTCGAAACGCAGCTCAGCTCAGAGGCCAAGAGGGGAAGGAAAGAGGAAGACACTGGGGCTCAAACACTATGAAAGATGGAGGACATTTTGGCTCAAAAAGCACGGAAGGAAGAGAGGAGGGCAACAACGGTGACCCCGGGTGAACTCTGCCACCCCAATGAATAACAGATCACCTTGGAAAACACAATGTGTTATACCTCGCATTCTGCATGACTGCACACAGCTGCAAAATTCATTCTATAGTTTTTTCACAGTTTGTAAAAGTCTTAAAATATAAAATATATTTGCAGACAGGGCAGATAACCTCACTGGACCAACTATGGCCAGACTCTTAGTCTGAGTTAGCTAAATCACGTGCAAGTTAGAGTCTTTGCAGTAGATAATGTGCTGTTTGTTTCCTTGCTGAGCTTCTGTGGACAGACTGTAAAAGAGTATTCTGGGAACAAAAAAAAGGGTTTTTTGTACAGAAAAGATAATAACTTTAAAAAATACTTGATTTGGCGAGTATTTACACTGCTGTCAACTGTCTCAATGTACATATGGACATGTGAGTATTGCTTTGAAAAAGGATTGGTCGTAAATGTGTACCGTAAAGTTGAGCTTAAAAGCTTCTGAGGCTTAAAACTGAAACAGTGATTGCTCAGAAATGAACACTTTACTGATTTTACTGTAGACTTCATAGGCTCGGTCTGTAGTTGTTGTACATGTATTTAACCACAAGGGGTCGGTATAGCACTTTTATCCACTGCCTTGACAACTTATTCCATCATTTGACCACCAGGTGTCACCAAAGGTTCATTTATAATCAACCAGCCTCATTTATAACATAAATGTGATCCTCGCAGGCTTATCTTAAGTTTTAATTGACCTTAATTGATCTTTAGTACAAAAAAAAAAAACCTGACCATAAATGACTTTTCAACTAACGGTAGAAAAGTTGGTAACTACATTGGTATTTCTGAAGTGTATGCTTCATATTCTGGTGTTTTTTCTGTTAACTCTGTTTTGCCAGCAGGTGTCTCTCTCTAACAACTAATAGATAATTAGGTTGCTATTTTTTTGAGAAGCTGTCTCTGAACAGTTCATAGTTTACTTGTTCAAATACTTTTTAATGTAGGAACTGTTACCAAAATACACAGCAGTATCTACTAACTGTGCAGTAGTAAATATCCAATATAATAAGATAATAGACTGAGAAAACAATCCAAATAGAAGCATTTAGTTCCACAGAGAAGTTTTAGTGACTTACAGCTCGCAGATGGGGAAGGAACCTTTCTATGTCGTTCATGTCTATGCCATCATCATCCTCAAATTTGTTTTTATTCAACCTGAAATAAAGGAAGCCAGAGAGAGAATCAGTAGATTATCAGGGTGATGGACTAAGACAGGCAGACATAACTGAGACAATATATCAACACACTAACAACATACTGAGACAGCTTGGCAGTATCAGAAGATCCACATATTGTAGAGCAAGATCTTACCCCTCTCTGTCAATCTGTGGCAGGTGCTTTGGCGTTCCTCTAAAGTGTTTCCTGTGGAAATGGCTGAAGTCCAGCTTCTCTGGCTGCACGTCCCAACCTGCGCCTCTACAACCGGAGGCAAAAAGACAGATTAAAGTTTAGAGACATCCAGTATCCACAAGGTAATAAGCTGAAAGTTGTACAAGAGTCCAACAAGGCTTCCACATTTAAACACACAAGAAAAGTTAACCTCAGTTTAAAGAGTCACAGAGCCCTTGAAAACTTCCAACTGTCCAAATTATTTACTATAAACATTAAAAAACCCATGATTAAACAATGAAACTAAAAAACTGAGCAAATCTCCATCATCGGGACTGTCTGTGTGGTTCTGTCAGATTTGACTGATTTAACAACTTATGCAAACTGCCTCACAACTGTCATCACATTTTGTTTTAGATATCAGTAAATGCTAAAATACTTGAAGAAGTGCGTCGAAGAAGCTGACTGGTTTGACTGGTTGTTAATGGGCAGGGCTCACTTCAGACCAGTAAGAAGAGCACATACAAACCTGTAAGTAAACCAAAACTGGCAGAAACGTCTGTCTTCGTGTGGGACCCCCTCATTCATAGTAAGAAGCTGATTATAAAATGGGGCTTTATTTTACTGTTCCTGTTTACTGCTCCATCCATCAATCACTGCCCACATGATGCTGCAGTAGACTAATGTCACCACTAGATGAGGCTGGATGACGGGGCACAATACTCTACAATAAAAAAATCACTACATGAAATGGATATAAAAGGGTTTTTTTATTTGTTTCTTTCCCCCCCCCCAAGAGTCCAAAAGTGCTGCTTGAGGCAAAAGATTTGAGATACATACCTCTGGATTACTGGTTATTATGGTAACAGGTATTATTACGTGTTAATTGTTCCAAAAAAAACCCAAAAAAACCTAGAAAAACTTAAAAAAAAAAAAAAAAAAAAACAAAAAAAACAAGCACATCCATTTGACTGACACATTTGTCCAAAGAGAATTATTATTTTACCCTTATATACAAATAGGGAGCAGTCCAGGGTCCAATTTCTTTCTCAAGGGCATCAAACCACCGACCCTACAACGACTGGCCACCAACCACAGCAAAACTTTCAGTTGCCAGGCCATTTAAGCCCAGAAATGACTCTTAACTGAAGTCATCAATGTTGCTTACATCATCCTGCTGTGCCGGCTCCTTCGCTGTGTGCTCAGATGTGCCAGCGTGGCCGGATCTTAGGTAGCTGAAGCTGCCATGCAGCTGTTACCATGGCAACCAGTCCTCCCTTCCAGTGTAACTGATTAACGTCTTGCTCATTTTCTTTTCTTTTTTTTTTTTTAAATTAGTCCTCATGTTTCAGGTTTAATTCCTTCTTTTTGTGACACACAGACCTCACTTGTACAAGACTAACAAGGCTTTAAACGTTGAGGCTTAATGTTTTTAGAGTTTTCAGTTGAGCCACGAGAGATTAGGTGTAATATAGATGTGGCTGGTGGCAGAAATACTGAAACAAAATACTTTTCATCATCAGCACAATGTTCAGCTGTGTAGCTTCGTATTAACTTAAGTTCAGAGGAGACACAGCAAACTGAGCTGCCTTGCTGAAGGGTAATTTTTTAATGTAATATCCCTAATAGTATTTCATGTTAATATCTGATTCTTTGGATACCCACAATAAATGTCAGGGTCCTGAAGATGAAAGACAGGGAAATAGTGTTTTGGGCTTACCAGGCAGCACCTAATTGAACATTTGAACTACTCACATCAAATTAATAAACATAACTGTCGACAAGACAAGCAAAGTCACATTGCCAAAAAGCCAAAAACAGTGAGAAGAACAACTAAAATTAAATAAGGGAATGTTACAAAGTCTGAGGGCAGGAGGCTCATGTGTGTCTAAATCAGTCATATGACCCTCCAGAAACTATGGTTGGAATTCAGACCCAGCAGACTGTACAAGATATTAGGTCTGTGAAACAGAGAAGCACCTACCCATGTGAGTCCATTGTGTTGGCAGCCCATATGTCTGTTCCCAGGATGTCAAAAGAGCCATCTCTATTTCCATTCTAGACAGTAAACAAGAAAGAAGGACAGATGGATATTTTCAGTGTAACTAAATATCATCTTGGTATGTGATATATAAATATATCACATACCAAGATGACCTTGCCTGAAACATTTATTAAGAGGTACACTCCTGGAAATACTCTTAAGAAGCAGATTACTTTTTAATTAAAAATCTGTAAGGAAACTGAAAAGAAATTAACAGAATATATACGTTTTCTGCACATTTAGATTGTGAAACGAGTTATTATGGGTCTATAAAATCGATGATCCCATGGTTTTCATTTAGTATATTCATATAGTTGATTAAAGAGCTGTTTCACCAACTTAGTACTGCACTACCAGAAAGTTGGGAGACTGGAGAGAGAAATATACTTGGATCCTTCACTTAGAATAATGCAACTCAATAGCGTCTGTCATTAAACTCTTCATGCTTGGTAAATGCTCACAGCAAACTTTTTTTTGGGCCCAAGCCTCAGCGACCCCAGTGACATTACTATGATATCATCTGGGTCATTTATATTTCAGACTGGGCAAAGCCCCTTTAAAGCCTCAGGAGACTTTATACAACTTTTTCACAGGCCAAACAGAGCTACTCGTGATGTGTACACAGATCTTCACATACAGAATCGGTGTGTTCCCTTAAAATTTAACGACAGTGAAGATTTGTCTTGTGGTTCAGGGCCTTGTCATCAAAGGTGGCTAAAGACTTCAAAGGAAAAGAATAAAATGAGCAAGAGTCGCTTGAAAGAAGTAGCTAAAGTATCAGCCCATCAAAGTCCCCCTAAAGCAAATTCATAGTATATGAATATAGTATATGAAGCAATAGTCAGCTTTGGGCATCAATGTCATCATCCTTCCATGTCTGCAGAGGTCTGTGTGCAGCCCACTCAGACTGTACGCATATCTACCGTAAGCATGCTCCAGATAACAAAATTTTGTTTTGTTTTGAAGAAAATTTGTGCAAGGAACACCTCTAATCCACCTCTAACTATAGATTTATCCCTGCAAACAATGAAATCTAACTAAAATGGGAAAGTTTCCATCTGTCTGTCGTTATGTTTATTTTGACAACCGTTCATCCAATATACTTTGCATGTGGCAGGTGAATTGCAAATGACCTAAGGAAGTGCAGTGTGGAGACTGAAGTTGTTTGGATGAGTGGTTCTCGAGAAAACTGTAAAAAGCAATACCGGAGGCCAAGCAATCAGCTCATTCTGAACGGACACATTTTACACATGTGACGCATTTTTGGCACTGCACTAGTTTGTATCATTCGTCTTAGCTAGTGATTGCTTTGCAAGGTAGCTACCAGCCATAGCATGACCGCAGACCCTCAGCTGTAGGGAATAGAACCGTGTGTATGTTCACAAGTCTGCAGCTGTCCGGAAAGTATGTCCAAGGCTTAAGACATTCCCTTTCAGGTCTTACAGTGAGTAGTGGCAGCAAGAGACATACCAGACAGCAAACAAATACACACACAGATGTTTCTGTACCTTGGCAGGGCCTTTGAACTGGTTGTTTCTGCCTCTGCTGCCGGAGCGAGAGCCAGATCCTGGTCTAGAGCCTGAACTGGGTCTGGAGCCTGTACTGCCGTTACTGCTGTGTTCCCACTCATCCTGCAGAGTCGAGAATAGGAGGAAGGAAGAGGACTGAGTATTGAGTTTATCACAGTGGGAACCAGAGATACTTCTTGGACAAAACATGTCTCCAATAATATTGTTCTTCATCAATATTGTTCTTCAAATCAAAGCCCACACCATGTTTATCTGTAAAATAGGCTGGTACTAACAATGTGGTAAATATTAATAATGTGGTAATTGGTACAGTCTCTGTTGGACATATTGTTGTTTTTTGTTTGTAATTTTAAACCACCATGGTTTCAGAGCAGCTTGCTAAATGACTGATTAGTCAGCTGGCTAATCCTGGTATATTTACTCAAAGGTTGAGTAATGTGCGTTGTACTTATAAATAAATACATGAAATGAAACAGCTGCACAAGCTTTTTGTAACTGGATGCTAGCGTGGCCATTTCTCCTGCTTACACTTGTTTTGTGTACATATTAGGAGTGTAACAACAACATGTCTTCTGTTGCTGAACTCAAGGCTCTAAATTCAATACACTTGATTAGCACAACAGTTCAGAGCACCGTTTCTTCAGAATCTGTTGAACAGTGCTGAACTGTGGTTTGTTGAGCTGAGATAGTAGCTTGTATTTTTTGTCACTGTGTGTTTGTTTCTGTTATTATTGAGTAACTGATCGATGATCGATGCTGGTTGTTTTGCTAAATACTGCGAGGAAAGAAGTCCCACAGGGTTCTTCAAAACTTAAATTTCATTGCCAAGTCTTAGACTTATAATTTCAGAGGCTGAATATTAAAAGAAACTTCAGACTCTTGTTGCATCGAAAATGAGCTTGATGTAATGATAGAAATACTGATATTTCAGTTCCAGTCTCTTTCTTTACCTCCCTCGTGTTTTAAATTGCTCTGCTCTCTTTGAACGTCTCACCCATATCGTTTCTCCATCACCACTCACTTTCTGGTGAATCATACCAATGAATCTTTGAAGAGCAATAATACTCTAACTGGGCAGTCAGAGTAGGGGGGTGCACACATACACACCACTGATATTTAGCAGACTAACTGATCATTCATTTAGGATTATTCAATTACTCTCGTCTCACAGTATCCCATGTTAGTCATTAAGAACATACTGTTGTCTCCAGCAACCACAAGTAGGCAGACGAGCAGTGGATCGCTTGCGGCTGGTCTTTTCTAATCACACACTTGAGCAGCTGACAGAAGGGGAAAGACTAACCAAAACATACAGAACTGAGAGCATAGGAAACCTAGACTTTAATCAATGTGATGCTCCAGTGACCATAAGGTCTTGATGAAAAACAGAGGAAGATGGCAGTAGAAGCAGGGCTGTAGTGGAGGGTAAACACTCACCTATCAAATTCTGAAATAATGTTTATGATTTGGGATTTTTTTGTCCTACGTTATATTTAGTTGTTTTAACGGGTCCAGTTTACCTTGATTGTTGTGGATTTAAATTATGTTTAACTAATATAACCATTATGTTTTTCATCTAAAAGTAGTTAGAAGTTTAAGTTGTGTTTTGTATGCTGCGTTTAAAATACAGCCTTTTTACATCCTCAGAAATTAAAGCAAGGGACACTGAGAGGAGACAGAAGCAAGGACAAATGCAGGATGCAACAGTGGGGATTGCACATGAAGAGACACATGGAGAGAGTGAAGAATGTGAAAGTGATTAAAGATTTAAAGGGAAAAAAGGAGGAAAGGAGAAAGAAAAAAATGATTTTGACACCACTAGGAGTCAGGTGGTGAAGATTCAATCCAACTACATTCAAAACACGAGACTGGAACCTGATACAAAATCAGAGTACACACTACAAAACAAATATATTTAAATGACTGACTATTTCTTTTCATGCCAAACACATTTGCTTATGAATGTGATCCAGCTTTAAGTTTAAACAAACAAATTCACTTTTGTTATTCTGTTATTGTCCAGACATTGTGTAATAAAGACCACATAAAGACCATACTTTATTTGTTTTTTGGAATAGACACTACGTCCATCTTTCTATTCATTATGATCTTCATGATGGAGGTGAGTAATCTTTTTACTTTTGCCACCACAGCCCTTGAGTTGAATTATAATCCTGCTATGTGTCAGTAGAATGTTTAACTGTTTAACATAATTAATTATGAAATATGCTGTGAAATACGCAGAACCAACACACACGCACACACACACACACAATTGCACACTTACTGGCTTGAATGAGCCTCTCCCCCGTGAAGACGTCCAGCTGCCATCTTTCTTGTTGTTACAGTCATCTGTCCACTGGCGGAGAGAAAAGGAGGGGAGAAAGTGTTAGAATTTCTGATTGGGGTGTTTACATATATATTACAACAATACGGGCTGTAAGCTGTTAGCTTGTTTTGACATATACAAACCAGGGATACTGCCAGAGCCTGTGCTAAACAACAACTGCAGCTAACATATGGATGACATGCTGTCATTACTTTTATACTGAAGTAATAAGGCTCTGACCTGCGGCACTTTGCCACCATTGTCCAATTCCAAGTCTCCATCCGCCTTGTCCCCCAGAAGCCCCTGCACCTGGTACTCCAGTACGTAGCTGTCGATGAAGCGCTCCAGCTCTTCGATCTCCTGTGAGCGCGTGCTCCCAGCCTCAGACGATGCGGATGCCACCGAGGAGTTCTCCATGGCAACCGGCGCTGTGATGGGTGCGAGGGGAGGAGGGGAAGGGATGGAGGAAAGTGACCTGTGCGGGGAGGAGGAGAGAGAGAAATTTCAACATGACCTCCATTTTTAAGGAGAGCTTGAATAGAGGGCTGGCCTCCGTTTACAAGGCCTCAGACATCAAAATAACGACGTGGCTGTTGAACAGGCATCAGCTGAGGAAAAACTCCAAGAGGAGTGGATGTATTAGGTTGTTTACATTTCATTTTGCCAAAGTAGTAATGGCAACAACAACCTGTTCAGTTCAGTATCATTAGAGCTGAAACTCTTAGTTGCTTTATCAATTGACGAAAAATGTATTGCAACTATACTGATAATCAACTAATTGTCTTAATATCTTTAAATAACATTCTCTAGATCCAGCTTCTAAAGTGGGATGATTTTATGCATTTATTTGTCATATATGATAAATGATAGATAAACTACTTCTCCTTAGGCTGTGGGAAAATATAACACAAAGTTTTCTCAATTTTTTGGCATTTTGTAGACAAAATGATTGATGACTAAGTCGAAAAAATAATCAGCAGATTAATCAATATTGACAGTGATCATCAATTGCAGCGTTAAGCACCAGCAATAGCTATTTCTCTCACCGTGGTCCCCCTCAACTTTCCAGGAGTGAAATACGGCACATGACCTCACTGCTGTCAACAAACATCCAGGTACGCTCTGTCTGCTTCCCAAAGTGTCCACAAGCAAGACTGACCTGGTGTTGAGCTACAGGACGCCCAGGTTGTGTTTTCACTCAGGTTACATTAAATCCATATTTTTCAAAAGCCTCTGACTCATCTGTGTTAATTGCTCTATACAAACTCCCTCCGCACACCTCGCCACGTCCATTTCCCCCTTTTGTTTTTCCACCTCGTCCCTGCTGTCTCTCTCTCCTGTCAGTGTTGTGTGAGTGTGAGTGTGTGTGTCTGTGAGATCACCTGACCCCCGGCCAACAGGGAAGCAGCTTCCTGCCTGCCTGTCTATTGCTACTAAGCTCCTTTCCATCATGGCTTGATCACCAGCCATGCAAAGAGGATTTATGGCCCTGGAGCACGCAGAATGGTATCTGCTGAGCCCTGGGGACTCGCTGGGGAACCTGGTGCATTTGCAGCCAACAACTCAGCCACACAAAGTTTGAACCCTTTTTGTACCGGGGGGGTAACTAATGCCACGGTAACAAGGAGCGTGGATCTCGCTGGCTGCGGTGCTATGTTGTCTCTCCTCAAACAAAAAACCCAATAAAGTAAAGAAACTGAGATCACACCAACTATTTCAAAAGAACACCAAAAAAAAAAATCTTAACACTCTTTTTTGAGCACCAGTAGCACAACAAACCATGTTTACAACTACTGTGATAGTACCTAAAGGAAAATACTCCATTGGAAGATCAGACCTCAGCCACAGTTCAGGGCCCCTGCTGAGCAAGACACTGGATCCTGAACCAGTCACCAAAGAACCAATCACCCTTTTTCAAGGACATTTCAGGATCTTTCTACTCATCACGACCCTGCTGCTTTTCTTTATGTCCATTTAGGACTAATGCTTAAATCTGCATAGTATGTAGCAGGGTCAACCTGTCCTAATCTGACCTAGTGTAGTGTCTGTGTAATCCATGCATGTCAATAGTATAATCCATCTGCACATTGATGCTGGTGCCTTGATTAGCCTGGTGACTTGCAGTTAGCATCAGCGCTGGACTAAATCCTCCTTTGTGCAAAGGTTTAGATAATATCCTTTTTATAAATTGACTACTTATTATTCATGCTTACACACAAATTTAACTTGCATTCGAGAGTTTATGGTAATTAGAGAACATAAGATGCCTTTAAATTGAATGATGGTGGTGGTAGCAGCGATTCAGAGATCAGCACAAACAGCCACCTGAAAGAACTGTGTACACGTGGCAGACAGACAAATATGAAATATGTGGAAACAGGTGCATGAAGTTAAGTGTCTATTTACAGTTGACCATGCACTGTAATACTGTGCAATGTCTCGCTTTATACTCCTGTAAAATTTCATGCACGTCAATACAATAGCCCTGCGTTAAATCTGATCTTCACAAAGCTTGTTGTAATCTAGTGATAGTAGTAATCTTGTAGTTAAGCTATTATTTTGAGTTTTCTTTCATAATTTGACATTGATATGGTTCAATTTTCATCTCAATTCATAATTTCAACGTTCGGGTGTGACTAAAGATACTGTGTACGTGCATGTAGAAGCATTCGATGATAGCTGTCTGGATGTCTGAAACACATAGATGCATATTGGTGGTGGTTGCAGCTCA
Organism: Scortum barcoo; assembly: GCA_023238725.1. NCBI lineage: Eukaryota > Metazoa > Chordata > Actinopteri > Centrarchiformes > Terapontidae > Scortum > Scortum barcoo. The sequence continues at coordinate 14,533,906 of CM041545.1, forward strand.
GTCAGATGTCCTTCTCTTGTCCTTGACATGAAGTATAGAATTACTGCCTGAGGGGAAACTGCTGCCAGTTGCTATTGACCCGTCTATTAACTCAACCCTCATCTAGTCTTTTTGTCTTGGTATCTATGATTTATGTTGCGTTTTAGCCCCTGTTTGATGCTTTATGAGTTTAATGGAGAGCTCATGCATTCCAATCACCCCAAAAAACATCATCAATATTAAAAAACATCACCAATATTAGGTAAACACTGGGTCTGTGTCTTTATCAGAGGCCAGACTCAAAGTCCTTTTCTAACCTGCTGCATTTCATAACGTTCTTTCAGATAATCTGTCTGTGCAGTGGTTGCATGTACTTTGCTTTCACAGTGGGTTTATCTGTCAGCTTAGCAACAATAGCATCAATGTTCCTCTCGCAGTTTGCCTTCTTAACAACATTATATCAGTTCGATGTTCCTGGGTGCCACAAATTTGCTCATGTGAGAGTCAACAACCCCAAACTGCCGTCATCCCTGTCGGGCGCTAGACAGAGGCTGAGGTTGAGACTAAAGCAGGGATTTCATCTGACCTAGACAAAGAAAGGCCTACTGTATTAAGTGTACTGTGAGAAAAACAAACACAAATAAAAGGGAGACGTCTGGAGTGGCCCCACTAATCTTTGACTAAGCAGAGAAACTGAAACAAACCACAAATAAAAGGGAGACGTCCACAGGTGGCACAAATGGCATCGCAAGCACTATCAGCAAGAGCTCTCACACAAATAGCATTGGACTACACACATCAGCTTGGTGAACACAGAGCACACACACTGACTCCACAAGGTCAGGAGCACAAATAGCACGCAAGGCACACACTTGGACACACACACACACACACACACACACACACACACACACACACACACACACACACACACACACACACACACACACACACACACACTTCAAGACAAATCAATGATATGGGCTTTCACATAACAAGACACTGATGCAAATGATGGGGGAAAGCACAATCATTCATAAAAAACTACAAAAAACACGCTAATACAGAAAGTTAAATGAGTTAGAGCTGCAACTAACAATTGTATTCATAACTGATTAACTACTTTCTTGATTAAAAGGGAAGTACGACAGTTTTACACATCAAAGCTTGTTTATGGATCATGAGGGGTACTATGTTAAAGGTGAAAAAGTTGTATAATATGTAATGTAACTTCAGGCCGATTGGGGCTGATGACTGTAAGTTTGAAAATAAATAATAAAAATAATATAGGGGTGGGGAATTAGAAAAAAAATTTCTACTTGAGGTTAGAGGGTACGTTAACCGCTATTAGTGTAACACACCCAAAGTTGCATTGTGGATATTGTAGGCACCTGGGTTTTGACAAAGAGGAAGAACATGTAACAAAAGATGACAGCGCTCGTTCTGAAACGATTTTCATATTGTCCATTACGAAGCCAACCGTGTTCGACTATGTTTTGCAATGATAAATCCGTGTGGAACTCTTTTAATCAGTTAAATGTTAGCCAAAAAAAAAAAAAGGAAAGAAAATAACAGCCCAAGGTGACACAAACAAATTGCTTGTTTTGTATGACCATCACCAGAATCCAAATATATTTGGTTTGATATCACAGAAGATGGAGGAGCTGGAACCAGTAAATTGTCTGCATTTTAGCTTAAAACATTACTTAAACGCTCAATAAAATATATTAAGATAACCATATTTATTTAAAGGTTTAATTGTTGCAGGTTCGAAGAGAGTGAAGAAACAAGTTGTGGAGCTGACCAAGGAAGAGAAAGAGAGGCGGTCTGATATTGCGGCAGTCATCGCACGGTGAAATTTTTTATGTTGGTCGTTTGTGGGTTGCAGCATCGGCCTTTGTCTGTCTGTTCCCCTCTCCTTCCCCTTCTAGAGCTACATCTTTCAGTCCCTCATCCCACATACCCCGACTCCTCCCCTGCTCCTTCCTGTCTCCGCCCAGTCTCTCTCCCTCCTTTAACTCTACCAGCTGTTCCAACAAAGAGCTGCCTGCCACACCGTCCTGGCCACACTTTAAGCAGAAGAACCGGCATATCAGTATCCAACATGTCTGAACTATATTAGAGGTGTTGATTTAACTGCATGGACATTTTGGAGACTGCGGTTTGCCGTTGAACTGTATAATCCTGAGTGGTGTTTCTTATATTCAGTCAAGCCATATTGATATAAATGGGATGAATAAAGTATTAGAAACGCTTGGACTCAAAATAATTCTGCAGCACTATAGCAGCCAAAATAAGCTCCCTTCAACAGTTTAATCAAAAACTTAACATTATAAATTTTATGATGGTAGAATTTATGTCAGGGTCATTGCATCAGCCAGCATTCGTTTTAGTTATGTGTATTTAATAAACTGGCAGCTTAGTGTATTTAAGCTGTGGAACAATTCAGACAAGAGAGCAGTGAAGCAGAGGTCTGGAATCTTATTTTTCAACCACATTGTAACAGAAGCCTCTGTAAGACCCGAGGAAACACATAGTAGGTTGCTGAGTCGACTGGCTGGTGCAGTTAACGCTCAGCGCTGGGATACCTGTGACAGCCGGTGACACTACAGGCCAGCAGAGAAAGACCAAAGGCTGTAAAATGCAAAGCAGCGTGCGGTGCGGTGCAACCGAGCTGTAGACTGCGCCTGAATCCCAGCAGCACCATCCAGGCAGAGACTAAACTGGCCAGACAGACACAGCGTGGCATTGGACAGCACACTGTTTCTTTGTCTGAGAGGCAGCGACAAACACCAATCTATAAGATCTGTACGTCAAGAGAGGATAAACCACCTAACAGCAGAGAGCGGATTGAGTTCTTACAAAAATTTGTGATCATGACGTATTCATAATATCTCTCTCTGCTCAACTAATCTATGTCTGATAGAAATAGTCCATAAAATTTTGATTTGGTGAGCTGTTTTATTTTGGATAAACTAAACTAAAATCACAGAAAGTAGTTAAGTAAGTCTAGTAATGTGATGATTTTAAACAATCCAAGGCCCACTGAATGAGATGTGTTGAAAACTTCCCACCTGTTTTAAAACAAAGTATAACCAAGTATTTACTATTCTCAAGTTTCACACCTAACAAAAAAGTCAATTCTGCGTGAACTTGCCAAACCATTACCCCCTGTGGTCCAAAAACACAATACTACATGTCTACTACAGAAGACACTTACAGTCTCCTAACAAATCACACTGGCTGTATCATGACATAGTAAAACAGTATCATAAACAAGGTAAAACAAGCGCTGAGCCCTCGGTGATTTGCAGCCTTTGATTTGGTTACTCGACAGCCAAACAGTAAAAGAACCATAATCCACACAACCCAAACAGAGCAGAACATGACACCCAGTCTGCCCGGTTGGAGTCCAAGTCGATGTTCCCACCCCATGCAGCGAGGGCGGCTAATACGTCTAATCTGGTCTACTACTGACCGGCTGGCTTAACAAACTCACACTTGGGTTTAAATATAATTTGGAGTAATCTATTTTTGAGAAGGGGATGGCAGCATGGTGTCTTTGAGTCTAATCGCTCAGCTGACTGACATACAGACGGGCGACAAATGAAAGGAAAAACCTGAATAAATGAGTGGAGAAACATAATGGATGGGGATGCTTCCACACAAGTTCAGTGCATGGTACAATTAAGCAATTAACATCCAATCATGCTCTGTGGCATGTATAAAAATTCTGAGACGGCCCAGTTAATTCTGATTTTGTATCAAGAGGAAAAGATTTGAATAACATTGAAAGAGGATTCACTGTTGAGGCTCTGATGGCAGGAACTTCAGACACAAAGAGTTCCACTGGCTCATATTTCAATAGGAACAGTGACTAAAGTGACATCTGCGGGAAAGACTTCAGCAAACAGGGTTGAAAAATGTGGCCGACAGCACACATTTGATGAGCGTGATGCTTGTGTGTTGGTACAATATGCAAAGACAAACAGAGGAGTAATCCTTCCTCAGGTGACTGAGGATGTGAATGCATGATCAAACAGTCAGCCAGAACAGTCTGTCAACAATTAGCGAGGCATATTATAGTCGGGTTGCAGTGCAGAAATCACTCATTACAAAGATGAATGCACATTTGAGAGTTCAATGGTGCAAAAAACAACCAGGCACTGGTCTACCAGATGTGGAAAAAGGTGATCTGGTCTGATGAGTCATCCTTCACCATATTCTCAATTTCTATCCTGATGGGAGTGGTCTCTACCAGGATGACAATGACCCCATCCATACAAGAACGAGTAGTCACTGAATGGTTTGATGAGGATGAAAATTTTGTGAATCATAAGCTATGGTCTTCACAGTCACCACATCTCAACACCTATGGGAGATTTTGGACCAACATGTTAGACCGTGCTCTCCACCACCATCAAAACAACAAACAAGGAAAAATCTTTTCAGTCTGAAAGACAGCTGACTGGAAAAAGAAAGAAAGAAAGAAAGAAAGAAAGAAAGAAAGAAAGAAAGAAAGAAAGAAAAAAAAAAAAAAAGAATTTAAAGATTTTTTTTGATGCTCCCCTGCATTTCACTGCACACAATGTACAAGAATGTGAATGTGACAAATAAAATAATATGGTTTTGAATGGTGTCCTAGTCCAGTATTTTGTGCACCATTAGTGGAGACAGTAGTGCCAGAGCGAGATCTGGGAAACTGGTCATCTTCTGTGGTATGAACAGAATAACTATTCACAATTTTACTGCAACACTATAAACAGGTGGTGCGCCTACAAAATGTTGCTTAAATAGTGGCTCAATTCAAAGTGGCTCTGTTGCACCATTTCTTGCTTCACTCACTTGCAATGCTGTGGAAACATATCAGGCTTTATGTGATCAGTACTAATCAATAAAAAAAGAAATCATTAATTGATGTCACTTAAATATGTGCAAAACACAAAAAACTTCCTCAGCCAGGAGAGCAATTGTGGTTATAAACTATGAAATTGTATTTACAGGGAACAAGGTTGATCTCTACACTCAAATTAAGGAATGTTAAAAGAGCTGAAAATTACAAACCAACTTTGAAAGGAAAGGTCGGTTGTTGTCCTCGCCCCCCATTCCCTGTAACAGGCTGCTGTGAGTGAATGTGTTCACTCATACAGTGCGAGCTCAATGGCCTGAATCTAGAGGCCAGTAGAAGATCGACTGCACATGCCACAGAGGGGGGGGGGTCCAAGGGTATGTGTATGTGTGCGTACACTTAAAACAATAGCCCCTATTGTCCCCCTATGCCCCCGTTGTGACCTAATGGGAGAGGATTGGGCATGTGCAGTGCTGTGGAGCTGTGAGGACAATAGCCCAACAATGCTATTCTGTACGGAGCCGCACACATGCACAAATACAACACCCTGGCAAACAAGTGAGGGTGTGTAATTTTGCTCACAGGTTGTATAGTGTGTTGGTACCGTAGAAGTTTTGAGGCCTCAGAGCTGAACGACAACAAAAGTGAAAAGGCAGGTGACAAAGCTTAGTGTGCATCAGAGCTGTGGCCATTATAAGCGTTGAACACGTGAGATAATAACAAAACAAATAATTGTGAGATCGAAAGGTCGTCCATAGAAAAGAAAAAATACAACAATAGTCCTGCAATTGCTCACTTAAAAAAAAAAAAGCTATGTAACTTGCTTTGTAGAAAGCTAAAGGCCTTGTGCTCTCAGCCAACATCTGACCACCTGATGTCTCTCCTCATACAAAGCTACCGTACCATTTTCCTCAATCACGACCCGTGTGATCTCTCTCTCCTCATTTTCTCTCACTCATCCATGCACTTCAGGCGGTGTAATGAGTGGCGGCCCCTGCTGAAACGAGGCTGGATTTCTGCTACGCAGGCTGAGTCAGGGTGTTCCAGTTTTCTGCAGGCTACTCCCACTCTCTCCCTGACATGCAGCTGCGTTCGCTCCTCCTCCACCGTCTTCAAAACACTGCATGCGTATAACCGAGTGTGCGTCACAGGCCCAAAACGCTAACCCCGTTTTTTTGGCGTTCACTTTAACGTGAGACGTGGTGGCAAGAGTTGCATGCTGCTACTCGAGTGAATCTTTGACTAGCACTCTGGGGTGAATCCTGCCATTTCCTATCGCAGTTTGGCCCCTGAGGGCAGAGTTCACATCCCCAATCGCTAATCACATCAATGCAGTACTCATATGTGCTGGGACTGCAGATCACTGGGGAGATGACACTGTACCGACTCTGCTTAGATGGCATAAATGAAACTGTATTTCAAACCCACTTTAGACATCAGCAATACCTGTTTTTCTATCACAGTGACCAGGCCACCGTAGCTTTCAGATAAAATTGAACTGTTGCTGTGATGTTGTCAGGTAAGGTCCTCAAATATTAAAGGCCAGATGACAAAGGGTGCACCTTTTCATCAACCATCAGCCATTTCATACCTTTTGATCACAGATTAGATCGGCTCGATGGGAGAGGACGTGCAAAATGCTACTTTTAATTTCACGTGTTGCTCCTGTAGTTAGGCAATTGGAGAGGTTCAGTCATCAAGCACACACTAACATGTAATTACAAGGACAAAGCCTATGATTAATTAATATGTGGACAAGTCCTATACATTGTGCAGTCATGAAAACATGTTGTTGCAATGTCAGGACAAAATGCAGTATTTTAACAGGAGATCCATAAATTGTTAATCTGAATGAGACTCTCAATGACATCTTAATGTGAATGCTAAATATTTCCTAACATCAGGCCACTGTCACAAAACAATTATAGACAGAATATAGTTGATGGTGAAATCTCACAAACAAACATTATTATCTACGTTTCTAGATCACTTAGCTGATGGACATTTAACTGTGTCGCCAGATGGAAAGGTGTGCATTTCTTACATACTTATAACACACTTCTATAGACACTGTAAAATGTCAAGCACTGGCACGAACACACAATGCTCTATATGAGAAATAACTTTGGTACAGCAGCTTTGATCTAGGTCCATGTAAGATGAAAATAAGGCCATGATTACATGCCATCTACTCACATTTAATAAATAAATAACAGAATTTAAATGAATCTACATATTTTGGACTGCCTCATGCTCAAAAATGGTGAAAGTTGACAAATGACCTCATTAGTCTGGGTGGACTTTAGATGACAGGCGCTGAGCCAAGTTAAATGATGATGCAATGAATACATGTTTCAGGATGAGACACCAGCTGAACCTGTCTTGCAACTATAGGCAAACTGGTGAATTAGCATATGCTTCGAGTTGAGGCGCCACAGTCATGCAGGTTACCTGGGCGAGGATCGTTCACTGTGAAGATACTTATCATGCTACGGAACACATTTTCCTCTCTAAAAGACTGGACAAATTTGATTATAATTAATCAATTCTCCACTGAAAAGGCTGTCTGTCTGAGATAAATCATACAAATCTGGCCATGCTGTCTGCATCAAAGCAAGACAAATCCCATCTCATTCGAGTCAGGAGGGTCTCTGTTGTGTGACTTGTGGTGGCATGCAAACATTCCTTTACCTCACTAAAGTCACTCTGATCCAATCAGTCTCTGAAGGGCAGGAATTTCAGGAATGTTACAAGCAAACTTGACTGTTATGTACAACCTAAAAACACCTGTTTTCAGTCACCAGGACTCCTATAGGATAGACCCACTTGGGTTTAAATCTCAAGTCAATATCACACGTTGCATTTTGCCTCAAGGGGCTTTACAATCTGTACAGCATATGTCACACTATGTCCTTGATTCATACAATAAAAAACTCCCTAAAAACAACCTTTGATTGGAAGAAAAATTGGCAGGGGGAACAACAGAGGTGGGATTCCTCTCCCAGGTCAGACAGACAAATAGTTATTTATAATGACACAACTACAGACACATGTAGATTATAAGTTCCTTAACTTACAACATATATGTAATCATGTACACCTGTACTGATCTCAAAGTGGCAAGTTTATACCAGCAGACATTCAGTACGGTTGTCCCATCTGGTACAAATGAATCGTAAAATATAATGCAAGCCAACAACCTGAACACCTGCTCCCATGTTAGCATGAGTTAAAGCTATACCTGTGTTTTTTCCCCATCTCTTTCCTGCCACAGACCAGCAGCAGCTGTGATCTTTTTGTTGTGAGGGTCAACAGCTGACTCTCCTCTCCAGACTTTGCTATCTTTGCCCTGCAAGTAAACATTACAGAAACCAAACTGATTGCAGAAGCTCACACACCACCTCAGCTGAAGACCTTTTCCTCTGTTTTGCACTCCTGTAACCACGCCCATGCTGTCTGGGGATGCTAACCCCTGTGTGCATGTCTTAGCCAAGTGTCTCGGCAGTGGGTTTCAGGGGGTGTTGTGTGAACGTGTGCACCGCCATGCCTCCCTGTCAGAGTAACAAAGCCACATCTGGAGGCGCCTCCCTGCCCCCGGTGCGTTTCCTGCCCGCGTAGCGCCGGTAACAATGGTGACGCAAGCTTTTGCTGCTAACCGGCCGGCTAACAACAGCTAGCCCTTTAACAGTAAACAACAGGCCACAAACGGGTTATTAACCCAACCCTGCCTCTAGTCAAGGAGTGTTAAATCAACAGGTCGGAGCTCAAAGCGCAAACAGTCGCAGCTCCTCTTATAAAACTGCTGTTTGCTCACCACGGTTTACAACTTAGCGCTCCAACCGACAGGCTTAAAAAAAAACGGGATAAATCCTCACCCGAAGAGAGACTCTGACTCCTGTGGAAGCCGGGTTCACCTCCTGAGATCAAATCCGCCGTGTCATGGGTGTGTTTCTCCCCGAAAAAAATGAAGAGGAGTGAGGAGGAAGGGAGGGAGGAGGGGGGGCAGGATTAGCCGTGTGCTGGTAGCTAACTCCGACGTCCCGGACTAAAGGGGGAAAAGGGAATGTGGGAATGTGACGTACAGAGCTGGTGAGGCATGCTGGGAGATGTAGTTCGGCGGGTGTGTTGCCTCAGTGGATGGTAGCGGCTCAATAATCACAGTCAGCTGTGCTGGCCAGGTGTGTGAACACGTACAAGGAGTGTGAAAAGAGAAGAGGAGAAATATATAGACATATAGTTTGAAACAAAGACAACAGCTCAGTTATTATGTAGAATAAAAAAAAGTATATAACCAACAACAACAGTTACACGCAGACAGTAAAGAAGAAGAGCCTTTATTAGTCCCCTCATGGGGAAATTTACATTTACACTCTGTTATTATGTCTTTACATTTTTACATATACATAGGCAATACAATACACACACATGCACATGCAAACTGGCAGAGAGATGCCAGAGTGAAGGGGCTGCCCTCTTGAAGCACCCCGAGCAGGTTTTTGTGGGGTTCGGTGCCTTGCTCAAGGGCACCTCGGCAGTGCTCTCAGGAGGTGAACTGGCACCTCTCCAGCTACCAGTCCACCTCCATGAAGAAGACTGGTCCGTGGGGACTTGAACCGGCAACCCTCTGGTTCCCAAGCCATGGACTGAGCTACTGCCACCCAGTAAAGGCCGTAAGACAACCGGTTTTAACCCTAACCCTGTCACACCATCCAGTAGTGTTGCTTCTTAGATAGTATAAATACTTGTGTAATTATACTAATATATAATTTTATTTCCTATGTTGTATTTATATTTATGCTTCTTGAAGTAGTTGTTTTTTATGTTATTGTTTTGCACCCAAAACACCAAAGCAAATTCCCTGTATGTGAAAACTTAAACCTGATGCCGGTAAACTCACTTCATCCACCTTTTTAATTTGGAATACTACTACTACTTAACTACTTAAAAACATACTTAACTTGATGTAAATCCAGTATGATAGCCCAACCAGTCATCTACCACAGTGATGTACATTACAAAAAGACATTACTCTATAATTTATTTGTCTAAATTATATAGGATATAAAAAAGAAATCAAAGATTGATTGTAATATTGACCCGAATGTCTAACAGGTTTTAATAGAAATAAATTAAACTATTAGTATTACCACCATAACAATAATTTTCTGATTTAAATATGCAACACAGATATTTAGTAAATTTTTGTCTACATTTTAAAATGTGAAGTTACCATATAATGCAGCCCTGGATACTCTAGAGCTGCCTATTTATTAAAAATGAATGAATAAAATATGAGAAAAATATATCCTACAGTCCCTAATGTTAAATTAAACTTCTGGCTGGTTCTGTATGCTCATTTATATGTGGAGTACTCTCTTAAAGTAAAAGTATTCAAGAATAATCAATGTTAGATTTGAAAAAAGTATTTAATAAGGACAAATGTCTACTTTTGTTACTGTTATACTATTATATTATCATTATAATTTTGTTATTATTATTACACATTGATTAATGAAAAAGCAGGAAAATTCAAAATGATTATAAAATGAATTAGACAAATTAAACGGAAAGTGAATTAAGCAGTTATCATTGAATAGAAATGGAAAAGCATGAGGACGAAGTAAAGTACAGGTACGTCAAATATGTTCTTAAGAACAGTGCTTAAGTAAATGTACTTAGGTACATTTCACCACTGCATCTCCAAACACAAATGACAACAGCAGACATAAAACCTACTGAAAAATCTTTTCAGTGTAATCACGACATCTTGTGGATGATGAGAAAAGTGCAGCTGGTGGAAACTACTCCCCCCAATGTCTTTTTGTCTTTATTATTATGTTTAATTCTGTGGATGTGTACATATTATGCATATGGAAATCACAGGGATTTACCAGGGTCCTCAGTCAATATGGCAGACAGCTGGAAGATAGAGCTCAGACAGACTGACTGACAGACAGACCTGCGTGTAGACGCAGGCAGTCAGTCAGACATACAGAAAACAGACACAATACAGGCTGATGAACCAAGCTTTAGATTAAAACACAGACTGAGAGTGTGACGGTGGGCAGGTAGACACACAGCCGAGCGGAGAGACTTCCCTCCTGCTCCAGATGGCTGCAGAATATGTTCGCCATCACAGTCAGAGGCTAATTAACTACCATGGTGTGATGGAGACTCCAGCAGGTTTCTACACCCCCCACCCCTCTCTTCTTCTTCCCCTTCTTCGTCTTCTTCTCAGTCTCTGTTTCCACCCTCACTCCCTCGCCCAGTTCTATGTCTATCCTTAGTCGTCACATAATTACTTTGTTGTCCTCTTCGCATCACCCGCAGCACCGCAAGCCATTCATTGCTCTATTTCCCTCCCATACTGCTGTGCGTTTTTCTCCGTGCAGATGCGCCCTTTCCTGCTGTCTCTTCTCACACACTCTTCTCACCTATAGCTTTCTTCTTTGGCGTGTGTCACTCACTGTTTGTCTGTGAGCTGAGCAAAATTGTCAGAAAACAAGAACAAAACTGTTGTTTTCCATCTTATAAATCTTATATGTTTCAAATTAATGCGCCCACTGAACTGCAGATTTGAGGCTTGTGTGAAGCTAGGTGTAAAAGTTAGATTAGTAAGTAAGATTCAAAGTCATTTGCACTGTTGCCAAGGAAACCATAATGTTGAACTGCTGTATAATTTCAATGGCCTAAACATGTCAGCACTTAACTTGAGAGCAATACTTCAAAAAAATACACAGACATTATTTTTAGCTTAATTTTTCTAGCTGTAACATTATATATATATGTCTAGCAATATTAAAGACACCCACAAGGAAATTCTCTTAATGTGTTAAGTTAGACAGGTATAGGATGTGAGCAATCAAGCTCTTCTCAAAATATAATATTCTCAGTCACATTTCTTTGTAGGCAGTGTCCACCGTTTGTGAATATACTGTGTGAATATTTACATATATAAACCCAAATCATGTTACGAGTTTGTCAGTTTTCTTATCTGCTTAAGGGAGCTTTGCAGTTAATAGGCATTTTAATGCCGGTTTTGACGGCAGTGCAGCAACTTCTTTCCAGCAAAAGAAAGAGAAGGGAAAGAGAAGCAAAGGCTAAAATTGGCCTTGCTCCTCAGGTCGCCCTGCACAAAGCTGAATCCCCACCAGAGGGATGGTACCAAGGCACCAATTAGCAGTGGAGAGGGCGCATGATGATATTTCCGTGTGCTTGTGGCCTGGGCAGCTCCGTCTGTGTGTTATAAAAGGCAAAACCATAAACATGGAATTAGACAGTACAGGCCCCACAGCTCTTAAGGTCACAGACTCTCCCCTCCTGTGGCTTCTGAGAGCAACGGTGTGATATAAACAACACTGGCCAGCAAACTGTTATTACCGTACATGCAGGTTTTGTAACAGGGCGGCTGATTATTTGTGCTTGTCAGTATGTGAAGTTCATTAGGCCAGCAGCCCCCGATACAGTGGCCTGTTGCGGTTCTGCTCTTTTATTGTTAGGTCGAACGGGTGCAGGAGATAGGTGTGGGAGAAAGATCACTGTGAACTAAATAGAGAGAAACTAAGTGGGTGGAAGTGACTGAACATCTCTTTGTGTAAAACACACACAGGCTCACACATGCACACACACACACACATTAATGCTCAAACAAATAAACACACTGAGATTGGCCAGGGTTCAATTTGTTGAGTAACAAAAACATGATGGCTTTTTAACCAGCAGGTGGGGGCAGTAGACAGATCATAGGACTGCTATACACTGAGCAGAGCTATTATAATGTCTACATATACAGGGTGGAAAGAGAATCATGAAATACTTACCAATCTAGTGCAATCTACTGTAACACAATATCCATGCAATAAGTACTGTTGTTACAGAACTGATAATATTACAGTTTTTGTTGAGGCATTTATTCCATTCTGTGGTAAAAGTAATAAAAAAACACTAATGTAGATATTTTAAAATGACACCACAAACATTATCAACAAGCAGAAGCTTCAGTACTGGGAGGAGATGATGTTGCCTCCCTTGGAATGAATCCTCACTCAGCCGTGACAATTTATACATCATTTGAAAGCACAGAAAGCCTCAAGTCTGTTTGCGTGAACTCTCAGAGTCATTAAACAGCTGTTTATCCTGGAACAGCAGGGAACATCACACAGACCAGTGAAATAAGGAACACTTGAGAAAAAAAACATGTGGTATTGTAAATTCAGTTTAGTATCTCATACTTTGACTTTTTGTTACCTTTTAGAAATGGCCACAATCATAAATGCAGAGCTACAACTGACAGTTATGTTCATTATAGATTAATCTGCCTGTTATTTTCTTTATCAACTGATAATCCTTGGGTGTATAAAATGTCATTAAAAAATTAAAAGGACATTAATATGCTAGAGGTGGCATCAGCAAATACTAAATTTACTGTAGTGTTTATCATTACAACCTGCAGCCACTGAGTGTTTTTGCCATTTTTGCTTTAATAATGAATAAAATGATTAACTGATGATCAAAATAGTCACTGATCCATTCTCTTTCAATCCACTGATCAAGCAATTGACGGCTCCACATGAAAGGATTCAAGCACTGCACATTTTCTGGCACAAAAGAGGATGTGCTTTAAAGACGAGGTGAGGAGAATTAATCTTGGATCAAACGTAAAATCAGGGATTAATCAAGCTGGCAAGATAGCTCCTTTCTAATAACCCTGAAAGAGAAACTAATTAAACTCAACTCATGTGCTCTTTACTTCGTCCTTCAGCCTCCCTCTCCAGGAGCAGAGGGGCCGCCTTGCCCAACACCCCCTCTGTCCTGTCCTCTGCCGCCTGACACTCCCCCTGCTGTTGAACTGCGGTAGAGCGTGGACCGTCTGAGGAGTGCGTTGACAGCTCCGGGCCGTGTGTGTGCCCGCCTGCATGTATGGTGAGCACCCGTTGAGTAGGTGGGTCTGCTGGAAGGGAGTGGGAGAGGTGGGAAAAGGGCAGATGGAACACAGAAGGAAGTTCACCAGCAACACATAGTGTGTCAGAAAGTGGAGAGGGACCGAGAGGGAGGGGTTCGGAGAGAGAGAGAGAGACACGGGGGGGACAGGGTGGTAGGTAGAGGAGGCGAAGCTGAGAGAATGAAGGGGACAGATATGCAGAGAGAAAGGGCGGCGGAGGTGGAGAGAAGGCGAGGGAGAACGAAGCGGAGCAAAAGGGATGGAGAGATGGGGAGCAGGGGAGGTGAGAGATGTGTCAGGTACCAGAGGGAGAGGTGAGAGAGACGAGAGATGAGCAGCAGGGGTAGGAGGGAGGGTGACAGGTAGGGATGGAGGGTGGAGGAGTTTGGGGGGGGGTGATAATGATACCAGGTGCGGGGGGGGGGTTACTGGGATGGGTGGACGGTGGAAGGACAGGAGGGAGGCACACGTCTGTGACCTTCAATAGTTTGATAGTTGGACGTGAGCAAGACAGTAATTGAAATAGTCTCTCTCAAAAAGAAGTTATAGCTCTTATATCAAAATATAATGATTCCTCTGACTTGCGTTGGAGGGGTTGTGGTTTGGAAGGAGACTTCCCAACTCTGGGACTGCCCAAAACTCCTACAGTGTGTCAAAACATTCAAAAAGATATGAAGCTGGCTTTAAACTCAGCATTTTTTATTCTTGGTATCCTACCTGAGAACATACCAGATGATAACTGAAGTTATCTGTTAAGGTTTTAGCTTTTGACAGCAAAAAAAAAAACAACCCTCCAATCTCTTAAAACAACAACCAAATACTTTACCGTGGCGAGGGAGGATTATGTCACGGAGAAATGGGCACCACTTGTTTGTGAGCTGTTTTGTTACGCCTTGAGTTGATGTAATAAAAATGTTACTCTTTTTTATGAAAAATCAAAATCAAACTTTCCTTAGAATCCCTACAAGCCCAAAGTCAATATTAATAAATATATCTAGCCCATAAGGGACTTTTTGAAACATATAAAAAAATAATCACCATCACAATAAAGGTATATAAATTGCAGGTGAATTTACACTTGACAAAATATAGAACCACATACTGTTAAATGTTGAAGTTTATCTTGGAATGATAATTTGTGTTCAAAAAAACAGGTAAAAACTCCTAAATTACATGGACTCCTTCTCCTTCATTGAAAAATCAAAAACATTTGAATATTTTCATTTCCTTCATATGTGTCTCCTACTTGACAGAAAAGTTCATTTTTGGTGTATGTGGACTGCAAGCTTAAGTTTTCACATTACAGTTGTGTAAGATGCATATTTGACTATGATTAGTTTCCAAACTAGATGTGAGGGCACAAAATCACACTCGTTGGTGCACATGTTTCAAGATTCAAACAAACAAAAAAAAAGATCAATGTGAAAACATTCTTCAAGTGTCAGACTCTGCATGTACATCATTCTGCACTATGAAGTATGCAAGGTACATTTTTAATGGAAGGGGACTTTAATAAAATTGATCCCAACCCTGCTACAGTGCCAAAAAGTGTGTCCTTACTCATACAAACCCTCCAGATCTTAACTCTCATGTAACCACTTTTCAAAAACAGACACAACCCAGCACGATGTCATGTGTTTGTTTAAGTCCATTAAACTAACTGTTTTCGTCTGAACACTTGTGACTGACGTCTATGACACGTTTCCTGTTCCTTTACATCACTCTTTGGGGACTTTTCATTATACCATGTCCCCCGTGTCAATGCGCTGGCAGCTTAATCTGGTCTCGTTTCTCTCGTTTATGAGCTATGTAGTGGCATTATGCTGTCTGGACATGAGTAAGTACTGGAGTCATTTCAGCCACTTGGAGACAAAAGAAAAAGAAAAAAAATAGAGAAATTGCATTTACAGCTCTCTTATAATACGGCAAGTTAAATGGGTGACCTCCTTTGGGAAAGAATACTATGAACAATTAAATATACATTTTTGATTTCCTAATATATTTACACTGCATACATTAATTACCAGTAACATGTCAAGATTATCTCTCTGATTTCTAGTCTTTACAAATAGTTTTCTCACACTGTCTGTTTGTCCTTGTTTACTCACATAAATGAGGTCTTTAGTTTTGATTAAAAAAAGTAACTTTCAGTAACTTGCTTTCCCATGCATATTTCCTTGCATGATGTGGCTACATGATTTCACATTCACTCCTTTGTATGTGTATGGGTGTGCATGTATGTGTGTGTGTGTGTGTGTGTGTGTGTGTGTGTTGAGCAGGAGGACTCCAACTAGGGGTGTTAAAACAGAAATCTCAGCCCACTGACTGACCTTGTCTGAACTGTACAGTGCACACAGTGATAGTGATAGCATGAGGTGCCTTCAGGTCAGCGTAGGGTGTTAAAGTTACCCAACATAACATCTGTGTGTGTTTGTGTGTGTGTGCTTGTTTGAGTCTTGTCTGGGAGGGGGGTGAGGGTGGGGGGGGGTGATGAAAGTAGTGTGTCTGGTTATGCTGGTTATGCGTTCATGCCCTGCCAAACTACATCCCACACAAGGCTGAAAGACTGTGGGCTCCTCTGGACCTTTTTTTAATTAAACCTCCTCACTTTAGTCTGTGTGTGTGTGTGTGTGTGTGTGTGTGTGTGTATGTGTGCATGCATAGCGTGTGTGAGCATGTGTCATGGCTGAAGTCATTTGAATGCTTTCAGTTCTCACAGATGCTAAAATATATTTATTTTCCAGACTGCTCTAATATACGCATGCGAGTGTGATTTGTATTGTAGCTCTTAATGAAGGCCAATCGTTTCATTTTTAATAAAAACATAAACAGTTAAAAGACCAAAAAGTGAAGTTAAGTCAGTAAAGCCAAGTTAATTAATACAATTAATAGAACTGAACAAAAAAAAGAAAATTAGATCACATTATATATATTATATTCATATATAAAATATATATTCTCTCATTTACTTTATATCGTTGTTTCATTCAGTGAGCCAGTGCCTTAAAAATCATTATCTTATGACAAAGTGTATGTTATTAGCTTTATCACTGTCTTTGTAAAAGCAGGTATTAACTGTTTTATAACACACAGTACCCTATTGTGGGCTGAACTCTTTAACTAAAGCAAATTAAAGTTATAAATCAAGCATTGTCATGAGATGGCTCACTTGCACATTGACCTCGCTCTGGTGAGCTCTTAAAGTTGAGAGTTGCTATGGTGTTCACTTAGGTACATCTTTAGTTACTGAAGTCTGAGTTATTTTTAAAACTGTCTCTGCGTCAGTGTAAGATATATAAGCTGTTTCAAGGAGTTTTAAATTGAGTTTAAAAAAAAAACCCAGCTCTATTCTATTTCTATGTGCACTGATTTCGGTTGTGTTTTAGTGGTGCAAACCAAACAAACAAACAAATGAACACACAAGAGTATATAGAGCCACACTGTTAAATGAATAAAAAAGACACTATGAAATATATAATCATAGGAATAGATTGTGTAAAATATGTACATGAACTTGAATTTGAGAAATAATTGAAGATAACATATCATCATCATAAATAACATTATTATTTAATGTGTTTTTTGTTTTTATAATATTTCATATTTTTGTTCATATCTAATGTCGCTTCTTTTAATAGACATTTTGTTTCATAATTCCATTTTTCATAACAGGTGTTGGCACGTACCACCTGCCTCTCTTACACAAGCTCAACAGCTGCCAGTAAATTTAGCACGTCGTCTCCCAACCATTCTTAAGGCAGAGTTTGCCGGGCTGTCGAAGTTAGTTACCAGGTAACTGATGAGCCAGGCTTGACTCAGTCTGAAGAAGCCAGGAGTCCTCCAGCTACGGTTCAGAGGGCCAAAGCTGGAAAGGTAACACAAGAAAGACTCCACGTTAAAAAAGTTCCTTTGAGTGAATTACTTTTTTTAGTGTATGAAAAAGGCAGCAAAATATCCGTTCTTTTTTTGGAACAGCTGAAAAGGTAAAAGTTTACAATGGCGTGGTTAAAAATGTAAACTTGCCACCATAGGAACGGTGGTTACATAGCCTTTGACATAAACCACAGATGTGCTAAATTTGGTACCAGTTGTTGAGGTTGCTAGTTTAAGAGGCAGGGGATGTGATTGGCTGAAAGGCAAGAAAAAACCACTACACTTATGACTAAAAAGTGTAATTGTGACAATGAAAATGAAAATAGGAATCATGATTATTACTATGATTATTGCATTTATACATTTTACATAATTTCTTCATACATTTATGTCATAAATGCTTCTTTTTTTCTTTTCTTTCTTTTTTTTACAGGAAGTGTTCAATATTAAACAGACATGGGTGCTATTATCTCAGTCTGGACGAGGCCTGACTAAGTACTGACGCACCACCTGTGGGGCGTCACCCCAAATCCAGACCCCTAATAACAGCCCTGGAGAGACATGAGAAGTGTGTAACAAGTGTGTGCCATGCCGTGTGTTTGTCTGTGGCCGTGCTGGTGAGGGGGAAGTTTGGGGGCTGCAGTGTAGCTGTGGCTAAAGATGTGATCAAGATGACAAGGTTTGTGTGTGTGTGTGTAGGTGTGTGTAGTGTGTGTGTGTGTGTGTGTGTGTGTGTGTGTGTGTGTGTGCGTGGCTTCAGTGAACCACCCCATACAGTAACGCATGGTGTTTTGCGAGTCGTGTGTGCAGCAGGAACAGGGTGTGGGTTTCTTTTCATCATGAACAAATGGTACAAAAAGGCACACAATGTGGAGGGAGACAGCAATGTGCATCCAAGTTTCACATTTATGCTTTGTAAAGGAAGAGGTAAACGCACACTGACACGATGTGCAAGCAAGCTGATTGGTGTGTATTGCCAATAATCGCTGGTTCCAATAATTTGGACACTCTGACTGTGTGTGTTTGTGTGTGCTTGTTTGTGACTCATGCTGGAACATGCCTGTGTTTCAGATTTCTGAGTTTTATAGTTAGTCACGTTCTGTTTATTGGCAGAAGTGGCAGTTTCATCATGATCACGAATACACACAAATACAGAGACATACTAACACAGTCACTGAGTTTAAATAAGGCCACATACATACTCCTCAATGTACACTGCATTGAAAAGTTACATTTAACACACACTGTGAAGGGATTCCATCCAAATGACTTTCCTCCAAAGACAGCTGTTCACAGAGAAGATCATGTTTCAATGTCATCTCTAAATGGTGTGAGTAGTACAAAACAAAATTCCTTTCAGCTTCATTGTATTGCAATCTCTGGAAAGTAAATGTAACTTTAAAGTACTTCTACTTCACTACATTGAGAGAAATATGGTGCTTTTTAATCCACTGCATATATTCTTTGTATATTATCTACATACAAATATGAAATATGGTAGGTTGCTATAGAATAAACTACTAAACTGCATATAAAATAGTTCCAAGTTATTTCCAACTCTGCTAATTAACCATTAACATAATGTATTAATGTAACACTCATTACTAAATACTTTGACTTTTGATACTTAAAGCACATTGTACTGTTGATACTTCAGTCCTTTGACTTACAAATGCTGCACTTTTACTTGTGATGGACTATTTTTGTATTGTGGTATTTCTTCTTTTACTTAATTAAAGGATCTTAATAATTCTTCTTCCACAGGACACAAATACTTCAAAACTCTCTGCATGGCTAGATATGACACAAGGTAAGTGAGGAAATATGTTGAGGGATTTCTTTTTTTCAAAAGTAAGTGGTTACACTTCTAACGGCCAGGCCATCTCATAAAATTTGAGAAATGCTTTTAGACTGTGAGTGACGCACTGAAATATTTCTTTCACTCTGGGTTTGTGGAGAGTGTTTTTAATTCGCAGTTAACCGTGCGGCTGCAGGCCGAGTGGCCACTGCGGTGGAAAGGCAGCAGTCAGTCAGAGTCCCTTTTTCATGACCTGTTTGGGTGAGGAACTCTGCTGACACACAACCAACATTTATGTGCATACAAATACACTCATGCTCAGACACGCCCATACTGCATGTGCTCATATATACATACACACATGCACACACAGCATAACGCATGCACAGGCACTTAATACCAACAAAAAGTGTGTGAAAGTGTACAAAAATACACACTAAATTCAACGTATGCGTAGATGTCTACAGACACGCATGCATGCCCGCACCACGACACAAACACACTGTAGACACACAGACACACACACACACACATACACACCTGTAGACACACGCACAGTATTTATTCTAAGAGTATATCCCTCCCTGATGACCGGTTAGGGTAAGGAGTGCTGCTGGCAAAGCGGACCAATCCAAGTCATTCTACAGTTGATTTACTGTCCCACCACCAGTCCACTACTGTATAATTACCCTAACAGACACACACTCACACACACACACACATACACACAGAAACGGACGGACAGAATTACACACATAATTACACACAGTCAGTCACACAGCACAAGCACGCACTTACTGTTCTATCATATGTACACACATGGATAAAACGTGTAACACAAGGGAAGAAAAATAAACCAAAAACAATGCATGGGCAAATATGGCTGCTGCACTGACACAAGTCCTTGGCTTCACTCATCTGATTTTGTTTACAGGGTTTAATTATTATTGCTGTATGTGTACGTGTGTCCAAATAAGAGCTCAACTATTTCATTATTTTACTTTTTTATTTGTCAACTCTGGTGCAAAACCAAATCTATAAATGCATTTAGCTTCATATTCAGAATCCAGTATAGCCCTAAATATAGCATTAAAATAATGTATGTTGAAAATCATACAAAAAGAATTTCCAGAAGCTAATTTTTAAGTTGTGCAAATAAAAAAAAAACATCTTTTGTTTTTAGGTTTCTCAAATTCACATAGAAAACTCAAATGTCCAGTATTCAAAAAACTGTATTCAAGTTTCTCAGAATCAGTTGTTTTCAGATAGAATGAATAAATAAAAATTAAAAATTAAAATATAAATAAAAATCAATATAAATAAAAATTAAAAATTAAAATGACTTTTTATTTTAAAATAAATAAATAAATTAAGCCAAATAATCAAGTGCCTCACTCAGTTTCAGACACCAAATGACATTGACCAAAGATTTATAAAACAATCGTTTTTTTTCTGGACAACAAATATTATAAGATAATATATTGGTGTGAAAAGTACATTAAAAACGCCATGTGTTGAATCATACATTTACATTAAATTCACACTCTTTATTAATATTTCAGAGCATCACAGACGTCTGCACCATTACCCAGAAACGACTGGGTGGATAGCAGATTAACAGAAAACAACAACCCATCACTGGAGGAGCCCTCTCACATTCACACCTATTGATAACAGTGACCAGATCACTGAAACTCCACGCAGTAATAAGAGGAGGGAGAAAAAAAACACAAACTTAAATTTTCCCTGTGTGTGCTGCGCAGTGTCTTTCTTATCTGCAAAACAGCCGCTCCACTACAGCGGCTTCCCCTTCTCCTCATGTAATTTTGCCCTTGTCCTCGGCTGAGCCTGCCTGCCTGCCTGCCCCAGTCCGATTTGTCACTCTCAAACCTGCAATTGTATTCAAGGCCAAATATAGGGGTGGGAATGCTAGGGTGGGCTGTCTATGTGTCACACAACAAAGCTTTGCACAAGGGTGTAGCCCTCTCCCTTACATCCTCCCACCTAACCACCCAGCATGGCCAAGTTGTTTGCATGGAAACGCTGGAACGCGTCTGTGTGTGTGTGTGCATGTGTGCATGTGTGTGTGTGTGCACAGTGAGGTCCAAGCTCTCCCCACCCTCCTCTAGCTCGGGTGAGGCAGAGAGAGATTACTCCCTCCTCCCTCCCCTCTTGCTGCTTTATTTGGAGCATTTCTCAGAGATTCGTGTCCTGTCACTCCTTCTGTCTACAACGCTGACCTTCATCGTCTCTTGTTTTTGTCCGTCTCGTCTTCCATCCCTTGTCCTCCTCTTGATCCCTCTCGATTTCAATTTCACTTCCTTTTGATATCCACGCCAACTCACTGACTTCAACCGAATTTAAAGACAATCTTTTAGATTTCTGCTGGGAGTCTTTTTGAGTTTTTGTAGCCTCCAGAGCAAGTGAAATAAACACCAGCAGGGAAGCGCCAGCTTTTTGATGGGCATGTGATTTGTACAAAGTTACAAGCCGTTGTAAGACATGAATTGGAAGTTCCCTATTATTACATGGTAGAAAAAATGAGCAGCCTTTAATGTCAAGAGATGGAAAGGGAGATGATTATGGTTTATGTGCTAGGGCATCCCGATTATGTGACCACAGAAACCCATGCTGAGTCACATAGGTCAAGATAGGATGTGAATGAAACAAACACACACAGGCATGGAGACAAACACACACATGGCTGGAAGGCAGAGAGAAATGCTCTTAATGCTCATTCATTCACATGTATTAATATGTGATGTAATATTTCTTGATTTTCACATGATTTACATTATTTAATCAGTTTCCATTCCACCTCTTTGCTGTTAATGCTGTGTACATTTCCATGAACACATTAACTTCCAGCAGGGTAATAGTGTGATTAAGTCATTGGCTCATTCTGGTAACATATTAGATTTGGGAATCTGAAGCTTTTATTTAATTAAAATAATTTTTAATTAACTTTAATAATGAAGCATACAGCTCATCACAAATAAAAATGTGCTTATTTAAATATGTCATATATATTTTGTTAAATTTCTGTCCTTGAACAATAATAACATAATTATTGCATATTTATTGAGAATACGCCACTTCATACACATTTCATGATATACTGGGAAAGTACTGCACACAACATATTTTTTTCATATACTAAAACATATGTGATACCAAATTGCCATATACAAAACACATTGTATGAGTAATATGATGTAAAGTATGCAATACAGATAGAAATGGTGGACTGTTCTATAAAACATATATATAAAACACAACCAATTTATGTTGTTCATACACAAATCATGTCACTTATTCTTTTTTATGTGGGCAGTGTTTTTCTTTAAAAATCTCAGAAATTTGTGTTGTTATTTTGCTCTTCATATTTTGTATTTACAGTTTAATGGTTGTTCACTTTTAAAATCCATTTATTTTGAAAATTAGTCTGGCTGATGCTGCAAAATCATGATACTAGATACTAGTTAGCAGTGAAGTTTTTAATATGATTGTTATGTTAATGTGAACAAAGCTATGTTATACATACATACAGCTATATTCCAAAACACAGTTTTTATCCACACTAGCAGCGTGGCACCAGGGATGGCAGTGTCAGTCAGCTGGTTGTGACTGAAATATCAATAATTGGATGGATTACCATGACGTGTACTACATGATACCCAGAAGATGAGTACTAATGCGTTTGGTGATTCCTTCAAGCACCAACATAAGTTTCATCTGTTTGTTTTGGGTTTTTTTGTTAAATGTCTTCATTGCTATTGGATGGTCTGCTGTTACATTTTGCACAAGCATTCATGTTCCTCATGGAACAAATGGTAAAAAAGTCTTCTGACTTTTAATCTTGCGCCATCATCAAGCCAGAAAAACATTTGATTTCTGACCACTTACACATACGCCCAAAACCTCAGTTGTACTTTGTGTTCAAGGCTAATTAGTGAAGGTTAGCACGCAAACACGCTAAACTAAGATGGTGAACTCTGCAAACATTGTATCAATGATGTCAGCAACTAGCTCCAAGCACCACTGTACCTAAATGCAGCCTCACAGAGCCTCTTTCATGGCTATAGACTCTGCATCTCCACCTACACACCTACATGCATCACACACGACATGCAGCATCTCCAGCATCCTGAAAATGACTGTATCTTATTTAATATGTGTTTCTTCTAAACTCCAAAAATGTCACCTGTCACCTGAAATCTTTCTTCATCTTCATCACAACAATTGAGCTGATCCCTCAACATGACATCACATGGATTGTAAACATGTCTGCTGAATAAAACAAACTGGCCTTTCTTCTTTTAAAGCATTTAGAGTATGATCGTAATCACTTTCGTTCGCATACTTGCCCAAACACAACCAACAGGTCTCACTTCTCTGTTTAATTCCAGTCCACACTCCCTGCTCCACACAATGAGACATCAGAATAATTTGTCTGATGAGCAGGGAGGCACATGGCGCGCCCCGCGATCAAGTGCCCCTCCGCCCCATGATGAAACTCCTGAAATATGCAGTGTGTGTGACAGCGGCTACACCTGTGACTCACCTGTGCATGTCCGCGCCCCTGAGATATCCCTCACCGGTCTCCCCACCTCCCCGAAACCCATCCTACACACACATACACACATTCGTACACAGGTCACCAACACACTCGAGGGCAAGGGAGGGGGTTCAGTCTGGGTTGAGGTGCAAGACGCCGCCTGCGTGCTTTAATTTTCACCTCCCCCACCATGACCCTCTGCAACTGGTGACACAAGTGGCCTCCCGCTGCACATCTCTCCTGTTTTTCTCCTCTCCCGTCTGCCCCCATATTCCTGCCTCTTCAATTTTCTCCCATCTCCATCTCTTCTTTAGTTTTTACAGCAATAGGTTTTATTGTGTCTGCGGTGGAAAAAAACCCTCTACTTTGGCGAGCGCACACGTTAAACAAGACGCAACAAGTCCTCATCCAGGATAGCAAAGCGATATGACAAATGAGACACAAACATCCAGAGTATTAGAAGACACAAAGAAGGGATCTTTGGCTCATGTCCTTCCCCGCCTCTCCTTTCCGTTCCTCTCCTCCCAACTCGTTCACTGGCAAGGTTACTGTTGTGAATATGCAGGTATTTGGATCAGGAATTTGTCATCTGTATACTCAATTTTTCAATGCTGATCTATGCATGTACATGTTTTCAAATACCTCTCAAATGCATTTGTGCATTTTTGTTTGCATGTGCACGTGTGCGTATTCATTGGAGTGTGTGTTTTTCCATGTCTATCACAATAGTCAGACTATGAGGATGTTCAGCACTGTGTGTGTGTGTGTGTGTGTGTGTGTGTGTCTCATCAGCTGATGAGGTGTTTACTAGGTTCTGTCTCTAGCCTGGAGGGAGCCCAAGCACACTCTAGTCCCAGCCACCACACACTAGAGTAATTGGCCTTTTCACACTGCGTAAGCTTCATTACCTGCACCCCCATTTGCAATGCAGAATGTAATGTGCCACAGAGCATATGGAGTGAATACATAAACAGTTTTAGTTCAATTCATTTTTGGGAGGGTTTGGGGTGTGGGGCTCGCAATGAATGATTTAGGGGGCCCGCTAACTGCCGCAAAATCTCTCTCCTGCATTTGTCATTTGGCCCGTTGAGTTCCTAATGATTCAGTTTCAAATCGTTATGTATGTCTCAGTAGGTGTTTGTTATGTTTCACCATGAGAAAGCTAGTCAGTCTGCTGAGGCCAAAATTATTCAGTTTTTCAAGGGGTAACAGTGAGTCAAAACGGCCATCCAGAGCTGAAGAAAATGTCGCAGAAAATATGTTAAACAAAAGTTAGTCAATTAAAAGTACAGAGGATAAATTGAATAAAAGCCAGTAGAGAATAATCCATTTACAGGACACCAGAATCTGACATGATCTCTCAACTTTCTGCTTGCACAAGTGAAAGGACACTTTAGATACAATCATTTCCCTTTATTAAGTGGCAGTTTCTTCTTTGTCTCTGCTCCGTTTCACTGCTACAGTAGGTTTTCCTTTTGTTTGCTCTATAATAAGCTGCTGTTTTGCTGCTGGAAGCAAGGAAACTATAAAACAGCAAGAGGTTAGGATCATATCAATTTTCAGTCCTAAAATTTAATGATTTAAAGTACAGCTTTTTTGTTTTTATCTCAGTAGTCTCTGTTTCTACATCACTCATGAAATGTTTTTACATTTTTTGTTTTTATCTGTCATTTCCTGCATTTGTTCCATGTGTAAAGTATCAGTGTAATTCAGTGTGTGAAACAAAAAATATCTTGCCAGAAGGAGCCTAAGACATTTTGTGTGTGTGTGTGTGTTTTCACATTTTTTCACTTAAATTTGACCTTTATTTTCTCAGTATTAAAGCTGATCTAAATGTACAATCTTTACACACAACCAGGATCCATTTTCTCCACCAACAACTCATTATTTTTTCACTAGCTTTGCACTAGTCTATATTTTAGAGGTGCTTTACTTGAGTATTTCCATATTATGCTACTTTATACTTCTACTCCACCTTGACCAGCTGCAACATTAAAATGCTTCTTATGTGTTGATGCCTCAGTATTAACAATCTTATAATGTAATAATAATGATAATGACATAAAAATGACTATGGCTATAAAGGGTAGCGGCAGAACAAATATTTTTACTTTTACTTTTTTCTTGTTGTATTAATACTTTTAGTACAGTTTGTTCACCTTTTACACATTTAAGTCTCAAAACTAACTGACTTCTTGTGCATCTTTAACCTGTGAATATATGCTGATACCTTTCTGAATTCTCCTGCCCTTTAAGGCGACTTGATAATGAAACTCTGGACACCCCCCCTCCAAGCCCGGCTCACATCTCTATATCTTTAGCACCTGCGGCTTCCTTACGACAATCAGCTCCTCGCAGACGCGGTATGCTCAGAATACACCTCTGGAGGCAGCCGGCGGAAGCTGTTGTTGCAGACCATGCACGTACCCTCTAGCCCCACAAGATCGCTCAGACGCTTAACCAACGATGTCCGGGCATCCGCTTCTCAGTGCCAAAGATCCTTATCGCGTTGACCAACCATTTTCCCCCCCTTGGACAATATTCTCAGATGCTTTCCTGTTGCCTGTAGCCCACAAGATGTCCTTACACCTGAAGAACAATACCATTTTATTTTCTCCAATGGAGCTTGCATTTTGTCCAGTGAGAGTTCTGGGCCTGACAGACTAAGGAAATATCTTCCACTGTAGTCATATCCTGACAGACAAAGAGAAATGCACAGATTTCTATCTAAAATACACAGCCACAGACCCGTTTTTTATCCAGACTTGCTTCTTGTCATACCTCCTCCCTGTTCCTTTCCCATGTCGCTTCGTAACATCATCCTCCTCTACAGTGATGTCAAACGTGGTCCAGAGGCGGCAGTTCAGCTGAACTCAGAGGTGACCTCATGCCACTGCGTCAGCGCTGAACAACCTCTTTGGTTTGTGACCTTGTGAGTTGTTCCACCAAAGAGACATTTTCCACTTAAACCTGTCACATTGTTTTGATAAAAAAAAAACTAAAACTATCTAGTACTGTCATACTATACATAAAAAGATATCACTCACTGGGGACACTTTTCTGCAGTTCTTTTTATACTTGCTGTTTATACTATGTAAGACTTATATTAGTAATTGAGAATAAATTATTATACTGGTACACAAAGCTTTTGAGTATTTCTTCCACCACTGGTTAAACTTCATGGCCTCAAGTTGTATTTTTCAGTTCCCATACTGAACAACGCTTGACTTGAAATGGAAATTGGAAATTGGAAAAAAAAAAAAAAAATTCACATGAGCGACACTGTGTGAAAGAATCAATGTAGTTACCCTGAGAAAATTCAGCGCCATCACACCTCTGTCTTTCCTGTTCCTGTTTGGTTTTCGCTGAACTCTTTTTGTAAAGCCTGTGCTGTACCATCAACACCCTACAACCCGTCTTCCTATAAAACAATGACAGGGACAGTGGGGAGGGCATATGTGACTGCTAATAGGCAGAGGATGTGAGGGTGAGTAGTCGATGCTATTTTAGTCTGAGCAGGGATAACTGGCTAAACTGTGAGACAGCCGGAAGCGTGGTAATGGTCAGTGTCTCCTGGGGGTCTATGGGTGAGGTCAACGCTACCAGGCCATAACTCTGCTTCTCAGGAGGGCAGGAAAGGCATCGGAAGGGGAGGGGTGGGCGGCTGAGGGTGGAGGGATGAGGACATGGAAAGGGAAACTGGTGAGAGTGTGTGTGTGTGAGAGTGCTGGCTGCACACACACACACACACACACACACATACACACACACAGAGTTGGGATACACCTGCATGAGGAAACACACCAACACATATGCACACGTATCAGTTGCCGTGAAGTTTCACCCGACAGGAACACAAATGAGTCACCATGGCGATAACCCCGATCAGATCTTAGTTCTATGTGCACCATGGCAACCAGCGAGTCAGAGTCTTAATCAATTACTCCAACTAGGCCTGTGTAATGTTATTAGGTAGTGTGTGGTGAATTAAAGTTGAACTGAAATATGAATTCTCCTCATTCTTTGTGTAAAGAAACACAAAGATACTGCAGATACTTTCAAAAAAAGGATTTTTTTTAAACATTTATGGAACGTATATAATTTTCAAGCATCTGGGTGTCATTTGAGACTCTGTGTGCTAGTTGATGCTTCCTCTGAGGCTTAAAGTTTTCATTTTGTGGACGTTAGGTGTTTTTCACCTAACGTTGGGCTACATATTCAAACTGCTTCGATTCCTGCTGTGAGGAGACTACTTTGTTTGGAGGAGAGTGGGCAGCAACTCCAATGTCAGGCTTTAAGAAGCTTTGAGAAACTAATAGTAATAGCCAGTCTTCTCTTTGTTGGTCTTGTTTGCTTATGTCGAGTTATCCATATTAAATTAAGAGTTTAATAGCTAAGCTAAGTTATTAGTAAAATTATTCTGATTAACTGAATTTATTCTGAGTAACTATTAAGTTATTTACATTTTTTGCATGCTTCTCGAACGATCACTAAACCAGCTGATTTGGTCTAATTTGTCAGACTGTTGCAGAGGAAAGTCTTGTTTTCTTTCCGCTCTGTCTGTTTTTCATGCTGCACTATATATTATGATACTGGTCAGATATTTGCTAAAACGTAAATACAAGGTTTCCATTCAAAAGATTAAAGTGGTTACTTAGCCTAGTGCTTTTCACTACTGGGTCATGTTCATCACGTGTTATTGACAAGAGGAGGGTCTGGCATTTTCTGTCCAGATGTGGTGACGATCAAATCTCACAGTAATAGGTTATAACTTCAGCACTCCATATGTGCTCTATGTTGTGATTTGAGTCATAACACAGAGTAACATATGGGGCCAAAATGCAGGCAGTCGAGGCAGAAGGAGATAGTTAGGTGATTTAATGGCTGAAGATGCAAATAAGCTTACATGCGGACACAGATAGGTTGACTGGCAGGCACTCCGGTGAAGGTGCAGGCAAGCGGGCAGGTTAAGCAGGCAGGCACAAGTGGCGAAGAAACATGCCAACAAAGAACTATAAGGATCTGGCGACTGAGTGGGTGAAATGGGCTGGTATATGCGTGGCAGGGCTGATGAGGAAATGAGCTGCAGGTGGTGAGATGGGCGGGGAAGCTCAGGTGACTACAGGGCAGGAGGGAGTGGCTGCATGTGGACGTGAGACAGGTGGAAAAGTCAGCGGGCATCTGGTGGACTGGAAGAGCTGGCCATGAACAGGTTTGAAGAAGTGGCTGGAGGGAGGGACAGAGAAAAAGGTTGTGACTAAAGCTAAAGCAACGGCGGACCCCAGCCTGCCTGTGTGGCCTTTGAAATATCACAAACTAATAATTATTGCCTGCCCACAAAGATATTGCACCAGTCGAATTACTAACACAGGACTAACTTTGTTTGTTTGTACCAAAAACAGTCTGTAGGGGCGCAATCATAGGAATAGGAATATATATGTGTATAACTATATATAGATATAATGATTTCTGATAAAAAATGAATATATATTATATTGTAATTTCAGTTACAAACAAGGATCATGAAATAAGGAAAGTACTTGCACTAACACAAAATGCACAATAGATATTTTCTTATCTAAAGGGGTCATCGTATATGCATCCTTCTCGTCTACGGAATCAGTGTGTGACTCAGACACGAAGTGGAACGGCCTACCTCACAATGGCCTGACATGGCCTACCGCAATACTGACACAGAAACTTTGTCCCTTTCCCATCCGTCTGCAGAGACACAAGAGATAGCGAGACACAGGCCAGTTCTTCCACTGATCTTCTGTTTCTGAAAAAGAAAACCTTTTCTCAGTTTTACAGAAATATAAAAAATTGTGTGGTTGTCGGACTTCCTGGCAAAAACCTGAGCAGCGTGTGCAGGATTGAACGTACAACAGTGGTGGGATGTAACAAAGTACGTTTAGACTAAAGTAATGTCTTTAAGTACAAATCTGAGGTATCTGACAGCTTCAGTTACTTTACAAATTAAGATTTCTGCATTCGAAATATACAAAGAACTTATAGAGTATAATGTTTTGATATAAGTTTTTTAAAAAGCTGACAGGATTAGTCGCTTATTCAATTAATCAATTGACAGAAAATTATTTTTGCAAAAACATTTAATGAGTCCAGCTTGTCGACTATGAACATTTGCTGCTTTTCATTTCAAATCTGAATAATTTTCACTCACTTTTAATAATTCTGAGGTTTTGTTCGACAAAGTTCAATTTGGACTAATTGTGGCAATACATGAGAAAACAATAGATAATAGTAAATATTAGTTACTGTCCTATATGAAATATTTAAAAATGAGCTCCACCTCTGCCAATTAAATCCCAATTTTATACTAATGCATAAATAATAATAATAATCTAATGATATAGTTCTTCACAGTTATTTTATCTGTAACAGAGTATATTTACAGTGTGGTATTGGTACTTTTACTAAGTAAGTAAAAGATCTGAATACTTCCTCCACCTCTGAAGTATGATACTTATCAGACCTTTTCTCAGTATTATTTGTTGTCTGAACGACAATAACAAAGCTTCATCTGTCACATTGTTAACGTTTAGGAGGGGAAACACTCGACAGACAGCAGTTCACACTCAGAGTCATAATCTTTTCTCAGAAGAGTACATTTGATAGATCAGTGCAGTACAGATTGTTCAATATTGTCCTCCAGTTTCCACCATGTATTTGAGCCTATCCATAAATACCTGGTATTCAATATTATTTATAAATATATATTTTCATGTTTGACCAACTACAGATTAAAATAAAAGTACTATAAAGCTTTTATGTTTCTTTATACCCCCCATTTATATAACCTGTCAAATTTAATTCAAAAGTCAAAATCCAGAATCTCGATCCAGTGCTATACTGAAATGTGTCTGTGTGTGTGGAGGTGTTTGAATGTGTGTGTGGGCTTGTGTTTGTGAGTGTGTGTGTGGAGGTTGATGTGTTTGTGGTATTTAATGGGGTGGTGAGAGGCCCAGGAAGGATTTTGGTGGTCCCAGTGTGGCCTTTTGTGCCGTCGGCCAGAGGCTGATGCCCAAGGAGGTGATCTGATTAGAGCTCGTTCATACCACACAAAACAACAGCAATGACCAGAGCAGGCACAGAGGAAACATGTGGACAAGGAAAAGGTGTGGACTAACCAGTGTACAGTATTACAGTATGTAAAATACACATGACTTAAGACTTTTAGAAATTTCTATCCAGCCTATTAACCATAAACTAATGGTTATTTTTAGGTAACCTTTTAAATCCTGCATGGTACCTGACACTTGAATGGCACATGTGAACATTTTTTTATAGACTTCACAAACCTACGTGATGCCATCATTGTTTGATTTTAAGTTCATTTCTGACCAGCTGAGGAAAACTCTCTCACCTGTCACTCACACTTTGTACATACTGGTCAAGTGGGTGGAAGACTCTTTCTTAAAGACTTTTCTTAAAGCCACCTAATTGTGAGACACTTGTCAGAGCAAGCAGTCACATGTACAACAATGTGACTTACACACAATTCAGAGACCCCAATCACCCCAACCACAAACTGTTCTGTCTGCTGCTGTCAGGTTCATGGTACAGCCGCATTCAGGCCCACACCATCAGGCTCAGGTTCAGATGTATAATTTATATTTTAGGTCTATATTTTATTTTATTACATATGTTTATGATTTATTTTTAACCCTATATATTTTTTTTCTTTTGCATGTATGGTCTTTCTCCTAAATATTTTTGAGCTTTGTTTAAGGGAGCCAAAGACTCAAGAATTTCATGGCCAGCGACTACTTCATATAATTGTTGTGCACATGATGATAATAAATCTTGAATCCTGAATTCTTCAGTAAAAAATAAAAATCCAATAAATAAAAGTCCTGCATTAATTATTATACTTTAATCAGTGACAGTATGTGCTATAGTATCCAAAATAAAAGTACTTAAATAACTATAGTGTTATATCACTACAGTTTTTTTGCAAACATCTCCTTGGATCACATAATTTTTGTGATGATGATATGCATCTGCTGGTAACCAAAAGCTAAACATCATTTATGACATTAAAGGATTTGTCTGTCATTCAAACCTGGCCCATCCTCCCAGGTAGTCCCACATGCATGTGATCCTGCAACTGGCCGCTACGTTTAGAGTCCAACACCTCACGTCCTGTCTGCTGTTTTTGGTTGGAGGCTGCACACCACTCCCCAAAGGTTGATGCCCAGAAACATCCTAAACACAGCAAATACACAAAATTACAACTAGAGGAGAGGGTCATCTGCAGATAGGGATCATAAAATAACACAGTTTTTTTTTTTTTAAATCATACTAATTATATGTTTAAATGAACTTCTGTATGATTTCAAATAGGATGTTAATGTGTAAAATATCAAATAAATTGTGCACTGACAAACAGTAGGAAGAAAAGAAATGCTCCAAACTTTAATTTTGTCCTGCAAGAGTCTTCTCCTCTCAACCCCCAGGCTTTCTCTGACTGACTCTTTGACTTAAATGTTCTGTTCTGCTTTCCTCCCTCTCCTCATACAAGCGCGCACACACACACAGATCCAGTCCCAACTCCTCTGTATCCAGCAGTGCTTGTTTCCCCTCACGCTTCAATCACTATCTCTAGCCATTACAGTCCATCTCATATTTCAAATGACACACAAATGCAATCACACCCACTAACCTATTGCAGCCGCAATTTTTATTTTTGTTTGTGCATTTCCACTTTTCTCTCCGAGCTCCCTGTTGATGGTTGAAGGTTTTCTTTGCTTTTAAAATGATTGTGAGAATCCATCATTATCTGTCACAAAATGTTCAGGATTTCTTACCAAAAATGAAGTTTATTCTGAATTTCAGATGTCATTGTTTCACATTTGTTTGATATCATTTTAGTAGAATGATAAATCCTCTGAAACATGCACTATCTAGGTACACTAACATCTGAACATTTCCATAGTGCTGACCTGAGGTTAGTACTGCGTGTAGCGGCATGCAGGGATCCATCGTTATCTATTAGCCTTGAAATTAAGCAACAGAATACAGTGTTTATACAAGCCCTACATAAAAACACATATAATGCTCTCTGATCATTTGTCTTCAAATGACTGTTGGAAAAATAAATCAAATTTTATGATATTCCAACACATTAGTTTAATGTTTGGTGAGTGTTTGGCAGGTAAAGGGAGGGCTTACCTAGTAAAGATAAGGGGACCCTCATTGTCATGTTCCCAATAATAAACACCTGGATTAGTTGGACAATCATGGTCATAGTTATGAGCAAAGTTGATATGAAAACCGTCCTCCCTGACTTCCCTTTGCTGATTTTGTGATATAACTTCCGCCTTCTCTCCTTAAAGTCATAATTTTATGGCCACTAGATGGCTTTTTGTCACTTGAACATAAACAAATATTGCGTTTCGACACTCTCGCCAGTTCAGATATCCTCCTGTAAAGTTCTCAAACTTAGTAACACCATTTGATATGAGGTCATGTGGCCTGATGCCATCTGAAAATATGCGGAAATGGTTCAAAGTATCTTCCTTTGTGTTTCTATCGTAACAACATTTCAACTCAACTGATGCTTAACTCATCTGTTTGACTAATGCATGAATGTTATAATGTGCTCTTATAATAGTTATCGTATAATTATACACTCAACTGGTAAGTTTATTAGCCACATCTAGCTAAAACTAATGCAGTCTAATACGACAAATCATGATACAAAAGCGCACACATCTTCTGATTTGCACCCTTATCAGAGGAAATACTGTTTCCTGTATTTCATGCACTGGTATCATATTGTATATTGTCATTGTCATGTACTGTCAAGAGCTTGCTCTAATAATGACATTATTGGAGTTGTAGTTGAGTAGAGCATTACTGACTCCTCTCTTTTTCAGTTTGTTATTCAAGATGCCTAAAACTGATAAAAGCCTAGCATAACCTCAACATCTATAGGGGAAGTACTTTTATTCGGAAACTTGGTTCATCATAGTTCAGTTTTTGCATTTTTAACAGAATGGGAAACATATCAGCATCCTTTGTAACCATGGCCATCACATAAAAAGTATTGTGTGTGTGTATGTATATACAAACGGTATATATAAATATCAAACTGTAGTAATACAGTAAATTATGACCTTTTACAATAAAAGTTACACTTAAGCAAAATAAATTACTTTCCACCTCTGCCAGGGAGTCTTAACCCAGGACATGACCTTTCCATTTCTTTAATTCCAACAACAGTGTGCGGTTAAAAATGATTACACATTTTTATAACAATACTTCTTTCCTCCAGAGAGTGGTTGAATCATCTCTCACAAAATGGACTCTAAAGTGACATTTAAAAAAAAAATAATTTCCTTGAGCCTGAGTTTGACAGGAGGTGTGAAAGCCATTGCACCTGCTGAATCTCATCAGTGCCCCATGACTCACGGCTGACATTTCTGAGAATTTCTTATCTATGTGCACATCAAGCCCAATTACCCAGCCACCTCTGGGTACAGAAAAACATCTGAGCAGAAAACTTACATAGCAGAAAACTGAGTAAACATGCACAGATGATGATTTGCTTAGTATGGCATTTTTCCTGTATAATCAACTGCGGGCTCAGTTACAAATCTGAGGCTTCTTGAACTCTGCTGCTCTGGTTGAAGGATCATCTCTGCAAACACTGAGCTACCCCGCTGAGTGTGAGTTTTGTGATTAGCAAGAGTGAAATACCAGTACCATCTGCCAAGCTACCTGATAGCACATGACGTCTGTGATCGTGGGCTGACATCTTTGGGTATCTCAGTTGAACATGTTGACGATTATGCGCCCGCTTGAGACCTTTGATGGACTGATGACCTGTGCGGAGTGTTTTCCTGCCTCTTGCCCCGTGCATGCTGGGAGAGGATCTCGCTCCTTGTGACCTTCAAGAGCGAAAGATGGATGTTTGATAATTTCTGGGTTTCAGTATAGTGTTGATGCACAGTTGAGATGCATCTGTACATCCAATGTATACATGAAGATACTCAAAATTTGAATAGTAATGCTGATGAAGCTCTGATGACGTCATTAAAACCAGGCTATCATAACCATCTTTTACATCAAGGTAATTTGAATCATGTGTGGGCAACATGCACGCGCTTGTAGTAATAAGCTGCTAAATGCTAAAACTGAATTCTAATATGAAGCCCAAAAGGTGAAAAGTGTTAGGGTTAGGGTTAAAAAAGAAAATACTGCATGTCATCAATCATGTTAACCATAAGGTCAAATATAATGCACTCTAACGAGCCATACGCTCATGTCCTCTCTCTCATAAAATTACCATGTAAAACTGATAACAAGCCCAGAAGGTGAGTAAACTGTTGAGTGTTCAAGAAACACAACAACCATCTGCGATGCAGTTTCCTTTCCACC
Source organism: Scortum barcoo (assembly GCA_023238725.1). Lineage (NCBI taxonomy): Eukaryota > Metazoa > Chordata > Actinopteri > Centrarchiformes > Terapontidae > Scortum > Scortum barcoo. Next base: position 14,569,307 of record CM041545.1, read on the forward strand.
TCCCCCAGTTCACGCACGTCTTGCAACTTCCTTCTGTATATGTGAAAATGAGGGCGATCGATTGAGCTGGAGCTGAGTGCAGGGAGATGTTGATGGTGTGCGGCTGGGCCCTAAGCGAGTTGTTGATAGGTCGTCAGGTCACACACCCACCCACTCCTCATTTCCCATACTGCACTGCTGACATGGTGGAGCTCAAACAGTGGTAGGCGTTGCTTTTCAAGGTGAGGTTTTGGGTTAAGTCTTATCTTCATTATCTTCAACTTATTGGTTTCAGTTGCATGTATACATATATATATATATATATATATATATGTGTGTGTGTGTATTTTCACTGTTTCACATGTCTTTGCACCACCAGGAACCTCAGATAGTGGGGTATTTAGACAAAGCAATATATGACTGTGTGTTTGTGTGAATGCATTTAATGTTTAATTAATAAATGTCTCTTTCATATTTTGCACACATCTCCCTGCACTTTGTCCAGCTTCTTACTTTCAACGAATTACTGGAAGATGAATGCATGCAATGTGCAGTAAAACTCACAAATAGATTAAAGTAGAGTATTGAGCCAAGTTTATCATCACAGGAATATATTTCTGAATTTAAAATGTAAACAGGTTTTTATGGTTTTAAATCATTCATTTGCCTTTCACCATTTGTGCCCCGCTCTCTTCACTTGTGCAAGAAGCAACATTTACTCAAATCGTACTTAAGTGCTACGGTGGAAGTGGTCTCCAGCTTCAGGTACCTGGGCGTACACATCTCTGACGACCTCACCTGGAGCAAGAACACTTCATGTCTCATTAGGAAGGCACATCAGCGTCTCTACTTCCTCAGGAGGCTGAGGCGCGCCGGGATGGGGAGCTCAGTCCTGACCTCCTTCTACAGATGTGTGGTGGAGAGCGTCCTGTCCTCCTGCATCATCGTGTGTGGCACGGCAGCTGCTCGGCAGGCAGAGAAGAAGGCTCTGCAGAGGGTGGTGAAGGCTGCTGCACAGAGGACTGTGGGATGCAGTCTACCCACCACCACGGACATCTACACATCTACACCTCCAGATGCAGGAAACGGGCCTCCTGCATCATGAGGGAGGACCCCACTCACACTGCACATGCACTGTTTGTCCCCCTCCCCTCAGGCAGGAGGCTGCGGAGCATTAAGAGCAGGACCACCAGACTGAGGAACAGCTTCTTCCCGGAAGCTGTGAGACTGTTGAACTCTGGAGGACCCCTGTAGCCCCCTGCTGCCCCACCACCATCACCCCCCCCCTCCACTTCCCTCCCTCTTCTGACAGCCACCCAAAGACAATACACTGCAACACCTGCACAGAATGCAGTTGCTTTTTTTGCACTACAGTTAATCCTATTTATTCTGTTATTTTGCACTACCTCATTTTTGCTTTTCTATCTTGTTTATTTTATTTTGTAATATTATACTTTTTTTTTTTTTTTTTATCTTTTATACTTATTCTATTTGGGCTTGCACCGGGACCAGGGTAGCTAATCTCGTTCCTTCCCATGTTTGACTTGTGTTGGAATGACAATAAAAAATCCTTGAATCCTTGAATCCTTGAATCCCTTGAATCCCTTGAAGTACAGTTTTGAGGTACTTAAACTTTAGCTGAATATTTCCATATATTATTATGCTTCTGTCATTTATTTGACAGCTCACTTGTAAGATTTCAGATTTAGTTGTCACACAAAATATACTTGATAAATTGGTAAAATACAAATCACTGTTAAATCAGTGGTTTCCAACTATTTTTGCTTTTTGAACCCCAAGAAATAATACAGTGTCCATTTTCATGTTTCAGATGTCCTCAGGTCTCATATAGTTTCATAATAATTCACACAAAAAACAAAACAAAAAAAAAAAACTATTAATTTCTAATAGTGGTACATATTATAAAATATCAGTTGTAGGGGTACCTTTGCCTCTGCACTCTGATATTTCACTGATAAACATGCTTTATATATATCATATATATATGATATATATATCATGAAACAGCTACAAGTCTAAATCACAGTTTCGTCCTTGCATTGCACTTCTCCACTTTGTTAGCAGGACAAAATTTTGCTCTTCAGCGAGTGCAAAGCACAAAACCATTAGACGCCTTTAATCGGCCTCAGTGTGTCTGCATGTGTGTATGTAAGCGTGTGTGTACCTGAGTGTATACCTGTGTGTACCTGTGTGTGCAGATTGAAGGGGAGTGAAGCCTATTTTTAAATGATGGAAATTGCTTTAAGGGCACACAACAAAATTGGCACCCACCACTATCACCACAATTGTTCTTGCCATATCCAAAAGAGAGCCAATTTTGTCAATTTTGTTTGGCAGCTTCAGGAGGACAGCCGCTACTTCATGAACATTTATTATAAAGCTGGAGTGCTGGAGCTGCGTCAGCACATCGGGGGGAGTCTCAGAGAAATGTACGTAACTCCAGGAACAAGTTCCTCTTTTCTTCAATGAAAGCCTGATCACGATAACACTGTACGGGTTCTGGTTAACTAATGCCTGATAAACAGAGGACAAACACTGAGTTGGTTTTGAGTATGAGCTGTTGTTGTGAGTCAACTCCTCTGTTCTTGTGGATGACTTTTTCTTTTTCATCGCTGAGTCATCTTTTTTTTTGTACAAATGGCCGATGGATTATTTATACAGTAATTGAATGAGCACAAGAAGTGTTAGAACAAGAGTGGACGCTAAATATGAATGTTTAAATATGTAACTTTGTGCTCTAATCAGGATCAATGGATTCTGAATGTGACTTCAACTGTACGTCTGAACGCAAGTTTATTTACAGTTTAGTCCACTGCCAAACCTTTACTCCTTCCTATTTTATGACCCCCTCATCACCTAAGCAGACCCTCAAATTGATGCCTCATCCATAGGTGAAATGATTCTTCCTACACAAAGGCTGTGTGCAGGGAGAGGCTGTGTCAAAAGTCCTAAAGTTTGAAATAGTAAGCAAAAGACTTGCCAGCAGTGAGCGGTTGCATAAAAATGAACACACTGAAAGAGGTGGGTAGAGGGTAGCAACTGAGAAAAATAGACACAGATGGAGGGAAGGAGAAGGAAATATTAGATATAGAGAAGGGAGTAAATTAAGAAGAGATGGACGGATGGGTGGATGAAGGGAGGGCAGGAGAGAGCGATGGAGAGAAGCACAAAGAGAAAAAGAGAGGGATGAGGATGAAGTGTGAGTTTGGCTCAGTGAGAGCAGCTGTATAGAGGACACTGTGGGTGGAAGTGGTAGAGTCGTGGGTGAGCTCAGAGTTTAACTGCCAACCCTCCCTGGTTTCACAAACTGTCCGTCACACACACACACACGCACACACTTGAATGCACACACACACGGTCATTCAAATACATACATGCTTGCTTGCGCATACATACACACTTGCATGCAGAGTTTTAGCTTGACAACCTGGAAAACTTTCCATCTCGCTTAGTGTACGCTAGACATGAGCGGAATCTATCCCTGTAATGAGTTGTGTGCTTTCTGTGTCACCCTGCACGCACTGGGTGTTACATTGGTGGAGACAAATGCGTTAAAACTACAGTTATGGCAATGTCAGTGCATGAAAACGAACGGAAACGCCGCCATGGGCTCGCTTTGTTTCATGTTTTGAACAGTTTGAAGAAGGCAACAAACACGACTCGGGTGGGAGGGCGAGGGCGTGGTGGGGTGGGGTGGAGGCGGGGGCTTGCTTAGTCTCCGCTCGTTTGCGCCGATGTCTGTAGTCAATTGTAGGTTGCTTCTCCTTGCCGAGACTTCTACTATGATAAATAATGAGAGCAGCAGATCCTGAAATAGAGTACCCCCACCCCTCCCTTGTCCCTGTGGTCCGCTCTTGTGAAGCTCCCGTCCAGCCGTGACTTTTCCAGGCGATCCCCTCCCTGCTGCCTCCTCCGTTATGGTTAGCATGCCGGCTAAATCTGTAGCCATGCGTCTGTAATTAGGCTTCGCCTTTGCTGGATTGAGTGCTACACACTGGCAGCTGGCAGGCCGGGGCACACACATACACATATGCACACACACACACACGCACACACACACACATGCACACACACACAGTGACACGCATGAATGCATGCACGCAGGCACACATTTTATCTCATGTAAAGTAAGTGGATAGAGGGTATGCCAGGACAGCGCCGTCTGACAGTTACAGTGCAGGGTGAAGTGCCGGGGTTAGAAAGCAAAAGGGGCTAATGTGGAGCAGAAAATGCTCGTCATCGTCCCTTTCACCCTGGCCTCCATCATCTGCTGACTCTTCTTCATCATCACAGTTCTCCTTTCTGCTTCAATAACCTCCTCTTTTGAGTCTTTGCCTCTCTCTAAGAGTCTCTCACCCATTTATTTCCCCTTTGAGTTCACCCCCATCTCTTCCAGCCTCTCACTATCCCTCTCTCCCTTCCTCCCTCTCCCTTGGACCACCTGCCTCCTATCATTTTTCCCTCCCCAAATTCTTTTTTATCATTCCCACTTCTCCTCTCTCACCCTGCTCAACCCATCCCATCCCAGCGCTGTTGAGTGTAGAGTGGGCAGGTTGACCTGGCAACACTAAAAACCACAGTAGTTATGAGAGCTTTTTACTTCCAGCTATATATATATTATCAAAAACACACACACACACACAAAGAAAGAAACGTGTGATGTTACCTCAGCCCTGTTGCCGCCCAGTGAGGGGGCTCCAGCTCAAGGCAGCATGCACATGCAAAAGCACATGCTCATACACAGAGGCACAAACACCTGCAGGTGTGCACATGTTCACACCAGAGCGTGTAAGTCAAACAACGTTCCTGTGTTGTACTCTCACAATCACCTCTTTATCAATTGTTAGCTCTGTTTAACTCAGCACTTAAAGCAGTCATACAATAAACACTGGCCTCAATAGTGAATGACAGTAACCTCGAGAAAAAAAGAAGTAATTAGTCATTTAAAATCAAGATATATTATACTCACAGGAGCCTTGAATCTGCAGTGAGTACTTTTGCTTTGGACGTTTCAAGCAACCTCATTTTTAGAGATCACTTTAGTCATCCCGCTCTTAATAAAAGTCTAGCACCTTCCTCAATCAAACTACCATGAAGATGTTTAAATAAAAAATTTCCTGTCCTTTCAGCAGTGTGTGTTTTTCCCTCTCACTAGCATGGCTTGACACCCGTAACTTGTGCTTTTGTGGCCTATAACTGCCTGCTTGTTTCTGACCAAGGCCTCTGATTCCCCGTTGAGATGAAAGGCCTCGAGGCCAGTCATTTATGTCAGCGTGTGGTTTCACCAACCCTGCCAGGACGCTCTCGAAGCCCCGCTGGTCCCTGTAGTCACATGCCCCACCAGCGGCATGGCTATTTTAGCTGCTCTGAACTGCAAAACCCACAATCCTCTACTGACCAGCGCCCTCTCCTCTTAGCTGGCCATAATGATTATGTGGATATTGATAGACCAGGGGGATTATTATCATTCACTGAATATACTTTTATATTGTCCCGCATGTGACTGGCTCAATCTGGAAAACAGTAAACAAGTAATCGTGAAGGAGTGCTGTATCCTTCCTTCACTCTCCATCTCTCTTTCTCTTTTCTTGTTACATTCCCCCGAGACCATGAGGTTGCACTACAATATGAGCATTCAGAGTATTTCAGCTGAAGAGTGTGTGGCTATATTGAAACACCCAATCATAATCACCCAAAAACATTTAAAACAGATAGAAATTATCCAAACAATATGACGGGCAGCTTTGTGAAGTGCAGAAAATTTTAGCGAGATAAATTTACGTACAAACAAAGAAAATTCTTTGTGTTCTCACTTTAAAATACTTCATCGAAGTTAATAAAATCAGCCGCCCAAATCGGCTGCTGCGTGGATCCGAGGTCAACACTGTGCACTTTCGTTTGGAGAGCATCACTTTTCTTTTTTTGGAGTCTAAATAAAACATTTCAAATACATCCACTCTTGGCTCTCGTTTTGGGGCAGGGGTTAATTAGACAGCTGTGATTTGGAATCTGACCTCTGATGAACCAGCACCGCACGCTGCATAGTATGAAAATATTCCACAACATGTTTTTAATTTCATTAAGCGTCTTTCTGCAACACATTTTAAGCGAGTGTTAGAAAAACAAACAGATTCTTTACGTGAGATCTGATATTTTACACACAGAATGCAGAAAACATGTCCGTCTGGTGGTGGAAATGCAGATTTGTGCCATTTCAATTATATAAACAGCATTATTTCATTTTTTTCCACACAAATTTTTTGTGTAGTCAAATAAAACTTTTATTTTAAAAAAATATTTTTTAAAAATTTTATTTAAAAGTGTGGCCCTAAGGATGCTAGTGGATGGTCAATCGGTCAGTCCACCTCGTTGGTCCAGACTTAAATACCTCAACAAGTGTTGGATGGATTGTTTTGAATAATGGTGGAAACTCTCACGTACCCCTCAGCATAATCTATGTGGTGATTTCTCGTTTTCATCTCAGGCCGTCATCGGGGCAAAGTTTCCGGTAATTTGCTCTATGACTAAAACACCTGTGAAATGACTCAGCTGTACTTTGCGTTTGGTGATAATAAGCAAACAAGCTAAACTTAGATGGTGTACATGATACTTGCAAAACAGCGCGATGTAGCATTTCTCTTCTGTCCTTATGTCTTCAGCGCACAGTTCCTTTTGAATTTAAGCACATTTCTTGAAGGTATGTGCATTTACATGTATTTATATGTTATGATTGATATTTTCTTTTGGTTTTGTAAATGTACTATAAGATTTTTGTTATAGTTTTGATACTCAGTAGTGGTGTCTGGTGAGCTAAATGTTTACCATGACACCTACAATTCAGACTAACCAACTAACTCTGATTTTTTTCATACGAGAGCACACTTGTGGCAATCAACTCTCACGAGAGTTGTTGTCTCATCTCCACCAGGGGTATGTATCTGCTGAGACCCACAGATAGAGGCTGTTTCTGCCCTACTGAGAAAACCACAACAGACCGATGGCAGGTATTGAGACCTGCTGATAACAGACACCTTAACCTTTAAAGCTGTCTCTCTCACTCTGTGGAGTGAATGAATCCTACACCACATCCTGTCAACCCCACATCACCACGGCCTCGACTAGAGACTGCTGCAAAAACAGCACGCAATGAGCAAAAATGAGCAAAAAAAAAAAAAAAAAAGTGGGCCAGCAGAGGGATCTTAACCTCAAAAAATATGTTTTGTGAGAGCCCACAAATCTTTTTTTCTTTTCTTCCTGTAATTCATTGAAAGCTAAGCAGATGAGCGTGGAATCGTGTTCACATTTCCTGCTGATTAAAAATCTTTCTCCGTCAGTCGTCTGTTTTCGGTGGAACAGCCATGCTGCCTGTCCCTCGGTGATGGCGTTATTGCCCACCCGAAGCTCTCCCACCTCCTCTCTCAGTGGGTCAGCTGGGCCCAGGGTGTGTGGGATGCTGCTGTATGTTGAGGGAGAGGGAAACTGTGTGAAAACTGTGTAGGAGAGGCTAAGAAAAACATTACGGCCTGGCAGCAGCGTTGTAGGGAGTGGAGGACGAGGAGGAGATCAGGGGGAGCAGGGGAAGGGAAGGTTGTCGGTTGGGGTTGGGGGGGGGGTGGGTATGACAGAGGGGAAGGTAGGAGTGTATGTTTGTGTGCGGGCATGTGTGTGTAGGGGGTGGGGGCGGCTGCTGAGGTAATATCTCTGGGAGTGTGGTTAGATCATATTCCTCTCCCTGTCTTCTCATGCTGTGGGTGGGGCTTTGTGGTGGGGCTGGCTGGAAGAAAGGGAGGGGATGGAGAGACAGCGAAAGAAAGAAAGAGAGAGGAAGAGAGGTGGTGTTTGGTGGTGGTGGTGGGGGTAGGAATGGATATGGCGAAAGACAAGCGGAGGGGAGTTGAGAGATGGGCAGTGCAAACAGTTCTCACTAAGGAAGCACCAGCGTTACACCCCTAAAGTGGCAGGACTGGTTCACACAAGCCCTTCTCCACCTTTCTCTTCATTTCTGTAGTCGTCCGTCTTCTGCTTGTTAATTTTTTTTTTGTTGTTGTTTCACACAAGTTGGATAAATTAGGTGGGGAGAGGCAAATCTGACACAAACCAAAATGAAACGTAACAAGCAGACAAGTTGGCGGAAACCACTACAGTAATTACTCAGACGGCGAGCTGTATTCTACTACAGGCACATGCAGGGACTTTCTGCAGATACATGTGTTAACTTTAAAGATATTTTTGACTCTGGTGATCCCCGCACTTTTCCTCTTACACTGCCATGAATGTGACATTAAGTGAGATATTAAGACAACTCAGGTATGGATTACTATGAAATTTGGAAGAGACGTACATGTTCCCGTCACAATGACATAATAATAATAATACTAACGTCATCCCTTAAATTTGAATTTGTCAGGTACTTCAGTTTTTTTTTTTTTACCAAAAACTCCCATCAAACTAAAATATACAATGTCTTTAGTGCCAAATAGCAAATGTTAACACACTAAACTAAGATGGTGAACCTGGTAAATATTACCTGCAAAATGGATGCTAACATGCTCAAAATGTCAATGTTAACATGCTGTTGTTATTACACACAGCAAAGCACTGATGGCCTTAAATGCAGCCCCACAGAGCTCTGCTGATGTTTTGATTAAAGGTTAAGGTGCTCCTGGAAAAAGATCATTTCTGCCTGAGATGAGAGCGAAAACAAATTCTTCCATAACTAAACATCTGAGCTTCTTTATCAAAGTGAGCTCGCAGTAAACACTGCTACATTTTGTCGTGAAATATATCTGCATTTGTTACATTCGGTGGACTTGGCAGGATGCATGCAGTCATTGTGTGGAGGGTTGCCAGTGTAGTGTCACATATAATATGAAGGCTTTGGTACAGCAAAAGGATAATCCACACCGAAGATAGCGGAGGCCGACCACTCTCAGTCCATGAGCTGAGAGAGCGAAAGAAGCCACAAATCCAGCATTTCACTGCCATTAATTTTGTTACAGACATGCTCATTTATTGTTGACTCAATCTTTGCTCGAAGGGTTGATCTGTGTTAGCCTGTCACAAACAAATAGAAATGTTAAGAGAGGATATACAGTCCCTCTATACTTGACACGAACAGCAATGATATTAAAAATAATCTTTATATGTATAATACCTTAACAAAGTTACAAGGTGCTTGTACAGAAAAATAAATATTATATTTTATTATATATTATAATAAAATACAAATACAAGAATGAGGTCAAACTAAACATTAAAACAACAATATACATAAATACAACAATATAAACTAGCAGAGAACATAGAAAAAATGGATTCGCTGCAAAACTGTCATTGTAAGTGTACCATGGTGGTGCCTTAAAAATGCCCTTTTATAAAAATTAGTTAAAAAGTAGTTATTGAGTTAGACAACCTGACATCCTCGGGAAAACTGCTGAGTCTTGAGGCTTTGATAGAAAAGGCCCCCATAGTCACCAACCTGAACTTTGACTCAACCAGTAGAGGACCTCAGGTTGGCACATATCTGGGATTAAGAGGTCTGCAAGGTAACTAGGTGCCGGACCATGAGGAGCTTTCAAAGTTGACAATAAAATCTTAATATCAATTCTAAATTGAACTGGCAGCCTGTGAAGTGAAGCCAAAAGTGAAGTGATGTGTTCAAACCTCCTCGTACCAGTAATAAGTAAGTCTACATGCTGCATTTTGCACCAGCTGCAGTCGATGTAGTGAACTTTGGCTGAGACTAAAGAGTGTGAAGAGATGAGGGCAGCAACAACTCTTTGAGATTGTGTCTAGATAAGAAGAAACTTATTTGAGGGGCAGGAAGCAGGATTGAACCACCCTCTGCTTGTTATTGTTATTTGAGGATCAAACCAAAGTTCAGAGTCAAATAAAATACCTTCTGCAACCGATCAATAGGAATGTATATATGACCTGATTTTCAGAGACTTCAATCACAAAGGACAGGTGACAGTACAGTCTCCCTGGCTTTTCCTGAGAATACTTTAGAAATAGTTGAACACTGGCGTCAATAACATTGTGCTTTGTGGCTCCTTTAGTCTTTGTTCAGGCATAGCTACAGCTGGCTGTGAAAGTGTAATTATTATTCGGGTTTAATATGCAAAGATTATATTATATTATTATAATAGCTTAAGATATGCAAAGATGCCTAACACTTGCCCCAGATAGAGGAGTCCCTGGGCAGGACCCAAGCTGTTATCCACCCTGGTTGTCGCCAGCAGGTAAAATCAGGCCACAGTGGCAGGAGCACAACAACATTCAACAGCTTTATGTATGCCTATTGCCTATTTCTATTTGGACCTTAAGGAATGGGTCAATATCATTGAGAGTTAGATGAGAAGATCGATGCCACACTTGTTTTTGTATGTTAACTGTAACGACGGTTAGCTTAGCAAAATGACCGGAAACAAACTGGAAAAACATATCATAGCTCTGCCAAAAACAAACAAAGTTCACCTATAAGAACTCTCAAAAGCTTGAGATATAACATGTTGAATAGTGAAAGTGGTAACGGACTTCTGATTTAACTGTTTTTGTTAAGTATTAACTATATGAAGTATAAACTATTATTGTCCTGTCACCTCCAAACAGCCGAGGTGTTGACCACTGAGGAGAGGGAGGCAGCCAAGTTAGCAAACTTGGAAAAGGTATAAGATGCAGACCTGATCACTCCAGTGGTTAATATGGATCACCTGACCGACCAGTTAAGTACCCCTCAGTCTCCATGGAGACCGAGGCCACTGAGGGACTGAGCGAAGGGGGAAGGTTCCAGTCATACCTGTGAAGCAATACTTTACTGAACGCATATTGAGCACATTGAGTTAATGATGAGTTTATGTCCCTCAATTGAAGTTTATTTCCAGCAAGGTCAGGGAACTTTATGAAAGGGAATATTCGAAATGTGCTGTACAACTGGATGACAAATAGCAAGTAGTAAATACTGCCATAGAAAAGAAAGCAGAGTTTTAGGAGTACTTCTTATGCTCTGGAGCATTCAATACTGACAGAATGCATTTTTCTTGTGTTGCGACATTTATGCGTCATGGTCATTTTGTCTAGTTTTCGCCAGCAAAATATAAAATATAAGAATCTGCAGCTTTCTGCTGTATCAAGACAATGTTTTTCAGTCAAGCTCCTTTCACCTTTCCCTTTCTCTGTCATCACCTCTTTCTTTTGAGCAATCTTGGCTTCCTCCCCATTTCTGTTTTGGTAAGTCATGTTAAACTGGTTTCTATGATTATCATAGAGCCCCGTGTATGGTTATATCTATGGGAAGGTTCCTTGGTGACATGTCTTGAATGGCAGATGAATAATGGTGTCTTATCCCCCGAACCAACGTATCCCTAGCCAATCCCATGAACACTCACACCCCTGGGTGTGTGCTCAGTTACGTCTGTGACTATATCACCTGCTACTGCCAGGTGTGGTGAAGACTTGAAGTGCCTTTCCTGGTCTAGTTTGGATATTTAGCATAGTGTCATGGGCAACTACCAGCCTATACTATACTATCTGAATTCAATGTCCAAAATGGCCACAATTCACCACACAGACATTACATTGCTTTGCACATATTTCATTTAATTTTGAGGCATCTTGAGAGGCTGCAGTACACCCTGAGACTACTACACATTGAGATGAACACATTCTTAACCTGACATTAAAAAAATACTTGGATCCCCCAGAAGGTCCAAGCCGGTCCTGGAAATAGGATTTAAGCGCACGCTGTTCAACAGGTGACCTGCCCATATTTATATGATTTCTGAAAATATAACTATATCATCTATTGATCCCACCTCAAGAACTATTGAATACACACAATGTAATCGTTTTCGCTCTACTGTATAATAATAATAATGCACATGACCCTACACTATTGTTCCAGCCCGCAACAGAAATGGGTTCAACCGCCTGAAGCTGTCAAAGTTGTTGCAAGGGTGCATGTCAGCAGTTGTATTTCACATGCAACAATAGGGTTAATAGCCCAAACATATTGAAATATTCCAATTATATCATACTCAAAATCTATCGACTGATAAACACGCAAGTTGACTATCTGACAACCTGAAAAAAACTTGGTGCTTGGTGTTTATAGGTGAGGTGCTGTGTTGGTTGCTGAGTTGTGAAAAAAACTGCTGTGAGCAAAGTTTATATTCCACTTTTCTGTCATCCTTTTTAACAAAATGCTGCCATACTGATGACTTCTTTGAAATGGTGACAGTTTGGAGCAAAGTAAAGTGAGTTAGGCCAGCAGTCTCTGTCACGTTGGGCGAGTTCAGTATTGTGATAATGGGGGTGTCTTGTAAGGTAAGATTATTCTAATATATTATAATATATGGTTATTATTATCATCAATATTACTATTTATAATTAATTAGATATTGTTATTTCTAACACAATGTAGCCTATCACTCAAAAATGAAATATATCATGTCTGCATATGTCCATCCCACCACCGAAAATAACTGATTTAGAAAGTAACACCAGTGATTTCCCAACCAAGGAGATTTTGGTGAGACAAGAGATCAACCAGTCTCAAAATCAATCAGGAAAAAGCCTGAAACCTGGACACTGATGGCAACAATTGAGGATCATTCGATTTGTGCACCTCCTTACTCACAGGGGAGCAGGAAGAGGACAAAAAAGTGGTCGAGTTTGAATCTCGGGCTTCAGGCCGCGTATGTTTTGAACCTTTGGAAGCAAAGAGAGCTGCCAATAATGTTGGAGATGTTGCAAACTGACACCTCCCACACACACCTACACACCTCTGACCTGTGTTACTGCCTCTAGTTCTAGTTAGCGTTCTTAATTTTTACAGCAAGAGAGGAGGGTGAACATATATTTGGCATCTAACAGACAGAAGCACAGTAGACTGAGAACATGTCACGGAAAAGGCCCTTTTCACTTTAAAATAATTACACATTGGAATAGGTCGTGCTTTTGTGGTGTTCAGCACATCTCTGTTGATTTGTTGTTTTGTGCACTTTTGTATTGTTTGAACTGACAATATGCTGTCAATCAATATGTGAATACAAGCCTGGGCTTTACAACTTGCAAATTATTGTTGAAAAAATTACACAGTGGTTGGTATGTTATATAGGTCTTAAGATATACTTAATATTTCATGGTATTTCACTCTCTTTATCAATAAAATTATGCAATTTTTCTGTCAATTTCTCAGTTTCTCTGTTTTTTCCCCTCATTCCTCTCCTTTCTGTTGGCATATTTATTGCCATATTTATATTTTTTTTCGTGGCTTCCAGCTGATCTCTGCACAACTCAACAAAAGTATATTTTCAGCTTTTAATAATGAAAGTCATTAGCTTACCTTAAGCATGTCTCTGGCAAAGTACAGTCCTAAATGACTTCCACTTGACTGTCAATGATTGTTCACATAACTACATCTTCTGTTCTTATCACTGTGTGGGAAGAGCATGAAGAGCCCACAGTATACCACAATCTCACAACACAACAAAAGCTATTCATAAAACAGATTTCATCACCCAAAACATGGCCTGTGAGCAGAAACAGGTCTATCTGACAGATCTGGTGGATGGGATGGTCACACCCACTCCACAGGTGGCAGGATGAAAGCAACAGCAGCTTGTGGGTGTAACTCAGAGTTGTTGCTTTGTGTACTGTGAGGCTTTTTTCTTTGCTGCATTCAAAGGGGGTACTTTTGTACCCTCGACCCCAGCTCCAGGTTACAACATCAAGTTAGTAGACACACTCAGAAATAATTAAAAATTCCTGATTCTAATCAGTGTCGGAGGTAATATTTATGCATGCCGTAGAGAAAACTTGTTTGTACAAAACCAGACTTTGCACAAGATTATTCACATTTAAATTGGTGAGAAATTCAAAATTCTCTAAAGTCTGCCTTTGCTCTGCTGCGCTGCCCTTGATATGTCTGCTTTTGCTTTAGTTTCTGAGAAACCCCAGTAATTAACAGGGTGGTAAACCTTGCCAACGGATTTATGCAAATGAAAATGAAACATCCCATCATGCTGTTCTAAGCAGCTACAAAAAAAGTTTTGGACAATCTCAAAGATTCATGATTGGACTTTATGTGAACTTGATATTGATTTAAACCTCAAGTGTTAAGGCCATATATTTGTGTGTGCCCTTAGAGACCTTATAGATCATTCCCTTTGGGAAACTCCAATGAAAATAATGCAGGTCGCCTAAAAAATGCATTATTTTATATAAAATATGAGATAACATAGTAAAGTAGTAAAAAATGTGTTCATTCACTTTCTTAAAGAGACTTAGAGGAGAAGATTTAATCTTTGAATGTTAAATTTGAAGCTACAGTCAGTTAGCTTATCTTTAAGACTGGAGACGTGGAAAAATCTTGCTGACAATATCTGCCTATTAGCACTTAAAGTAAGCTGATTAAAACACAATATCTTGTTTGTTCGATCTGTACAAAAGCTGAAGTGTAAAAAAGAGACTTACTTCTGTTTATATGCTGGACTATTTTTTCAGTCGAAGCAGTGAAATTTGGAGTTTTTGCTGATTACCTGGCAACCTCGTAGTGACAACGAGACTCCAGGTAACACCAACCAGTTACATTTACAGTTAAAGTTACATTTACAGTTACATTTCTTTTGCTTGACTTTGCACCTCGTAGTCTGTTCAGGCTGATAAGATTTATTATAAAAAATCACCTGTGTTTAGAATTTAACAATGTGAGTTCTCAGAGGTGAGAACTGTATTTTGGCTTAACGGCGCACAGTCTTAGGTAACCTTTCTTGCATTAATTCGACTTTGTCATGGATTAATTGAATTTCAGTCAAAAAAGGAGAATCTAGCTGCACAATGTTGCATGTTTTAGACTTGCAGCTCAGCCCCGTTGTAACCTTGTGTGATTCACATCAAATATTTTGGCAGGGCAGATTTTCTCAAGCTATTTTTAAATAATGTGAGGAGAGAAATAAAGGAACCCTCCTTCCCCAAGACAAGGCACAAAGTGATCAAACCTCCACTGGGTGTGTATATCTGCGCACATATGCGGTCTATGTGAGGCTGGGCTCTAAAAGACAAATCAAGAAAATAGGGCAGGGCTATTGGAATCTCAACTCACATTGGTATGTGCTAAGGCCTAAATTTAGCTTGTTCAAACCCTAATCTATCTGCTCAATGCCTGGGAAACATGGAATTAAACATCCTGACGCTCAGCTCAAGGCGAAGTCCATGTTTCTAGTACAAACCTGCCAAACAAATTCTTTCATTTCATTTGTATCCTGTATTGTATCCAGTATGTTTTATGGCATCTGGGAAACCCCTGTGCGATGCCTCGATGGCATGGCTCGCATAGGAAGCAGAAATATTTTCCCTCTTCTCATGCCAGATCACATCACACCAGCTCATTGATTTGCAATTTCACTTCACAGTAACACACGTGTGATCTTGCTCCTGGTTCTTCCTGTGTGGAGTCTTCGTCGTCTCTCCGTGTTTGTGTGGATCTCCTCCAACGTGCAGCTCAGAAAGTTTACGCCGGTGGCTCTGAATCGTTTTTTGGCTTGCGACCCTTTAAAATGAAGAATAGACTCATTATAAGCCATCACATGTTGTCTCACAGCTCTGAGCGGTTCAACCATTCTTAAATTGTTTTGGTGTCTTTGGTGATTCTTGAATTTTCATCTCATGTCATTTAAGGTCAAAAGTTCAATTTGTACGCTTTGGTTTATGACTTTAGTGCTATTTAGAAAATACTAATCTTTATTCCATCCTATCACATCATATTGTTCACCTTCAGATTTATATTGCCTAAATGGCTAATGACTGTGAGTGAGGATTGATAGATTGTCCGTGTTCACCCTGATGAACCGATTTCTTGTCCAATATGTGTAACAGCTCTCCAGAACTCTTTAGAAAAAAAAGTGATTTTCTTGGGCCACTAGGGGGCGCATTGACATATGATTATCTTTTAAGACGATATGCCGAACTTGTTAGCGAACAGTTGTCTATTTTCATGTTCAGCAGTTATAGAAAAAAACAGAGTCACTCAGAGTCATGTTTGTGACCTCTGGATGAATGTAAGTTCAGTATTTACCGTCCTTCTAGCTCTGTTTTTGGTCTCTACCAAAATATATGGGTTTTAAGCTGCTTAATGCTCCACTGTGTTCACTAGCTAGTCACTTACGGCGTCTGTCCGCAGTTTGGTGCTAAGCGGGGGTCATATAGTTGTTTTTTTACAGCTTTTTTTCTGAAAAACTACATTATGAAAGCGGTAAAAGCGTGAACCAAAACAAAAATGTTGCGTGAGCGGGACAGCTAAAAATGAGTCACTCAAAAACTCCAAAAAGGTAAGCTGCATATTCAGGTGATAATTCCCTTTTGATTCATGAGTGAGCCCTTCCACATTGTTCACATAGCCATTGTATACATTGTTATAAAAAATATTGATTATAGAAGTTTTAAATGAGTTGTTTGTTTTTCACAAGCAAAAATTATTCCATAATTCAAATTTTAAAAAGTAAAGAAATACACCCCACCCAAGCTTTACTCACTAACACTGCAAAGAAAATACAGTAGATATTTTTACTATTATGTATTTGGTTTACATCAGTGATTACACCCTCTTATTATATTCCCATTATGCTGTATTATGGGCTTCAGAGCAGCACAATGGTTCTTACGTCTTGGCAGGTACGAGCTGGTACACCGAGGCACACACCCAAATACACTCAGATACTGTCACCGACTATCACACAACCTTTCTTCAACTCTTTTCATTTCTCCCCTGATATGTCTTTTGTTTCAATACCTGATATGAACCCCTCTAGCTCCTGTTTGGCACAAGGCAAAGGCCCACCCACTGGTTCAGCCCTGCATTACTCTGTAACAACCTCCTCCCCAGTTTTTTCTCTGCTCTGTCTGAAAGCTCGGCGCAGTCGTCCAGCTACACATCAGCTTCGGTGTGGCTGTTTTAATACCGGCTGCAGTCTCAGTGCTCCTGTTTTCCAGCCTTTGCTCCTGGCTTGGCCTTTTCCTCAGCTCCCAGGCCTCATATCTGGCTCCAGACATCCAGGCCTACCATCAGCCTTTCAACCCTCCACCCACCCCTTCCCGTCCTTCTGCCCCAGTGCTGAGGCTCGGCTGTGTCTATTCCCTCCCTAAAAACCATACCACCCAGTCCAAGCTCGCAAGCAGGTTTTTAGGCTTGGCCCAGTGTGAGTGTGTGTCACTCCCCTCCCCTAAGCACAGGTGGACTTGTAGGGAACACAGCCAAATACTTTTGGTTTAGGGGGAGGGAGGGGTGTTGGCTGAGGCTGGTGGGTGTAGCAGTTTTTGTTTTGTTGTGTTTCTTAGATAACCGTTTGGTGGAACGGTACCTTTTCACTCCTCCAAATCACTGACACACCTTCAGAGCAAATTTGAGTCTCTATCTCGCCCGCTCTCACTTTCACAAGTCTGCCAGTGCTGAGACAGTGTTGCGTTTCCTGACAGGGACTGAGTGCGCAAGAGAGGAACTGAAATCAAAACTTCTCTTCTTAAAAGGTCAGTAACATCTAACTGTCTCTTTCACTCTCTCCTCTTTTATGTTTTTTTTTCTTTGTTATACTACTGTTACGCATATCCTTAAGAAAATCATAATGACAGGTTCATATTTTATTTGTGCTGTGGCAAAATTTCAAAGCATGCAAGAGAGCTGTTGGCTTCCCACTGAGTGCAAGAATCAGACTAAAGGATGGCTGACCTTTAGTAGAATCAGGTTCCTCTGCGTTCCCATTTTAAGTTGCAGATCACTCCACGTCTCACACTTTTTATAATAGGACAGTAGAAAATAGGGAAGTCAAGTTATTCTCAGTGCTTTCCAGAAACTTTCCTGTCTGTGTCTTGCAACAGATGTGCACACAATGAAAACCTCCCCCTTCACAGTACAGCCACACAGTGAGGAGGAAGCAAGTGAAAGCATGACAAAGCTGGAATAGCTTGATAGACTGATATCATTTTTACATTTATTTGTTACCTTAACAGCTGCATGTAGAACTACAAGATGACTTATTGCGCACGGTTTAGATCTCTATATGATATTTCTCCTTGTCATCCTTTGCGGCTCTGTCTTCGAGAAGCTGCTTGAGCGGTAGAAGGATCAGGTGTAATGCAGACTGAGACACCTCTTAATTAACATGGCAGTAACAAGCTCGTAATCCAGCTAACAGGAAGACGTCCGTCCTCCAGGAAATTCACTTTCATTCTCAGATGAGAAATGTATGATCAGTAAATAGTCACTTTTAACTTCAGAGTTTCTGCGTGCAACAGATGTGGGGGAAGAGGTGTGACATTCAAAAGTTATCTTCTCTGTGACCCACCTCCTTTCATCACATAGCATGAGTAACTGTTAACCTTTAAGAGTGATAATATACCGTACCGGCTGATCTCTCAGATGTAATGAGATACTACAGTTGAATTAATCAGTGGAATTATTGTTTAATTATCAGAATTTGCTGTATGTTTAATATCCTGTGTTTTCCTGACACCGCCTTGCACTTTTCGTGGCTCATTTCAAAGACACTGCTGATGCATTTCAAACATCATGTCAGCTAATTGCAGTTATTCACAAATTGTTTCAGTTCCCTGTTGTGGTCTAAAAACAGGTTAAGGCAGCTTATCAGCACGTAGACCACATTAGTGGAGCTGTTCATACGGGTTAACAGTTAGTTTCTGTTCTCAAGGAGACGGTGGATAATCCATGAAACGCTAAAAAAAAAAAAAAAAAGTAGTTTGTCTGAAATAGGCCAATGTACCAATGTATAGGTGTGAGTAAAGAAAAGAGTGAATGAAAAGCAGCACAGAGACAGACTTCGGTCTGAAACCTTTATCAGGCTTCATCATTAGCGAAAAAAGAAACAAAGCAGAACCTATAGAGCTCTCTTCCTGTAACAGTGAGGGTTTGATGGGGATAAAGTCTCGTAGATGCTACCACACCTACTCTCGTCACACACCCTGACTACAGCCCTCAGACGGCTTCAATCCCTCTCCAGGATTATCTCAACTGAACCTGATCCCTTTGCTCTTTTGTTACTCTCACATTGGTGTGTTTAACAAAAATTACCTGAGGCGGTTTGCGCAATCTCACCTATAGCACACTGTATACGATAAGCCACTATTCAAGTACGTCTGTGTGAAGGAACTGGCCTCGTACAGAGCGAGTAAATGGGCACAAAAAGTACTTGATTGACAGAAAGAGAGACTTAAGTGTCATGGATGAGCGTGTCAAGTGAATGAGGATGTAGTTTCATGATTGCAAAGTGATGCAATGTGTTCATTATGAGACTGACAGAGTGAATGAGTCCACACGCCTTCTGCCCACCTGACAGTGTGTGGGCATGCCCATGTAGCAGCATTTACACGGGGATACACAATCTGATTTGAACCTCCTATGACACAGATGTCATCTCGTCACAGTTGTCTAAAATCAGACTCAGTGTTTCTCAAATCCTGCTCAGACAGCTAAAACCGAATCTCATCTATGCCAGCAAACTGTCACCCAATCAGCCGCACTATCAAAAACCCTACTTGTGCTCAGGTTAACGCACACATGGGTGCTCGCATGTCCACAGTGAACTCGTAGCTGCTTCTGTGTGTGTGTGTGCGTGGATGTGTGCGTGTCCGCCCTCCTCCGTAGGATTGAGGTCCAGGTTTTGTTGTGTGTGTGTGTGTGTGTGGAGTTGGGCTGGGTGAGTAAGCCGCCCCTCACAGATGAATAGAGGATGGGAGGAGGCTTGAAGAGGCTGCCGTGGGTGGGAGGCCCGAGCCCTGCCAAAAAAGCTCCTTCTGTGGGATTTGTGTACTTTTGCGTTCCTCACGAAACACAAGCGCCTGGCTCAAACGACAGAGCAGCCAGGGAGGCAGGCACTCACACTCCCAGAGGTCGGCTCGATCGCACCCTCTCTGCTTTTCAAGCTTCACTCTTTCTTTCCGTTTACAATTTCTCCGTTTCCACTGTTCTGCGCCTTTTTTCCTCCCTCTGTCCCTGCTGCTGGTTTCCATGACTGTTCAGTAATTTTCTTTAATAAAGTGACTATTATGTCCACACATGTAAAGTAGTTTCGTGGTATATTTCTATTTTAACGTCCAACTTAATTGCAACTCACCTCCAGCTGCAGGGGCACTTTTCACTTCATGAGTTACTCTTAACTTTTATTTAATGAAATCGTTACAGCACTTATATTAGCATTATATTTAATAAATCACAGGGGATTTTTTTCTTGCAGCAGTTTTTGTATGCACCAGCAGGGTCAAAGTCATCAGAGAAATATCTATTTGTCACACACACAACATTTGAAATGTCAGTGGCGGCCACAATTTGTCATGCAGTTGTGCAATGAGGCATTTTACATACAAATTGTGGGTGTTTCCTGGATGTTACCTAAATAATAGAAAATAGGCCCCTGTAACCACTGGCAACCCACCTAGCCTCAGCATGGTGACAAGTGCAAAGACACATGATTCTCAGCTTGGCAATCAGGAAAAATTATCACCGGGTAAATTTTAAAAAATTAAAGCCATACTTTACAGAGCAGAGCTGCAAAGACGTGGCAGGAAACATAAGAGTCGAATGTCACTCAGCATCAGGGAGTTGAAGGGAGGTGAAGAAAAGAAGAAAGGGAAAAACAAGAGAGCACGATTTCATAATGTCTAAAAGAAAGATCTGGGTTGAATAAGTGGGTCCACCCACCTGTGTGTGAGAGGCAGCGAGAGAGAAAGCAGGGCTGGATGGCAGTTTTAGAGACATGAGTGTGTGGGTTAGGCTAGCTGGCCTGCTTATGCTATCTAATCACTGGGAGAGAAAGGAGAGCAGCATGCCTTGATCCACCCACCCACCCCAGACAAACAGCAGTTAGCCTGCTAAGTACTATATGTGGTCGCCTGCAGCTCCGGGCCGTACATGGGGGAACAGAGATAAAATGTGACAGAGTCTGCAGGTAACAGACATTCACCACAATTATGTCTCATTCTGTGCCGGGGAGAACGAGAGATGTGTCAATCTGGAAGCTGCTGTGGGTCACGACTGCATGTGAGAGAGCGTGCGAGTGTGAAGCACGCTCACTGTGTGTCACTGGTGAACAAGTTGGCCACCATCTAGCAGGTTCCAGGTAGAAGTAAAAGTGATGAGAGTTAATTGACTGATTTTTTAAAACCAAATTAACCAAATGTGTTTTAACCTAAGGATAACTGCTAAAACTCTCATATACACATAACAAAAACATTCATGTATGTTAAAATGTTCTGTTGATTATTAACATTTATGTTGCTGGTGCTCCTCTTGTGGGTCAGATACAGATTAGTTACCTGTGTGATACCTGAGTGGGTGGGATGAGATTGGGTGCGAGTCCAAAAATAGCTGACCTACGCAACGCACTTGTGTATTTGTGGGTGTGCGCGTGGCACAAACGCGGTCCGCCACCTCGTTCATGTATGTGTGTGTGTGTATGTATGTGTGTGCCATGACAGGCATCTGTCTCCCCTGCCCTGCAGCCTGACTGGTTTTAATTAGGAGGTGCCAGAGTGCCCGAGGGCTCTCCTGCTGACACACACACACACACACGCACACACACAAACATGCGCAAACACACACACACAGCACGCACACGCACACACACACACACACACACACACTACCTGAGGGCAGACAGAGGCTGTCCCGCCAAGGCTGGCCTCCTTCTCGTTATCACCATAAGGAGTTGTCCTCATTCACCCCACGACCCTCCCAACACGCAGACACATGCTCGCACACAAATATTCTCACAGAAAAAATCAAATGAACACAACACAATGCTGAGATGCATTCAGAAGCAGCAAAGTGGGAGTGTATATTGAAGGTTTGACTTCTTGTTCATTTTGTTTGCAGTTTTGTGTCCAGAATAAATGTCCATATTTTAGTGCAGACAAAAAAAAGAAGATAGAAGTGTACTTTAACATAAAGATGAATCGTATCTGTAACAACAAACTCACAGAACTGAGTTCATGTAGTTCGTCACAGCCACCTGTGAAACACTGTAACTCCATCTCCGTCAATGTGCACACTTCTGAATATGCAGCTTGTGTGCTTTACCTCCCTTCTGGCAAAGCTTCCAATACTGATTAGGATGTTTGAAATGGAGACGAACCAGCAGAAAAGTAAAAGCACAAACAGACAGGGCTGCAGAAAGGAAACGCCCTCACCTCACTCACCCGAATGGCATGCTCCAAGGTGAGTTCTAATGACTTCAGTGCGGTGACAGATAGGTGTGTGTCTCTGTGAGCATTTGTCTATGATTGAGCGAGGCTGCGAGTGTGCAGCAGGTTTGCACATACGCCTGACTCCCTTTATATTTAAACAACACTGCATCTGTGTGTGTGTGCATGTGAGTGTGTCTCCGTCCTTGGACTCCATGAGACAGGGGGTGTAGACCTGGGAGGCTGGTGCAATGCTCTATCTCTGGACTGTCGTGGGATGATTGCCTCCCTTTCCTGCTTCTCTCCCACACCAGGCCACACCTGGCGTCCGAGGCACCGTGGTAAAGGGCATAAGTCAGGCTGGTTCTGTTTGTCTGTCTCTAGAGTTATTTATCCAGGGACGTTCTGCTAAATCCATCTCCACGCTATGTACTGCTCTGTACACATTGCCACGTGACTTTCGAACCTGTTGTTTCAATGACCGGTTTTTCAGCAGGTGAAAGCAACTTTGGATTAATGCAGATGTAATTTGCCTGCGCCTTCCAATCACTGTTCAAAATAAATCTGTTCTATGACATGGTGGGTTTGCACAAAAATTACTTGGGTAGGTTAAGGGAAAGATCACGATTTGAGTTCAAATAATCACTTTATTAAGGTTAAGAGGTCTTTATCCTTACTGTCGTTATTGTTGACGATCATTGTCACGGTTTAAAAAAGTCCAGTGTGTATGACCCGCCCATCCACCTCGAATCTCCTACCTGACTTCCTCCTTTGCTCGCGAAAGACAAGAGTCAAAATTAGCGCAGCCACTAGAGGGCTTTCGTCACTTGAACGTGTGCAACTGATTCTTTTTCAGAGGTCAGGATTCGTCTTCCTATATATAAATAATTATCATGTCTCCTCCCTTCTATGACGGCAACTATACTTTTGTGTTCGGATGTGGTCGGGAAACACATTGTACAAACTAATTCTGCCCTTTAGCCACACCGTCCTCTACTTTGTTTTTGTTGTACCAGTTTAAAGGTACTTTTTTTTTTAAACTCTCTGCTGCAAACATCATCTGGAATATATTGTTTATTAAGTAAACACTCACTAGTTTTGTGGGCGATGCTGCGACACTGATGTAATTACTGCACACTTCCGTACCAAAACAGCTTTAGGGGTGAATGCTGTGGCGCTAACAAGAGCACTTAATTCAAGTGATTAACTGAGTGAATGATACAGGTCATCAACAGTTTTTAAATCAAACCCTTCTTCTTTTGTTTTTTTTTCCTCATGAATATTCGTGCTACCTGAATGACTAGTACTGGTGTTGTTTGTGAAAGTGGTAACACACTGTGCAGAATAAAAGAGAGGGGGGAGATCGCAAGAAAAGTACTGGTTCTGAATTGGGGTTTCTAGTTAAATGTGTGTGTGTATTAGGAGCAACAGGGTTGCTATGTGTAAAACAGCCCTGTTTGACAGTCAAGCTGTTTTCAGATCAAATGCTGATGCTTTCTAGAGTAAGGCGAACTTTCTTTTGATTTATCTAAAATTTTCTGGAACTAATAATACGAACAGCATTTAGTGATATAGAGCTTCAGGGCTCGTGGATCTTAACCTTCAAAGGTCTGAATTCAAAATAACGACTAGTTCACATGCAAATTGGTCATCAATAAAGTCTGAGCTCATAGTTGTCTTAGAGACAAGAAAAGAGCCGGTTTTAGTTCAGATTCAATATATTTTTCTGTTGGAAGTCTGCTTGCTGTGTTTGTGAAACGGTACAGTAAGCCAAGTTGAGAAGAGCATCAAAGTCTCCATGGGATCAACTTTATGTAATGACGCCTCACACCCCATCCCCTCTCCAAAGTGGCAATCTGGTGCCCTGGTACGTGTATCTTGCTGGGCGCAGCGGGTGGCGGTAAACAGGTACGTTGAGATGCCAGCCAGCCAGACAGACAGACAAAACAGATGACTCTTACTCAGCCCCTCGAATCCCTGTGTCGTGTGACTG
Organism: Scortum barcoo; assembly: GCA_023238725.1. Taxonomy (NCBI): domain Eukaryota; kingdom Metazoa; phylum Chordata; class Actinopteri; order Centrarchiformes; family Terapontidae; genus Scortum; species Scortum barcoo. The sequence goes on from CM041545.1 coordinate 14,593,488, forward strand.
TTAGCACTCAGACTGAGCGACCAGACTCACCACTTCATGGTGCGGCTTAACACTCGGAGGATGGAGGGGAGAAGGAATCAATATTTAGCCTGATGATTTTATTACAGAAATATAAAACACTTTTCCTTTCTTCACTCTTTAGACAATACTTGGCTTCTTGTCTTACAGTATATGAAACTGCCATAAGCAACATCACAATGTAAATCTGCCTCTTAGCCATGCTATACTGTGTGCACATTACAAACAATCTAAAATAAGCAGCAAAGCAAATGTATTTTGCACATTGTATGTCTGCATCATCAGACCACTGGTTTGTGTCAATCACTGCCTGTGATAGTTTGCAGTACAGCAGCCTGCAGTGTCACAGAGTTTCGAACAAAGCAGTCGACACAGGTACCACTTACAGTGTGTTGCTATGACGGCAGCGGCATGTTTAGAAGAGATAGCCGATCTTATAGGATGGCAAATGTTGTTTTTCTGGCCGTCTGGCTGGCCTGCTTGCAGTTAGTGGCTAACCCTGTTTATATATACTAGATGCCAATGTGAGCTGGCCTCGGCTCTCACCCTGTACAAAACAGTGTAAACCACCAGGGCATGGGCTGTGGTTTGCTTTGGTCCATGTTTTCCCCAGGGGGAAGTGGGCATAGCAGTCTGATGTACACTCTGATGTCTACTTGTTTGTGGAGGGTAACTCAACACAGTTTGACTGCTTTCACAGCATGATTGTCGGTTAGGATTTATGGATGGTTAGAAATATTTTAGTAGATTTGAAGGTCCAGTAACCACTAGGATAACAATGACTGACTGCATATACTACCTTTATGAATGGAATAAACTGCTTGGATTTGTTCTTAACTGTATGTTAGATTATTAAATTTAGTTTTATTATCTGAACTGTATCATAACTTTAGATTTTAGGCCTGTTTTGGGGAAAAAAGCAGTCCTCCTTCAGTGCAAAATATATCCCTCAGGTGGCAAAGCCTTCCTACTGTAAGCAAACTTAATTGAAAAAAAAATTAAGTACTGTAAAAGGTGTGGTTTAATGATGTCACACAGGAAAGCCCAATGACTGTTTCAGATCATGTGAATGTGCTATGTCATAACATTTGGCTTGACACGCTCTTTCTACTTTTTTCTTTCTCTCTTTCCGGTTCTCGCTGTGTCATAAACACACACACACACTCTTTGAGAAAGCCTGTGGAAGCAGTATTGGAAGCCGTCCTCTGTGCGGCTGGGTTTTGTTCCCATGAACTCTCTGCAAAATTATTTTCTTGACGTTGAATATCAACCCAAACCCCCACTAAGCAGGTTTCCTCTTCTTTGCTGAAGTCTTTACAGAACGGCCTATTTCTACACCTTCATGAACTTCCTCCTCCTCTCCATAGACCGAGTTGGTGCTGTGCTCACCAACAGTTATCTGTTGGCGCTTTCTGACTCAAAACAGGAATCTAAAGTCGGCCCTTTGCTCTCCACAACCTGTTTTTTTTCAAACCCTGGTTAAAAAAAAACGTTTCAACAAAAGACAGAATAAGTCAGCACACAATCGCTTGCGGTACTTTTCGGCATTTGTGGTTTAATTCTGTTTCAGATATAGTCAGCATTTAAGTCATATTTCCGATCAAATTAACACTGCTGACTGAAGTAGCCAGTTATAGAGGGCTCTGAATGCAGGGTGATACAAACCAAAATGCGTTCATGTTTTTCAGTAATTAGTGTGTTGTGACAGAGTATTTACGGGGGGTACACTTGCCCATATTAAATTGTCTGAACACATGCGCTGTGGTTTCAAACTGCTTGTTAGATGTTAGTCTGACACAATGATGTTTAACAGAAAAGAGAGGATAGCAGGACTTCATTTTAAACAGGTGTAAAACTGAAACTAAAGGTCTTTTAAGTTGGAGCTGTGTTTCTGCTTCTTTTAGTGCTGTACATCTCTTCATCTCAGCTCAGACTAACCAATGGAGGTGCACAAAATAGTTTTCCAACTTTTCTCTCTCATTCTCCTTTCCTTTTTTTTTTTTTACCCTCCCTCAGTCTCCCCAAACAACCCCTTCGAGTTTCTGTGCCCCAGTCCCTTTATACCAAAATCCACTCTAACACAACTAAAAATTCATTTTGTCTGACCTAAATCAGAGGGTGTCTGCGCCATGGGCTTATTACACAGTGCGCTTAAACTTGTGTTGTGGAGGAGGATGGGGTATTATTATCTTCCAGCTACCCACCCTGCTATAAAAACTAGTGGTGCGACATCTCCACAGCGCAGTGCTGCTGCCCTCCCTCCCTTCCTCTCACTCTCTCGCTCGTCCTACATGAGCCACACACAACAGTGAGCCTGACTCTTAACTCCACACCAGCCACTCTGCTACACAGACAGACCCAAGAATCACACTCTGCTCTCCTCTGTTGCGCTGCTTTGGCTTTCTCTCCATTGGATATTTCTCCATGGGTGGTTTTTATTTTTTTTTATTTTTGTGAATGGGCATCCGTTGCCGGCGTGGGGAGCTTGTGAATGGACTGACTGCCGGGCTGACTGATTGACAGACTGGCGAGGAGAGGGGCAGCTGTGTTTCAATTAAAAAGGGCAATGCTGAGAGGTCAAGCGAGGAGCAACAGAGCCTCTTAGTTGTCTGGAAATACAAAGACACGTGAGGGGAATCGAGAAGCTGAAGGTACGGTAGGTGATGGTTGCTGAAAGCTGTGGAATGCTGGAGAACGTATCAAGACATGTGCGAATTTATGGGGGAAGCCAGAGTTTTGCAGCGAGCACATGGGTGTGTGTCTGTGTGTATATGTCCATAATAATTTGTCACATTGTTATAGAGTGTGTGTGTGTGTGTGTGTGTGTCTGAACAAGCTCGCACTTGTGCGCTGTGTTAGAGTGTGCACACGTGCATCACTTAGAGTCCCTATTTTACGGAGTGTTTATATGAGTGTTGTAGCTTACTGCTCTAGATCATAAAGGCCTGACAAGGTGCAAACAGGTCAATAAAGTCACTTAATGACTCGTGTAATTATTTAGGCTGTCGTGTAAATATTGTGCTATAAAATTCTGGAAATAGCAGGAGCGTTTATAGCATCACAGCACGTCTTGGAAATGTCAAACATAGTAGTTTTAGTGGACTTAAGTATGTGTTTTGTTTCCAGCAGTAATTACACATTTCATTTTTAGATATTCGGTATCTATACGACATTCTGCCTTAAATCCAAGGTAAACACTCAGGTAATTCATAAAGTTAAAGGAGATGTTTGTGACTGAGGACAAAATAAAAACATGTTATGGATTTGAGCTTGAGCTGTAAATGACTATTTACAACAGGCTTGTTGTCAGCCAGCTTACAGACCTCTTACCTCATGAAGTTACAAAACGCCATGAGCAGTATTGCCATTAAAATTGTTTACCAGCTGTTGTTTTTCCATTCACGTATCAACATTTGTTTGTACTCACTAACTCCTTTATTGAAATTATGATAAAAAAATTAAATAATTGGTAAAAGTATGGGATACAATCTAGTGTAAGTGGAAAATAAAATATAGACTTCTTTAGCATATAAAAATGTGAAATGAAGGTATATTAGACACTGGAGCATTTATTAAATCACTTTAAAAGGGCTCGTGAGGTTAAACACCTACTCAACAGGCTGACAAACTGACAGGGAATTTATTCTAGATCAATGTCATACCAATGACATGTTTGCTTAATCACACACTGTAACTCTGATTAGATCTCATTAGCTGCAGACATTTTTAAACCTACACCTGCCAGCGTGTAATAAAGCCTTTTAAGTTTTGTTCATCAAACTTTTTTTTTTTATTTTACAATATGTGGTAATGTTTAGAAAAGACCTATTTTTTCAAGGGACCCATTTTTGAATGTCAGAGAAGCATACATTTTTAACGAAGGTTAAATTATAAAGCTGCAATAATATCCCAGCTTCGAAAAGTCTATTCTTTTTCTTTCATTTTGTTATACTCTCACTTTCATTACTGAATTTGATCTTCTGCTCATCTGTGTGTCGTTATTCAGACCAAAAAAAAAGACGTGGAGAAACATCAGGTGACGTAGAATAAGAAGTCATCTGTGCCTTGTTTCACAGCAAATAGTCTAGAAACAACATTCCTAATCACTGGACTGATATTCAGCAGCAAACCATGAACTTCTGTTTACTTTGGGGGTGAGAGAGATAATGGTGTGTAGCTGTGGGCCCCCCTGAAGGCTCGAGAGATGACACTTAATGCAAACGGGCTCTTTAAGGAGCTGAGCGAGTTGAATTGGCCTCCAGATCTCCCGGGACCAGATCCGGATCAAAATATTCCATTTTTTTATATGACTAAATAATACTACGATAATAAAGTATTAATTAAAAGCAGAATTTGTTGATGTGATTATGGTGAGCAGTGAAATATAATAATGAATTTATTGGCACACCTGTTGAAACATTTAATTCTGTTATGTAAAGTGACGTTTATGCTACTTGATTTTAAGAAATTTGTTGATTTCGGCCGATTTGATATTAAAATGTTAATAATATTCATTATAAGTCAGTTTATAATTTCATTAATAATGTGTAAGTCTGCACAATCATTTCCTTTTTTCCCCTTTTGTTTTATAACATTGTACATGTCGTATAAATGGGCACCAAACTTCATGAACTGTGGATAAGTTTCGAGCGGCCCTCAACTCTCAAGCAAAACTTGTGCAGTTAAATGCTCCAGTTCGACCCCTGACATTTCATCATTATTGTAAAGATAAACACACAACCCGTGTTGTGCAACTGGCATTATATACTGCTCACCCGCTCAAATTGACAGCAATTAAGATACAATTTAAAAACTCTCCCTATGCGGCCTATAGGCTCCAGACAACTGTCACTTAAAACACCAACCAAGGAAGTGCCTCCTCCAGAAACAGGTGCACTGGTGTTATACTGGTGATAATGGACTACCTTACACAGTAGGTCAAATGAATGTCTTCGCCTAATAAGGAGGTGAATTTTGGCTGTCAATACTATAAATTATTGGCCGTGCAATTGTCCATCTGTGACAGTTGTTTAGCAGGTGTTTGCTATGGGCAGTTGGTGACAGGGGTAAACTTTGGCTGCCGGTGATTTAGCATGTGGGTCAGGTGGATGCACTGGCCTGACAGGGATAAACTAGGCTTTGGGTGTTGTAGCTTACAGGCCAAATGAGTGTCTGCCCGTGACAAGGGTTGAGATGGACATTAGCTGCTGATTTGTGGCCTGAGCGGTCAGGGCTGGGGACAAGTTAGCCGCTCTACTCTGGGCATAATGATGATACAGCTGCAACAGGGACAGAGAGAGGAGGACGAGGAGGATGATGAGGAGGAGAGGAGGAAGAGGACGAGGAGAATGATTAGGATGAGGAGGAGGAATAGGAGGAGGAGGAGGTGGTGGTCAGACCCCGGAAAGCAGATGAAGTTCTTGGGAAAAAGACGACACTGAATGGAGGTGACACATAATTTAGGGTGGGAGTGCTGGGTTGAAAGTGTTAGTGACTAAGTGAGGCATGAGAGAAGACGTGGCCGGTACAGGCAGGCGGACAGAGAGACAGACAGAGAGGCAAGACTGTCTATTAGAGGTCAGTTTAATAATTGAGTTGTGCTCGGCGCGAACAGTTTTCACGCATGGAACAGAAATTCCTGTTACGCAAATGGATTCAGTGATGCATGTGCGCTAAACAGAAATAGGTGCCGCAGCTGATGGTTGCAACAAATTATGACTTCCACTATTTATTCGTTCAAAAGTTTTGCCACCTAATAACGGCAGGTTGCTACAGGCTGAGAACTATTTTTATCAATAAGGAAAAAGTTGGATTGTCCTCCCATGACTCTGGTAGAAGAGGGCGATGGATAAAGAACCAAATGACTTAAACAGTAATTATCAGAGCCCTTTCACAAGGCGTCCCCACCCTGGCTGCCCTGATGGGTGGAGGGGTGTGTGTGTGTGTGTGCAAAGGGTTAAGGCTGTTTGGCTGATGAAATGTCGCTCCAGGACCTTGTGGTGGGAAAGCTGTGCCCTCCTCCCCTCCCTGTCTATGTGGCACATCCTCCTTAGATCCTCTCCACATTGTAATTAGGGGCCGGCCGCTAAGAGCTAGCGCTAGCTAGTGGCAGGCAAACAGTGGGAACAGAGGGGAGTGGTGCTCGCTGGGGCACCAGGCGAACAAACAGCAACAGCAGCACGTGTCCCATAGTTCCAGGAGTGGGTGGGATGGATCGAGAGCGAACGAAAGACAGTGGGTTCGCCAAGCCCTCCCAATCAGACTCTTTTTCTCTCCCTCTTATCCACTCAGTGTTGTTCCAAGCTCTGCGCTATTGTTTGCCTTGGCAGGCTGTTACAGGGAGGGGCCCCTCCGCTGGTGTTTGTGCAACCTGTTAGGGAACTTTTAGGGCCATCTGATCTCTCCCTCGCTCTCTCACTGGAGATTCTCTCACCTTTTACTAGGCTATTACTTTTATGGATGTTGTACACATGGTGTGAAATATAATGGAAGAAGGATATCGCTCTATCCTTGTAGAGGCGACATTAATCTGCAGGGGACACAACAGAATCAGTGAAAGAAGTTTTAATGTGGTGCATCTTACTTGACTTTATACTGCATGATTTGCACTACACTGTAGGATTTGTATGAAACTTAACAGATAGAATGACATTTCCTTTCATTGTTCATTCATTTCTATCTTAAATATATCATGTCATCAGCTGGCCTGGCCACTGCAACTTTCTCGCTCTTTTGTTCCTCTTTTCCTATCGAAGTAGTTCAAGGTAGTTCTATGTAGTACGTCTGTGGGCCTATATCCTATACCACCACCCCCTCTATAGACATTTTAATTATGTCCACACTGTATCAATGGCATGAACATAGCAACAGTTACCTAGCAACAAGATCGACAAGAATAAACTACATGTAAGATTGGTATCCAAGTTGTATACCCGCAGGTGAACTAAGGGATTTTCTGAAATTCTTTTTTTTTTTTTCCTCCTCTGGTGTGATCTGCTGCAGCACAAAAAAGAAAGCAAAGTGCTTTGTGTGTGTGTGTGTGTGTGTAAAAGCGTCTGTGTGTGTATAAGTCTGTGTGGCTTCAGCCCTGGCCCATTTAGAGCCAGTCAACAATGCAGCAGCTGCGGTGAGCGGGCCCGCTTCAAAGTATTTATCTACACATGCCTCCAGTGACCACCAAGTGTGGACGGCTAAGTTTAAGCTCTATTCATAGATGTGAATGAATGAGCACTCTGCCAGAGGAAGTTTTAACACTGTAACTGTAAACAACAGCAGAGTGAATCAACAGGTAGGAACTTGGGCAGCTGTGGAATGAAGGTTTTAAGAAAGGCAAACAGATCCGTCTGTGCATCGAGACAACGTCTAGCTCTTAGTCACTGTTCTGTAAAAAAACAAGTGTGGAGAGTATACACTGCAAAGTAAGCATTTTGACAGGATACAGTATCTAGAGTACAATCTGACCTCTTTCGTCGCTCTCTTCACTTCTCACCACATCCCATTCACTGTATTGTTCAAACCACGGTATCAGCTTGCTTCGTGCTCGTATCTGGTGAAGACAGACAACAGGGATGGACCTGACAAGCATTATGGCAGAGACTCTCACGCACTTATCATCAAACTTCAGTTTGTGTCTAAGTGTCAAACAGAAAAAGAAAAAAAAGTTTAATGTCTTATCAAAATGATGGGTTTCCCTTCCTCACACAGTTGCAACACGCTCCTACAAGAAATCGTGATAGCACATTCAAGAATCAATATTATCCGATGTGATGTTTGCTCAAAATGAGGCATGCTGTATTTACCACTTGTTGCCTTTGCTGCACAGATGGCACACAAACAAGCATGCCTACAGTATATTTTAATAAAGCTCGACTGTCACTCACTGTGTTAACATTATCAGCTTCAGTTAGGAGCCTCTGTCTATTCGCACATCCTTAATCAAATGAATGGATGCTGCGTGTCGTCAGTGACACTTTCTTTCAGGTGTGAGCCGAGCTGTGGACCACTCCTCCCGCACTTTTTAAATCAGTGTTTTAGTTCGCGTTTCATTATTTGCTTTTATATGCCCTCATCACCTTCTTGTTGGCACTTCCTCCTCCGGCGAATCCCTGCTGCTGAAGCAAGTGTTGCTTGATAACTAAAATGTTTATTATACTGACTTTCTCTTTGCCAAAGGAGCAAAAAAAAAAAAACAGGCTATGTGGATTTAAGAGAGCTGCCGTTCGCTGCTCTGTGTCGTTGTGAAAATGTCCAATCTTCATGTGCCAGCAAGAAATCAAAGAGGACGTGTTCTAATGAATCATTGTATAACATTCCCCAGGTATTTTATTTCTCAAAGACTCCTTTGTCCACGTGGAACAATAAATATTCAATCAGCTGCACAATAAGTGCGACTTTTTGCTCCTTTTACCAAGCCATTGCTCTATTTTGTCCACATCCAGACGTATCTCCTTCTTAATTAGTTAGTTCGGCATTATTTATTCAAGAAGTCTCATTCAAATCAAACTCTCTTTTCCCAGAGAGACCTGAGAACAAATTGTACAACATGAATCAATATTTTAAAGTCATACTACTGAGTATTATCTATATTAAATGTTATTTTTATAATTTTACATCTTCTTGCATGATTTATTTGTTTGTTGTACAAAAACGAAGCAAATAGCTATGTCACTAATGTGTTTTTGCATCAGGAAATAGAGTCGCAACTCTGGAAATGTGTTAAAGATATTTTTTATCATGTGGCAGACTGAATATTTTTTGATCCACAGAAATTAGTCTTGAAGGATTCTCAAAATACCTTCAAAACTATTGTAAGTGCTAGGAGACCTTGCAGGTTTTTTAAAGATTACCAGGTTTATCTTTCAAAAACAACATATGCTTAACTCGCTGACTCAACCGTGGAGACTATTAGTAAAAATAAAACCACAAGTGAGGATTAATGGACGCTTTGAGAGCAAAATGTGGGTTGTGTGTTTCAGTTTGACCTTCTTATTTAAGGGTCACTAAACAGCTCATTGTTATTTCTATCTAGATATCCGGCAGAGATTGAGAGAGGAGAATGGTTCATCACAGAGAAGAGGACCTGATTGGGATCCCCTTCCCGAATCACAGCAGCGATGTCCTCTGCAGCCTTAACGAGCAGCGTCGTGACGGGCTGCTCTGCGATGTCATCCTCATCGTCCGTGACCAGGAGTACCGCACCCACCGCTCCGTCCTGGCCGCCTGCAGCCAGTACTTCAAGAAGCTCTTCACAGTGGCCACCACCGACGGTGCGGACCACCATCACACAGCGGCTGTGTACGAAATCGACTTTGTGGCTCCGGAGTCTCTCACAGCCATCCTGGAGTTCGCCTACACCTCCACGCTGACAGTGACAGCGTCCAACGTCAAAGAGATCCTGAACGCGGCTCAGATGCTGGAGATCCCCTGCATCATCAACGTTTGCCTGGAGATCATGGACAGCGGGGGCGGAGGCGGTGGAGGCGGAGGAGGGGAGAATGGAGGAGGAGAGAGGAGGAGGAGGAGGATGAGGAGGAGGAGGAGGAGGATGCGGAGGAGGACGAGGAGGAGGAAGAGGAGGAGGAGGATGAAGAGGAGGACGCGGGGTCGAGGAAGGACGAGCAGGATGAGGAGGAGGACAATGTCAGTGAGAGGTCCCTGCAGTCGTTGGAGAGCAGGGGGGAGCAGACGCCTCTGGGCACGGAGGACTCGCCGCCTCCCAGCACCTCCACATACCACCAGCAGTTTGACTTGCACAGAGAGTCGTCCCAGTCACAGTCTCCAGACAACATGAGAGGAAAACAGGTACAGTTCACTGGATATTTATCTATTTCTCTCACATACTTGAATTTTCAAAGCAAAGACTAAAACTTTAAATGACTAAGTTCAAAAGGCTCAAGATACTGTCTTATGTTGCAGGAGAGTATGGAGAGTCGGGCTTTGAAGGATTTCTCCATTGAATCTCTCCTCCAGGAAGGGCTGTACCCCCGTATGTCAACACTGGACAGGAGGGCCAACTTCTCTCCTCTCCTCCCAGGCTTCTACCCTCCCATGTGGGCCGCCGAGTTCCCAGCCTTCCCCAAGCAGCTCCTGGACCCCAGCCACCACCAGCATCCCCTCGCAGGAGCCTCACCGCAAACCCGGCTCCCGCACGCCTTCCCTGCCCCTGCACCGCTCGAGGCCTCCAGGCCCCTCGATTTAGCTGTGAAACGAGAGATCATAAAAGAGGAGATGAAAGAGGAAGTCCCGCTCAGTCTGCTCCACGGCAACTTCCTGAAGGACTTTGTCAGCTCGGGCCTGGGCGGCACCATGAGCGCCGGGTCGGGGCCGTCAGAAGGTCACGCGCTGGGTCAGATAAAGGATGAGGCCGACTTCCGGTCGTACCTGAGCTTCCTGAGCTCCGCATCCCACCTGGGGGCGCTGTTCCCTCCCTGGCAGCTGGAGGAGGAGAGGAAGATGAAGCCCAAAGCGTCGCAGCAGTGTCCAATCTGCAACAAGGTCATCCAAGGAGCTGGGAAACTGCCACGACACATGAGGACACACACGGGAGAGAAACCATACATGTGCACTATCTGTGAAGTGCGATTCACCAGGTATGTAAAACAGCACGTCTTATCACACCCTCATTACTTCATAACAAGAGTGTCATATTCATGAACCAAACACAGATCATCTTGAGAGCTTCTTCTTCCTTTGCTTTCTGACTACAAAGCACCAAGTTATGTAAAACAGCAAGGTTAACGGAAAAGTACCCCAGCAGGTTTGACTGTGGTTAATCTGTTTTCACCAAATCTGAGTATCAAAGAGCATTCAAAGTGGAAAGCCCCCTCCGCTGGTTTCTTTGCGTTAGTGATATCTCACTCACCTACATCCTCCTGCTTTGGTATATTTTCCACCTGTATTTCAGAGCAGAACATTAATGTTGTAAGTGGAGTTAAATCAACTCTACTGGCTTTTAAACTCACTCACAAGGGAAAAGAAATGCACTGTTGTAATTTATGTGTTAACCTTTCCGCCCACAACATAATGCAAAACAACATGTGGTTTTGTTCTCTTCTCAGACAAGACAAACTCAAGATCCACATGAGGAAGCACACAGGTGAGCGCCCCTACATCTGCCTCCACTGCAACTCCAAGTTTGTCCACAACTACGACCTGAAGAACCACCTGCGTATCCACACCGGCGTCCGTCCATACCAGTGTGAGCACTGCTACAAAAGTTTCACACGGTCCGACCACCTACATCGACACATCAAGAGGCAGAGCTGCCGCATCTCCCGCCCCCGGCGGGGACGAAAGCCAGCTGCTTGGCGGTCCACACCCACCAGCAACTTCCTGTGCCCCCCCACTGCTGCCACCAACCGGTTTGAGGAGAACGGGTTGGGCCCTGCATACCAGGGAGTCAAGAGCCACGGACTCGGGGAGATGCTCGGCCTCGGCACCAGGGGTCTGGGATTTAAGAGCGGGGATGGTGCGGGCAGAGAGGGCAGGGAGGAACGGCGAGTGGAGGGGAAGCACGTAGTGGAGGAGGAGAAGGCAGGAGCAGGGAGGCAGAGGGGAGTGTTTGCCTTCACCCTGGCTGGAGAAGAAGGGCTTACACACTCTCCATTTTATGCTGCGACCTCTGACCCCTGGACCATGAGACTGGAGCGTGCTCCACCCATCCCTGAGCCGGCCAAATGAACTGTCGTCTGTGGAAGAAAAAACACACAAAGACAAGAAAGAAAGTCTCTCTAATCTTTGTGTCTGTTCTACTCCAGGAAGCTAAAGCACCTTTTTAAAAAAGTGAAAGAGAGAGATCAGTGAAACTTTTGAAGCCTGCTGATGTGGCAGTGGTAAACAGACTTTTATTACCCTTTTTTTTTTTTTAAAACAAAATGAAATAATTTCACAGATGTAATGGTGAATAATTGTTCCAGCCCTGTGAATGTTTACAGATATTATGACAGCATTTAAGAAAAGGCCAACAGTTTGACACTGCTAATGAGGAAAACATATCGGAATGCTGTTATACATGTTATTTCCATTATTTATCTACAAGATTGTCTAAAATGCTATTAATTCAAAAACTACATCATTCTATAATAATGTCTTCTGAAGCAAGGTGAGATGAGGCTTTTATGCAAAAAAAAACAAACAAACAAAAAAAAAAAAACTACAGCCAGAGCGGGACCTATCGTAATTGTTGCATTATTGAATTAGTGACTTTGATGAATGTAAAACAAATGATTACATGTACAAAAATAATCTAACTCTTATTGTAGAAAAGCTATAACATTTTAGTCTGCTAATGAAAGGGATGTAGACATAAATAAATAGAATACAATATAAATAGATAAATAAGCCTCCAAGTGAGTTTTATGTTGGATAGCTGTGTTTAAGAGTTAAAAAAGCACCAGTCATTTAAAAAAAAAAACAAACTAAACTACTAACTAACTAAAACTAACTAAAAAACAATAAAAAAAAAGGTTGACTCCAGCAGGGCGTAGTCTGGCACATGTCCTGCAAGTACATAGTCATTCTAACATGGTTATTTAATAATATTCCAAAACAAAGGGAACCCACTTGAAGTCTAATAAATCAGGATATTTGATAATGTGTTATTCATCCACTGCCTTGTTCTGATTTAAGCTCCTCATCTGCACTATTGTACATAGACACAAACTTTTTTGGCCATGGTGGTGTTAATTATGGTTGCGTTGCTGATCATGTAAAAAAAAACAAATAATAAATATTGCTCTTAAAAGACTTTGAGGCATCCATCCAAAGACGTGTACTTTGATATTTCACAAACTTGAATAAGGCTTTGTTTTAATGTTTATGAATATGTGTCTTCAGAGGATGTATATTTCTGACTAATCAACTGCCGCTTTAGCTATACAGTATGCTTGTGTTTTTTTTCTGCTGAAAAAGGAGGGTTTCAGCCCCATTTTTCATATAATGTTCATCTGATTTGTGTATAAAGAAGTTAAAAAATGATTTGAATTGAAATGGGAAAGTATTTTCTTGCTATTTATGCGTATTTAAATGAATGAGCCTTGGCTATATTTTGCAAATCTGTTTTATAAAGACACTAAATGTTGAACTCTGCTCTTGTTTGGGAGTATCATTTTCATAAAATCTCCAAGTTGTGTGTGCATGAGTGTGCATGTTTGTACTCTTATTTTCATCTTATTTATTCTTCTATCTTTGTGAGGACCAACTTGAGATTTTAGACCTTGATAGCGACAACAGTTTTGGAAAATTAGGATATTTTGGTCAGTCGTCACTTCTTTAAATCGTTGCTCGAGATGAAGATGGTTTTATCGTTAAAGTCGTGTCATGTATTTGGGATTTTTATTTGGAGCAATTTAGGAACAAGGGAATACACTGTCTGTGAGGATTGTATGTGAATGCAGAAAGAAATCACAAATGACTGAATTATGGCTGTGCAAGGGTTAAAAATGTTTAATTAAAAAAAAAAAGTCGTGTGACATTAAAAACTGCAAAGAATGCACATTTTATCAACAATAAATAGCCAATAATGACATGTATGACATGGATTAATATCAGTAATTTGAAAAACAACACCAACTTTGGGAAAAATGTTTTCTCTTAAATGTTTGCATTTTCCATAGAACTGCAACTTGTATTGTCTTGGGAAGCCTGACATGTGAAAGCTTTGTTTAAAGTGGGTCACTATCCTGTATACTGTTCACACACTCATAAATAAGACCACAGACAGAGCCAGTTCTTCCATCAGAGGCTAATAAGTAGGTTGTGCTGTATTTACTGTGATGTTAGGTAGCACAACAGCTGAAATCCCTTCTGAGGTCAAAGTCAACAGCAGAGAGCTAAAACAAACACACTTTTATTCTTTTAGTCTTTTAGGGAAAAAAAAACAAAAGTAAAGATTTATATCTGAGCAAGATTTATATGACTGATTTCAGTGACAAAGTTATTTTAGGAGGACTGATACTGTTATGCAATTGCACAATCAAGTTGAAGGTAATGCGGTAATGTTTTTTAAAGAGGTGGATCAATAATCAATAATGGATCAATAAATAATCCAGCGATATTGATAATGATGCTGCTGAGACTCATTTAGTGCTGATCATACTGCCCTCATGGTTTTGATATTTTATAGCTGGATCAATCGAGTCTTTATAGTCAGATCATTCACAGTGGTGCAGTTTAGTTGTGAGAATTTGTTTGTCTTTTAAATGCATGATCAACACAATGCAAGTTTTTTTATCCCTCCCCTGGCATTTGGTTACTTGTTTTGCTCACAAAAGCCTTTTCATGACTTTAAGTGCTAATTTCACCGGCGGTGCTTCATGCAGTGCAGTGCTCATCTGTTTCTTTGCCCTGACCTCTAGTGGAAAATAAGCGGTACTGTAACTGACCCCATTTATATTTCCTCATATTAAAAGAATATCAAGATTTTTATGTTCATGTAAATACACTGTGTGACATTCAGTAAACAGAATAAATGTCTAAGATTGATACTGAAGTGACCCAAATACATATTTGAATATAAGATTTGCACTTAACTACTGTTTTTCACCATTTTAAATTATTGTCCACCCAGTGGCTCATTAAAGTTACAACCTCTCATTGGCTGTTAGGTACATCCCTTTCATCCTGATACAACTTTTTCCCTCTGGAGGGCGCTAGAGATTTAAGCTTCACTCCTACAGAATGGAGAGTTTCAGTATTTCTTAAATGAATTTAAACCCTTGCAGCAGAATTTCTTTCCGTATAATTAACATAATAATACTAATATAAATGCTTTAATAAACTGATGACAGGAAAATGTTGATTTGTGGTTCAGTTGGGCAGGTGATGCTCAAAAGAAATTTTAACAAGGGTTGACTAAGTTCTTTCATATTACTGTGCACATTGGAACTATTTTCAGTTCAGGGGGTCTTCCTGTTCAGGACCATATGTAATCATTTTACAGCCAACACAACTCTACATTTAAACCTGCAACTCTACTGATGAAACAAAACTGAGAAGAGAAGAAGTATCATGTCCGGTGCTGATTTCTATTTTTGTGTTTTGTTAAACGTTACTAATACATCATGTTTTAATAATTTTAAAAATTTAAATGTTGTAAGCGTGAGTCAGCAGCTGAGTCCTTCCTCTTCACAGTGTGTCTGGTTTTATCTCTTCTTCTGTATGAATGTAAGAAAACGATGAATTTACAGGCAAAAGGGCTCCAGGCAGCATAAAATCAAGTGTAAAAGTTTAGGACTATTTAAAGTGAAGAAATATGCAATTTTGTGTCATTACATTCAGCATTATTTGCATTTGATCTCTATGATCACACCTTAACTGTGGAAAATTTACACCCACAAGGCAAAGTGTAAAATGTGTGTCTGCGTACACACGACTTCCTGAACCCCGACCCTCCTGAGGTGAGACTTCCTGACCCATTAACCTGCAGTCCTTTCTGGGTTCCTCTCACTGTTATTACTTCAACACCACCCCGATAATCCTCTAAGGCCTGTGCTGGTACACACAGCGGCATTAGCAGTTGCTTGTTGTGTGTGTGCATTATTCTTGCGCGCATAAAGCATTTCTGATGGGACATCCTTTGAGGAAGCTGCATGACAATGCAGCTACACAATGCAGCTACAAGTTAGACCACAGAGACTGTTGAAAGTAACGCGGTCTGATATTCTCTGTGGGTTTTCTGAGGGGGCAGAGAGGAAACACCTTCTAAACAAAGGGCCTTGAAAGAGCAACAGCAACGTCTGTTCGTCTCAAATACAAAGAACATGTATGACATAATTAGAAAGTTGCTTACTGACATCAGTATCACTGGCTTCAAATATTTCAGTGCTGATAGAAGCTTTTATCACGGTATGATTACTATTATTATAGAAATTATTTATTCTTATTTATTTATGTAGAGGTTATATCAAGAGGTCACAAATGCCCTTTAGAAGACAGGGACGTGTGCACTGAATGCCTGTGTGGTGCAAAAACAACACAAACCATTTTTATACTGGTAAATAAATACATACACAATCTTTCTTCTTCAATCTTTAGATCTTTCTCTTAATCTATAATATTTCATCGTAATTTATTTGATTATATTTTGGATTATTAACCTCTATCTGCACTTGAGTAAATGTACTTGGTTACTTACCATCACTGGTTAATGGGAGCAGCTTAGAGCTTAACAAATACAGCTGTCCTGTGGAACAAATAAATCATTACAGATAAAATTAGAACAAAAGTAGAGGCGTAGATCACCTATGACATGTGCATGTGTGCTTGCGCATGGTTCATTTCTATGATGATGTAACCACTGTTATTACGGTGACAGTTTTACATACATTAGTCAGCTATAAATGACAGCGGTAGTTAACCTTAGCTAGTTATAAACCAGAGAAAATATCATTTAATTCAGTCAGGGCTTACACTGGGAGCTAATGGCAGCTTTTAAGGTGGAATGTTTTCCTACATGAGCTGACATCGAAAATCAACCGACAGATCTCAAATGTCAATCTGACAATTTATTATGTTTTGATTGGCTCTCTTTCATGACATACACTTTAGTGATGACTGGGTCTTCAAGTCCTTAAAAGTGTTCATGGAGTTCAACCGGATTATGTGGACTGTGGTATTTTATTTTCTGATTTGGAGTAAAAAAGTGCTGGAGCATCTGTCCAGTCTGCTGGGCGAGCGGTTATTGAGTTGTTAAACAGTCCTGCTCTCTGTTTTCCTACATCATGTCAGGCAATATGACAAATTCTCAAAGCTGGCCTGTGAGCGAACATCTTGCCAGCTGCATTTTTTTTTCTGATCTGCCTTTTAAGAGACCTGTGATCAAACTATTTAGAACAAATAACAAGCCATGGCTGATCATTCAAAGCATCCCTTATCTATATGACCCACAGCAGTAAACATGGTCAACACTGAGAAGATTGGTTATTAAGTTTTGAACATCTAATGCCTGCCACTGGGTCATATTTTTCTGCGAAGTCAGATGAAACAGCGTTGGGTTTGGCTTTAGCTGAATACCAGTTGCTTCAGATAAATACAGCCTTCAGTGAAGCCCTGTGTTTGTGTAAGGTTTTAACAGCAGTAGGCATACTGTTCTCTTTTTACACAGTATGTTTGGGGAGAAGAGGAAGCTGAGTCATTTTTCAATAATTACTTTATAATGCAGATGTCTTAAAAGCTCTGATGCTAACTGTTGACTTTTACAGAAACGTGAGCAGAGCAGCCTGGCCATCTTTTGACCACAGTGACTACTCCACTCTTCCAGCAATCCCTCCAGTATGTCCTGAATTCACAGAAAGGTCTTCTCCCCATCATAATGCCCAGCAATTACACACTGACACTGAAGGGAAGCTCTCTCTCTCAGACACACATTTACGAGAAGGGATAGGAGATGGAATTACATGTAATGTTCAAGGTTATTATTTTTATCTTAAGCTTTGCATCACTTTCTGAGTCGTCTATTTAAATGATCGGAAATTAATGGCTATCATTTATCGGGTTAGTTTCGACTGGTAAGGTTGTGTGCTGTCGTGTCAAGTGCACAGAACAGATTTAACCCATCTCCACATATATGATTCAACATTAAAATGAGTAAAAAGTTTTCACATATGTATTCATTATTAAAAACACTGGTAGGGAAGTGAACGTTTCAGATTATTTTTGGAATTGACTATATTGGCAGCTGTCTCCAAGTGCATATGAAATACCTTCCTTCTGCAGAAAGCAGTTTCATGTTCCTCTGAATGGAAGAAGTATGTTTAAATTTCTTGCCTCTTCTGGCTTTTTGACTTCACAGAATGATCTTTGATTATATTACCATAGATGTTACAGATGTACAATATTTTCCTCCCTCCCTCTTTCCTGTCTTAACAGATGTAACGCATAACACGCAGCTCACTGCAGCAGGTACTACATCTTTCTCAGCTGCAGACAGTCTGTCAGCTGCCCTCTGTCTTTCATTTGTCGGCTCCAAACAATCACTCTGACTCCGAGACAGTCCTTCTACAGTCGTCAATGGCAGACTGAACTAGTGTGTGTGTGTGTGTGTATGTGTGTGTGCGTTCTGAGAAGGCCGAGGTCAGGAAGGCACCAGTCATATGGCCGCTAATGAAATATGTATACAGTTTTGGAGAAGGGATACACAGCGGGAAGGTTTTATAGACAAAGCAGTTTCACCTGCGAGGACAAGTCCCCGCTGAACATGTCGTCCACTCAGCGTCTCTTGAAAAAAAAAACCCTAGGACATAAGATACGATATGTAAGACATGTACAAAATAGGAAGAACTGATCCTACTTTTATCATTTATTCATATCTATTTTTAACAATGAAGTGATGGAGCCACAATACCTGGCAATACTGCGGGAAGTATTGTTCTCTTTCAGGCCTGATTTTTATGGCTTGGCTAAAATTGGATTTTTCAAAGAATACAAAGGGACATTTTGGTCCTCCTCCTCCTCAAGCACCTCTTCCTGGAAACAAAAAACTGTCACAAACCACTCAAGGGCAGCAGAGGAGCTCAGAGGAACACCTGATTGTCAGAAAAGAGAGCATCTGGTGGTATATGTCAGCCCTGTGATATATACCACAGCCCTGTGATATTTTCCCACAAGATATGATTTTTATTACAAGAACAAAGAAGGAAGGGTGCAAATATAGAGAGCGAAAATGAAGATGCAATTAATATAAAAAGCCTTTAGTATTGTGGCTATCTTGTGAACAGCGAGTGTCGACCTGGACATCAGGGCATCACATCTAAGTGGTGCTTTCTCCCTTGTTTTCTACGGGTGGTTTTATGTATCAGGTACGACTCAATGCTCAGCTAAACTGCTTCCATCACCTGGATGCACAGTGGGAGTTCGTAGTGTAGCCTAATGTGCACCTACACTTAATCAGGCCCACTATAATGGTTTCCTGTACATTTACTATGTATCTTAGTAATTTCCTAGCTAGCTAGAAGAGCAGTTTTATTGATTCCACCAACAGGAAGTGAACAGATTGCAAAGATTATTCACCTTTTTTTGAGCCTTTCTTCAGCCTTTGAGCTTTGACCAAATTTCCCCCTGGTATGAAGAGTTCAGCTACTTTGCTATGAGACATGAACACAGATGTAGAAACAAAAAAAAAGCATAATATTGTACAGCAACATTTCCCATGCTGTTGAAACACCTGCCATGCTTTTGCAAAACATCAGTGTCCAGCAAATGTAAATGGAGATACTAGACATTGATCCAACCAATCTACTTTAGATAATCTTATTATATAAAACTAATGTTGTCTGACTCGTGCAGATAAGCAACGTGAGCACGATAACCGAGATGTCCTTGGGTATATTTTAGACATAACTGGTTTTATATATGCTTCTATGGTTACAGCACTAAGAAATGAATGAAGAATGAACAGCAGTGATGACAGACACATTGACTTGTGATGCATTTTAAGAGAGCAGTGAGAGCAGTAGTTAATTATTCAAAAGCTTTTGTTATACAAAGTGAGAAACTATTCAGACTTCCACCTTTTGTTACTGTAGTTCAAGTGTAAACTTATTTTGACCTATTTTTTTAAGGTAGTTTGAACCTATGGTTTGTCCTGTGGCTTTTTAGTAGGTTAAAATAAAAATAACACCCTCGACTGGATGCCAGTCAGTCACAGGGCTGACATAGAAAGACAGACAAACCACTCACACTCACATTCAATACCTAGGGGCAATTTAGAGTCGCCAATTAACCTAACCTGCATGTCTTTGGATTTGTGGGAGGAAGCTGGAGTACCCAGAGAGAACCCACGCAGGCACAGGGAGAACATGCAAACTCCACACAGAAGGGCCCGGTCAGCCTGGGTTTGAACCCAGAACCCCTTGCTATGACGGCGACAGTGCTAACCACTACATCACTGTGCCACTCCTAAAACATAACTCTCATTTTCAAAAAAGACTCTCACTTATTACGTTATTTATTTATTTATTTATTTATGAAACATCTGATCATGTTTGGTTTAAGTCATGTAATAAGGAAAATGACAAAAGGAGTAAAAAGGGGAGAAGCAACTGAGTGATATATTAATAAGTATAATGCATGTAAGTCATATTTGGGGTTTTATATGAAATTTGCCCTGTACTCCACAGACTCCAGACTCCTCTCTGGTTAACGACAATATAATAGCCATCCATTCAGCAGTAAGTCAGGCAATGACCAACGACTGCTGGCCATCAATACAACGAGCTCAGAGTACTGTAGACCTAATGGGCCTCAGAGAGAGAGGAAAGCATCGCCCGGCCACGTGATAAATGGGCTACTGCCACACACTCACATTAACTGTCTGGAAGGCCAATTCGATTTCAGTCAACAAAAAGGAAACAGCTCGCTACCTAATGCAGCTGCGGTGTAGTAGCCCCGCAGACTTATCAGGGCCCAAGCAAAGTCTCAACATAAGGTCAAGACAAAGAAAAATAGAATCTGTCCTGACACAGAAGGGACCCATCGAACTTACATTTTGGAGAACTGCAATGTGTAACAACTAAGTGATGAGAGCTGAAATGAGAGCTGAAATCTTACAAACACAGAAAATACACGTCACTTGTTGGACATTGCAAAGCCATGACCACTTCCCTTTAGATTCTATTAACTTAGAATTATATTATATGATAATAATAAATTAGTCATCTACTGATTCTGCTAAAGCTTTATACGTCAGCTATGAGCCATTACTAAGAATAGCTTCTGGGTTTCAAAGCATGTGAAAAATCCCCCTGGCTGGTTAAAGCATTTTTTAATGTTCTCCATTTATTTTTCACATAGTACCTTGTAAAATTTAAAAATCATTTTAGCTGTCCTCATTTGACTGTGTATTTAACTGAAGCTTTTTTTTTCTTGTTCGTACCACATTTCATGACAATATGGGCATGTGACAGACCTCAGGTTATTTGTAACACTTGTCCTAGTTCATAGATTCTGATGTTGTCTTTATATTTACAACACCTCATTAAAGATATCACAATTTATACCTGCATTAGAACAAAACAGACAGGAAAAACATATGCCAGCTGCATTTTCACTATCTAGAAACCCCAAACTTGTTCTTTTAAAGGATTAACTGATATATAAAGCATAGGTAAATCAATGTTTAGAGGTTAATAGTCATCGACTGCAATAAATGAACTCTTGAATGTATAAACCCTTTATAAATGTTCAAAATGTTCATAATGAGAATAATTTCAAGATGCTACCATTGAAAAAATCTACACATGGGAAGGTTGAGTGTTCAATTTTTGGTTGATGTTGGTTTGCATGACGCTGTGTTAAACTGTATTTGTGATATTTTGTTGTTAAATGCATGTATGTGGAGGTGAGGAAAATATTATGTGCACGCACATGCAGCAGAGCAGGCAGTAACGTTGGCTGGAAGCTCACGGAAGCTCTCAAAATGAGTCTACTACAGAAAAACTGTGGCTTCTGGGTTTTTTCCATGTTCAGTGTTAAGTGATTTCAGTCCATTAAATTTATGCCTCAATGGTAATGTTAGCCAGTTTGACACTGGATAGTCTGTTGAAGAGCCACTGTAGTATTATTGAAGTCAGAGCCATTGGCAGAATTGAAATAAAACTATCCGATTAATCTCTCGGCTGGAAGCAAATGAAATGGAAAATTGAGAGCGCCACACGTAATGGTGAAAGAATTAAAGGTAAGAGCACTAAATATCCCTGCAGCAAAAGGAAGTGACAGTACTAAAGACCTATTTTTGTTTGTGTGGTCTTCTAAAGTTGGCAGATCGTAGACTAAACTGTGCCACAGCTGAAATTATGCCTCAGAAGCATCTCCGAGGCCTTGTTCTGTTAAGTTGCATGCAAGAGGCCGCCATGCCTAGAAATACTGCCGCCACAAAGCCACAGGGCAGGAGGGGACTGTCCGCCTTAGATTCGTATCCCAGACTCACGGGGTGTGTTTTTGCCTCAAAATGGTGAGGGTGAAATTAAAGGCAGGGCTGTCATGTAATTGCACATGGACGTGCCCACTGCCCACGGCTCTGACCCCAGCTCTTGCGCTCTAATGAAGGGTTGAGAGCTTGAACAAGGCAAACCATGGCAAAGTAATGGCTACAGCGATGCCGGCCAAATAGATTTTGTAATGTGCTTATAGTACTAAAGCACAAGGCCCTTACCTTTATTCTATCCGGCCATTCTCATTTAACCATTAGTTCTCCGCTTTGAATGAGGGGCTATCATGTTACCGGTCACATAAACGGCATTATAATCAATTATGAATGTCCGCAGAATACTTTATACATTTGGGCATTTGTGAGCCTGCGCTGCTTTTATATTGCATTAACATTAATAATGAATATCCTGATCCGTTTATGCCCTTTGTTGTAAATGCTTTATATCCACATCAGATCTTTAAAAAACTCTTTAAATAAAAAAAGTTGATATATTTCTGTGTCAAATATCTCACCTTCAAACTCTATCATGGCTGGCTTAAACATTTAGTTGCTGCATATAATGCCGTTAATGTATAAGTAATAATGTTAATCATGTACTGTATAAAAATTTTGCTGCATAGCCAGTGCTTTTAGTTTTGCTGATAATACTTCTGTGCATATTTAATGCAGGATTTTTACTTGTGATGGAGTATGCCTTTAGTGTAGTATTACAGCTTTGACTTAAATAGAGAATGTGAATACTTCTTCCAACCACTGACAATGTCACACATGAGCTGTACACTGTATAAGGTCCAGGCTGGGCTGCAGTGGAGCGGTGGAAACTTTCCCTGAGGAATGATTTTACCAGCTGTGAGGCCAGCTACTCTGAGGGGAGGAGGGTTATATAGTGCAGTACTTTCAAATGAGGGGTTGCAACTTGAAGGTTTGTACTTAAATAATATAGGATTATAAGAGCAGGAAATCACACATATGGTGTATTGATGATTTAGGGGGAGACGAACAGCTCCTGGTGCGGGAAAACAGCAGCAACAGAGACGTTTAAATACTGTCCTGCTGACAAAGATGACAGGAACACTCAGCCTCGCTTAAACTAAAGACGCGGTTGCCTACAAAGTAACGTTTTAGTGAGGGTGGTCCTGTAAACGTGAAAACCCTCCACCCATGTTCCTCTTCAGTAGTCTATGAATACACATAGACATAGACTCACTCTGACCACATATTATAGGTTTTTACTCGCTGATGGTTTCATATTTGGCTCAAAGTTTATGTAAATGCAGATGTGTGCCCAACATCACTGTAGTTTGCTGAAAAACCCAAGGTTTTTCCGACCATGTTCCCGGTTTGTTAATCCAGCTGCCTTTACGTAGACCCGCTCTGTGATTGGTCCCAGATTTGCTGCGGGTGCGGAGTAACCATTTGGCTTTTTCCCTGAGATTTTCCCATTGCTGCTGGCACAGTGCGACCTGCAGGAAATGACTGAGAATTGTGACTGTAACAATGCTAATGGACCGGTGCCAGACCACAGCTGTTTATTCAACCACACAAAACATTCCTATGGGTTAATAACCACAGACACTGGAAGAGATCTACTATTTAATGATTTGGTCTGTGACAAAGTACAGTATGTGCTTCGTTTGGGGAAAATTGCAAGCTGCAAAAAGTGTGGCACCGCATGAAGTAAAGCAATAAGACCCATCGTGTTTGAGGAACAAATCCAGTGCACAATGCTCATGACTCAATTATTCTTGGTGCAACGGCTAGATTTGGTTTGACTGTAAAGTTTATTGTTTTAGTCACAATTTTGGTCATTTAATGTTTAGCTTTATTCAGGGAAGTCTTAAATCCTCTGCAGTGTAGATTCAGCTCCGCCACATTTATTTCAAAGAGTCATCATCTGTCTTGCTGCCTCCCAGACTTTCTGAGCCCTTCTTCCAGCCCTGCCCATCCTTCCTGGATATGAGGTCACGACTGAAGGACCAGAACAAAGGATGGGCTGCAGTCATCTTAACTTACACTCCGACAGCATATTGTACTCTCCGTTTTTCTCTTTTTCATCCACCTTTAAGCAGAAACACAGCAGGGAAAATCCACTTCTACAGGCTTTTGTTAAAGTTTGTAAAATTTATGAGCAGATCTGCAGAGACAAAGCTTTTTTTTTATCTATATCAACTTTAACTAAATACTGTACATAATATTACTGTGCACTTAGTTATTAGACAGTACAGGCCCAGTTTTAGTTGAAGTTATAATCTCCAGGATTTCCATTTTGTTCTCTTTCGCTGCACCTTTAGTGATTATCGGTGACGGCTGGTGTGTTTTTGCACCTCATTTCAGTTTCAAGTTTCATCATCTGTAGTCATCAATCTTTTCTTTGTTTGTTCAGCCATAGTGACTGTTTATTTTCAATGCTAGCAGAGACCAGAAAAATAGTCACTTCACACACAGGTGAGTTGGAGAGCGAGTCCGTTGCCTTGTAAAAGCCTTGATAAAAGCCTAAATGTGCGCCGATTGTGATTTTTCTGGGCAAGTCGCCAACACCCTGGTTGAAATATTACAAGGACAATGGCTTTCATCAGTGGGCCACAGGCTCAACCACCATTGTGTTGCCTGTTTTAACACAATAATAAATAAATAAAACATTTATTTAAATAAAAAAAAGTCTCTAGTCTAAGTTTTTTCTTCATTCTTGTTTAGTTTAATAAACTACTAATTTACCTCACACTTAAAACAAAGAAAATTTCAAAACAGTAAGAATCATTAAAGATAGCTAGCCGCCCTAAAAGTTTAAGCTAGCTATCATAAATTGTGTCAAGCTAGCTAACTATTTTTAAATTAAACAATAAAGCAAGGCAGCTATCTTAAATTATCCTCATTCACAGACTCGAAAGCCTTTGAAGCAAAGGAAGAAAAATAACATAAATTAACTCATTTCTATCTCAAACAACAAAACTTAAGAAGACACTGTTAGCTGATACTAGATATGAAATGCTAACTAAGTGTGAGTGTGTACAATTTCCACAAAACATACCAAAATGTATTGTATTGTAGTAAAAAGTTAATAAAATTTATATATAAATTAGGAATCCTGCAAAAAAAAAAAAAAACATTTAAAGCAAAGCAACAAAAATCACTGAAATTAACCAATTTCTGTCTCGATAAATGACAAAACTTGAGAAGATGCAGTTAGCTGATAAGAGACATGAAATGCTAATTTATTGTGTCAAAATGTCCACAAAACATACCAAAAATTGTATTTTAGTAAAAAGTTTGAACATTCATTTCAACATGTCACCTTTAAAATATGATGATCTTACCTCCAGGCTGTGACACTCTGCCCGGACTGCGCTGACCCCTTCAGGCGGCCTCCCTGCTCCCCCGGCCGGGCAGCGGGAGGGGAGGAGGAGCGGGTGAGGAGGAGGAGGAGGAGGAGGTGGTGGGGGTGTGACTTCCAGCTTTCACCGTCGACAGCTCCGGAGTTTTTTTCAGAGATCAGTGAAAGATGAGGAGCTGCTCCCGTCCGCAGAGCGAAGAAAGAGGGATTAAAGATCATCTCAGGAAGCACCAGATCGAGGAAAAGACGCAGAAAAGTTGAAATGTGCGTGTTTGAGTTTCAGATGAACCCCGACAGCATCCCACGGTAAGTTCACTTACTGCTCTCATCTGGAGGAAAAGCAGACTGCTCGAAACGGCACAAATAGCTCAGTAATAGGTAGTTACATCTAATTGACTAACTTAATTATATGTGCAGAGTAATATTAATTAAAAATTTGATTACAAATTCATCTGAGTTCATCTGAAAGACTGATTTACATTTTTAAATAAACACCTTTTTCTTTGGGCAGTGGTCCAAGATGCCTATGTAAACAAACATCACCTAGGTATACTTTGAGCTATACATACACATGTTTCATATATTTTAAAAAGTTTTCTGCATGTATTTGCTTGTCTTGATGAGCTTTATTTGCATACATAGGGAAATGAATTAGGATAACCTCCATCCTCTATAAGAAAACTTGATTATTCTGTTATAATCTATCAGGGAAAACCGTGATCTGCTGGAAAATAAAAATATACTGAACTGTGAATTCTGTGTGGAATAACACTCACGTCCTCCCCTGCAGCTGAACGCTGTGGATCTGCTGACACTGGACTCCTTGCTCACTCCTGACATCCAGTGTCAGCAGCCGGTGCTCCCAAGATGATCAACCCCAAGATATACCTCCACTACAACTACACGGGGAAGCTGGACCACCGGCCAAGCGTCGGCACGAGCTCCAGCGTCATGGACACCAAAACCATCGTGTTCCTCGTCGTGTGCAGCTTCATCGTCCTGGAGAACCTCACCGTGCTCGTGGCCATCTGGAGAAACCACAGGTTCCACAACCGCATGTACTTCTTTATCGCCAACCTGGCGCTGTGCGACATGCTCGCTGGGGTGGCGTACCTGGTCAACCTGCTCCTCTCCGGGGAGAAGACCCTGCAGCTCTCACCTGCCCTCTGGTTTGTCAGAGAGGGAAGTATGTTTGTAGCACTTGGAGCCTCCATTTTCAGTCTCCTGGCCATCGCTATAGAGAGACACCTGACTATGATCAAAATGAGGCCTTATGATGCCAACAAGAACTACAGAGTATTTCTGCTCATCGGGACCTGCTGGCTGATTGCGATATCTCTTGGAGCTTTGCCCATCCTAGGCTGGAACTGTCTGGGCAACCTCCCCGATTGCTCCACAGTCCTTCCTCTCTACACCAAGAAATATGTAGCTTTCTGTATCATAGTCTTCATAATTTTGCTCCTAGCCATGTCAGTCCTGTATGCTCGCATCTACATCCTGGTGAAGTCCAGCAGCCGCAAGGTGAGCAAGCACAGAAACTCTGAGCACGCCATGTCCCTGCTGCGCACTGTCATCATTGTAGTCGGGGTCTTTATCGCCTGCTGGACGCCCATCTTCGTCCTGCTCCTTGTGGATGTGGCCTGCAAGGAGCGCTGCCCCATCCTCTACAAGGCGGACTGGTTCATTGCAGTGGCGGTGCTCAACTCGGCCATGAACCCAATCATTTACACCCTGGCCAGCCGCGAGATGAGACGGGCCTTCCTGGGTCTGGTGTGCATGGTTTGTTACCGGGGGAAAGCGTCCGTGAACAGCAGCGGGAACAGGCAGTGTCTGGAGCCCAGCCGCAGCAGGAGCAAGTCGTGGAGCAGCCAGAACAACCCCAACCAGAACCAGCAGGGCTCCAGGCAGGCAGAGCCGGGGAAGGAGCAGGGGACGGACACAGCCCACGCCGAGGTCTCTGTGGTGGCAGGAAGTTCTGCATGTGCCGTCCTCGAGAGTGGCGGAAAAGACTGAAGGAACGGAACAGTGGGAACTTGAGGGTGGTCTTAATGTATAAGCTCAGTGAGATGTGAGTCATTTAAATTGAAGGATTTCTTGGTGGAATGAAATGGTGGCAGGGGATTCTCCTTTGTGCTTGATGCTGAAACATCTGCATCATCCGCAACTGGTAAAATGATTAAAATGTGCACACTTGGCATTAGACTGATTAATGTAAGTGGTCAGTGTTCAATGACACAGTCAATACAATGTCTTTGTCAAGTCATAGTGAGGTCATAGTGAGAACCATATATCTCTAAATTATGTCATTTTGTGTTTAACTGAAGGATAAAAAACACTTTTGGTTAAAAAAAACAAACCATCTAAAAATCTGTTGGATTATCTGAACAAAAGCATCTTTCTGAGCTCATGAAAAGTGGACATTTGGGAGGTTAGGGTTGAATGAATGGTGCTCTTAACCCATGACAGAAGAGAAACATTTACCTCGGTTACAGCTGTGACCATCTGAGACATAAAAGAAGTAAAAAGTCACCTGCAATGCCTGAATTTAAGTGCAATTATAGTTCTGCAAAATAATGTATTGAAGAATGATTGTAGACAATTATTAGTCACAGTTGAAACTATTTATTAATCTATGCACTCTACTTTGACATTTTGTATTCACTCAGAAATACTACAGCATACTGTGCAGTTACTGTAATGAAAACTGCTTTATAAATTGTGTATGTGATGTAAATGAGTAAAAAAAAAACACATGTGGACCCGTTTTTAATATATCAGTAGCATCATGTTCAAACTGTCTCTGATATCGCTCTATGAACTGCTGCAGTTCATTCAGCATCAGTAGTTTTAAGAGATACCAGAGCTCCATCTGCTGGATAATAATAGGAGTTAATATCCTTAATGCAGGCTTTATATTTTCACAACATGCTGCATGTTCAGTATATAATCTCTTCAGTCCTCACTGTAGTAGCAAACTGAAACAGTTGTGAGAATTTTTTTTTTTGTCCTATTGTTCCAAATAGGTTTTGTATCAACTTCAAATGCATGATGCTGGTAAGCTGAGAGAAGAGGCATGTGAGTGGAGCATGTGAAATACAAATAGTTTACTAGGTGCAGCTATTTATATGATGCAAATTACTAGCTTTGAGACAATAAAGTAAACAAAAACAAACAAAAAAAAAACAGTGATTTGCCTCATGTAGCCAGTAGAGGGCGCAATTAGTCAGTTTGGAGAAATAAATTACAGGTTAATTTAACAAAATTACAAACAAATATATTTCATTTTCTCACTTATTTGTAGTGGTATCTAGTGTTAATTTTTGGTCCCTATCAAAACTCTGTGTGTTCTGTGCATTTTCCAGAATAACAAGGACAACTGTTTATGGATTTTCTATCTCATAAATCTGGGCAAAAATATCCCAAACTGCTTTTATCACTAGAAGGAAGTGAGAAAACGTCTTTGTTTTATGATTATTTGTATGAACCAAACCTTTAAACTTTTGGAGGAAACTGTGATGACTGTGACTAAATGCTGTGTCTACTACAAAGTGAAATTATTATTGATTATTACAGCAGAGACAGCAGCAGAGTTTCTACACATTCACGGTTTTATTGCCAACAGTCATACAGAATAATGATAAACCCATACAACCAAAAGATTAAATCTGTAAACATCATTTGGACTTGTTGCTTCTTTGTATTTATTTCCTTTTTTTTTAACTATACCTGTTCCAAAATAGTGAGTTTCTGTGTGATTCCCTCCGACAAAGATTCATATTTAGAATCTGGAAATGATACATTTATAATATATAATAGAGAGGGAGGGAGGGAGAGAAAGAGACAGATAGAGAGAGAAAACAGTAGTCTCAAGCAGCAACACGCAGCAGGGCAAAACACAACCTCTAGTGAACAGGCATGCCCCATTGAAGATCAGCTATTGCACTTTGAAGAGAGAGAGAGAAAGAGAAATAAAAATACCATTTGTACAAAGAAAAGGCACATTTTCATCAACAGAAATCTGGAAAGAAGCAATGTTCTTTTTTGTGTCCCAGCGTGTTTGGTTGTATAATTTCTTGCCACGCAGCGAATCGTGAGAGAGATTCAAGTACGGAGTTGTTGCTGCTGTAGACCGCTTTGTTCAAAACTTTGCACATTTTGCCAAGGCGATTCTGCAAATTTGTTCCTTCAGAAATACAGACTAATATCAAAAGAATTCTTTATATTAGCATAGTGATTTTTTTTTAATTTAGCACATAATTCCTTCTCCCAAGATATTAGATTTGATGAAATTATAGCACAAAGAATTGGACAAAGTAAAAGTTAATGGCTGGTAACCACAAAAAACCCTCAATGATTCTTTGCGCCTTTGTTTTTCACCTTTCTTTCAAAAAAATGCCCAAATGTGAGGCTCTTCCTTTCAAAGTGACACAAGGAATCAAGGAAAGTCTTGTTGGCTTAAATGGATCTAGTGGTGGATTTTTTTTTTTTTTTTTTATAATGACCCCATGTGCTGCTCTTTGCTAAAATATGTGTTGTTGTGAGATGCATGTACTGTACACTCCCTCTTGCAGCAAAATACAGGCACATTATATTACATTGCATCTGTCTTGTCAAACTCATTGAACACATGCTGATTTTGGTTCAATCGAAGCGGTCCAGTGCATATCAAATACAATGCCCCATTCATTTGGTATCCATCAGAGTACTGACAATAGTAAGGATGAGAGCATTTGAAAAAGTCTGTTGCCAGAACTGCTGTGTACTATTTCTATAAGCCATTTCATAATTTTGATTCCCGCTCTACAAAAGCAGACTGTGTAATCTAAATACAGTAAACTGTTCTGAGGAATGATTGTGTACATTGGACTGCAAAATGCAAATTAACTCTGACTATCAAGCAATAATGGTCAAAAAGCGTGTGTTGAATTTCCTCCTCATACAGTGATACTTCAAACAATACACAGCCAGCATCCGTTGCTACTAATAAGTGATGACACAAGAGAATTGAATTGAGTAAACAAGAAATTCTGTGATGACATCTGGTGGCAATACAGTAGACTTGCCATAAGATATCCACACACTGAGAAACAAGATCTTTTAGTTTAACATCAGTAAGTGAGGGTGAGCCGATATTAAGCATTCTGCAGTGACTGCACACTGTGTGAACTGAACAATTGTTAATTCGGTCTCTTTCAGTAAAAAGTAAATTACGCCTAAACGCATTGGTAATTCGTCCTGGTACAACTGACACAGATGATCTAACTGATCTAACTTTCTGATTGTGCTATTCATTTGTGATCATTCAAATGAGTACAATAACTTTTAAATGTTCACTCCAAAAAATGTTAAAACTAAAGCCAAAAATGTGACTTAAGAATGTGAGAATATCCATGGCATGACTCAAGCCCCCAAAACTAATCATTGACTACACACCTAAAAGAAGAATCCAGAGAAAACCAATTCAGAAATAATCACTGGTTGAAAAGCATAAATATTTTACAGTGTCAGCATACACAAGCACCTCTTTCAAATAAAGGGGTATCAAGGTCTACGAACAATGTCCACAAGAACAGTTGATTTTAAGTCATGCGACTGCAGTGACACGAGAAAATACTTCATAAAAAAAGTTTATCTTTAAAGCCATTGACAGCACTATGAAGGATGTCTGTTTGCACCCCAACACTTTGTGACTACTGCAAAGCAAAACACATTCAGTTCTAATCCCCAATAAAAGCAGATTTCATATAGTGACTAATTGAGTGAGCTGTCACGCTATTGGTGAGATTAAAGGACATTTTTCCTAAAGTAATTCATTATAAACAGCATTTGTCGTCCAAACTGTTTTAGTTTCCTTGACCTCTTAGCCTCCTGTAAAAATGTGGTTGTGCTTGACAGACAAAACTAAAATTTCAGGTTTTTATTCTAAAATACTCTTGTTAACACCTCTTTGAGGTTTGATTTGCACTTCATCTAAACTACAAGAACAACTGTCTTTTTTTTTATCTTTTAAAACACCAAATCAAGATATTATGTCCAAATGCACCTATTTCTTCTCAAAAATATAGCATTTCAGTCATCACAACAAAATAATAACAGTTCTATAAATAATCTTTTATCTTAAACAAATCTTGCGTCTTTCAGTGCCTCCAGTAAAGTAACCACGGGCCTTCCCAAAAAACGCTGTCGGCGCATAGAGCCTTTGAGCATCTTCTTTTCATGTTTCATCTTCAAGTTTCAGGATGGTAGGAGAGCTGTCCAGAGCTTCCTATATCCCATCAGGCATCACAAGCATCACAGTTTCCTTCCAACGGGCTGTAGGAGACACAGTTCACTCCCAGCTGACACAATCGGCAGATTGTTGTCACGGTGATGGCCAATAAGATGGCTAATGCTGTCAAATACATGGTCTTTTGTCCGTACCTTTGAACAAAGACAGAGATGTTAAATTAGTTACATTTCACCAAAGTTGGGTCTTTATTTCTTGCACAATTTGAAAAATCTTACATTTTATGTTTTACTACTCAGTGACACCTTCACAAATCAGTCATCTGTTTCTACACTATCTCCCTGAGCGTCCTTTAACTCCATCTTACCGTGCCCTCAGGGTCCACCAGCAGCAAGTGTTTGGCAAGTCCATTGTGCATGCCCGTCAATACATAAGATCCTGGGTTGGTAGTGCTCTTACGAACCAGGAAGTCCCCGTCGTCTTTCAGCAGTTTTTCAGCATCACGGCGGCTCATTTTACCATGGTACCATGTCTGACCCTCCAGCTCCTCCTGTGCCCGGAAGGCCAGTGAGCGCACAAGAAGAGGGCTCGAGTTGTCCACGGATGCTGCCTTGTGAAGACCAGAGGCCTGGGACTGGGCTTGTCCTTGGGACGACGGATGGGACTGCGAATGAATGGCGTCCTCAAAGGGCTCTGGTGTAGATGAAGGCAGTGCCAAAATGATGAATTAGAGAGAGGAAGAACACCTGAGGCACAGTTTCTTACTTGACATCATACAGCTGTCAAAACTTGGTATGAAAACCTAAAGGAGTCTCTCAGAAGTAACAGGAACAAAGGAAATTTATCTTGAGAACAGTGGTAAAAAGACTGTAATTGGATTATCGATGTTGTGTTGATTGGATAATTACTGTTAACTTTATACTTTTCCTCTTCTATTAAGAAGACTTCTGCTGGGGAATCCTGCTTACATAGTGTGTAAGCATCGATTAAACATCACTGATTTGAATCTGGCTATACAGTTTTTTGCATGTCACTCCTTTTTCTTTCTTTCCCCATGAAATAAGCTATTTAAAGGTAACCTATGAAGTGTTTGACCACTAGTGGTGCCATGGAGCAATGTTTTGTTGATGCAATACACTTTCCTACCACTATTCAACAGATGGAAGTAATGTACCAAGCAATGGCAAGTAAACATAGATGTAACCAATGGAATTTTTTTTAAATGGAGAAAAAGTCATCTTTGCACATGCTTTATGAGAAAGAGGCTGCACTCAACACATTTGTTAGACCTCAAGGATATTCGTTTTGTTGGGAAACTCTGAATGCCAACAACATTTCTTTTAGGAACAACTCCACAGGGCACCTTTAACTTTGTGTGAAACAGGGAATCTGGAGATCTGTGGCACTAATGGGCACAAATGTAAGTCCAATAATACCACTTTTAAAGAATCCTGACCCTCTGCCTTTCAAACTGCCTCTCTTCACTAACTGATGTCAATTTGGTGCACTGTTTAAAATGATCACTCACTGTGTTATGTCCCACACAAACATCTTGTTCAACAAGATATACATCAAATTAAAGCAGGGGGGTTAGCTGTCAGTCACTAGTGTCGAAGCCAAATTGTTTAAAACAAGAAGAAACACTGCAGCTGTGCTTGAAAAAAGCATTGTGTTAAAGACCAAGAGAGAAAGCAAGGAAACTATACATTTCTGTAACCAGTAGCATAGCTGTTTCAGACAGAACAAACGCAAATATGTAAATATAGAGACATATGAAAATATTCCTCCGCTTGTGCTTTAGTGAAAATGTTTCTCTCTCTCTTCCCCAGGTCAGGATATGTATATATATCTCAGATTTTCAAAATACCCTGCTGAAGGATACACCAAAATATGGTGCACTGAAAGAATATATCCGTTGAATAACTGATTTAACTTTTGTTGACCGACTTTTTTTAACTACTTCACTGATATCAAAAAACTCAAAAAATAATGTTATTTATGGATAGTTATGGATTATGGAGTAACCTTTTTTTACCCTGTATACATTAGTGAAAGTAAATATAAAAATACATATTATCTAAATACATTACTTAACATATAATTTTTTATGTATATCTGTATGACCGTATTTCTGTATATTGTACTTCATATAATTTGTAAATAATGCAATGATATGCTGATGATGCAGTGTTTTACATGTAAGCCTGGTAGATACATTTCTGTGTCATTTTATTATTATTATTATTATTATTATTATTATTATTATTATTATTATCATATTATTATTATTCAGACCAAGGGCAGGAGAGCAGGGTTGGATAGTAGGTTATAGTCTATAGGTTATAGTACTGAGTTAGAGGGATGGAAACACACAGTTGTATGCTAATAGCTAAGGTAACGTTCATCTTAATTTCACACCTAAAGGCAATTTAAATTCACCAATTAACCTTAGAGGCATTTATACGGATTGTGAGAGGAAACTGATACACACAGGACGTAGACAGAGAGAACATACAAAATGCACCCAGAAAGGACTGGGGCTGTTTTAAATCCTGAACCTTCTTTATATGAGACCACAAATATAACCGCTAAACCCACAGTCCTTTCCTGCGTCACATAATTTTGTATGTATTCCTACTCTCTTATGCTATGATTATTATGATACATTAAACTAAAATCTAATCTAAAATACAGTAATGAAATTATTGTGATACTCTTACACAATTAAATCAATTCACACAATAGTATTTTTTTCTGCTGGGATAATGGTTTAAATTGGCAGAATACATTTTTAGCATTATGTAACAACCAATTATATAGTACTGTAATTAATCATTTATTCAGTAACGTTCAGAACAAATCACTATATTTTTCCACATTGCACTGCGCAGTAATCTGAATCCAATTTGATTTGGTCATTATGAAGTGCTGGTGTTTGTTAGTGAAGTGACTGTTAACAGTTAAAGAACTACAGTAGGTGGAGAGTGATGTATAAACTTTGATTTCATATGAGAACAGTTCAATTTTCAATTGTTTCACTGCTAGCATGTAATTTGTGTCATGGATTCTTCATACATAGTTACACACACTTTTATGTAACTGATCGTTCATGGATAATAATAGCAGAGCTAAGGAGGAAAGAATAAAGCTGCACACTGACATTAGCACTGTCCTCCTATTGTCTTCATGCTGATACAGTGTTATTATAATGCCATGCTGAAGTCACTGAGAAACAAAAGCTAGGAAACCTCTGTAATTAAGAACTGATTAGAAAGTCATCTTACTGTGTTATTGTGAAAGCAGGGCAAAGATCCTGTTTAGAGACCCTGTAATGTTTTAACGGGTGAGGATATTTCAAAATCCACTATTCAGATCACATGACCAGCAGAAAATGAAGCTTCACTACAAGACTTACTCATGTCAAACAGGTCCTTCTGTGGGCTCTCTTTGGCTGCAGCTGCCATGCCCTTTGTCACATTTTCTGCCTCAGCCTGGAGTGCTGCGAGCACCTGGGCATCAATCTGCTGAGTGTTCACATACGCGGGCATCTCTCCTGTTTTTTGTGCCTGTCCTTTACTCTCGGGCAGACTGCTTATATCAAATGATCCTACAGTAGACATTTGGAGAAACAACCAGAGCCACAGCACTGAACTGGTGAAACTCTTTAAACATGTCTTGTGTATTTAAGTTGTCAGAAGCCTGGATGTTCTTACCTTGTTGTATAAATATGGGCTTTCTTTCATCTCCCCAGTTTTCCCCACAGTGCCGCCCTTGGTAATATGTCTGATCTACTGAACCTGGACCCATCTGATGGCACACAGACACACAATTATCAGTTAAGATATGGAGTTGAAGTATCGAAAAGATTCAGTGGTCAGATTCAGTTCATTTTACCTGGCATCCATCTGAATTCTGATTGGTCAGTCGGGTGTCGATGAAACCCCCAGGGGGCGGCATCTTGCCAGGGATGTTGTTATAATAAGGATGTTCGGCTGACTCCTCCTCTTCCTCTGTCCAAGGTAACTCCTCCATGTTTAATACCCTGAGGTAAAACATGGTTTGATCACCAAATTCAGTATTGTTTGTTTGTATGTGTTTCTGTGACTGTTAACATGTTTCAACTCACCTGTCATGTGTGGAGGACATTTTGCTTGAGGGACACTGCAGGTACTGCTGGAAGCGAAGGTCAAAGGCCTGGCCGATGGTGCTGATGACATCCTGGGCGAGCCCGTCAGAGCACTCCAGGATGTGACATGCTGACGAGGGGCAGAGCAACAGAATTTAATGAGCATTTTGCATGTGAGATATAAGACGCTCTTTAAAGTATTAAAGGAATAAACACCTACCTCTTCTGTTAACGGGGTCCTTTGCTACATAGGCAACATAATCTGTTGTGTCCTAAAGAAAACACATTACACATTACAATTGTTTGAATAATCTTCAACTACAATGATCATAATATTTTTTAACAACAGACCTTAATTTCTGGATAAATCACAATTATTACACACTGAGTTTTAATAACAGTGACAGGAAAGCTAATATTCATACTTTCTAAATGTAGAATCACATATTGATTAAACAAAATTTGAAAATTTAGTTATTAACAGTGTTTTTATGATCAAAGAGGGATAAACACATTTTAGAGCAGGTCTTTCATGAACAATATACAGTATGTTATTAAAAGTTATGAATAATGCTTCTCCACACGGTAAAGACTGTGCTGCATGTTAGTGTGTTCTAAAAAGTCCCAATCAATAAAGATTATATCTGTAAGATAATTATAAATTGTTAAAAAATATGTTTTCATTGTATTAGTAAATCAATTTTCTTTGTTATGAATTAGTTTAGGTTTTCATTATTACAAGACATTGGCCACTGAGCTACTTACAGGGTCTCCACCTGATGCAAAGGAGATGGACTGCATGTGATGGTTGGCTATAATCTGTCAAGAGCAAAGTTATATGGTAAGTACGAGTGGAGTGAGCAGAAGTCTCTTTATACACACAGATAGATAAAATGCACATGATTTCACTCTACACACATTTTTACACACACATATGAACTTGAAAATGTATATTGGAATTTCTTTCAGAGCTGCCTTTACTCAATAATTCAAAAATAGCGGACTGTCTGGCATCAAACACACCGCAAGGCAGCGATATTGGACGCATTCAGCTCACAGCCTATAAAGGAAGAGTTTTGACAATCTAAAAAATACCCTTATATGCTTTCTTTGCAGAGAGAGAGAGAGAGAGAGAGAGAGAGAGAAACAGCTCACCTGGCTATCTCCAAAGCTAAAAAACATGCCTATCAACACATCTAACACTCACTATTTAACACTTTGTACCTTGCTTGTCTCACAGATATGCAAAAACAAAGAAGGTATGTTAAATAAAAAAAAGGCCAATGCCCAGATCTGGATCTCAGTCACCAAAGCTGGTGCTTAAGATATCAGAAATGTTACTCTCTCTCATTTTAGTGACAATGTGGAAGGTAAGAATAGTTTTTTTTTTACTTTGGCACCATCTGCTGGCACTATCAAGAAGCAATGCGCCGTGAAACCACTGACCACCCCTGGCACAAATAATATTTTATTTTCCCTATAACTGGCTAAATATAGTGATGTGCATGGGGAAGGTCAAGTTGCCAACCTCCTCTGGAAACTGCAGCAGCATCTGGAGAGGTCATGCACTTCCTCTTTTAACTGTTCTTTTATTACATAAACCTCTTTAAACAATCATTCTTAATTCTCTTTTTGAAAATAGATCACTTAAGTAAAGGCTAAAAATAAGGGTTTTTTTTATTGCATCAACCTAAATTTGGAAACAACTGTCTTATGATCAGTTCATCTGTTTTAGCTGCGGTGGAGATTCATTCTTGACCTCCGGAACACGCGCTGTATGTGCAGTGGCTATTCTGAAATGTCCACTTACTCAGCTATTTACTGAGCTCTTAAGTGCACCCCGTCGTCTTCTTCACTGATTCTTTTTTGGGTGTGTTGTGTGTTTGGGTGTGTCTCTGACCCTGTATTAGACACGTATGTGGCCGCTGCTGGGATTGTGCAGACTAATACAATTGTGCCACTATTTTCTTCAGCATCATAGTGGTATCATTTATTTTTATCACAAGTATGTGGCTCACAGAATCCCATAATGGTTTACAAGGGTTGCACACTGACCTGTTTGCCATCAGGGGTCATCAGGTTGAGGCTACTCGTGGAGATATTCAGGTTGATGGACATGCCAGCAAACTGCAGGTTGCTCTTCCCCAGTATGCTGGACAGAGCTTTGGACGGTGGCTGAGAGGATCAGAGGACACAGACACAAATTAAACAAATTATAGCAACAAAGTCTTTTTAAGTTTTTTACTATATATACCATATATATATATATATATATATATATATATATATATATATGATATATAGCATATCTTAAAGGATTAATTCAACAGTTTTTTTTTTTTGGGGAAAAAAAGTTGCTTTCTTGCTGAGAGATAAAGGTCGATATCATTTTTTCAGGTCAGTCTGATAAATATGAAGCCAAAGTCAGCAACCTAGTTTGCAAACAGGGCTGCTTTAGGGTAGTTTAGCTTAGCATAAAGACTGGAAACAAGGGGGAAAAGGCTAGTCTGGCTCTGTCTAAAGGGAAGAGAATCCACCAACCAGCACCTATAAAGCTCTCAAATGGACATGTTACCGTATATCTCTGGGCACAGTGATTAAGATAACATAATCTCCCCTTGATACAGAAATTGGTTGTTTTTACACTTTGGTTTCTGCACAGATTAAACAAACGAGACATAATTATTGAGGTTTAGAGGCACTGGTAAGCAGATTTTGTTACGTTTGGACAGAGCCAGTCTAGTTGTTTCCCCATGTTCCCCGTCTTTCTACTTAGCAAAGCTAGACAGCTGCTGATTGTACCCTTACGTTTACTAATTCTAATTCTACAAATAAGTCACTAAATGTGCTTCCCAAAATGTTGGACTATTGCTTTAAGAGTATCAACAATTAAAGTGTAATTTCACCACTAGTAAATAAAAACAAAGGAAACATTATTAATCAATATTTGTATCAATTACAGTTTGTGCCACATAAATTTCTGCAAATAAAAAGGGGGATGTGAACTGTTGGATACTTAAAATACTGTTGTGAATGGCGATTTTGATGAAGAGAGGAACCGAAGAGGCCAGATAAAATTAGCCAACCCCATTCAAAATTCTTAGTGTGAAGCTGGTGTCACCATAGCGCGTTTGTCACACAGCCAAAATAACATTATCTTATATCTTACATCTATTCTGAGAGAGAAACTAGTCGGCGCTGATTTTGTGTTATATACTCTTCCCTGACATTTGAACAAGCTCTGGAGAGCAGAGTAATGCTTCATTTCACACCCCACATTCAGACACAGTCTCCTCACACACTGTGGACACACACCATGCACATGCACACACACACACACACACTAGCTCAGCCTCCTGATCACAGATATTGTGCACTATATGAGTCACTAAGCACTGTGCGCGGTGTGCAATGCATCGTGGGCTGGAGCTACGCCCACGCACATACAGTCCCATACCTCTTCATCTCTGTTCTCTCTCCTCAGCCTCTCTCTTCTCTAAGTACAGTCTCTCTCTCTCCCATCATTTCTTCCTCTCTCTATCTGTCTCCGTTTTTCCCTCTCTTTTTACATGAGGGAAGGATGAGAGAGGAAGAGAACTTACAAAGGCGATGCTATATATAGAACGTGGAAGGGTAAATGAATATCTAATGCTGTTTCCTCTTTTTTTCCCTCTCTTTACTGTACCTTTCACTAACATTCATTTTCTCAGCTCTCTCAGTGTGGCCATCACTTCTCCCGTGATCACTCCATCTCCCTCCCTCCTTCCCTCTCTGTCCATCCATGTACCTTTCTCTTCCGCAGACCTCCTTTGGTCCCTGGAACAGCCTCACACACCAGGCTGATGGCTTCCCTAGAGGGAGGGCGAGAGGAGGATGAGGCCAAGATGGTGACCATAGATGGCTACAGAATCACACTTATTTTGGCATACAGTTAAAACCGTAATTACAGATACTATTCATGATTACGCACTTTACCAGGACTGCAAAACAAAAAATATTTTGCTGCCTTAGAAGGAATGGGAGTCTACATCCATGCTAAAACTCTACAATAACACCATCACTTCTATTGTATTGTATATTCTATTGTATATTTGTACATATATTTGTGTATCTCTTCTAGCTGTATATTTTCTTAGATGTAAAATTTATATTTAATTGTTTATTGTTTCATTTCATATCTTATTAGTACTCTTGTACTATTATTTATTTCTGTATTTGTATTCTTTAATCTATTTTATTTGTTTACGTGTTTTTATTCCTGCTAATATTCTTGAGCATTGTTTGTAGGGAGCAAGAGATTTAAGAATTTCATTGACAATGATTGCATGAGATGTTATTGTTGTGCAATAAATTCTTGAATCTTGAAAAAAAAAAAACCTTGCTGTGGCAATCCTAACATAGTGATGTTTAGCAGATATAATGTGTATTATGTACTATGGAGATGTCATTGGTCTTGCAGGTATATAGTCATAAACTAGTCTTAAACTAATTAAAATGTTGACCTGAATATGGCACCGGATGAAAAGGTTTTTATGGTTAAACTTGAGAGAGACGTTAGTGTCAAGACATTTCATGATAATCTAACAGTTGTTGTAACATTTCACTTAAAGGGCAAAGTCTTTTCAGGGGATCACCAAATAGGGATTCATAACATATGTCACTGTAATCCATCCAGTTGTAGTTATAAACATGTTTCAGTCTGGACCAAAGTAGTGGACCAATCACCAGACACCCATTGAGCTACATCATAAGCTTAGGTAAACATTTTCTAAATTTAGGCTGTTCCTTGATCAGTTACCACAAAAGAAGCTAACTTAAGACATCAAAACATACCTTTGTCTCATAGTAGGATATTCCAGTTATGGTGACTTGATGATGAGTTATGAGCTATACACACTTATATAGGGGTTGCTGTCAGACAGATTTTATTTTATGGCACACAAGCTGTTTTTTCTAATTGTTATGTTATAATCTAATAAATCAATTAGTTGTACTGGCAGTATTTTTTCTCTTCTGTTAAACCTTTGCATAGTCTGACCTGAGAATTACTGGGCTACTCAGGAACCCCTGGGAAAGAAAATGTTGGCTGGGTGTACAGTGAGTGCAAATGAATGGAGGATAAAACATAACACTAATCAAATTA
Organism: Scortum barcoo; assembly: GCA_023238725.1. Classification (NCBI taxonomy): domain Eukaryota; kingdom Metazoa; phylum Chordata; class Actinopteri; order Centrarchiformes; family Terapontidae; genus Scortum; species Scortum barcoo. The sequence continues at coordinate 14,634,257 of CM041545.1, forward strand.
TAATGATATAAAATAAAGAACAACAACAACAACAAATGAACAAATACACTTTAAAGCTGAAAATGATGTATTCATAGAACGCCTGAGCACTACAGGTTGTTTCACATAAAATGAAATCGCCTTGGCCACAAGAGACCTGAGTCAAGATTCAATATGCAGTGCAGAGTGTTTTATATGGTGCCATGGGGAATATTGCAAATGCACTGCACCTCTTTAAACCGTATCTGATATACAGTGTTACACATCGCAGAGTGAAATCTAAAACTGTCTTTAAGATGTGAAGCGAACCGTTTTATCTGACCTGTGCTATAATTTTTATGTTAAAGATGGCAATAATGTGGACTGAGTAGCGGCAGCAGGTGAAGCTGTTTTGATGCAGACAAGTCAAAGTCCCCTCTGAGACAAAGTGAATATTGGTTTTGGGACAGAAAGAAAAACGTTCATTTCTGTCTCTTTTCTACCTGGATAAATCACGCACAGCAGTGGGTTCTTTTAGAAAAAGAAAAAAACTAATAATAGCAGCAGCATGAGACACAGCTTTCTTTTCCAGTTTGTCTGTCTTTCTTGTTCACTATCTCTTTATTTTTATTAGAAACAGAAACAGAAACAGACACAGGGAGAGAGTGAGAGACTACCGCTGTGTGGCCTTGCAAGCTAACGTTAGTCTGGACTGACTTCAGGAAGTCAAGCATAAAAGTGGACATGACACAAACCGATTCAGCATTGGCCTTTGCCTCAACTGCACATTGGTCAATGATTTCAAAGATCACAGAAAAGAGTCACAGAAAATTCCATGCAAACAATTTGTGATAACACGCACCCTAAATGTACTTTAAATATATATAGTATCAAAAATCTTGTCACATTTTTCTGTGTTTTTTTATTAGAGGGTGTGGATTGCAGATAGATAACTAATAACACTGAGAACTACTGTTTCTACTAAATTACATTAATTAATTACTAAAGGGAGTTATGATATTAGACATTTTGGGCACAGACAACAACTCAGAGGCAATTTTCTTTCATTTCATTTACTTAAAAGACTTTCACTAACCAATTTGAGATTATAATACAAGTTTTACTAATGATGCAATAAATTCAATTTCTGCACATGTTAAACGTTCTACATTAATTGCTGCCATCACTTAATATGTCACAGTACCTTTGAGTCTCTAATAATAAAATTAGTTCTTGCAAACATACTTAGCATATCATTAACAAGCTATGTTTTTTATGTTTAGTTTAGTGTTTTAGGTTTAGTGTTAAGTTCAATGATCTAATGTTTTAGATGTGGATTCAACTGGTGTGCATCCAAGAAAAAACATGCAGGAGAAAAAGTTGAGGCCAGTTTAATGTGTTTTTTGATGGAAAAGTAACTAACTTGTGTCTTAAAACTCCAAATATCAACAGAAAGGTTATAACAAAACAGACAAATCTGAGTTCAGATTGACCTTTAATTTCTTTTAATTGAATTTTTTGTTATTGTACTTGTTGTAGAAGGCCTAATATTTTTTATACAAGATACACTCCATTTCAAATTAAATAGTGTTTTCAAACATTTTCAAACATGAAGATGAATATGTGGTGCCTATGCCCATGCAAGACCTTTACGGTTTAATTTTCTCTGAGTTTAAAGTGATGCCACTTCATTGTACTGTACAGAATAAATGGTGTTGAAATTTTTAAGAGCTGTATTACCATGCTTTCTGCATTAGAATCCAAACATTGAATGAGATTTCACATTTCAAATCATCCCACATATTAATAAAGCTTTTCACTTTAAATAGTTTACAGTGAAACCAAAAGTCAAGACATTTAAGCCCTGATGTAATATTTTGTATGAGATTTTTCAATAAAGCTTAAATACTGCAACATCAGAAATGACTCTGTGAAGTTAACAATTACACAGAGCTGAGGAGATCTAGTCAAAAAACCATGAACATACCTTGTAATTTGTGATCTTGTAGTAAAATCCAGGGATCTCATTGACCGAAGGACTTCTATACAGCCCAGATACTGGAAAGCAAAAACAAAAAGCCTGTGTGAAATACATGTTCGATAATATGTCAAAAGTAACATTCGGAGTTTCATGCTCACCATATCATCATGAATAAGTTATTATTTTTATGATTATTATGTCAATGTATAGGTGACACAACCACCTCCATGTTGGAAACAATACTTCTGTTATAAACGTGCTGCCTATCTCCTTGAACTTATACTCTCAGTAAAATGTTAAATCTTCTTTAAACCTTTTACATTTTTTTAGACTTACTATGATTCTTTTATCTTATATAATACGATATTTTAAATAAGAGCAAATGATAAACATATATCTTTCACAATATGGCTACTGATATTGCTCTAAAATGAACTCTGGAAGCTTTAGTTTAATTTTAGTTTTAAATCTAGCTACATAAATACAGCACTAATATCCATTGTATTTATAAATCAAATACGTTGCCTAAAGTGATTTGCTAAAGAATTAGTAATACTGGTTGGGCTCCATGATGAGAGCTACAACATGAAAACTGGCCCAGAGGCATCAGAGGTTTAGGATCAACTTAACCTGCCATATAGTGGGTTAGTATTAGGACTTATTTTGTCGTGGTAAAAGACACTGATTTCATGTGATTCTGGATTCTGGCTCAACCGAACCAGCAAAAGGTACTTTGGGTAGTTTTTTACCACTAGTAGCGTTAGAGAACACTGTTTCTGTAAGCGAGTCCTCGATCTGTTTGTACCTTGTGCGCGTGCATGAGGACACATACGGCATGTCCAAGAGTGGGCGGCGGTGGAATACTCTTTCCTGTTGCCAGTACTAAACAACGCTTTGACCATGATACTTGCAAACATGAATGTAAACAATGCGTTTAATTCAACTGACATCAAGGTTACATACAATAAACTTTGATAAGAAAGACTGAAAAAATTAGCTTATTTGTTTCCAATAAAACTGTGAATTGCTAATCTAACTTTTTGGAATATCCAACAGTCCTATGATAAACAAAAAACTAGTTATTTAAAATGTCTCCTGCACAAAAGGGTGATCCACACTGTTAATTACAGTAAATCCTACTTGAATTCTCTTCTGCTTGTCTTCAGCAACAGTTCTGTAGAAGAAAAACTACGCGGAAGTTGATAATGTCGCCCTATGACACAGACAAAAAATACCCCTGTCATAGAAATCGATCTCTTTCTGGTTAGTTCATCATTATTAATTAGTGTCACAGGATGTGCTGTCTTTGAGTGGGTCACTGCATTTAATATCCAGTCTGCAGAAAACACACTGAATACACTTCCCTTCCATAAGCACTACACTGATCTTAGAAAAGGACGCGAGGAATGTGACTGAATATTAAATTGTTCGTTTCAGCTATCATCCTTTCATCCCCACCTTCATCTGCTCGTGTGTGTGTGTAAATAAGAGTCGCCAGCAAATGTGTTTCTATAGTCCTGCTGGTTCATGGTTTTCTACTTTCTAGTTAAAAATAGAAACATCCAGCAGAAGTCTGACACAAAGTTGATGCACAAGTTGGGAAGAAAACTTATGGCTTGTTCAAAGTGAAACTGCGTCAAGGTGTTACTATGCCACATGAGGTGACTGTAGTCATCCCATCCCATAAACCTGTCTTCAGCACCTACTCACATTACAACACCTCCCTCTGATTAATATTGCACAGACCGGGAACATTTTGTGCTGACGAGTTCCTATCGTTATCAGAATCACATTCATAATCTGGCTGTAAACAAAGTAGACATCCAGACACACTAAATGTTTCTATTTCCACTCCGGCTCTGAAAGAAGTTATTGGAATCATAACTTTCATAATATGAGGCCCTCTCCTCTCTCCAGTGAGCGCTTTGCAGCTGCCAGCAAACAAATAGAATTTTGTCATGACGTTTGCAGATTTTTTAACGTCATCTACTTTTAGACTTGGTGAGTTTGAAGTGCACGATTCCGCTGGGCCAAAAATATATCAAACGGTTCTAAAATTGGTAGAGAGCTATTCTGAGCTTCATATGACGACATTTTTCTCTCATGCTGTACAACAAACAAGTACATGGTTCAAACAGTAAAAGTGAACTTCAAATGAAAATCCACGGGAGGCACTGAAAAGCCCATAAATGTTCTTATTCAATAGCACAACTTGCACAACAAAACTACAGACACATACAAAGTACTGGCTTTATAACAAGCCAAGACCTTACATATCATACATCATACAGTTGGATGCACCTATTGTAAGTTGCTTTGGGGAAATGCTTCAGCTAAATAAATGGAATTTAATGGAGCTGTTGTTGTTTTAAGCAAATTTTGCCTAAGGACAAAATGTGAACTAAATGTGTGTTTTTCTTTGCATGGACACAAAGCTACCATGGGCTAAAAGTGCGAGTGTAAACAGTGTCACTGTCAATCAATGTCCCCTTAGAGTAATGGTGCATGATGTGCGAGGAGTGACCACATGACGCTAATTAAAAGTGCTGCAAGCATAACACCACGTTGAACTGAATACATGCAGGACTCAAACCACAGGAAAGGCAGAGGGTGGGGGATGGGGTACAGACTGGACCCATTTCCTCTCTCACAGTGTGGATGCTTTCAGCAGCATTGACTGGACAAATAAGCGCTCCCGTCCTTAATGCAGTTAATGGAATGTCACGCTGGTCAGAGATACTGTGGGCTTTGTTCAGGCAAGTTGTAGTAGGTGTCATATGATGGCAATCATACCGTGTAACTTGATTTGAATATAACGCATTTCGCCTGGTAATGCTGTCCAGTATGCTTGTTCAGTCCCCTGAAACTAAATGTAACTTTTTGTTTAGCGTGCTAGATGAATAAAGAAAGACAAGAATATTATGTGTTCAGGGTAATGCACACTTTACTGCTACGTTTCAGTGAAAATGGTTTGTTCCAATTTTCATTCACTTTACACCTTCAAGAGCCATCACTCCTCATGCTTGTGACTCATTGCTGGCATGATGACATTCACAGCTCTCGTAGTTGTGCGCCAACTTGTGCTCCCTTATATAATGTATGATGGCTGAACAACATTAATGCGAGATACGGATACGATGAGACAAACATGCACTGCGTGTCTTTTTTTTTTTTTTTGTCTTTTCCTATTCCACCATTTCACCTATCTCCGAGCTAAAACAGCCATACGGCTCATTGAGATGCACAATGTACAGAAATAACACATCACCATGGTTACAAAAGCATAAAGCCGCGGCTCCACATACACAAGACGAGACAGAAATACCGTATAAACTGAAATGTTTCCAGCATCCACAAAATGGCACTGTGTTTTTGTTTTCCCATCGCAGGTTTTTCCTCTACTTTTCCCCATTGCTGACCTTCTCTATTTCCTGAATTATTCAATGTCTATTTTCTGGTCGCTGCTCTTTCACTCAGCCTTCTGCCAACCTACATACACCCACTCAAGGGCATGTAGTGATGTGTTGATGAAACTACATTATCCCTCGTTTATCCCCCCCTTGCAGGTAGCTACGCTTGAGTCATTGAAAGAAAAGAAAGAATGGGTGAAGAATGGAAAAGAGGGAGAGGAAAAAAACAAAACAGAGGGGAGATGAAGAAACCACCAACCTTCACAATGTATGTCACTCCTGGACCAGAGATCTTCTCGCTCGAGTGTAGCCATCCTCTGGAGGGTTTGCTCACCAATCCGCCGCCTCCACCTGGATTCCAGTCCTCTCTGCCGGGCTGGAGCTCGTCCAGCCTGCTCTTCTTGCTCATGCTGACGGCTGGCTCCAGCTGTGAGCAGGGGGTTGAATGGGAGGCCAAGCTGCACAGAGAGCCGCCCACACCAGAGGCTGCTGCTGCCGCTGCTGTCGCCGCACTGGGGCTCGGGCCACCGGAGCTGCCTGAGCTTGATCCCCCACCCACCTGCAGCTTAGACACAGCCAGGTCCTTGACAGCTGAGGGCAGACCCTTGATGCCCAGCAAGCTGCCTGAGTTGCTGAATTTCAGGCTGGACACCTTGTTGATGAGGGTACAGAGGGTGGTGCCTCCATCTTCCAGGTGGTCAGAGCCGTGGCCGGTGGGGGTGCTGGAACCAGTGGTGGTGGAGGAGGGCTGAACCTCGGTCGGGGGTGTGTAAGATGTCTCGGCTGTAGACTGGGGGGTGGCCGAGACCTTGGGGTTCATGGACAGGCCGTGGAGAAGCTCATCGACGGATGTTACTGACTCATTCCTGAAGCGGTTGTATTTGGTACGGTGAAGCATACCCTTCTCTCTCTTGCTCTCTCCCCTCTCTCCACCAACCGACACGCACAGCCTGCCTCTTTCACAAGTGTGCTGGCAGACGTGGCTGAGCCGTGCTGATTACCCTCTCCTGTAACATAGCAGCAGCGGTACAGGCAGCAAACGCCTTTCAGCAATCACAGGCCACCCGACTGTAATTTTCTCTATTGAGGTTACAGTGGTGGTTGTGTTGAGCTGCTGCCAGCTGCTGCTGCTGCTGCTGCTGCTGCCAAAGTCCAATCTGCTCTCAATGAAATCCAGAGCTGCAATCCAATCCGTCAGAGAGAAATATACAGACACAATCCATGGAAACACAGCATTGAGGCAGAGGAAGAAGAGGATGGAGAGGAAAAAGGTCTTTAAAAGGCTGCCAGTGTTGTGGTGCAGCTTGTTTGGTTTCCAGCGGTGGTGATGCTGCTGCTGCTGCTGTTGCTGCTGATGATTTCTAGCCTCAAAAATCCAAAAAGTAAGAGAACAGAGAAAGGTCTATGTTGTCGATGATCACGGATACTGCGAGGGAAGAGCAAATACTCTCTACTGACTGCTGCCTGCCTGCCGGCTCAGAGCTAAAGCATGACTCACTGATCTGAGAAAACCTTCTCAACAAAAGGCTTGCTGAACACTGCAAATCACTTCCTGTCGGAGAGAGAAAAAAAAACCTCCCACTTACAGCACACTAGAACCAATCAATTTTTAAATTCCCCAGTCTGATATTTATCCTCTGTAATTCTTTCCCTCTTACTTGTTTTTCTCAGAAAAAGGAAATGAGGAACAAGAGGAAACGTGATTATTTAAAGTAACGTCATAATTATTCATATTAATTTCCTTGAATTCATGTTATACACAAAGAAATTTTTTTTAAATGGATGAACCACTAAAAGTTGGGACAAAAGGATGACACACACAAGGAACTAACGCCAGAGATGATAATACATGAAGCAAGTAATAAAAACTAGCATCCATTTAATTGACAGCTGTCTGCCAAAATACAGATGTCTTTAACAAGAATAAAATCTCTATTCAAATGTTTCATAAAGATGTCATTTTCCTTAAATGGTCCTCTTTAAATCATTGAAAGCAACAATACAGTAAAATTTTAGCAGGGCCGGAAATACGCAACATAATTAATATATTGTCCATGTTAATTTATATTAGCTGCAGAATATGGGCAGACATCATTCCTCTCAGTTGTGTACTTTGAAAAACCTACATCTAGTTAATAAATTTTGTTTCTGCACATTTCTATTATCAGCCATTAATGCAAAAATAATAATAATCAAGCATTTTCTTTCTATCAAATTGTTTTGAGAGCATTTGTCTAATGTATAGCACTAATTCTCTATCCGTATTCTGCAACAAAAGAATAAAACATTCAGTTCACAACTAGGAGGCAGATCTCACAGCTTGCAAAAGAAAAAAAAGAAAAAAATAGCAATTGGTCTAGGTTGAACTATATGAATGATACAACTGAAAAAAAACACAATATGAATGACATGTTTCTCAGGCAGAGGAGTCAATGAAACAACCAAAAGGATAGCAGTAAAAAGCCCATGAGTCTCCTTAAAACCAGCAGCAATGAAGCATCTTTGTCTCCCCGGTAGCGGAAAGCACACAGCCAGACACCATTCATGTAAAATGTCCTCAGGAGCATCTAGCAAAGCCAAAAGACTGACACTCATTCATAAGCAGCTTCCGCTCTCACTCTGCTGCAGATTTCGCACTGCAGTCCCTCCCAACATCTCTCGTTCCTGCCTGGCAAATATGGGAAAAAAAAAAAAAAAAAAGACAGCACGTCTGCCTTCTCTCCTCAGAAAAAAAAAGGCAAACACAAAAGCAGGGAAGAACAGGCAGGCTCTCGCAAATCAAAAGAGGAGGCAAAAAGACAAAGGAGAATAAGAGCAGAGGACAAAAAAGCATGCAATATTTAGTCTTTTATGTGAATGAAATAGCAGGCTGGCATACCAATGTTTCTGTGAATGGAAGCAAGGCCTTTCTGCCTCTGCAAGGCAATCCCTTGGGATGGCATGGTTTTATCCAATGAGAAGCCGGCTGGATGACTCATTCAGGGGAGGCTTGCAGAATAGTGGAAGAGACCATTCCAGATGCAGGTGTACATTTTGTTTTCTCTTGACTGCCCTTTAAAAATAATACGTACATCATCAGATATGAGAGGTTTGCATAATTTATTAAGATGATGGATGAAGTGCTGTTAACAAAATAAGAAACAAGTCAAATATCTAGGAAGGAAATCAAAAGGAAAAAATGCCACCCCCGTCATTTTGATTGTCACCATTATCAGCTTTTTTTTTTTTTTTTTCCACATTCATGTGAACAGTTACCACCTACACATTTAATTAGTAATTTACTGTTTATATGCATGAGGGCAGATAGTACAAATGCACTAAAACAACAAATGTATTTTTGGGTTGAGAGATATATTTGGACAACATTTGTCTTTTGAAAACATATAATTAGCATCCCATTTGATTTGGATTATTTTGATTTTTTTTTGAAGGACTACACTTTGTGAAATATATATCTGCTGCTGTTTAAAAGGTTTGATACTGTACCATCTTCCAGTTTTATGGTCTTCTCTTGTGGCTGTTTTTTCTATTTTATCTATCTCTCTTAAGTATGTGTCTGTCTTTGAACATTCTGTATCCAAAAATAATGCACAAGTGAATGATAAGCTGTGATCAGAGCAAGCTGAGTCAGTATTGTATGGAAGCTCAAGAATATCAATATTAGATTATGAATAATGATTAATAAATAAAATAATAATTTAATACAATTTTTATTGTATCAGTTTTTCATTTTCACTATGAATTTTTGACATTAACTTGAACTATTCTGTGAAATCATTTTCAGTGAACCTGTTATATAAGTATGGCAAACCTGCCATATTAATTATCAAATGAAATATGAAATGGACTTTTATATTTTCAAACTGGCAAATAAGAACATTAACTTAAAAATTAAAAATGCAAACTTGCTTTTCGACTGATATGATGATTTTAGTTCATATGAAATAAAATAAAAATGAGAATGACTGGTGGTTTTATCTGGATAGCATCTGCTAGCATTATTTGATGCTTGTTCTGTGTGATCTGTCAAAGTCACCTATCAAAACCAAGTCCCTCTGATATCATGTTATCCTATTATACTGGGGCTAAATTGTCTTCCTTTGGCTTTAGCCTCAGTCTTTAATATTCAGACAAACAAGTCAGCCTGAGCTTAAGTTTTCAACCAATTCGCTAAGGTGATGCTAATTACCTGCCTAGGAACACCAGATACAATTAGCAACAGTTGTCATTTAAACCTTCAAAATCGTTGACCTCATACTGAACATAAGAAGAAGGCTTTTGTCTGAAATTAAACCCCATTCCTCCAAAAAATAACCCACAGCTAAGGTTGGCCGATATGATGAACATATCGGCTGTCTGCTATTGGTGAGTCCATCACTGGTTGATTTTTGGGTGGATTTTAAGTCATTTCTCTTTTTGTGGTCTCAAAGACGTTTTGAGACATGCTTTACCTAGCTAGTTTGACACCTACCTCCCTAGCCAACAGTCATGATGAGACACCAGCCTTGGCACAATTAAAACCAAAATCCGAAATAGGGGATTTTGCATTATTTTTTGCAATCAGCTCTTCGATGATTGTTAGCTGAAAAAAGCGTGTGGAGAGTGGGGTACTCCCCCATGAATATATCTGCGATTGGTGGTTGTTAGGCTGACATTGGCAGGTTGGAAACTTTTATCACATATATAAATGTACATATTGCCCTACCAACTACCCACTGTGTTTATGAAAAGAAACACAAGGAGGCAGAGTTGAAAAGAAAAGGCAGGAATATCTTGTATATCTAATATCTACATACCATATCAATCTAATCACCCAAAGTTCGTAACATGCAATAGATGTAAGAATAACTACTTGTAATAAGTAAGAAAATATGTTCCACTGCAATTAAACATGTGATTTAATATCGGTTTTCTATCTCATTTTTCAGATATACATTAGGAGCGAATGAGAAAGCAGAGACAGAGGAAAAGAGCATCCATTGGCAAGGAAAGCAGCAGACACTTCTCCACTTGACTACTGTTGCCAGGTTACCAAAAACATTCAAAAAAGCAAGAGTTATTTTCAGACTAGCTAGAAGCAAAATAACCAGTGTTACAGAAAGGGCAGACACAGGCAACTGGTAAAATGTGACCATTTTTTGTTATTACTCAAAGAAAATGTATTATTCATGAGCAGCAATGAAAAGCTCCAGAGGTTTATGATTCAAATTTGTAATGTTTAAGGAGACTTTTAACATTCACAACAAAAGATGAGCAAAGGGTGAACAAAGGGCACGGATGACAGCAGACTATGGGCAACATTGATAAGTTAAGGACAAGTTACATTATTGCGGTATTTCTCTCTTTTGTCTGACCAAATATTTCCCACATCCAAGCTAGTGTTATAATAAAATTATTTTAAAAAACTGCAAATGATTAATGTTTGTGTAATTTTAGACGAAACTCAGTTTTGATTAAATAATATTGGGGGATAGTCTCCATTGCTCCAACACAGCCATTTACTTGTTTCTTTTACAATTACCCATATATACTCAGTCTATTTATATTCATGAAAATATAAATAAAAGTTACAGAACATTTGCTATTTATATTTACCATTATGTTCATGTGTGAATGGATTTTCTAGGGTCTCATTTTCTTGGCCTACATCCCTGACCTAATATGGGCCTTTCCATGACGATTTTCAATAGCATTAATGCCTGTGGTTATACAGTTTTGTGTCATGTTTCTTCAAAAGCTCAATGAAACAGAATAAAATGAATAGCAGAGGGAAACAATGTTGATAGCCTGCTTGAAGAGAGCAGAGTGATGTAAGAATTTCCTGTGTGGACAATAACATCCACAGCCCTGAGAGCTCATTTTCATAATCATGTCTGGGGCATCATTTGAGCTTTTTGTGAATGGTTCATTAAAGCAGGAGAGCAGAAGAAGCAGCGGAAGCACAAGAGGATCATATATGCACAAGTGTATGCATGTGTTTGTGTATGTGTGTAGTGTGTGTAACCCTATGGATGCACTAGCCTTATATTGTACATGCCATTCATGTTGCATAACCCAACTAACCAAATACAGGTGAAGGAAAGAGAAATTCAACAAATTAGCAATTGCCAATTTTAATTTAATCTCTTTAGTGGATGTAGCAGTCCTCATGAGTTTATTGTTACTATATTATTAACACAGTACAAAACCTGTGCAATATGGGGAGGGTACCATAGGAAGTCTTTCCAAAAACTGTATGAGTGGACTTGTTGCTATTTCATTCTCTGATCAGATTGATCCACATAGATGTGATCACTATAACAGGTTTAACTGTTTTATTTATTGTTAAGCTTGGACACATCAAACTTGTGGAAACGCATCAAGGCCATATTAATTGTGTAACTCACATGAGTTAAATTGTCATTTTATTTATTATATTTATGTGATTAAACATTTTATATTTTCTGACGTATGACATGAGTGCATTTTTGGTATTTTGACAGAATGTCATTTACTACCAAAATATGAATGAACTAATGAAATGAAAACAAAGGTGGGTAGAACTTAAAGCCTTCAAATATCTGCATCTTTTAGCGCTAAGAGTTATGGTTTTTGTTGTCTGAGATTCACATTGCAACTGTGGACTGATTTTTAAGATAAAACCTTATTAAAAAGAATTATATAAAAGTCTATAAATACATGAGACTTGAGGTTCACATGACTTATCTCTACTTTATATAGACTAGACAAAGATAGGATATACTGTATATACGTAATTAGCATATAATCATTCTTAATGTGGTATTATTATAATTCTTTGTCATCCAAATATGTGGATTTTTTTTATTCTTAGACAGTATTGTTGTTTGTTTCTTTTACTTTCATGCCAATACAGCCCTAAAGTGTAATGAATTGACAAAAACAGTGTGAAACCAGATATTTCCTGAGATGTTAATACAATTACTCTCCTGTGATTGGACGAGAGCGTGAATCAGTCTGGTCATGTGACCAAAATAATCCAATAAGAGTTTAGGTGCAATTTAAAGCAATAAATGAAATGTAAATATATACTTTATACTAAAAGTTTTTGTCAAAGTTCTCTAAATAACCGGACTTTATCTGAAAACATGTCTCACAAACAGATGTGTTACTCGAACAGGTACAGTGACGACCAATATGAGTACAGGTGAGCAATATTTATCATTACAAACACGGAAGTTAGCCAAGTGTCAGCCCATTTAACTGACCTCTGTATGTTAGCCAGATGTACGTTCGCCACAACAGCCAGCAAGTCTTCAAATATTCTCTGATGAAGCATATATCTCATCTTTATGTGGCTAACTCGGGTTGTTGAGTCTGTAATAGCTCGTTGTTGCCCTCCGTGGTCGATAAGGAGAAAAACAGCCCCTTTAACAGTCAGTGGCGCGGTGTGTTTCAGTCCTCCGGCCTCAGGGGGGCAGTGATGAGCTGTTACGGGTTAATGCTCCACAGTTAGGCGAAGAAGTCGTGGTAGTGTGGATAATTTACTCAGACAAGCGACACAGTGTTGAGACTGACTAAAGCTTTATTGGGAGAGTTTCCTAACAGTACGTTTCAGGTGTAAAATAGAAAACAAGTCAAAGATGACGACCAGCGGACCGCGTTGCCAAATGAACCCACGTTTAACCTCCACACCTCCGGATCACATCCGCCTTCGTATGCAACCATCTGATACTTCTGCTACTAACATGTCTCTGTTATCACTGAGGAGCGCTTCCAATATTGGAAAAACATTAGAAATATCCTTAAAAAATCCAGTACAGCACCACCACCTGGTTAAATAATACCTGTAAAATTAATGTAGTCAGAAGTTCCCCTCACTGTCACTAAAAGCTGAACATGATACGCTTCACAGAGATGGGATGTGCTGCAGAGTCATTATTATAATATAGGGCTGCAGTCTGCCCTCCATGTGTACAGATCAGAAGTGTATTGAACATACATCACCCATGATAGTGTCTTTTACAGTCCATACAAAAATATCTTTTGTCAGGGCTGCGATTGATTTAAAAAAATCAAACCTCACAGCATGTTGACTGAACCTGTCATCACCAATAACTAAAAATAACTTTCTTTTCTTTATTATCAGACATGTTGTTCTGCCATGGAAAATGGCTAAATATGTGCCAAGATTGCATAAGATGTCTAAAGATGAGTGGAGACAACTGGGAGTGCAGCAATCCCAAGGAAGAATCCAGCACGATACACAAACCAGGTACATTCAGAGCCCCACATCCTCCTCTTCAGATGACAAAGCGGTGACACAATCCCTCTGTCGCTCACCTGGATTCCTCCTGTAATTTTAGGGCTTAGTGAATACTGTCTTCCTTTATTGTCTGTTGTGCATTAGCTCAATTTCCTCAGCCAAAGAGCTGAGTTTGCATAAATATGTGAACATTGTTTGTTGCCCATTGCAGCATGTTGACTCCCGCTGGCCTTGCTGTTGTCAAACAACACTACATCTAAAGTGATATAATTTTGTTTCTGACCCACTTAATAAATTACAGGGGTTTAGTTTAAATTTACAACACTGATTTCATACATTAAGGAGGACGTAACTACTATAAACAGTAACAAGCCTTTTTTATGACAACTGAAAATCTATGTGGCCTTTGTTATTATTTCTGTGTGGCTGGAAATTCATAGATTATTATCAGACAGTCATGAAGAAAAGGATTTCCATCACGTTGACATAACTTACTGTGGAGACACTTGTCATGTCCTTACGTATTCTCTGAACTATCTACACCATGTTTGTTTACATTTTTGCTTGTGCTGCTTTACTATGTCACAAGAGGGTGCTATCGCTCTAGTTGTGATAGTTTGCTCCATGAGTAGTGTGAACAGCATTACAGAGCCATGCTGAGCTATAGAAACTTGTGTCTTGCCTATAAACAATGTTTTTCTGTATTCCTCAATTATATTTTTGTTATAGATCAGATGGTATATTCTGGTCATTGTTAGTTATATTGATATTAAATGCTCATTCACCTCGCTTAGCATCTCAGATTTGGTCTTCAACCTACATCTATAAATGAAATATATTTTAAGTCAAGGACATGACTGTGCCTGTGTCTTAACAGGCTTCAGAGTAGAAAGGCGTGGTGGAGGCTGGTTAATAATTCAGATGGTAGAAAATATTCCCTTGGAAAAGGCTGACGTGTCATCATACCACTTTAGTTTGATCCTGCAAGATAACTAACCAGGTTATAAATGGGTGAAATGGGCCCCTGAATACTTAATCCGTCATAAAACTTAAATACCACTAAACATGCTTAATTCACAAATGTGATGCACTGATGTTTAAGTCAATGTAAGCACCAGATAAAACAAACTCCATTTATTTCTGCTTCAAAGACAAATAGGTAGTCAGTGTTTTAATGTGAACAAAAACTAACTGTAGACAGAAAGCAGTACAGACACTATTATTCCTCTATCATTCAACTCATGCCATCCTTGGCATTTTGGAAGCAAGGTTTTTTATCTGAAATTCACTTTTGGTGATAATATCTTGCTTAATGTCAAACATAAGATGTATACTGTGGTTGAAAAGAATCCCACTTCCACAGTAATCTATTCAATTCCTGCATCAGAATTCTGTGAATACACTTTGACTCTGTGGAAGAAAAAAATTATGATTAAAGACACTAAAATCTCGAGTGAAAATGCCAAACTGCAAAGTAGCTTTGAAGGATCGTACTGAGGCTTTGGAAGGCAGTGAAGGTGCAAACATCTGAGACCTTTGTAAAAATAAACCGAACTATAAACAGGCCTGAACTGTCACCAATGCTGCGTCATTGACAAATACAGATCAGTGCTCCTTTAGTTTCATTGTTCCATACAAGCACTGCTTTTAGGATGCTTATTTTCATCATAAAAATAGAAATAAATGCATATTTGGTAGAAAGGCAAGCTCACAATTCCTCAGACTGAGGAACAGATGAGCTTCGTCTCCTCCCGGGAGTCCCGACATCATCACCACAGCCAGATGAGCCCCTGCAGAAGGCAGGTGTTGTGGATTCTTTGCTGCACTGTCCATCAAACTCCTGTGTAAGAAGAAGTGACACTGGGACATCGTATTCCATCTGTTCATGATAGTTTCAGTGCCAAAAGGTGTGGTGCCCCTGGGCCATGTTCACAACCAGATTCAACACAAGTGAAGCTCGTGACCTCTTCACAGAGCTCAGTGGCCGTCACAGCTTTCCTGCGGAGGGAAAAGCAGAGTTGTACTGTACAAGTAGAGGCGGATGTAAATCAAAGAAATGTTTCGGATTAAGCCGAAATCTGACGAAATGCACTTCTAGACTTTAAATGGCTGCACACATCTTTGTCATCCATGCTTGTAAAGCTACAAGGCAAGGGTAGATGTTGAAACATCCTCTTAATGATAGAGACAGGGTCCCCTTAAATGTAAAGGAAAAAAGTAGAAATAGATGCAGTTGTGAAGTCAAATCTTCTGGATATTGATATATCTGATGATTCTCTTTGAAGAACTGGAAAATGACCTATTTTTGGATAAATCCTTCGTAATTCTTTTAAAGGAACATTTAAGGGTTTCATTATTTACAACACCATTAGCTGAACGTGGTTAATAGATCATGTGGAACAGCAAACAGTTACATGCAATGTCATTAAATGCGATGGCTTAAAGTAGTTAACAAAAAAAGCGGCGGGAATGGCTAGTAATTCAGTTGAATAAGTGCACTTCACTTTTCTCAAACCCTGAGTTAGTTTCTAGATCTCAGTTTATAAAACACCTTATACAAACAGTGGAAAACACAGCAGTTTTATTTCATGGAATATCTATCTGCCTTCAGCTTCGTGTCCTGAACTGTTTGCCATTGCCCAATAAATCTAGACTTTGTACTCCTCTCGTGCTCCTGAGAGGCAAAACAAAAACCCAAAAACTGGCAGAGGGAGGTCAAACCACTTGCCTAAAGCTGAACATGCAGAGCAGGTTAAAACTGGTGCACATGATGCAAGTCGACCCGGGCAACTACACAGCAACTTTTGTGAGGTTTAGACTAAAACGCACTGGCATGCTAGAACATAGACCTACCCAGGCCTCTTCCCATCTTTTTAGGAGCTGCTCATGCTCTGTGAGTGCACCCCTCCATTGGTTCAAATCTCTGGATGGTATACTCTCCTCATCTGTCAAATAACAACATCTTTTATGGATATAAACTGTCACAAATGCCCATCTCTGGACTGATAAAATGACAGCAGTGGCATTGCCAATAACCAGTCGCAACTCTATACCCTCTCTCCATGCATTACCGGAATCACAATGTATTGCATATTTGAAGATATTAATGGATTTTAATACTGTAATACATATTGTGAAAGCCTGCACGCTGGACATTTTTCACATCCACACACCACCAGGTCCAGGTACCTCCAATAGTGAGGCGGAGGTCCACCGCAGACATGTCACTTCCTGAGCTGGCCTCCGCGACACAGTGGTAACGGGCGTCCTTAATGAGCGGCCCCTCTCTGAGCCAGCTGCTCACCAGCACCTCCCTCTGACCCAGCTGCCGGCGGTACTCCATTATGGGGGTGTCCAGACTGTGCCCGTTTATTAGCCAGTGAATGTGAACATCACTGGGACCTGGGGGACAGAATCGGACCTCATGTTGACCCCTGAAGGTCGAGACACCAGCACGCCACTTCACTCCACACAGACGTGCTGCACAGGAAGTGGGAATACTTCCCTTTTTACATTTGTGGTGTTCGGCTGAGCCATACACGTGTAGTTTGCACAGAATTGATTTGAAGACTGATTCATCACTAGTAAGATTCCCAGTACGTTTAATAATTCTGCCTGTTTATATTTTTAGTATTTGCAACAGCATCCTGCTTTTTTTTTTTTTTTTTTTTTCTGAAGTACTTTTTGACTTTATCCTCACTTAAAAATTAAACAGTGTTCAAAAATACAAAGCAATGACTGGAGTCAAACATTTAGGAAACAACAAACCTGTGTTGAAAACTTTTGTCAAGATTTATTTAGCCTCCCTACCAAGAGCAATAGTCCCAAAATGTCCCCTAGATTTATGTACATCTTCAATTGTATTTTTCCATATATACAAATATATTTACACATGTTTACAGGCACAAAAAAAAAAAAAATAGATCCAGATAAGGTAGTGAGATGTAAGACATTTGAGCGTGCTAGAATTTGTTCTCAGGAGAGATTCTCAACACCCTGGATAAAAAATCCAATTTTAAAATTTTACATGTTTTACATCAGACTGTTGTTACACAATAATACACACAAAACCGTACCGTTTGTTAACAGAGGACTGTGAGATGAGATAACTGAGAGGTTGACAGTTTTAATACTGAATCCCAGTTTTGTCTTTTTAAAACATTCACTTATGCTGCAAGCATCTTACGAAACACCTAAGGAGGAGACGAGCAGTTCTCCACCAGTATGACACCTTAAAGCAAAAGGGCGGGTTTGTTTTAGACTAATCCAGAAACACACAAACTCGAGTTAGTTTAGGTTTGGGAAATGCAACATGCAAGGCTAAGAGAGGAGAGAGAATGAATGGAAAATAAAAAGGGAGGGTTAAAAAGCAAAGAAGAGTAGATTTCCAAGCGGAGCGGGAGGAAAAGTCAGGGTTTCGGGGTGTGAGCTGAGTCACAGGCACCACTCACCCAAGGCCAGGCAGAAGAGCAGGAAGGCCTCCTGGGCATGAACCCCCCAGGCCTGGTCCTTCAGCAGGGGAGGCAACAGTCTCACCTCTGCCTCCCGGGCCTCCACATTGTGGGGCTTGGAGGAGGTGGAGGTGGAGGAAGAGGAGGAAGAGGAAGAAGGGAGGGCAGAGGGGGTGCTACTTCCGGAGGAGGACAGGGAGGATGAAGTGTCGACAGGAGAGGAGGCTGTGAAGGAGGGAGTGATGGAGAAGAGAGTATTGAGGAAAAGGAAGAAGTCCAAAGAAGGGATGACATGCAAAACAGAGAAAGGGGAGACTAATGAATGAGGGCTAGGATCTAAAAACCAAATCGGCAGCAATAAATAAAATAAAATAAAAATGAAAGAGGAAGATCACAACTACTTACACAATAAACATAATGATAATACCACAGATGTGACGCATCTTAAATAATAATTCTTTGAAAATGTCCTTAAACTGAAGGCTTCATTAAAATAATTATATTAAAAAAAAACTTCAGATTGTTTCCAGGGCTGTTTTAGAAAAAGCACAAGTAATGATCAATATCATTGACCATCATGTCACAATGAACATATTTATATTACATAAGGGAGGATGACTAGTAAAGGTTAATACACAGGACCATCAGAGCTGTATCCGTGTAGGAATGTCGACTTCACAGGAAGGGAAAAAAATAAAATAAAATACAGAAAGACTCGACATCGTCACTCGAGACAACTCCACACGAGACAATGGTTTGATTTATTCCAGCATTTTTCTATTATGCAAGTCGTCGCTTGGCCACTCGTTTCTCTTTTTCTGACCTTCAAACCGTACACTGCCCCTTCACTGGGTGAGATTAAGGCCCACATACCAGGGGCTGCAGATGGCAACACAGTACCAACAACGCTGGGCTATAACGTACTGAGCAAATCTTCCCTGAGAAGTTACTGTAATGTTGAAGCATTTACCCAAAAGTCCAATAGCCTACAAGCTGCTTTGGAGGAAAAAAAAAAGAAAGTAAAAGCTTCAAGAGATTATTTTTCACTCAGGCTGTACAAAAAAACGCAACTCCAATTTGGAAAACATCAAGGTAACTTACCAATTTGGTAAACAATGTTTCCAATTTGGAATTTAAGAAATAGCTTTTCTTGCTGGACTAAGCTGAGAGGGTGCAGCTTCCGCAGAATACAGCTGTTGCTTTATCATCATAAGCCCTGTATCAGACAGCAGGAGTTAAATCTCTACAGGCAAATGGGACGCCTGACTTAAGCCTCATAATGATTAAAGTTCTTGTGATGCTGTAATGCTAAACATACTTTCTTACAGAGGAAACCACTTAGTAAATTGTGGTGAGATGCAGAAAGAGCCTGACCCCCCCAAAATGTAAAATGGTCTCCGTGCTCAGAGGCTTCTGGCTAGCAGTAAGGTTCATCTGCATCTGCATACTGGATGGACTGAGAGTCAGGGTCCACATCAAAGGGTTTCTCCTGGGAGGGGCTGTCGTCTCCAAAACCGCGTGAGGGGATCCGACCGTTGCTGCACTCTGGCTCGGTCTCGTACCCGGTGTCACGGAGCGCCCGCAGGTTCTGAGTGGTCTGGCTGCCATTCTGCGTCGGCTGCTCCGTCATGTTAATTTTGTCCGTTGCGGATGCCTCCATCAGACCGGCTTCGCAGGCCCGATACTCAGGCTGGCTGGCGCTCTTGTGACTGCCCAACAGTGCCGCCCGCAGTCGCAGGCAGGGAGCTGGGAGATACTGCATGTAGCAGTTGTACGCCAGCGCTGCCACGAAGAGAAGGAAAAACAGGAGGAAGAGGAAGAGGAGGGCGATGCTGTTGTTGTGCTGCAAATACTCAGCCGCTGGGTCCCGGCTGTCTGGGCGGGGAGCGTTGGAGCTCGGAGGAAGATGCTGCTTTGGCTGGAACCTGATCGTGCTGCTGGGGGGTGGGGTTAGTGATGAGTCAGTTTGGGGCGGGGAGGTGAATTGGACTGTGGCGGTGAAGCTGGGGGGGGCAATGGCCGAAGTTAGCAGGGCTTTGTCAGTCTTACCATTACCTTCAGTTGCATGCGCGCCAGATATCTCCTGGCCGCCGAGGGTAGTGGTCACGTGTCCCGCTTGGTGTGGGGGTCTGGGCGGGAGATCCAGAGTCAGGACGTATGCAGCCAGGAGGCGGCTGAAGTTCTTCCCAGCAGCAGGGGCCCATTCCACTGACCAGCATTCGTAGTGACCTTGATCCTCGGGAGCCACGCTGTAAATAAGGAGACCATTTTCGCCTATGAGGTGGAAGCGCGAGGCCTCAGTGAGAACCGAGCCGTTGGATTTCCACATCACCTGGGCTAGGTTGGAGTGTACCAGACACGGCAGCTCAGCAGAGCTCCCCGGCTTCACGGTCACAGTCTTGTAGTCCTTCAGAGACCGGCCTAATGCTATGAGGAATAAGAAAGTAAATAATGACTGTTGGCTCAGAGAGATTCAGTGTTTGCTGCTAAAAACAGATGACCACCAGAGGACAATCATACAACATGGCTGACTTGTATTACTGGGCAATACTGTTAAAAAAAAATAAATAAATAAAATAACGTGGACATTTTACTCTGTAGCTTCTTTTTAAAGCTGTATGTGAGCATGCTACACATTACCTGAAGGACACTTGTCTGCATCACCATTCAGGCTCTGGATTAACCTCCTAGAAAAACAAACAAGCATTATTTCCACAACAATCTAAAATATGCACATGCTCCGAAATGAAGAAATATCTAGCATGAGATAGTGAAGCAGGTCAAACTGGATCGAGTGTGAGTAAAGATCTCTGTTGTGCTTTCGTTAACCAGCGTAATCATGCATGAGTGAAGTACCGGTATGTATAAGAACGGTATGAGTGATAGAGAGCGAATCTTGACGCTCTAGTTCGCTTACCGATGCCGTTGGCTGGGAGCATCAAAGATGTTGACACAGGCAAAAGTGCGGGGGTCCCAGGCGCAGTAGGGGTCTCGAGCCAGGACGCAGTTATCGCAGGACAAATACCTGCCGCAGAAGGCTGTGGGTGACTGGACCACACCCGAGTCTGAACCAGCATACAGGGATCGAGTCTGTGGAAGCACAAGGCCGTTCATGTAAATGTGCCAGAGAAAAAGAGTTTAAAGGTCAAAGGTCACGGAGAAGAACCCATAATTGCACATACGACAAACTAAATCAACAAGATCTGTCTGCAGAAGTTGGAATGCAGGCTCTAAACAACCACAAACACACACTCCTGTAAAAATAAATGTGCAGTCTCATCTGATTTAGGGAACTGCCACTTTTTGCTGGTGATAGTCATCTTCTTGGTAACTTCCTATAGTGAGGTTTCTCACAGCAGAGTAAGTACTTGAGGGAAAAAAACCCTGTTAAACACACACTTGCAAGTTCGGCACACTGCATAAACCTGCAACTGAGTACAGTAAACCAGCACAGACACACCACCTGTCTAGGTGTGATGAGTATTTGCAAAACACACAAGTCACTGACCTCAGAGGACAGCAGCAGGTTCTTGATGGACTCTGACTTCTTCAGGAGCTGAATCTCCTCCACAATATGCACTTCTCCTTCAAACACCACTGACTTGTGCAGGACCCCCTTATCTAAAAACATGAGAATGGTGTATTGTCAATTAAAATTTGCCTTTTTAAAATGAAGATTTCAAAGTGGGATGTGCTGAATGAGCAGTACACACAGCTGATCAAGGTACATTTAAAAAAATATTATAAAAGAGTTGTGATGCAGGAAGCTTTGTTCTTAACAGCATTATAAATTGAATGCAACAATTAATACTGAATAAAATAAATATCCTAATTAACTTCACTTAACTTAAAGGACATCTTTATTTATACTAGTTTCAATTTCAAATTTGTATTAATAAGTGTTAAGTTAAGTTAACCAATGTGTTCTTACCTGTTCCGGTGAAGATGACGTCATAGATGTTCCCATCCAGCGCGCGGACCCTCTCCACAACGATCTGAGTGTAGTTGACGTCTTTGGTGATGAGGCGAGGCCCATTGCCGATAGGAAGGACGGGATCCTCCAGCAGGGGGTGGTCCTTCACGAACTGAAGGGTCTTATCTGGCAGGTGGAGGGAGCTGTTGATGTTCTGCTGTCGCATCAGGTTGTTAATGCACTGGTGGAGGGAAAAAGGCAGAAGACATTCAATATTTTATTAGAATGCAGAAAAAAAGTTTAGTCTTAATTATTCTGGATGTGCTAAAAAGTACTTACTGCTCCAGGACGAGGAGAAGGGGTGATGCCGTTGTACCTGACCCACTTGGTGTGGGACTGCTCCACTGTGGCCTTCTGCATGTACTTGCCCTTGGAGAAGACGTCTTCCACAGCTGTCAGGTTGTAAGCGCACACTGCTGACAAACCCACATTACCCCTGGGGGATGTAGATGGGGTCCAGGAGACAAGTGGGGGAGGGAAGAGAAGTGAAATGAAGTATTATAAGCATCATATAGCAACATCCCACTTTTACTGTGATTCTAATCACTAACCACTGGGAGGTGAAGACCCCGTAGATGACCGTGTCCCTCCAGTCCGCCCCCTTCAGGATGAAGACATCATGCACTACGTTGAAAACAAAGTTGAGCTCAGGCATGGAGCACACCAGCTTTGCTTTCAAAAAGGACGTCCATTTCTTCTGCAGAGTGCGCTGCCCACCGAGGTCACCCTGTGGAGGACAGGTTTATCAGCAAATCTGGCTGTGTGGGGAGAGGCAGGGTTGAAAGGTCAGAAATATTTACACATGTCATGCTAACTTATTAGTTTAGGTTGATTTTCTTACTTTCCTACCACAATAGTAACAATATTCATATTTACAGTTAAATGGCCTCCTTAAAAGATGGTACAATTTAACATCAGTTAAAAGAAAAAAATAAAATTATTTAAATTAGGGTTAAAGCATTAAACTGCAGAGCTTTAAACACTTACATAGCATTTCTACTTTTCTATTTTGTTATACTGTCATTCTAATTATAGAGATGTGTACAAATTGTATAATCAATTCATAAATAAATATACACTTTTTTTACGCAATTGTGCATCCCCAACTTCTGATACCAAACCTATGCACTTGAATGTGTGTATGGTAAAGTCTGATAATATAATGACATTAACTGCTGTGTCCTGTTTTAGATTATGCTCATGGCTTTGTCGGGAACAGACAAATTGCATCACAGTTAATGACGATTTTGATCATTTCTGGGAGTTCCCAACAGTTTTGGCCATCAGTGGCAATATGAGATACGGGAACCTCCAGACGTCAAGACATAATTGTACAACAGACCTGTGTGTTTATTCCCAAACAGCCGGTCACTTTTTAACATCCTTATAATCTTCAACATCAACGTTATGCACACAGATCCATTAGCTATGGCAATAAATAGTTTTGGACACTGAATGCTTTGTTTGTTATGTGATTTTGGCGAGACTGAAGAAATCATTTACATGTTTTAAATCTGATAATTGACTAATGTTTCACTGCTGCAACATTTATGTTTTCGGCGTCTAATAACACCATCTGGGCACTGGGCGAGTGACACAATAATTAACATACACTGAGTAATTGTAGTTGATTTGTGCCATGATATGAGCTCAGGTTAGATCAAGAGAACGGATAATGGAAATGGGGATGTACACAGAGAGTGACACACACAGACAACAGGAACATAAGGGCTAAAGAGGGATGCTGCTGGTATGTGCAGATGGTACGTGACATGTGCTGACCTTACAGACGCGCGCCACCCTGGGGATGAGCAGCTTGCCAAAGAATTCATACTCCACTGACACCTCAGTAAAGAAATAGTAGATCTTATCATCCTCGCCATCTATGCTGTTTCTCCCTTCCCTGATCACGTCAGCAAAAACAAAACTGGGCTCTGCAAGGAGAGCAGGGAGGGGGGTTATTGGTAAAAGAGTATAGGAAAGGGATAAAATTGATCAGCTATTGTGAAAGCCTCTTTGTATTGTATTGGAAGACAATTCACTTGTCACATATTGTTCCAACTCACCATTAAGCCAAGATGTGGAGTACTCTGTCCTTAGCAGGGACTGGGATGGTGAGTATCTGGAAATAATTGGTTCACTGCCCAAGAAGTTATAAGCTGTCCCCGAGTACAGCTCTCCATCTAATGGAAAAGCAGCAAAAAAGAAAAAAAGCAATTTATTGTTCAGAGAGCCCATTTTGCCTCCCCCAAAAAAACAAAAAAAAAACAAACAGATTATTTGGGATTATCATGCATTTCACTGCAGGACTGACAACCAAAAGAGCTCTTTGTAAAATGAAATAAACCTGGTCTCCACTCACCAACCATAACAGTGGTAAAGCTTTGCGAGGGGTCAAAGGAGCACTTTCCCCTGCCGTCTTCAGACCGACCATCCAGAGAGAAGTCGGCAAGGTTCTGAGAGGGAAGTTAGATTAAGATTAAATGTCAGGTAAAAGGTTGCTGCGATGGCTTGAGAGCTGGAGCATGTGCTTACTTGTGACCAGTTATGGAGGGATTGAGCATTAACCTACCAAGTAGTCACACTGAGGTTGGAAGGCGTGCGTGCCACAGACATACAGCCGCTCATCGTCTACAACTTGGAGCACTCGAATGTAGTTTAGACAGTCCCTCTGGAAGCCAAAATTCAATAAATTAAAAACATGACTATTTTATCCTTGACTGTTAATTTATAAATACTAAAAAGAGTGACTCATAACATAGGTTATGACAGAAAAAACATTAACACATGAATTACTCAACTAACCTCTTTTGATTTTCCTTTAAGAATGCACATCATCACAGGGGCCTCTTCAACTGTCCACTGGACCTTAATATAATTAAAAAAGGCAATTATAATGACAGTTTCTGAATTTTAGCATATTTTTCTATTTCTTTTCATTTATAGGTACAAGTCTTAACTGTGTTTTAATACCTTGTTGTGTCTGACCGTCACATTCTTCTTGCTGAGCTCAAAGATGGCCTCCCGGGCTCCCACATACAGGGCGTCTTTTTTCTCACTCAGCAACAACGTGGTGTAGTTGAAGATCTCTGGCTCCGAAAACTCCATCAGATCTAAATCTGAGCACCACATGATTCAATCACATGACTTTAGCGTCTAAAGTACACTAAACGTGCCAAGTTTTACTTACGTGTCAGTTTTAGTGACAAACCCACAGAAAATTGCAACCCATCTCTGCAGTTCCCCTCAGCTCTCCAGAGTTTTTGACATCTTTTAACTCAGCGTTTTAGTGTTTTAGTGTCCCACGACTGTTTTGCTGTGTTGGCTCACACTTCTTAGTTAGTAGCTACTTAGTAGTTGAACCCACTTTTTCTCCTCAGCACCAAATAGTAGACAGAAAAAGTCACCATTTAGCTAGTGAACATAGTGGAGTCTGAAGATGGTGGGGACCAAAACAGAGCTGAAAGGAGAGTGAATATCGGACTTACAAGTTCATTCTAACAACATTTTAAGCTGATAATATGTCACTGTTTTACAGCTTGTTTACACTGCCCCCAACAGCCAAAAAACACAGTTAATGCAGGTTCAAAGTTGCACCGTCACCTGCAGCTCTTCAAGGGCAGTAAATGAATAAAATTCAACAGAGTCATCAAAGTGACAGATGTAGTCCGGTCACCAAAATGCAACTTTGATAACTGCACAGGCTGAACCCGCAAACATGGATGTTTAAGACAAGTTTCTGCCTTTCTAAATGAGAGCTTACACTGAGCGTATCTCTCGTTATACTGCTTGTTGTGATTGATGCCAAACCTAGCGAAGCGTTCGTGTCTGGCTGGCTTTGGTTGTGCCAGGTGCAACCGGGTTCGGGTTGCAGGTGCCTGGACATAAACACCACAATGATGAAAGCAAACACCCTCACTGACTGACTGGAACGGTGACTGCACCACAGCGAGTGGAGAAACTCAACTTTGTTAAAAGGGTGAGCTGCGCTGGTTCTGACAGAGCGACTGAGTTACTGGAGCTATTTCTGTAAACGGCAGCATGCAAACAGAACATCCGCCTGACAGTAAATGTTCTAACTTAAGAGCCTGTGGTGAGACTGAGGGTCGTCTCTTGAGATAAACTAAAAGGAAACAGGTGTCACCAAGCAGTCTATTGTGAACCTCAAGTTGAATGAGAGTTTTTGACACATTATAAAAAAATCTGTCCACAGTATGAAGGCTCCATACAGTACAAGAGGAACTTTACATTCGTGTGTCCTGTTTCTTGTTTTAAGATTGCATAAACTCATAAATGCCAACTTTGACTAACGTGTAGGACTTCCCACATGGAGTTCTCAGAACAAAGTTTCAATTTAAATCACAAATGTGTTTTGAAAGAACATTTACCAGAAATTATTTAGACTTTGAGTGTGGAATTTACTGTGAATAGGACACATACGTATGAGGACATTGCAAACAAAAACCTTTAATAATCACAGATTTCAACTATTGGATTAGTTGAGTTAGTAATCAGAGCCAAAATGTATGTCTTTGTAGTATTTCATACGTCAATATTAGTATGGGCTAGATTATACATTTACTATTATCAGCAAATAGCTGACTTCACAGACCTGTTATCAGCAAATAGTTGACTTCACAGACCTATTTTCAGCAAATGTTTACCTAATGAATCATTAGGTATCAAAACTGCACACAACTTTTCTGTCAATCACGTAACACCCGATTTATATAATATCTTATAGCTACAGTAAGCCTTACCTTGGTGTCTCCAGGAGGTTCGAGGCACAGCGTGGGGTCCATGGGTGGAGACCTCTAGGAGCAGCCCCAGAAACACTCCCAGCACGCCAAATCCCATGTTAGACTCTGATAACTTCGGAACTGTGAAGTTTCCTCTGCAAGACAGATGGTAAAGCAACACACTAAAACCTGATGCACAAAAAAAAAAAAAAACACAAACAAGTTCCTCACTGGCTGATCTTATCATGCAGCACAGACACTAAAAGAGGACCGGCATCAAATCCACTTCTCTCATACTGAAAGCTGGCAGCACTGATTCATCCTCTTTTGTATCGCTTAGGAGGTTGGTAAAGTACGTCACATGCATTTGAATCAAAATCAGTGAAGGGAGGTATTTTAGACATAAACTGCACGATTAAAAATAAACTTGAACATTAAAAAGGCGCATGAAAGATATATTTATATATAGATATATATATATTTCTCATGTTTAAATGGAAGAGTTAAAAAAATGTATGTATGACACTACAGCTGCATCGATTAGTCAATCAGCCGATTAGTCAACAGAAGCAAAATGAATTGCGTAATTTTTTATGAAATACCTTTGGTAACTTTAAAGAGTTCACTTGTGGCTCTGGGAAGTTACCAAAGGAAGTTTCACATATTGCATGATATTTTACAGACCAAATGATTGATCAATTAATCTAGAAAATAATGTGTAGATCAATAGATACCGAAAACAATCGTTAGTGGCACAACACAGCAGTCAGGTAGACTCTCCAAAAGTCACCTATCAAATCAGTAACTTATGCTAATCGTGACCTTTCTTCTCCTTTGTGTTAAAAAAAAAAATCAATGGCCATATTGTTTAATAAAATGCAAAATAAGGGAACTTAAAAACAAAGGAACTTAACTCCTGCTATTGTTCAGAAAACAATGTTCGTACTTTCACTCCATTGGATATCTAAAGGCTTGCTTTTCTTGCTTTTACAAACACAAAACTCTACTAAACAGTTAAAAGTTAATGTGCTGTCTTGTGACCACTGCATGACACCTCAGTTTGTCATTGGCATGTGCCAACAACTTAACACCTCAGGCTTAAGAAAATCTCCCTTTTATTCAAAAAGTTGTTTAACTGCACTGCGCTATTGTTGAGCAACCAACAGGTATATGCGTTTGCCTTAGATAATAGTGGTGACAGTGACAGCAATGATGAGGATGACGACAGCATTCCTGGTAACTATCAGCTCTTATCAGATGCAGGCGCCGTTTTCCATGAGCAAATTTGTGAACCATCGTGATCTTCTACCCAACAGCTCTCTCCTGGTGAGTTCACTTCAGCCTGATAAGGACTCCATTAGGCGGCTATATGCCATTTGTGTAAAGGTTTAACTTATCCAGACCCACCTCCGGAGGCTGATATGGTCATGTTCAATAAAACCTGAAGTTGTCATCAATGCCTGGTTTTTGTCTTTGACACTCGACTTTAAAGTGACTGCGAATCTGTACACTGGTAGAATAAAACAAAATATTCCCAAATGATGAGAATGATATAATAAATAGTGTAAATAATAAATGGCCTGAATCAATCATAATATCTTATGTTAATATTTTATATAAATAGAAACCATAGTTCTCACAATAAAATTTAGGACGATGGTTTTATCATGAAATGTTTACTATAACTAATATTATTCAATCATTTTGTTGGAACTAATTTGTCTAAAACAACCATAAATCTTCTGGTTGAACAAATTGTAGTTCATGTTTTAGGTCAGCAGAAAAGCTGCAGTAAAAAGCTCATGCTTTAAAGCTTAAGTAAAATATTAAAATAAATCTCTAAATCTGTTCTCAATCCTGCGTATAATACACGCCATGTTTGCCAAATTTACTGCAATGCAGGGCACGTGCTTAATAATCTTGGGGTCAGTTTTCATGACCATCAACTAACGAGGACAGAGGACTGATTACCTTCTCTCACTCTGTAAATATTATTAACACTGAAATGGTATTAACTCAAGTTATTAATGGACACAATTCAATTGTGAGGCTCAAGTGCTTCCTTTCTCTTGATTCAATCATCAGTGGGGGTGGTGTCAGCACAACTCCAGTTTTATGTCCGGGTTTTTTTCCTGTTTAACGTGGATGAAATTGGCTTTTACAATATTTGGGGGTGACTCCGGCTTGCGGATGAAGCCGGAGTGTGTGTTCACTGAAGGCCAGTGTTAAGTACGTAAGCAGGTGGGGTCAGGCTGGTCGGGTGATTGCGTTGCAGTTTCTCTTCTCTGTGGAAGGAAAGTGATCTGGCACAAAGCAGGTTATTCTGGTTTTCCACAACAGACTCAAAAAAGAAGCTGAAGTACCCGCAGCACACCTCAGTAAACAAAAGGCTGGGCCAGTCACGAGAAGTAGAAGATAAAGGGTTATCGGATGTCTGGTAAGACAAGGAATGAGATAACAAAAGTTTTCTCTAACAGGAAGCAGCTTCACCACATCCTGATAATATGGATTTAATTAGCATTCGAGGTACTGAAAAGAGCAGTGTTTCCCAAACAGTTAAAAGAAAACCTAATGAACATAAATAACATAAAAGATAGTATCTTACAAGGAAAACAGTGTTTAAGTGGCCCATTTGTTTTCATTTGAGATTTTACAACCAAAATTACAGAACAAATGATGAAGGTCACAGGACAAATAAATCATTGTCAGCTAGTTTTAATGACCTAGTA
This sequence comes from Scortum barcoo, assembly GCA_023238725.1. Lineage (NCBI taxonomy): Eukaryota > Metazoa > Chordata > Actinopteri > Centrarchiformes > Terapontidae > Scortum > Scortum barcoo. The sequence goes on from CM041545.1 coordinate 14,663,722, forward strand.
GCACCCTTGTGGCTCATCCTACTTAAATATGGGTTAGTAATCAGTTAACCACCCGAGGGGGAGATATATCATGTGGCACAGCATGTATAAACAATCGATGAGGACCACCACAGCTAGAGGAAAAAAAGAGAGGGTGATAATTGATTATTGATGTAGTTGTAAATAAGAACAAATGACCCCAGAGCTATGACCTTACTGGGATTATTGTTTTTTTTTTTTTCTTAGAGGGTTTCCACTGACTAAATCTGGCAAAGATGGAATTCCATCCCGGCTTCAGCCCTAGCCATGGACTCCGCTCTGCTGAAGAGGGGGGTCAAGCACACAAGGACCTATTGTTTACTGAAGATGAGGGTAGCCTCCACTCCACTCCACCCCCATCACATCCACATCATCACCGCAGAGTATTCAACAATGAACAGAGAGAGCGAGAAAGGAGAGAGAGGGGACAGAACGGAGAGAGAAAGAGAGAGAGGGAGAGAGAAAGAGAAAAGCATCACTTCTCCCTCTCGTCCAGTTCTTTTACAGTCTTGCCAATCTAAATGCCAGGACAGCTTAGCCCTGAGCCAAGCCAGTGTTTTTCCAAAGACCACACAACCCCCATGAGATCGGGATCTGGAGGCATCCAGTAAAGATGCTCCATAAACTGTCCGATTACGGCAGCAGAAACTGACTGTTGAACAGAGGCAGAGAGAGAGAGAAAGGGAGCGACGTAGGCACAGTATGAATGGATGAGATAAAAATACTGAATCCATGATGACCCAAGACAGACAAAATTTCCCTCACTTTCTGGCCAGTGAAAAATCCTCTAGCGGCATATATAAAAGCCTCAAACTAGACTCATCCTTCTATCTGCACACTCCCTGATAGCCTTTATCAATCAGACAGTGGAGTGGAGCCCCATTTAGGGTTTTAAAAAAAAAAAAAAAAAAAAAAAAAAAAAAGCCTCAGACCCCTTTGAGGCAGCGTTACAGTAGCAGAAAGAGCATACTGGCAGCTACCCTATGCTGCTGAGAGATTTAGAGGAGTGGCCACACTGGCCTGGGATATTTAAGACGGTTACCATGCTGGCAGGTCTCTTTGAGCCCTTTGTGTTCCCCTCTCAGCTCCTTTGGCTGGGCAGGGAGGTTGACACCTGCTTGGGGCCTTGGGGTTCCCAGCACTGTGTTGCTAACTGGGCACAGACGTTGGCAAGCTGCCCACTGAGGACAGGGGACCGAGGGGGGGGGGTGGGGGGGACTGGAGCCCTGCCTATCGAGGCACAAGCACTTTGAATGTGTTAGAGAGAGTGTGGAAGGAGAGAAAAAAATAAATCAACTTCATCTGGAAAGTGCTTCTGGGTCTTTATGCAGCACAAACACATCAGAGGGGGCGTGCCAACCACTTCTTTTTTGATTGAAGACGGCCATCACAATAAATCACTGCATAACTAGATTCAACTGGGTGGGGGGTACGCAGCTGTATACTTTTTGATTATTGTTTTTTTCCTTTGGCACACACTGTTAGTTAATTGAGCACGACCACAATGATTGCTGAATTGCCAACGCAGCCCATTACAACTAGTCCTCCCTAATTAGTCATTTCTGTAAGAAATGTAGCCAGTTTTAATGGAAAAGAAGAAAGTTAGCCTCTTACTCAAGAGATACACAGCAAACGATCTTTTTTTAAGGCCAGAAGATGTACAAAATGATTCTGTAGGATTGAGATAAAAGCAGAAAACCCAAAGAAAAATGCATCTGGGTACAGATAAAAATGGAAAGAGGGAGCACAAAAAGTCAGGCCACGGTGCTTCTTGCTACTGAGCAAGAAGATGTGTGAAGGCACATCTGATTAATGTGACAGTATAGCAAAAACTTTACTCCAAGCCAAGCAGATGTTGGAAATATCAAGGAGAAAGACAAGCTGATGACTTTCATTACCATATGTGGGGACACCCTGTGAAATATGCAACTCAAGTTTCTGATGTTGGTATAGATTACCGAGAGGTAAGACAACATGAAGCATATTGAAAAATGGATCCAGTATGTGACCCACTTTCAAGTAATGCACATTGAATAAAGCCATTTCTGCTTCAAACCTTCTGCCCGCTGTGACCCCTGTGCTCTGTCACAGTGATTGAAATGGCATAACCACACGGAACAATCCTATACTCAGTAATGAAATGAAGCGGACCTTCCCACTGAATATAAGTGAAGCAAGATATGGCCTTAATATACATGATACATGCATTTAGCTGCAGTGGTGCTAGCACTTGTTTTGACCATAAATCTGACTGACAACAAAATAACAGTGCCCTGCGTTGGTAGTGTGGTTGTGTTGTTTAAGGTACCAATGAAACACTGAAATATAATCCAGGAAGTCCTGAAATAACAGATTAATGTGTTTCAGTGCTTATCAAACACCAAAATACTGCACTGTTTGTAAGACAGGATTTCACAAATGTGGAAATTTATCATGGTGGAAACTATTCACATAACTGGAGGGCTCAAGTCGATCCGACTATGTGGTAATTGCCATCTGCAGAAGTATTAGGAAATAGTTCAAGTGTACTGCAGCTGCATTAACTGCATTAACCACTCCTTACTGAAAGATTATCTCATTCTCTGATGGAATGATTGGGCGACTTGTCACGTAAGACCACATGGTGTCTTCACCACTTGTCACTTCATCTCCAGAGTGGAGGGTGCAGAAAAGAAGCTCCACATCCTGCAAGCGGAGAGTATGGCGAGGACACGGAGTGTGACACGGAGTGTGACGTGAGGGAGTTGGACATTCAGTGCCTGCCAACAACTCCAACCCTCCCCCCCTCCTCACTGGCTCTCTTTTCCATGTACTCACTCATCATCAGCATCAATGCACAGAGATGCTCTTCTTCCTTTTTGCTGCAGCACGCCAAGAGGCTGCTTCTCAATTTTTTTTCTGCTCCATCTGTTGCTATAAAAGCAATGGGTTAGTCCACATACAAACAAACTGTGTAATGGGAAATTTGCTTTAAGTAGTTCATTTGTGGAAAGAATGTCTCTTTTGGCAGCTCGGTGTGATGTTTCCGTGCTGTGCAGCGCAGCGCAGCGCAGCGCAGCGCAGTAACTTCTCTACGTTGTTCACCTTCCTCTTAGAGAAAATAAAGTCTACATACTATTGTCCATTAAGCAGTAAGGAGGACTAATGTTATTTTGTGTGAGGACAATCGTTTCTTACAGAGTAGACAACCCTGTAACCATTGCAGGTTTTGTATCTTCCCTTTCATCTGCATTAGTTTTTCCTCGGTGTACCAAATAAACTTGCAACTAAGTGCTTATACAGCATTTTATTAGTTGTATGACGGCTGACTTAATCAACAGGGCCATCTGTACAGCACCCACCCAGCTGCGGGAAAGGTGATAACACAGCACTGACAGTTGAGGCTAATCCGGGTGCTTTGCTGAGGGTTTTCTAATAAACCCATCACACAGTTTTACATCATAACTGGTATTAATGAAATGATTGTGTGGCTGTCGGCGGAGCTGTTGCATAATTCTATCAACAGCCGGCTGAAAGCATAGGTTGCATTTGACTGTAGGGCTCAAAGGAAATATGTTTATCAAAATGATGTTTTAACTCTCTTCTGTTGATTTGCTGGTCATTTTTTAACAATTCACACTTAGATCTAAATGAAGCTTCAGACTTACTTTGGAGTAACATTGCCTTCTCATAAAAAGTTGGGTTTTCATCATTTAGAGCTGAAAAGACTGGTCAGTTAATCTAACAGAAAATGAACTGCCCCTTTCTTAGTAATTGAGTAACCCTTTAATAGCATTCTTTTAAGGAAAAAAAATCAAATATAAATGAAAAATCACATGCATCTGTAGGCCTTTTTTGTAATAGCTTCAGCGTCCGCAGTCCTCTGAGTGCTGTTGGTGCGTCTTTCTCCCACAGAACTAGAGCTTGCTCTTTCACTCTCCAGGGGTATTGTGGGTTATTTGGAGCCCGGCCTGTATGAGAAAGTGAGCGAGCAAGAGAGCCTTCACTTGAAACTAAATACTGAGACCACAGAGGATGACACACTGATGGGGACAGATGTCTGCCCCAATGTCATTTGCAGATTAATGGAGTTTGGCTATAGATGTGGCAGCGACTCGAGCACGCTCACATGTGTACACGATAACGCCAACTGCGGGCATCAAATCCCTGTTATAAGACCAGACAGGGACCGAGAGCCCATCTTAAAATACTGCCAGCTGCATCAGAGTTTTGGGTTGCGTTTTCCCCCCACGGGCTGGTGAAGTGACAGCCAAGGCTTAACAGCTACTGCTATCACAAATCCAGCTGACTCTTATTATTTCATCTGATGATGAAGGCCACAGTCCATGCCCAGTTTTTGGGCCACTCGTGGGCAGAATCTCAAAAGACACTGTCAAACTTGATGGACAGTTTAAGATAAAGAGATAAAAAAAGACAAAGCGATAAAACAGGTGCAGCAGGACAAGAGACTTGGCCTTTAATTCAACACATTCTTCTTACTTGTTATAATTTGGAGCCTCCATTACCCACAATGCTAGACTAGACTAGAGTTGTTGATTTGGGTGTGTTATGGTATTAGTGGCTAATGTACGCTTGAGCCTGAAGCAGAGACGAGCAGTGGGATACAGAGGTCTGCTAAGATCACTTCATCGCACACTCTACACCCGCAGATTTTTAAAAAATATTTTTAAACTTGGAGTCTTTTGCCCCAACCAACGCCGACTCAAGTGACATAATTTGAGGACATTTCACGCAGCTCCCTCTGGAGCCACAAAGTACAATTTTCTTTCCCCTTGGTACTCACTGAGACCTTTAAACAGACTGATGTGTAAAATTGACTTCTTACTTTATCTTACTTGCTCAATTTCTCAGTGTCTGGATACAGCAACACATAACAGCTCAACTTGCAGCTTTCACTTAAGATAGACATCAGCCTTTGCTTGCAAAGTGCAAAGCCACCGTGTCAAAACCACATCATGTTGACATAAAGCCATCTGAAAGCCAGTGAACAGCTGTGGGACCTCCACTGCACAGCTGACTATTGGTCGTATGGAGAAAATCATCTAAAAACTGCAACAGATGATGCAGCAGTCAGCTCACATTATCCACGACGAGCTCACTGGATGACAGATGGGAGGAAAAGTTCAACTTCTAAAAAGCCAGATCAAGGATTAAACAGCCTGACCTGCTACATTTACAACATAATTGACATCTACTGGTGAGGCTGAATGATGACAACATGATGCATGAAAGGGTTGGAGGCTGGTCCAGAAAATGTAGTAGGTACAGTTAAAATGTAGGTAAACCATCAATGACAACCCAAATGTCTAAACTGAGGAAAAGAGCTTGTGTGAAGGCAACACTATACAGGGGATGTTAAATGGAAACCCTCCTATATAATTACTAGTTGTATGGCCCCTGCTGAGCTAGCATGTCGACCTAAAGTGGCCACAGCAAAGGCAAATGAGGGGTCAGGTCCAGTAAAGGGTATATTTAGTCTGCCGATGGCAAGCTTTTTAAAAACAACACGCCCTTTCCCTGAGTCACATGGCTGTGGAAGATCTGAAAAACTTCCCAATAAACATGCAGGCGAGTGAAGTGAGCTAACAGGAGGAACAAGGGCTGCTGTGTGGTGTTCCCCGTCCGAGTACCCAGTGTGCTTCTGCAGTCTAACATGAAAACATAATCACCATGCGCCCTCTGGTTTAATTGGAAGAAATAAATGGAGGAGTTTTACTAGTGACATCTGCGACGGCAAAAATAACGATAAAGGAACTGAAGTTTTGAGGAACACCTCGATAAGAGGCCACTTGCGGATTTACACATAGAAGTGCCTCTTGTGGTCGTCCTGACAAATATACAGACAGCAAGTTTCCTGATGCAAATTAAGTGCAAAGTAGGGGTTACTCCTGTCCAAACAGCCCCTTCCTTTTGTCAATATAAGAACAGTGTCTTAGTTGGAACATATTACCAATATTGCACGCATAGTAAAATGGATAAAAAGACATTTCCTAAAACTGCTGCTGAGAGAGAGCCTATGCTTCAAATGTGGCATTCAACATCAAGTGAAAAACTTTGTTTTGTCTCTTTATCTCAAATGTCGGTGCACCATAAAGCCTTGGGTCACCGCTCGCAGTAAAGTCATAAACCTTTCACTCGATGCAGTTTCCTTGAGGCTGCTGTGCTGCCAGCCAGGCCTTGGGGCGTATAATGTGGGACTATTTTGGGAAGCTGCGAAAGCCCAGCTGAAGGTCTTGTGGTCCCCTGCTGAAGGCCTCGCGGTCACAAGCCGGTGAATGGTAGTTGCATTGGTGGTAGCTTTTTAAGCGGCAATAGCCAAGGGCAGGTGACTTCAGCTCCCGGAGAGGAATAAATCTCTGCTTCTGGGCTTTGAATCAACTGACGTGGAAGAAAACACCCCACGTATAACTGCAAACATTTTACTGATTTCTTTAACACACTGGTGAAAGAAAACCATGAGATAAATAAAGCCTTTCAATTTATAGTTACTATGCTTTCCCACCAGTCAGGGGACATTTGAAGGGGCTGTAAACATCACTTAAAAACTCTGCTATATTTTCTCCACTCCTTTCTGCCTTTAAGAAGGACTCCTTTCTCCTCTGCTTTTCTCTTAGCGCAGTCTTCAGCAGGCACTGATTTCATGGTAATTTTGGCCAGCAGAGACAAAAACCTCCTTTGGAGTGCTGTGTGAAAACTCACCCCCATCGCCCAGAGGCTGCCACAACACTCACAGTGTGTCCTCCTGAACTTGGCATGCCAGGAGATAAAACGCTAATTTCACCGTTTCCTTCACAGCCCTTCACAGGACGGATACACAAACACGAAACCGAGGCAAAGAACTTTTAAAGACCCATCATGCAGATTTCTCGTGATCTGGCAGGCAGATTCGGGGGCACACTCCCGTCCTCATGGTGAAAATAATTAAGGGCATTTAAGAAAATTAGTTCTCTTAAAATACAAGCAGCTGAATAAACTAAATAATATGAAAAAAAAGACAAAAATGCATGGGCAGCACTTATGAAAGTCCTGATCCCTAGGAAACAGCTGTTGGCATCAGTTGCCCCTCATACCTTGGTTACTGTTGCTATGTCAAGCATTCATACATGCACTGTACAATAACATGGCAGATTTACCACTTAAAGTAATTTTTGGAACAACGGGTCCTAAATTTCACCCAAAAGTGAACAGAAGCTTCTCATTTCTACCCTATGAGTCAATTTTGACGACTGGGTTTTGACGTCACTGTTTAGCATTTCCAGCTTTTACCAGTACATGTAAAAATATGCACTTAATGGCCGCATACATGATACTATACCAATGGTCTGAGGCTAAAGCTATATTTGCAGTTGCAGTGTAGAACTTGTTAAACCTAAATTATGTTTCAGTATCTAAAAATAAATGTAAATAAATGTTTCATTCTTACATAACCTTGCGGTAGAAACACATACTCGGACAATAACAGAGGTTAAATTTTGCATTACTGTGCATATGTTTAAACAATGAAGGCTGATTTATATAAGAGAAAATTATATGAGGATGAGGCTTAATCGACTTCTGGGAAACATAATGCAAAAGACGTATTTATTTTTGAACCAGGTATTTTTTAACATAACCTGTAACCCCACATAATAGTAAGCTACAGATGAGAGGTAATGTTAGGTTACCCCTGTAAATAGCACAAACATATCATGTAATCCATTACTTACGCTTCTTCTTGTGAATTTGGTTTTGAAAATGCAATAAAAATAAGTAAACCACCCTCCAAACTCTTGAGTTTAGAGCTCCATTCACACTGCTCCAGCATTTGGACAAACTCAAAGCTTGACATGCCCGTCGTGCCTTGTTACAGTTGCTAAGCTATGACTGGACAATCACTGTTTGGGGGAGGGGTTTAGCCAACAATCAATTGCTGAGCAAAAAGGTACAGAGCAAAGGTGGTTGTCTGAAAGGCCAATGAAAGTAAGCAGCTGCATTTGTGCACACTGCGTATGTCATTATGAACATCATTAGATGTCAATAAGACAACACAGGCCACCGGCTTGCTTCAAAGCAAACAAAACAATCACAACTTAAAGAGGAAAGGAAAACCAAATCACATACTGAGGGCAAATGATAAAATGATTGGGTAAAAAAAAAAAAAAAAAGGGAAGTGTTGTACAAGGCTCAAGGCTCAAAATTTGCCCCACGAGCACCAAAGCTAAGCAGAATCAAATCAAATCAAAGCTGGATTGCCCACGTGTGGTCATGCAGGGGGAATAAAAAGGACTAAAGGCCTGAGGTGGTTAGGGGGGTGGAGAAGCATGCAACATTCGTGCTGAAGCATGCAGGCCCGAGAGCAGCTCTGTGTCGGTCTCTGCACAGCACAAAAAAAAAAAAAAAAAAAAAAAAAAAAAAGCGGGGGAGGGAGGGAGAGGAGTAGAGTTTCTGACCTGTGGCTCCTTACAAGATGCGACGCTCTTCCTCCGGAGAGAATTATAAAATCCTCAAGCTAGGGAGTGGGGGGAGAAGACAGAGAGATCAGACAAGACAGTTATGTGGTGTGTGTGTTTGCAGGACGGAGGAAGCAGTTTGTGGGTGTGCATGTCGAGTGTGCGTGTATGTGTGTGGTTAGTTGTCTAGACCATGGTTAGACAAATATGATGACGGATCAATAAAAACATATTGCACAATAAAACTGCCATTAAAGAACATCTATGAAAACATGTTAGGAATATCAGGCATTCATCCATCCAACACACACACACACACACACACACACACACACAGACAAAGTGAGGGTGATAAGCATTCTGGGAAGGACAAAACAATTATATAGTGACTTAAATATCTGCTGACCGCTAAGCCGGTGATATCATATGATGTCCGTCAGGACAGCGTGCTAACTTTTTATAACCAAGGACAAATGAATGTTGAGGGGCCAGATGATAAACATTAACTTGTGTGAAAACCAGAGGAACCTGAGGTCTGTGCTGCTGTGTTCATTTCCTGTTCACACTTCTTCTTCGTCTACTGCAGAAGTCTGACATCAGGCCCACCCAAACCAAAGCTGGTTTGACTTGTGCAGAACACGTTTTCCTGTAGGACCACATCGCTCACATGAAGGGGTCGAGTAAAGGGGGGGGGGGGGTTTCAGGGCCTTTAAATTTCTGTACAGCGTCAGCACTATTGTGCATCACTAATGAATCAAAAACGAGAACAAAGACTTCAGGGAGTAATCTGCATCAGCAGCAACAGAACAGTCAGCTGGAAAATTCTTCTGCTTTTGTTTCCAGTGCAGGAAAACTCGATTTCAGAAGTCAAAAAGGGAGGGAGAGTAGAAATCTTCTTACTGCCGTTGTGACAGATGGTTGGGCCTCCATTCACGACACTTTCCAGTCTGTTCCCTTAGACTGCTTCCCTGAGCAAAATGAAAACCTTTACAACAAGGCTGAATACATTCCCCCTGCACAAGTACACAAGCTTTATTCCCACAGTCCACCACAATCCAACTCTGTTTGAGTGGAAAACATGGGCTTACATATTTACTTTGCCTCAACTATAGTTCACTTTGTGACTCTCACTCCATTTCTGCCAGTGCCTTTTAAACACAATGCCAAATCTGATCTACCGAATTGAATCAATGTCTAATTATCTCTACATTCTCAATGAGTCGATTTATCTTTAAATAAATAAAGATATAAAAAAAAAGTCAGTAAAATCCCAAGATAACAGACTAAAGCTGTCAGCGAAGCAACAAGCCCTGTCCCAGAACAAGGACACAAATCTTCCAGACAACTGAATTGAGGTCACCCAAATCAACCCAAATATGCAGATTCATTAGCATTTGCTTGGTGGGGTAAGCTACTGTAATGCAGACCCCCTGCTCTACTGTATAAAAGAATAATCAGATTATTGTAAGCAGAGATGATACACACCAGACTACAAACACTTCATGCACGGGAAAAAAAAAAAAAACGCTCTGGATGTGCATCAATGTTAACTGAATTTTACCGTCTTTCCTCAAGTTCCACATTTATTAAACTGTGACCACAGTATCCTGTAATGAGCCGGTTGCGGTGAGTAATATTTATCCATATTAAGATTGCTTATTGCTTTTCTGTCATCAAGTATAGATTTAAGCTGACCGTAAATAATAGCACTCTGTTTTATGGTTACGATTGGCTTCAGATTCTCAAATCCACAGAGGACAGTTTCTCAAGTAGATCAAGGTCAAGAGCCGGGCTTGGTAGTTGCAGTGTGTTGCCACTTAAAGTGCAATCCTTCAATATGCTCGATGTATCTATCACCCTCTGCTTTTCCACCTTCCTCTATTCTTCTCTATTCTCATGAAACTTCTATGCCCAGAGACACACACAAAGAAAAAAAAAACATGTATGCAAGTAAGCACAAATACGCAACGTTGAGAGAGAGAGAGTCGCTGCCTCTCGCCCTCCTCTGACAGCATCAATGGGCCGCTGGGTGAAGATGACAGTCGCCTAAGATTGATGAGCCGTAGGGCAAAGGGTGCATCCCCCTCGACATCCTTAGGAAGCACTATGACTTGGCTTCCCTCGGCTCCCACAAAACCCCCTGACAGCTGATACAGAGTTTTTACTATGCACCCAAGAATCCCAGTGACACCGGTGACACCGCGCCTTCACATGTCTCAATTCAGGATGTCCTGAGTCGAGCCAGGCGGTGACCCAAACCATGCCCTTGGGGACACCGCAGTCTGGAGGAGGGCGACGGAGAGGAAGTGGAGATGTCACGGATCTGAATTTTTTAAAATTGATGAGTGGACTTGAATGAGGACCGGGCAAAGTCGGCCTTTTGAAGACTCTTCACGGCAGAACTAATTTATTAATAGACCCTATTTCAGGAACCCAGCCTATGGTAAACATACGAAGTGGGTGGACTATTGAGCTCACTCCACCGTGACACCTCATTTCCCCTCCGAGCTGATAAAAAGATGCCATCTTGAGCTGTCGTCAGCATATTAAAACCACCACGACTCCATTTCTCCAAGCAGTGCACTATGTATTACAAACACTGTTGAATTTATTTCAGGAATTTTAAACAAAATCCTCACTACCGGGAAGCTTCTAGGTCAATTGTCAATCACAACCAAATCAATGAGTTAAATTTTTATTTCACGGTATTGTTAACAGAAAAGAGCCCTTTAAAAAGGTTAAACTTACAAACCAGCTGGATTATCCTCTTTCAGCACCAATGTTCCACTCAATCATGTTGTCAACTTTCTTAAAAGGTTTTCGACCATGTTCTGAAGCAGACCATAGGTTTCCATTCAATTAAATACCCTAAAACAAGAGTCTACAGCTGTGATCGTGACTCTGTGCGGCTGTGTTTAGGAACAGTAATGCTTTTTGGTAAATTACTTCCACCAACATGATGATGTTTAGCAGGTATAAAGACTACCATGTTCATTGTATTGTATTGTATGTATGCAAACATTTGCTAATTTGCATTAAACACAGAGTGCAACTGAGGCCGATGGGAATGTAATCAGTTTTGCAGGTATCTGGTCATAAATTCCGACCTGACGATGGCATGAGATGAAAAGTCAGAAGGTCACCAAAATTTCCCCTCTGGGCTTCATATCATACCTGTACTAAACAGCATGGTTGTACATCCAATAGTTGTCCAGACATTTCCATTAAGAATCACAAATGTGAAACACATAGTAGCACAAGAGAAAAGGCAGATGATCAACCGTGTCAGAGGGATTCATCCTCTTGGGAACATGAATGTCTGCACAAAATTTAAATGGCAATTCATCAAATGGCTGAGATATTTCAGTTGGTTGGGAAAAAAAAAAAAAAAAATGGACCAAACTGACATCTTTAGAAAATCCCTAAAAATCAACATGACGTAATTTTTATAAGGTGATGCAGTCCATCGCCCCCCCCAAATCTATTGCATTCAGGTATGGGGTAGAAAGCAGGAAAAATACATTGATTAATCTGCAAACCTACTGTCAGATTGCAGATTGGATTGTACAAGAAACATGTACTCAAAACAAATTCCTCCATTCATTCTCTAAATGTCTTCACTGTGCAGCTTCTGACCGAACACCTCGGAGTCTAGCAGGTCTCTAAACCGGCACACATGTTGCAGTTTTGTTAAGTGACAGGTCGAAAGCTCTTAACCAGCTTCTGGTGGTGGTTTTAGATCCCTGCTCCCCCGAGACTGACATGAATACTCACATGTGGGACTTTGACTGATACAGATACCCAAAGCAAACAGATCTACAGCAGACTGGGAAAGGCTGCTCATCTCTATGACAGTGCGGTCATTCCAGTAAAAGCCCCCCTAGAGCCCCCCCGGTAGAGAAGAAGGAAGAGAGAGGACAAAGAGAAAAGAAAGGAGTGGGAGGATTCTCCTTATGGAAAACAATAATGGAGCCATTGCATAAAGAAACCTGAACATACAGCTTGAGGGCTTAAGGAGCAACATATTTTTCCATCTTGCTTTTGTATTTTTCCCCAAAAAACTGGGGCCCCACAGTTGGAGGCACAACTCACAGCTGAGAGTTGTGTTTTAAGCAAAATAACATGTTTTTATTTATTTGTCAAGTGCCATATTTTCCATACGCCTCCGTTCTCTCACTGCCCTTGTGTCCCACTTTCATATATGATGCAATACAGTAAAACCCTAGTACAAATCATTTTGAAAGTAGGGAAGAAAAAAAAAAAAAACACACTAAACTAGGTGAAATTCCTGTTCATTCAAATCCTGGATGGAGGGTGCGTGGACTTTTGCACAAAACACATGCACGCACACACACACACACACCACAAAAGCAGTGTGTTGTAGGGGATTATGCAGGCTTGAATTTCAACAGAAAGAATCCCCGTCTACAAGCACTACGGAGCAAATCTGGCTTTAGAAACTTTCCTCATCCCAGAGCATCCTGGTACAATGGTAGGCTGAACTTAAAGTCCGCAATTGAAACATGTTCATTTTTTCAGGACGCGGGACTGCGTTTGCAGATGGCTGATTGGCTCCTGAATTTTCAACATCTGCATAGTGGGGGAAAAAAAATGGACTCAACTGTTTTACAAAACAAATGTGAGGATTGCACACCTGAAGGTCAAATGCACTTTGTTGCAAAATGCCAGAAAAACAGTGCAATGCAAAGAATTCCACTCATTCTAGATCCATCTGCAGGCTAGCGTGTATCTGTGGGAATGCACATATCTACAGGAATGTCCGCTGATATCCCGCTATGTGTAAATGTTTGCTCATGAGCGAGCGAGGGGAAAAAAGGAGGGGGTGCGTTGGGGGGGTATTTGTGTGCATGTTAGAGAGAAAATAAGTGGCAGTCTTCTTCTGCCTTTGTATGAATCTTAAGTAGTCCCATGTTGAGGGAGGCTTTGTTCGCCGTCACCATCGGGGGGCACGTCCTCCCAACTTCTCCCCTCACTTCCTTTTGGCGTAACATTTATCATTCTTCCCCCGACGCACAATCATCCGACAACATGGACTAGCATCGAGCGCACAATACACTACCACCCTCCCCCTCCTCTTGTCGCCCCTCTCCGGGTTGCTCGGATACCTTTCATCCGGCGGGACAGCCTGTCAACAACATCATCACTTACTTAGAAACTCCGAACCTTCACTTGACTTTCGCTTTGATTTGGTCCAGCGGAGCCTTATTAAAAATATATATACATACACTGCTTCATCTTGTTTTTCAAAATAAAAAAGGTTTCCAAGGACATCTTTTTTTTTTCTTTGTTTTCCTTTTTATGTTGCATCCAAAACACTTCCAAGCCTAAATGTCTGGCTCTGTTAAAAAAAAAATTGTAACGCATCCTTAAGGGAAAGGCTGAAGTGGTGCAACCTTCTAATTTGCAAGAGAAATTCCCCTCAGGGCAAATATAGCATTATTAGGTTCTACTAACCAACTAGATGCACGATATTTTATTCTGACATTATAGGGTGCTGGTGTTAGTCTGGGGAGCTTCCCTAAAGCCCTTTTCATAGAAGGGCTGAGTGACTCACCAGACCTACCCGTTTCTTTCTCTCAGTCACAAAAAGGGTTAACAGGTGCATTAGTAATAAGTGGAGAGATGCTGGACTGAGCCTGACTAAGTGCACACAAACACTGAATCACATCAGTATTGTTTCATCTGCCTTTACTGTATGCATATAAACATCCTCCACCCGTCCCTGCACGAGCATCCACGATTGCCCACGATTCATCAAAGTATTCTGAAAACAACCTGTTTCTTCCTTTCTGTCACGAGCCGAACTTTTTCTTTCTGCTTCTTTCCAACTTCCCCTTTCATTTTCTGTAACTCAAGCACATAATAGGCCCGGCCTTCGATGTATTTGCGCCTATCCCTTTCAGCTGACTGGCCCTCACCACTTATTCTGCTTATTATGAACGCTGACAGCAGATTATTTTGCTTACTGCACCCAAATTCTCCATCCTCTATAGATATAATCCGACAAACACCGGGCCGAGAGACAAAGGCAAAGTTGACAAAAGGGACAAAAAGAGAAAAGAGATAGGGGAGCGTAGGCAACGGGCTTGAAATGAAAAGGGGGAAGGGAAAAGATGAAGACGGAACCACAGAAAAGAACAGACAGGGCGCAAAAGGAGAGGTAGCACTGCAAAAGCTCAAAACCCTTTAAATGACTGTTTTGTCAGGGGAAATAAAGAGCAACTAACAGCAGCAGCAACATACCAGCACAGTGAACGAGAATGCAAATCAGTCCTGATGCAAATGTCACATCTTCAGGGGCGAAACAGACTGTCTTTATACCAACCCCCCTACCCCAACAAAACACACTTCTCTCTGTGTGTCTCCTGTCTCCATCAGGAGCTCGGCGACCCTCCTCCGATCCTGCACTGAAACACACTCGCACAAACACTTCCAGGAGACAATCTTGATGAGTGTGTTTGCAGAAGAGAGACAACAAGCATCATCTTCTTACTTCACACTGAACAAAAGGGCAGAGTACAGTGGGGCTCTTCAGATAAATGCACACAAACACACTTTGGAAAAAAAGGGGGAGAAAAAAAAAAAGAAGATAAACCACTCACTTGTCTGTCATGGCGTCGACGAGCGAATACTGATTCATTAAAACGGCTTTTCACTTTTCTTCACACAGCTGGAAATAGTTGATGGGAGAGGGCCGGCGCAAATGTCACAACACCACTCTACAAGAGAGGAGGGAAAAAGAGATGTTAGTTTAAATTAAATCATTCATCACACCTACTTTTTTCATTCCACCAACCGTATTAAACCCAAAGATCTTACATGAAGGAGGAAGAGCATCACATCCTTGCAAACACTCCTACACAGAAATATGTAAAGCAGGCTGATAATTAGTGTGCGGTATAATGTACCTCATTATTAAACAGGGTTTGTGGTGGTTTGTGTGTTTTTTTAATCATGAATTATTTTGTATGCGTCTATGTAAATGTACATTATTTTGTTGTATATGTATGTGGGTCAAGCAGCTAAAAGAATCAGTGCTCTCTGAAGAGAAACAAAAATCAATTCTACAGTGATGGCTGCTGCACATCTGTAAAAATCAATGAGGCCCTCCCCACCTAAAAAAAAAAAAAAAAAAAAAAAGAAAAAAGAGAAAATCCATCGTCCAGGCTGGGACTACAGCTAACTTCCATGCAGTCATGCTTCACTTGCTCACAATTAGCCTAGCAAGGCCCAATCTCTTCAACTTTCTGGGGGATACTGTTACCATAGTTACCAAGGCAGCCAACCAGCCAGCTAGCTAGCATAAATAGAGAGCACCAAGAAAGTCCTCCGGGTAGCGAGCAGACAGTATGAATCCACAGAGGAAGAATGCATTGTGACTGAGGAGCAATGATGACAATATTGGATCAGAGAAGCAGCAGCATCAAATCTGCATTTAAAAAAAAAAAAGAACATCAAGAGGGTGCAATAAATGCCATAATTTAAAGAAATGCATAAACACACCTCTGGTAATGATTAATATTTGGGAATGCACATAAATAAGCAGGTGTTTGCTGTCAGCTTTCTCATTTTTTAAATTTTAATGAGGCGACAAGGAGGAGGCACATCCTGCATCCTGCTGCCTGATGAGCAATCACCAAAACCTGGCATTAGTTCTTCAGCTTATCTGTCTCTAAAATATTACTATAGCAGCACATTAGATTCATAGATTATAACCGGTTATGTGTTAACACACTGGACTAACACAGATTCTGACCTGCCAGAATGGGATTTTGGTTCCATAAACAGATAAGCAAGGTTAGACACCAACAGTGGAGTGCACATAATAGATATGAAGCAGAACATGGAAGCTCTTAAATCATATGTTTTACCTCAATAACCTGTTTCAGTTCATAATCCAAGACTGATTAACCAAAGAGGGCTTAATGGTTTTCATCAGCTACAACTGGAGGGACTGAAGGCACAGCCCCACCCAACTCTATCAGCCCCAAACCCAGACAGACAGCCACCAGCCTCGGAGGCAGCCAGCGACAGCCTGTCTGTGTGGGGGCCGTGGCACAGCGGGCTGATGTGCCTCCTTTTCCACACTGCCTCACCCCTGGTTTCTGAACCACGTGCTGATGGGACCACCTCTCTTCTCCGATTCTCCAGGATTTGTTTACCGGTCAGTCTGTCTGTTTCGCATTCCCCATTAAGCTTTTGTCTATGCACCTTCCTTCAGTGCATTAAAAACGCATCCACTGATCAATTTAATTCCATTTCCTCTGGGCCAGTGTTAATGGGCAATATTTTCAAAGAGAAGAAACGCTTCAACATCGCAGTTACCTTCAGAAACATTTGAACAGATGGGGGTGATGGTGCAGGATGATCTGCCAAATTTTATTCCTAATTCTCTGTTGAGCACCAGAATGTCATGAATGAAATGTCACAGCCCCTCTTTCGAGAAGCACAATAAGTCCATTTCCAAGTGACATTTTCCTTACATTACTGAAGTGGTGAAATATGCAAGAGTCCAGTGTTGCACAATGGCAGTGGCAATCCACCCAAGTATGAGAGCTTTATATAAAAAAATTGGCCCTGCTCGCCGCTGCGATGATGTATGTGGTGTTTTCTTACAAAGCAAGGAGTTCCTTACCCAAAAGCCCAAATTAAACCCCCGCCTTCTCACGCAGACAACGACAGTGCACGGATGCTGGCACTCAAACTGCGCTGCAAGAAGTTTGCAGCTGGTGGTTAAAAACTAAAAAGGTCACATGAGCAACAGAGTGGTTTCTACCGGTGCACAGCTGAGATGGAGACCTGCTCCAAAACAATGCTCTCTGAAGTGAAGCCTTTGCACCTGGAAAGACCTGTTAGCCTTGATCCACCTGAGCCCAATTCTCAGAAACAAAAGAACCAAACAGTTTTTGTGTTACAGCGCCCTGTTAAGACGTGATAAAGGAACATGTGAAATGTCCAAACTGCGAGGGCGATGCCGCTCATTTCCCTCATGAGGGAGATTTATGAAGCCCTCACAATAAGCAACCAGAGGAAGACAGCTGTTTCCACATCTAGAAACGTATTGATCCTGTATGAGACACTACGCAACATACGACTTTTACCCTCACGCTGTTCTGATCAATTACCACCGACAATGCGGCTGATCACACTTAGCATAAAACCCCCAGTTGGTCACCTCTAGTGTCATTCCGATAAAGTTTATCAAAACAAGATGGCTGAGATGGACAAGATGGTGTTGACAAAAAGAGACAAAAGGCAGCGTTACTTTGTCTGCGTCTTCCAGCCATCTGCGGCGCTACATTTCTCATAATCACATATACACAATGTGGTCTGTTGAGCTGTTTTCAGTTCCACAGTGGTACTGCAGGTCTACAGGTTTAACCACCACATTTGAAATAATACTGCAGTAATATGTAGTCAAGCTCAGTGCAGTTTGGACAGACAGCAGCCACGAGGGAAAAAGGGCCACAGAGCTGCTCAAACCGAAAGACAGCAGACCAGACTGTCAATCATCTGCGATCCAGGACGTTGAGGCAGTTAATCAGACGTCATGACCCCTCTAAAAGTGGACCAAAAATGACAACTGATGAGGCAAGAGATTCTGCGTCTGTCCAGCTTGACTGTCAACAAAACAGCAGAAAACAGTGAAAACAGCAAAGACACTGTCATTTTCCCTTCTTTAGACGTTTGAAATCTCAGCTCCTGCATCCAAAGTGAAGGTAAAAGCAGCGAATCTAAGTGAACTACTGTGTGGGTATTTCCTCAAATAAGTCACAGCAAAGAGTCCCACTCACACTGCATCATGCAAACACTGAATTATTTACCTCCAAGATGAGATTTGGGTAAAAATAGCATGCATCGCACTGGAGACTCTGTCCGCAGCACAGGGTAAACATAAACACGTATCTGATTGCTGTGGCA
The DNA here is from genome assembly GCA_023238725.1 of Scortum barcoo. Taxonomy (NCBI): domain Eukaryota; kingdom Metazoa; phylum Chordata; class Actinopteri; order Centrarchiformes; family Terapontidae; genus Scortum; species Scortum barcoo. The sequence goes on from CM041545.1 coordinate 14,682,111, forward strand.
GAGGAGGGGAAAAAAAAAAAAAAGGTGTTGACATTGAGAGATGCCAGGAGTCGGCACACTCCACACAAGCTGTTTGCGACACGAATCTTACCATAATCTGAGTGGGAAGATCCAGCAGAGAGATGCTGACAAAGAAAGACAGAGAGAGAGAGAGAGAGAGAGAGAGAAAGGCGCTTCTTCCACCCCAGCTCAGTCACACTGTTATTACTGGGAAAGTGACCGCTGGTTTGCATGACAGATGAAAAGAAGGAAATAGAATATGACCATCCAGTGCGACTGGTCTGTCACCTCCTCCCTTCCCTACTCCTCCTCGGCCATGCTCCTTCCTTCTCTCACACTCCCTCCTCCTGGCTCTCCTTCTGCATCCTGCACAAGAAAACACCACAAGAAGCTGCAAAGGGTGGAGAGAGAAAAAAAAAAAAAGCTCACTTTAACGCCGTGTCAGTGGCGGACTCCCATCTCCATCTGAGCGTGCAGCAAAAACAGGCAGGACCGCCTCTCCCTCCCCTTGTCACGGCAGTCAAACGCCGCTCGCCAGAGGAGAGCGACAGCGCAGAGATCGCGCCTCTGGAAAGCGTCAATGCACACAATCACTGAGGAGGGGGGAGGGGGAATTTGGGGTGGTGGGTGAGGGGAGTGAAAAGGGGGGAAGGGGGCTGAGGTTAGGGTAGTGTGTGCATGTGCGTCTGTGGGAGTGTGTCTATTGTTATGGGGACGTTTTTTTTTTTTCCTCTCCCCTTCTCGCCTTTAAGGAATGAATGGGGACTGCAGGTCCAGCTGCTGCCCTCCCTCAGCACTGTATTTAGCCCTGTGTGATGTTGCCAGGTCATTAGGTGCAGGCCAAGACAACAACACATGAAGTTTACATTGGTCAGTTTTTTCGGAGACAAGTATAAATAACTTTATGGTTATTTTTGAAGGCTGGAGTTTGCGGTGCTGTTATATCATGCTGCATCATACTGAGTGCCATTTTATGTCCACCCCATTTATATCAACAAAGACAACACCTCTTTGCACCACATTGAGTCAGCACCTCTTTAAGAGTTTCAACACGACCGTAAATATAAACCTTTATGATGTTAGGGTATATTTCATGGCTGCGCCATTAGACTGCATTAGTTTTACCTACTTGTGCCTAATAAACTGGCAACACACACACACACGCTAACTGTAGAGGCAGTTTGCATCCTCAGGCGATGGCTCCTTGATGCTGGCCCTCTGTCATTTCTCTCAAATCAAAACAGCGAGCGTCAACAAGCCGATAAAATGGAAAAACTGATAACATCTAAAACGTTTCTGCTGTCACCTGTAAACAAACTCCGCACCGAGCGTTTAACCCCTGGCAAAACACAAAGACAAGAGGAGCACCTTTCTCCATCAGGCTGCGCCACACAGCAATGTTCATCCACAGTAACAGAATGTACTGTATGTAGCCGAGCTCCACTCTCCCATTCCCTTCCAGCTGCCTGCTCTCAGCAGCACAACACCGGGATGACTTTCAAAACATCAAGTAAGCTGTCAATAGCACTGCAGAGGCGCATCAGTACGCTTCCTGCACGATGAACGAGAAAGCAGTCACAGCCGAGGGTGCAGCTTCATGGGAGTCTTCACGGATTTCCTGCATAGCTTTCATTATTATTTTTCTTTTCAAACAAATAAACAACTAATAATACAATAACTACTTTTGGCCAATTAAAGGAATTGAAGACACTGCAGGGTGTGAGCTGTTCCTCTCCTTTGTCACCGCGAACAAAACAGGAAACTAAGCTTGACGTCCAGTGTTTACCTCTGTGTCAGCTGATCTCAAATCGTGAGAGAATTTTGCAGAGACATCTCTGGAACGCAGCGGCGCATTATGCACGGCCGGCGACGCACGAGCACACGCATAAAAGTGCCTACACATGCCACTGTCTGCGGCTGACACAGGGCCAGATGCTGCTCTCTTTGCCAATAGGAAATGATTCCTGCCTGAGGGTGTCAGGGGGCACTTGGGTGTGGCAGGGGAGGGAGGTTTGCGTTTGTGTTTCAGAAAATAAAAAAAGGAGGTGGGGGTTGTCCCAGATGTCTGCTCCACAGAGCCAGAGCAGCACACCTAGACATCAGAGGACCACGGACTGGCCTTTTGACCTCTCCCTCTTTAACTCCTGCAGGGCCGAAACAATGAGGTCGCCGTGAGTCATACATCAAACTCGCCCACCTTGTTTCCTAAAAGCACGACATCCAAGCTGCTCGCATCATAGTCAACGCTGTCACCGCTGTCACCGCGTCGTCCTTTAGCATGCAGTGCATGTATTTTGAATTAAGGTAAGAGGAGTCTTGTTTGCGGACTCAACTGGAGGGAGATTCCTAGGAGATTTGATTGCTAATGAGCAGGAGGGAACAATGGCAGAGTCGTGTGCGTCCACGGCACCTTTTACAGTGACCCCCCACGCCCCCCACAGCAGGAAGTGCTGATGCCCGAACTGTTTACAGGTATTGTACCAGAGAAGCTGGCCAACGACCAAGCCCAGCAGAGGGGCCGAGAAGAAAGGGTGGTGGATGGTCACCCTCAAATCTATTAAGAGGTTATTCAATTACCTGACCGTCGTCGCTGCAGGCATGTGAGGGAACGGGACGTCACTTAAAAAAAGGGTTCTCCTTTGAGGTGGCTGAATAATTGCGCTTGAGGAGTGACACACAAACGCGGCCTGTGTGCTTAAACGCTCTCTATATGCAACTCTGGATGCGCTCCAGTGCGAACCAATTTCCAGCTTTTTTTTTTTTTTTTTTAAACAAGCGAGAAATCTGACAAACAGCCAGGAGCTTGCTCTGAAACCCAAACAAGGAATCCAAGTAAATAACCCCTGACATCCAAAACAAGTGCCATTACTGCACAAAGTTCAAGTTTAAAACAAAGCGTTCTTTCAGCCGCGCCGTTCATGACTGCATTCCAGTTTCCCCACCCATTCTAAATTGATTATTGATTAAAGAAGAGAAAAAAAAAAGGACTCAGGCGGGTTTGCGTGCTAAGGTGTGGTTATCACTAACAAGCGAGGGCTCTGTGTAACTGCATTTAGCACATGTGAATCTCGTGCTTCCAATGAATGTGGGGGAAAAAAGACAAGTAGCAACTTAAGATAGCTCAGTTTCTCTGCTAATAGAATTTAAACAAATCGAACACAGACACATGTGATAAAAATAGTCTCATTAGCTTTCCTGAAAAGGGGAAGTCCTGGGAATTCTCCATGTGTGCAAAGATTTCCTCCCATAAAAAAGCAGGTGAAGGAAAGAAAAATGCACACAATTAATTGATCTCAAACAACAAAATAAAAAGACTGCAGTTTATCTTCAAAACTATGCACTTAATATAAAAAGATTTATTGTATTCTTGCCCCTGCTGATCTATTTCCACAAGTTATTTTAAATATACCACATTTAACTTTCTTTCCAAGTCCAAAACCTGCGAGAGGCAATCTTACAACACAACCTGCACCCCGAGGCAAAGTCAGAGCGACAGACAGAAATGCCTGAACCGCTCAGCGGCACGCAGCCACTGGTTTAATGATTTGTCTGCTGCTGGTGAATGATCACACAGCAATATCCTGTTCTGGCTAGTTCTCCGGGCCCCCCTGAGGGTCTGGCTGACATGATTCTGGCCCGCACCGGTGCCACCGAAGCGCCAGCCAGGATATCATATTGACAAGATCCGGGCGGCTGCACCCACGGCTCGCATGACCCAGCCAAGGACCTGTGGAATTGAACCCGATGAGGCAGAAGAATTACTTATTGAGGCCGCGAGGGAAGGGATGTCACAGCCCTGGCATTTTTTGGTGAAGCGCTGAGCGGAGGGGAGGGATCGGCGGCGAGGGTAATGTCACTAACGAAGCAGCGGAAAACAGATTTAGAAAACACAACAGCTGTATTTAGGGACAAACCAAATAGCTGGCATGTTCCAAAATGCCACAGCGCTTATGCAATGTAAACTGAGCTTGTATATAATGTGAGGGGCATTCCTTTACTCGCAAGTGAGGAGTATTCGTTCATTCATGCATTTCCTGTGAGCCTGTTTGAAACGTTAAAGAGCGCGTGGGAAAGACAAACGGTGCAATTCCACAAATGCTCCTGTTTTTTTAAGGAACTGGGCTGCAACTAATGATTATTTTCATTATGAGTCCAGTTATAGGTCATTTGTTTGGCCTATAAAAACTGATGAAATAGTTTTTAAAATAAATTATCACAAGGTAGCAGCCCAAGGCGTCATCTTTTTGGTCAGCTTTTTTGGCCAAAACTCCAAAATATTCTGTTTACTTCAATGTAAGACGAGGAAAAGCAGCAAATCCTCACATTTGAGAGGCTGAAACGGTCAAACGTCTGGCACTTGAACTTGAAGAAATATTTAAACAAATAATCAATTTAGAGTTAAAAGTATTATTCAGCTCACCAAAATTAGCAACTGATTGGATAACAGATCCAATCTGCCAGACATCTGACAGTCCCAGCTCCTCAGATGATCTCCCAGTGTGAGAATCTGTGTGAATCTCTTTGGGTTTCAGGCTGCAGATCAGACATCTTGAATTTGCAAGATATCATAGACAAAACAGACAACCAAGAAAATAACTGGCAGATTAATAAATTATAGAAATAATCATAAGTTGCAGCCCTACATCAAATCCCTACATCATCACAATTAATCGATGTGGAGCCGAATCAATTAGTCGATTAAAGGTTTCAAAAATAGATAGAAAATGATCATTTATAGTCCTTTCTAAGTGAAGATGCACTAACTGGCTTCTCAAATGTAAATATTTGCTGGTTCTTAGCCCTCTGTGATAGTAAAACAAATATCTTTGGGATTTGAACTGTTGATAAGCAATGTGAAGGTGTCACCCCGTGAATTTAGAAAACCCCCTGTGTTTTTCTCCAGTTTCTGACATGTAATAAAGCAAAAGCTTGATAGGTGGTGGTAAAAAAAATAATGTTTAAAGGATTCCTAACATTTGAGAAGCTGGAATCATCAGACATCTGACATTTTGGCTTGAATAATTCCCTCTAAAGACTTGCAATGCGGATGAATTTCTGCCCATCAGCTAATTAATTCAAGCTCTGGTACAAAGCCACGCACAGAAGAACTCGTGGAGGCCTCTCCGTCAGTCGGCTCTCGCCTCCAGGCCTGCAGAGGGCCAAGAGAAGAGAAGAGAAGGGACAGGGTGGGTTGATGATGGTGTGGTTTGAATTATACTGCAGAGTGCCAAGAGGGTCACGCAGAGACACGAAGGCTTCAGTCGGCCGGGCCAGAGGGCGGACGGCGAGCCAGAAAGCAGCTCCATAACTACTTCTTACTGCTCCCCGTGGCCTACACAGCTCCACACCGACTAAGACCAGACATGCATGCAGGTGAAAGGTTTATGAGCATCCACTGATGAGCCCCAGCTGCAAAGGACTGCCTTCCTGTCTTGGCACAAGATTTCCCCCCCTCCAACCCCAAGAACTACAGAAAACACACATCTTAAGGGGCGTGCATGCTGCAGGTTTACTTCGGCTGATGTCCCATATTAAAGTCTCCATATAAACTGTGCTTCAGTGCTGTCAGTGAGACTCCATTGTTGTTGCACTGAAAGAGCACCCTTGATTTATGCATGCCAAGGGGAGAAAGCCCCCCGAATGACCTCTGGGTGCCAGAATGCCATTTTGAAAGTGCAAGGGGAGTTTAATCTTTAAAAAGATTAGGGAGTGTGTGTGTGTGTGGACGCGTAATATCATGTTCACCGGTTATTTTGCGCTTCAAGGACGCTGACAGGAGCTGCGTGGAGTCCGGGCGCAGCGAGTCGATCGCGAACATCTTAACTTTTGTTTTTTTGTTTTTGTTTTGTTAAGGCGCAGTTCGGCTTTTAAAAAGTCGCCCGGGAGGTGATTTCAAACTTTTACGCAGCGTAAAAGCGCGCAAACGCCGCACAGGAGCGCCGCGTTTTTCTGCATCTCCGAGCGCCTCGACGGGGCGCAACAAGTGCAGCAGAGCTCCGAGTCCGCATGACCGCGACCGGCAGGCTGAGGTCCGACCGTGCGAGGCGGAGAAACGCGACTTTCATCCGATCACACCGTGCGCAGCTACTCACCGTGAGCGCGTGTGTGTGTGTGTGTGCGCGCAGGGCGGTGGTGCTCCTCTTCGTCCCGGTGTGTGAGCGTGTGCGCGGAGCTGCGTGTCTTTGCAGCGGCGTGACAAAGTTTGGTGGCTTTCTCTCTCTCAGCTCAGCATGGCGGCCGACTGGATTCAAACCTCTCCGGGCTGTGATATCAACAGACAGGGGGGAGGGAGCAGAGGGAGGAGAGGGAGGAGGAGGAGGAGGAGGACCCAGTGGTTTACCTCAATACTGGAGAGTAAAAATACTCTGTTACAAGTAAAAGTCCTGCTGAATTTCACTGAAGTAAACAACACCTAACGCAGAATGGGCCTTGTCAAAGTAATGTTTTCTTTTATATTCTTAAATTATTGATGCATTCATGTGTTTTTATCATTTTAATGTTGCAGCTGATAAAGTTGGAAAACATTTTAATTATATGATATACTTCAGCTTTTGAACTTCTCCTCCCTGGATCAATTTAAGTCTTATTTTAATCAATAGCTACTAATACATTAAAATGCATGCTATTTTTTTATTGTTAATCAGAATCTGAAAAGTAACTGAAATCATTGTTAATCAGGGTAGTGGAGTAAAAAGTACAGTTGCCTCCAAATTGTAGTAGTATTAAAAAATAGCAGAAAATAAAATACTCAAGTAAAGTATATACCTTAGAATTGCTTCAATTTAAACACTGTACCTCAGTTAAAGTACTTAGGGTTTGTTAAAAAAACTATTTCACATTTTATTTTTCATGTAAATTCTTATCTCCATACATTTTTTAAATCCTTCTCTACACTTTCATACGTATGTAATTTTATTTAATGTCTATTTATTTATATAAAAACTGTGAGTGTTGTGTTGACTGTTATCTGATACAAAGTAACACTGTAGCAACACACGTGTAGTCATATAATGTTAGCTCTCTGTCATGTCATCAAACCTCACACGTTTCCAGAAATATGAGCGAGGACACGACCCCAGCGTCCTCTGTGGTGGCTCGCCGCGGCCCACGGTGAGGAATCAGTCACTTTAAACCTTGGCTGTGGGGACTCTGTAGGTGGGGCCAGTGGGTTGAAAAGGTCACTGCTGGAGGTCAGAGTTTATGCAACATTTTCCTAAAGCAGTAGTGAATGAAAAAACACAGCGGAGGAAAGACAGGCTGACCCTTGTCTCATTGTGCAGGGCAGAGGAGGAGGGAGAGGGGCTTTCCGTGGCACCACAGGCCGAATACAATACCATCTTTGAGTGAAAGACAGATTGCTGCTGGTGGACGATAGAACGGCGTCGCAGTCCACCTCTGTGGCTGCTTTGTGGGTTCACTGAATAACAAATTTACCTGCCCAGCTGAGCCTCGATAAGCCTATAATGCCTTTTTTACTTCAACACGGAAGAGTTAGGCCCTGTTCTTAAATATGCCAACAATCCCAGGTGTCGTCAGCTATACTACAAATTGTTTATTCTCACATCAGCCCCTGGTGATTTGAGAGCTTAGAGTTGAAGGTTGGCCGGAGTTAAAAGGGGACGGTTAAGTGCTGCCTGAAATGAATACGAAAGGCAGCTGGGTTTATCTTCACTCACTCTTTGACATGTGCTGCTAAGAGAAAACAGGTGACCGAGGAATGTGTGCTGAAACCCAAATGTAATGCTGGAGCTCAAATGATTTGTAGCCACTTAGACAGATCTGCATTTTTAAAGATATATTTAAGGACATAAATGTGTCCACAGGTCTTTCTTGTCTTGTCTGTACCCCTTTTCTTATTTCCTCTCTTTCGGGGAAACGCAAACTCTGCTTGTTAGCGGCTAATTTATAGTCACTCCATGAAAAAATGACATTTTAATGCATAATTTGCTTGAAAAGGCACACAAATACACAGGGACATAAAGACACCACACACAGTTAAGCTTATTTGAATGCTGCCATAGATAAAAATATCAGATGAAATGTAAATGTAAGACACACACACGCACAATAGAGGAGAAAGTAATAGAGTTAGGTGTTGATTTCCAGTGTAAGTATATGATCTTCATGCCTGAGCTCTTTAGACACACCAGTAGGATATATTTAGAGTCCCTAGCTGGTGTATCCATGCTACAAGGCAGACCACAATTATTCACAACACTGGAAGGGCCAGCGCTGGTCTGAGATCAGAGAAGGGGAGAGTGCGTGTGTGTCCACACCGCAGAAGTCAGAGGTCAGGGCTGCTCATATCAGAAGCATAAGCAATATAACACAAGACTTTTAAATGGAAAATGATCCCCTCTATCTACTTTTAACACAGCTTTTATAGCTTATAATAAAACAAAATACACACAATATGCTACATATGTATTTCTGACAGAGTAAGGGCTGTAAACGGAGGTTAAATGAGAGAAACCTAAAAAATGGTTGGATGTTGTTTGGTTTATCAGTATTCACAGAAATGCCCTCACTGTTTCGCACTATTGCAAAAATGTAACAATCAGTGTTATCACAACAAGCTACAAGACAAAGAATTTATACACAAAGTTCACTTGGTGTTGTTTTGTCATTTTTTTCAGTCTGTTTAATCTGTGGTTGATCTTAAAAGTGATTAGAAACAGTTCTTTGATACAATGGAACAAGGCCACTCATTCATACCAAACATGTTCAGTAACAGACAGAAGTGGGAAAGTTTGCTGCGCCTGTTTTGTGTTGAGCTCTCCTCCTCGTTGAGAAACTGCAATGACACATATTTGATACTTAAGCTTAATTATTAGCCTGCATATTTCCTGAGCCAATAACAGGGTAATACATAAGCTCTGGTCAGCTTTCTATGACTTCAGGAAATAAGTATTATTTTTCATTACAGGTTGACAAACACCAGTGTGGCAAAGCAGCACCATCTAGTGGCAACTATTGAACATGGCACCTCTTTGATGTTATTTAATAAGCTGAATTCACAGCTCCCACAGGTGTCCCAGTGTCATTTATAATGAAAAGTGTCTGTGCTTTGATAAATTGTCTTTAAATAGTCCCATCGCAGACCATGGAGGTGTGATATTAGTAAGCTTGCGTCAAAGGGGACACTGGGTTGTTTTTTCACCGGAAATCCTGCCTCACATGTCCAACAAATAAAAAAACTGCACCCCCTAGTGGAAAGTCACTGCTTCGTTTTTGTTTTGTTGTGCACATTATTCTGCAGAGTGTTTGTGAATCGGCTGTGGTGCCACCATCAACCTGATGTAATTGACCTAGTGTACCAGAGGGGTTATAAAATAACCCATAAAGTTAATATGAGGACTGCTGCTGTAACAGGGCTGTGCTACGGCAGCATAACTGCACGTAACAATGAAGTGACAAGGACAAAGAGGTGAGGACTAAATGATTCAGTTGACTTCTCAGGTGATTTGGATAAAATAAATGAAAAGTAGTAGTAAACGATCTAAAATAAGAAAAGGAAATATAAAACATTTAGTGCATCTGTGATAAAGTACACAATTCATGTCAGTATGTTTTATTTATTTTGTGTCATTTTTTAATAAAATGGAAACAATCACATGTTTTAAGTTACTTCTTTTAGGAGTTACAAACACTGTTTCAAACATCCAAAACAAAGTGTTACTTTGCCAACATTAGTTTGTTAATACATGATCAGTGCATTAATACAGTCAAGGTAATATGTGCAGGTGAAGAGCAGTAGTGGTACAGTGTTATCTGTCCAAGAGTACATCACCTCTAAAGCTGACTCACATGTCCAAGCTGAACTGAAGTCTGAATTATTTTTGGGGGGATTTAGGGAAAAGGGATTATTAAGTGCTGTATTAATACAGAACGTTTATATGTTAAAAATGTCCTCTGACTATTAAAGTTCAATTCATTTATGAGTGCTCACATGAGTGCTGGTAACTCAAACTTCACTGATCTTGTCACTAGTCAAAGCAATATCAATATCTTTTCAAAACACATGCCATATTGTCTGTAAAGAAATTATTCATTTTGCATTATTGCAAATTGCTACAGGTTAAGAATATTAAGTCAACAAATGTTGCTCATACTTAGTGTGAGGCTGCAGCACAGGAACAAACTGTGGCTGAGCTCATCCTCTCTTTACTAAAATACACTGACAAACCATTTAGGTTCATTTCTATGCAGCAGCTAAAATAAAAGAAAACAAATTATTGCGTTACCCTCATTCCCACTATAAACTTGTATACTATAAAGTTGTTTTGGAAATACTGTACATACTTTTTGTATATATGCATGTATATACGTAGATATGTATACTGTAAATAGCTACATGCATTGTTTTATTTTATTTTATTCAAATGTGTATGCATGTAAAGGGGCTTTTTTTGTTCTGTGCACAACCGTTACATTGACGCAGTCGTTTGCAATGAAATTCTCAGGCTTCGTCCAACAATGCTCAAACAATATTTATGAAATCATGCAAGTCAAGGTGAGAAAGAGAATCAATAGGAATAGGAGGATAGGAATAAAAAATATAGGAATTTATATGAAATTAAATAAAATACAAAATAAATCCTGTGGTAGACAGGTGTCCAGTATTGCTGAAATGAATAAACTTTAGACAAGTTGTGCAGTAATGTAATAAATGTAAATGCTTAATTAGAACAGGCAATGCACAGAATCAGAATCAGGTTTATTTTCAAGCAGGTTTTCCCATACAAGGATCCTGCCTTGATGTTTTTGGTGCATTATAATAAACATCAGTCTGCATTAAATAGAAAACAGATAAATAAAACTGTAAGTCAACATGAATCCATGGAAAATTAATCCATGACAATTAAAATATGAGGAATATTTTTAAAAAATAAGTCCAATATAACAATGTTTCATGTTTTTCATGAAAGTGCAGTTTTGTGCAGGGATGTGCAAATGTTCATAGTATAAAGTATAAAGAACTTTACTGCTGACTGTTATCTGTACTCTACTGTACATAATCTACTTAATTATATATTTTTAATTTGTTTTATAACGACTGCAACATGTAAATGTCATGCACATAACAATAAAATCTTCAATGTAATCCAAGTAAGTAATCCAAAATATGACTTATATATGTGCATACAGTGCATACTGTACTGTAGGAGATGTTGCAAACCTGTGTTGTAAGAAGACAAATAAATGAGTCTTACTTGAATGTGTGAGAAACTCTCATTTCTGCATGTCTAACCAACACACGGAACACTAATCCACATAGCTTCAACAGTGAAGTTCAACCCACGGGTGTTTTATACCTCATAGCCTCATCTGTGGGGCGGGACAAAGAGCTCATGCTCCAATCACGATCTCCGTTGAGGTCACGGGTCTCAGATCGACCAATAGCGAGCCGCGAATTGACTAGTTTGCCGCACCCAAGTGGGATGATGGCGGAGGGGCGGAGCGAGGCAGGGACGACGAGCGCAGAGAGATAAACCCGCTGTGAAAGCGCCGGGGTCGGGGGATAAAAATAGTGAAACCCGTCGTCCCGCTTCCACCGAGCACTGTCCACATCTCAGCACGTCGTCAAAGAGAGGGTAAGCCACGAAACAACGCGCGTATTTCTTTACGTCTTCCGCCGCGGCTCGGCTCGGCCCGTGTGTGTTATTATATCACGTTTGTGTCGAGCCTCCCTCCGTGTTGTGTTATTTTGTTGCGGGGAGGCGGCGGCGGCGCTTTCATGCTGCTCAAAGACTGTTTCTGCCTTTTAGAGTGCGAGAAAAATGAATTCCTCCTCTGCTCAGACGATTTCCTGTGCTGGACAACAACAGCCCAGGGCATTACACACACACACACACACACACACACACACACACACACACACACACACCTCTCCCCCGTGTTGTTAGCCTGCCACTGCCCGAGCAGGCCTGAGGTTGCATTATTTTGCACGGCACGGTGTCTGTCTCTTTGAAATGTCCGTGATCCTCGTGTTGAGTGTTTGTACACCTGGTCTCTGTGTGTGTGTGTGTGTGTGTTTTATGCTGTGTGGTGGTGGAGCAGCTTCCCGATGGTCAGACGGCTCTGTGTCTCTCATAATAACAAGAAATGCGAGTGGTAATTGAATGCATCACTTACCACCCCCTGTATTTTCACCATATAAAACCATGCAACACTGCAGCAGATACTTTGTTAATAGCAATGTGGATGAGTGTTGCTACAGTAGCCCAGTCATGCCACTTTAAAGTGAAATGCATCCACTACAACATGCTTTGGAAACCAAATATTATAACTTCAAATGTAGGTAAACATTTGACCCACACTCTTAACTCTAAATATACAATATACAACATGTGCATGGTAACACACAGTACATTAGTAGTGCAAATACATATATAAAAAACAGTCCCTATTTTGATGTTGACATCGTAATTGCTTTGTGGATTGACTCAAAATGCATCACTTTCAGTCAGTCAAAGGGTAAAAAAAATCCAAATATTTGCTGTTTGAAGCATCTCAAGAGTCAGAATGTGAAGGTTTTCTCCTTTTTAAATAATTGTAAATTGATTATCTTCAAATTTTTCACTGCTGGTTGATAAAACAAGCAATTTGATGACGTCACCGTGGAGTCTGGAAATTGGTGATGGTCATCTTACCCAGTTTTATGATATTTTCTAGACTTGGAGATTAAAAGAGTAATTACAGAATTAATTGGCTTATTGATGTTTTATAAAAGAAATTGTTAGTTGCAGCTTTCATAAGAGCATCAGTATAATGTGTTTGAGGGTTTGTTTTTGGGCCCAAACTGGAGACCATAACCACCAAGTTGCCGCTGTGCCTCTTGTCTTTCTAAAGTCCACTTTAAAGTCCCCCTCCCCCTCTGTAATGTACGAGGATTAGCAAAGCCAAACTGCCAAGATGAATTGTGAGAGTGTTAAGGGATGGTAACTCCCTGGATTTGGTAATTCTGTGAGTGAGTGAAATTCCCAAAAGGAGGGAGCTCGGCTATGTCAGTCTGGCCCCATGTTGCCACCCTCCACACACTCACACACATACACTATCACACACTACTACACACTGCTACACACTCACTCTAGATACAGCGCTCTGTTTGTTTTACTCCCACTCCCCACGCCCACACCCTTGACTGCAGTGCAGCTGAAAATGTGTTCCTCATTTCAAGTCCGTTCTCTCTATTTCACTCTCTCCTTCCTTCCTCCCCATATGTGATCACTTAGCGTTTCGGGAGACTTTTAAAAAAAATTTCAAGTCAGACGTGAAAAAGCCCTTCTTGAACTTTCATTCACACCACAGAGGTCACTGAAGATCGCATCGATATATATAGCAATGTTGGGCTCAAATATTTACCCAGAAGGATGCTTCACAGATGCACACATGATAGTACAGGCCAGAGTGTGAGGCGGGGGGGATACAGCACAGGGAGGGGTGTGTTGTTTTCAGAGAGCAATCTTTCCACCACTCTGTCCCATATGACATGCGACAGCCAGATAAACCCACTGTACTCGCATGCTAACACAACGTGGCGTCCGGCCCGGCCTTGTTGGTCAGCAACAGATAAAACCTTTCCCATGCCGAGAGTCCCACTGTTTTAAAAAAGCGTCTTGTTGGCTTTGTCTGAAGAGCTACTTTTTGTCACTCAGATAAAACTTGGATATGTCTCTTGGCTCTGATCAATTTGATTATTTAATTTTCGGGTGGAAAAGGTCTGGATGCCTTCAGAAAGGTTACATGATTTGCTAAAGCAGCAATGGCTTGGAAATGACATGGAATTACATTTCTTTAAACTCGCATTAACTGATTTTGTGGCCACTTACAGCAGCAGAAATGAAGTTGGCATTATCGCCTTTTTTAAGTTGATATGCTTGCGTACACAGTCAATTTGCCAGATGGTTAAACAATGAACTCCACAAAGCTGCTAATTTAGGTCATAATAACTACATGCAACCCCTTTTGCATTGTCACATAGTTATTTGATCCATTATTATAGAAATAGAAATTATACTTGCGTTTTAATCCAACTTCTTATTTGCTGTTTGCCTCTAATGCAGTTTTTCGGAGTGTTAGCATCAGTTGGCCAAGCACAAACACCTGGAAATTGCACCGAGTGTTATAATTACATAGTGGAAAATGGATAAAGACTAAATGTAATGTAGTGAGTGAGTGGATGATAATGTGGTCTCCTCTTAGTCGACACAATAAAGTCTAATCCGCCACAGCGGGTCGAGGCCAATCCACCTGACTTCAGAGAAACAGTTCCTCAGTAATTCATTAAAATACCTCCAGAAAAGATAATTACAGGGTTTGTCTTTGAAAGCGCTGTATGATATTCATACAGGGAAAGATAATGACACCAGTTGAAGTAGAGAATCACAAGTAATAGTGCTCCTTTTCTTGCCATCTTCCTGTTGGTGTTGTGTTTTGAGCGATGATGTCAGTAATATATGTACTTGTTGTCGCCTCCTCATTTTGTTAAGCACTGTAAGTCTGTCTGCTGTTAGCTCGTGCTACAACATCCCTGTTTATGTCCATTATTGTTTTGTGCTCAAGACCATACATGGGTCACTGCTAATATGACACCTAATGCATTCCTACCAGTCATAGTAGTTAAGGTCTGACACACACGCACACACACTAAAGAGCAGTTGCTGGTGGATTCTTGGTTCCCAGTAATGACAGGCATCCAGCTCAGTTATAGAAAGAGCCTTGTCTGAGTGCTTCTATCGGATGGCTGAAAACTGCTCCAAACACCAACTGTACACACATACTAAAACTGTTACAGAAAGGCCAGCGAGACTTTGAGGCCATCTTTTTTTTCTCTTCTAACACCATAATGATCTTTTTCACTGGCGACTGCTTGATTGGCATATATTTGGAACCAACTAAATGGAACTTTTTTGTGCTTTTTTTGTGCTTTCTTTTTTTCAGAGGGCTTAGTCATGCTGAAAAGATGTTTTTAGTGCAAGCTTCCGTCTCTCAAAAGAGAGTTATGATCAAATTGAAGTATGTACAATGTACACCCAGCACGATAACGTTTCCAAAAAGCCAGCCACCGTGGGAGAGCAGAGACCCCGGTGCTCCTCATCATATAGAATCTCTGTTTTTCTGTTCCCCGTCATTGGCTCAAAGGAGCATCTGTGGAGGATGGAAACATCTGTATTGAGTGGTGTCATAGTAAGTTCAAAACATCAGTTTAGTCAATCATCCAGAGGAAATTCAATTGCTTTTTTAATGCAACAGCGTCCTGTTCAGTATCCGTTTAGAGTGTATAGACGTATTTTGTCCTATAGCCACATACTTCTTCTTTAAGATTAACAGTACCTTTTTTGCAGGATAAAAGGCAACTTTTCTACTTTCTACTATCATAAAATGATATAAGATGTGTCTACTATCCAACTCTCTGCCATACCATTGGCACTGAGGTAACTATCTCCTGATATCTCTGGGTGTATAAGGCCACTTTGGACAATTCATCAGTACAGTGGCAAATCACAATGTCTCATTTCTCGCTCAAAAACAGGTGTCATATACAGTACCTTATGAATGTGATGCTTCATTCAGCATCATAACATTTTCCTGTTGCTTAGAGACGAGAGCCCCCTCGGATGTATACAGTCCAAGGGTTTTCCACATCCCCCAGTGAAAATGGAGGCAGGAATAGCAGCTTTTGATGTGCATAAGCTGTTCTATGTTCTGCGTATCAGTGGCCCCATGTACATAAGAGAAGATAAGAGAAAGTCTGACACTTTCTATCAGCCAGAGCTGACCCACAGCCAGTCCAAATCTTTTTTTTTTCTCTGCGGGCTGGGGTTAACTCAGTCATTGTTTCGGCTACACATCGTGGACGAAGCTGCTCATTTAAAATGTAGGAAGTTAAACTTCTGTCCTAATCTTTCGTTGCAATATCCAACTTACATAGTTACCCCACATCTGGCTTTGTTTAGATAAGAGATTTTTTTAAAGAAGTTAAAACATTTTATTTTTTTAAATGCTTTGAAGAAGCCGTACCCTCTTACAGCCATTTTTTCTGAACCAACAGGACTCTTAGTGGTAATCAGGCCTGGCAATACAGTGCCAGATGCAGACCCTAACTGTGAGGGCTGCTATAAATTCCCCAACATTTGCAGGGCGGTGCATGAGTTGCTTAAGGCACACCCATGGTTCTGCTCAATGAGGACTGGGTACTTTCCAATACACATTATTTAATGGGTGCGGTTATACAAGCCAGGGTGATTCTGCCTTTAGGGAGATCACAAGGTTTTCCATTTGTACCATTGCTGGATTTCTTTAATGGTAAGTTCATTATGTTTGTCAAGAAGGTTCAGGTGAAAGAGAAGAGCACTCTCTGGTTGTCATGGCTTTTCCTGATGTAGTATGGCAGCATCTCCACCCTTCAGTGATACACAGTGACAGGTGCTTCTGATGCAAAGTGGCATTCCTAAACAGAGTAGTTCTTTTAAGTGCTTTTATAAAACATTAAATATAAAATACAGTCAGTCAGATTTTAGAAGTTATGAATATAACTAGGTCATGTAATTCCCACGAGACTTAGACTTGTAACCTAGGCCTTTGAAAGATTTCATTAGTAGTAGTTGTATGCTACATGAAAGTGATGCTTTATAATTGTATGATTCCTCACTTGATCTGAAGCAAAATTGGACCATTTTAATTCAGTGTGTATTGCATTTCTAAAAATGCATCTACACTTCACTGAATAAAACACCGGCTCCCTGATAAGTTTTTGAATGTAATGTGAAATGAGTAACACGTTAGTTTAAAGGTGTGCGCCTTGTGACACCGACTGGCTTGCAGCGAGATATTGGCCTACAGCTGTTCTTGCATAACGGTAATCTTTTAAAGGCTGTCCCGCGTTTCCATGGTAATGTGTTCGGTTTCCATAGTGATTGCACTCTTAACGGGAGTGGAGGCTAGCCGAGCCCCTGCACCTACATATCTGAGGAGAGATGAGAAGTAGGGGGTCTGCGGCGAGGCGGGGGCGCCTGTGGCCGCGAGATGACGACACTCTGCACAGATGGTGGGAAGATTCCTGTGTCTACAGCCATTATTATTGCTTCAGAAGTCCACAAGAAATAAACAAATTTGGAGTCTTATTTTAGCATATTTAGAAGATGCTCCATTGGCGTGTGGCGTCGTACAGCTGGAGTGGTTCAGATAACATTTGCAGCAAATGAGCTTACTCAGCAAAGTGCACCTTGAGATGACTGTGGAAGTGGCCTGATTTAACTCAGTTGCTAATATTTGTTAATGTATTCCATTTTAACCTCTCCTAGCTTTGTTCACTGAGGTGATTATGCTGACAGAGAGCAGAACACAGGAGAATGTTTGAAAGCTACAGAGGTGATCTCTGCATATCATCTCATCTATCACCATATCCTCCTCCTTGCCTTTGCTGCTGCTCTTTTTATCTCTCTCCTTCCTGCTGTTTAACTAATACTTATGGTCCACTCTGCCTGTATTTGCAGGCGTTAGCAGATTTTATGTTGGTGTGCACTGCAGTGTTGGACTGATGGCAGCCTCAAGACCATCCAAAGGATCCTATTACACAATTCCTGATGGGTCACTGTTAGCCAGATTAACACTGATGTTCTGATATTGATTGATATTGATATGTGCTGAAATGTGCTCTTTATCAAAAAGTACACCTCCAAATTTGTTTAATTAGCATATTCAAATATACAGCGTGTGATTTCAGTTTTTAAAAATCACAAGCAATTCCTTTTTCAGGCCACTGAACTCAAATGGATGTAGTCTTTTGTCAAACGTTTCAGCATGTTTATCTCTTGATTTTACAGTGTGAGTCCCAAGCAAACACTGGTATTGGACTGGAATCGATGCTAAAATACCAGTCTTATCATTTGTTCATTCAGATTTTGCTCTGGGAATGTCAACAGACAAGGGTAGAAGTATATTCTTTGTAAACAAAAAAGGTCACTCAGAACAACAGTGTGAACGATTCATCCTTCAGGGTTTTGCCTCTTTTTTTTTTTTTTTAGCTATTCTGGCATCAGCAGACATGTTTGATTTGCCTTGGTCCCTCTAGCAAACCCCAACATGAACAACAGACAGCAAATGCAGTATAAACATGTCAAACCGAAGGGAATGAGATCAGACTAGCAGTCTAGATGCATTAATAGCGCCTTCCTGTAAACCAGACAGACACTGGACAGTCTCGGTAAGGCTGCACAGACTGCATGGTTGTCATGTGGGCTACATTTTTGTATCAGACACACCAACTCTGCCTGTGTCTATCAGTATCTATTTGTTCAGTGCAACTTAAAAAAATAGTTTGAAAAGTTTATGTGACAGCTTTTGATGTGCGTCACACTGTTGTTGATAAGTTTCCAGCATCAAACCAACAACTGGTTCTTGTATGTGCATGGAGTTACATTTGTATTAATAACCAGCCAAGGACTGGGTCTCTCTCTTTCTCCCTAATGAGAGTATTTGGCACCAGAGCTAATTGCTGATGAGCTTATTCTTCTGTCAATAACTGATGTCCTAATCACTCGAGTGAGGCAGAACAGCGTTTTCCTCGCTGAACATTTGCAGAGAACGTCTATCAGCATTTCTCATATCTGTTTCTTGTGTATAACTGCAATTAAAGACAGTATTTATGAATAAAGGAAAACAGCTGAGAGGAGACACCAAAGAGAAGAAAGTGACAGGATTTGGTTTTAAGAAATCCGGCGTGAATATTGTTACAAAGGCATGGGTCTCTTCCCCAGCTACGTCCTCTCTGGACACAGTTTGGAGTTTCTTCTCACGTGGAAAACGTAAGGATTTATAGAGTTGTTGTCTTAATAGATAATGTTGGAGATGTGGAGAATTTAATCCAGAATAACCATTTTATAGTGTACATGAAATGCAGTAACTACATATAAAAGGTAGTTTAGACTAGAATGTTTGTTTTTAAAATAAATGTTTTTTATGCTATAGAATTGTATAATTTAGAAAAAAATGGGTTAAATTTGTAGTTACTAGCTGCAAAACACAGACAATACCCAAGCCTCCCTGCTAGCTGTTCCTGTAATTGAATTATAGCAATGCTAATGAATTGACATCTTTGTAATTTAATTTGTTATCCCACAGAAATAAGAAATGCTAAATCCGGTTACAGTGAATACAAACAGCTAAACCAGTCTACCATCTCAGCTTTTAAGTCTAGAGAAATTCACATTTCAGTTGTTTCTTTTAAATCACATTAAATGTATTAAATTGTAAAATATTGTATTATATATTCAGGGTAATTATTTACAAATGGTGGATGGTGTTTTCACTTAATATTTCCGTTTTTCTAAAGAACAGTTTGTACTTCTCAATGTCTGGTCCCTTACATTTTTGTATTTGGTATTGTAAAATAATCAGCTAAAAAAACATTAAATTAACATTTTATATATCCATCTGTTACAGTGTGCACAGCCTCAGCTTAAGCTTTCTCTCCACATTGTCACAGTGTCACGATCGCTTAATTTCCCTCCGCTTTTAATGTGTTCATTAAATGAAAAGGGACAAATCATCGTTGGCCCAGAATTAGCGAAACAGCATGAATACACAAAAACCTTGATTGAAGCAGGTGACCTGAGATTTGTGAAAAATGTTGGGTTTGATGTCGTGGAAAATCTCACAACACCAATAAGAGCTAAGAGAGGCCCTGTCAGCTCTCAGTGTGATACTGGATGCTTTGGGTTTGGTCTGCAGTTGTCATGGTAGTTTTGGCTGAACATTTGTATTGATGTGGACTAATGGGTTGCATCACTTTATGCCAGAGCCCCCCGCCTCGCCCTCCCCACCATTACCCGTGCATGCTTGCACACACACATTTCCCTGTGCTCCGTGTGTCCTTCAGAGTCGAGGTTTGAGTAATCTGTGCTGTGACAGACAGGCGGAGGCTGATTATCCTCACGTACACTCAGCCAGCTGGATGGACATGGATCTATAGGAGAGCTGCCTCTGTATTCTCTCTATCTATGTCTCCAGATCCCTCCCTGTTGTCAGTTGAAAGGGATACTTGTTGAGATAATTGTGGGTTATTGATCCCCCAACATACATCAGAAATTCCTGACTAATGATTAAGACTTTTGAGTCTTGTTTTTCCAGCTGAATGATAAGAGCGCTGTGACTGTGTTTCCAGTTTTTGTTTTACTTTCCTTTGCCCGGCCTTGACAGTTGAGTGGTGTTGTGATTCCAGGAAACACATTGTGGAAATCAATGAAAACCCCTCTGAGCTTGGAAGAGTGGTCACATGGTCGTGACAGGAAGTAGAAGAGAGCATGGTCTATGTGATTAGCTTTCTAGTCTAATGAACGGCGATGCTCATACTCTCATTTACCCAGGCACACTTTCTCTGTGTCCCTGTCAGCATATTAGGCTTTGTTCAGACTGCCAGCCCAAATACTTTTTTTGGCATATCCAGGTTGATTTTAGAAAGTCTGCACTGCAAAAAAAAACATGAAATGCAATTTTTCAGCTTCAAATCTATTGTTGCCAATGGGGAATCTTTGCCACAGAACCCACAGAGACTTGCACATAAAACATATACATCTAAAGCATATTAAAAGCCACCACACAAACTCTCATAAAACAATGTACATCAACAACACAATAAAAAGCAGGTGTTCATCCAGCCATCATTATCAAACCTTACAGATATTTAGTTTAGATCATTATTAACAGCAGTGAAATTAATTAGGTCACAATATTTTTACTTTTAAGCCAGAACATAATGTCGTTCATTTGGAGGAAAAAAAAGACAGTCAGAAGGCTCCATTCTTTTCTGACCAGATGGCTAAATACAAACCGTTTGATTGTGACAACAGCGAGCTATAATTTATGCCTGTGGTATGCATCAGGAAGTCGTGTGTCTTATCTGTTAGTGTTCACTGTCTAAAAAAGTTCAGAAGTTATCTCCATCTCTCCCCCTACAGGAGGCCAGCCCAGGATGAACGGCGAGTCAGGTGCCGGAGTGGTGACGGCTCCGCCTCCCACCACAGCCCCCCACAAGGAGCGGTACTTCGACCGGGTGGATGAGAGCAGCCCAGAGTACCAGAGGGAGAGAAACATGGCGCCCGACCTGCGGCAGGACTTCAACATGATGGAGCAGAGGAAGAGGGTGTCCATGATACTACAGAGCCCGGTCAGTGGTACATTCATATATTCAGATTCAGCAGCATGAACTACACTGGCTCTACATTCACTATACTAACTTACTGATTGCTGAGTGCTATAACCAGCATTTTAACATGTGAATAGGCTCTTTTAGTCTAAAGGCAGCAGCCTCCTCAACATCACATGATGGATCCAGATTATTCCTCATCAACAGTGTGTCTGTGACTGGCTGAATACCCAGGATAGAGAACAGCTTTGTTTAAAGCAGCACCATTGTATGTGTGAAAAGTCCAGAAAAAAAGGCCCTGAGTGGTGCCTATGTGAAGGTTTTACTGTAAGTTCAGGTCAGTTGTGAGAGAGACTAAGCTAAGTTTTATATCATACTTCTCAGTCTTGTTATTTAGTTCATAAATAAGGGGGCAAAATCATAGAAAGACCTGTCAGTATAACTCACTGTAACTGAACAACACCACAAATTACAGCCTCCAAAATGTCCATACAGTTTCACATCAGCATACCTAATGTTCTCCTAACCTAAGCTTACTTAGGTAATAGAGGTACTATTTCCTGTTTTACCTGTTTTTGTCCTTTTTTCATTTGTTTTTTGGTCATTGTGCCATATGTGTTTGGGGTTTTTTGCCTTTACATTTTTGTCTGTTTTCGTGTCTGACTGGCAGGCTTTCTGTGACGAGCTGGAGACAATGATCCAGGATCAGCTGAAGAAAGGGAAGACGCCCACTAGTCTGTTGGCTCTGCAGCAGATCGCAGACTTCATGACCACCAGTATGCCTTCCATGTATCCCGCTGCGCCACAAGGAGGCATGGCGGCGCTCAACATGAGTAAGCAAAGAGGAGGATGAGTGTGTGTGACTTTTTGACCTCAGGCCTGCTATGTCTGTGCTCATAATGAGTAAAGCAGCTTATGCCAAAGTTAATTTCTGGTCCGGTTGGATTTCAGTAGTGAGACTCCATCTAATTGATATTATCTGTAGGTGTCATGTTTTTTCTTTCACTGCTAGCAATGACTCAGGAATGTTTTTTTTTTTTTTTTCCTTCCTTGTAGTGTCTACTTGTCTTTACATTTATTATCTCTCAACCTCTTTCATGTAAGCGAACCCTCTCTCTGTTTCACCCAATCTCTTCCTCTCAGGTTTGGGTATGGTGACTCCAGTGAATGATCTGCGCGGCTCAGACTCGATTTCCTACGACAAGGGCGAGAAGCTGCTTCGCTGCAAGCTGGCTGCCTTTTATCGGCTCGCTGACTTGTTCGGCTGGTCGGAGCTCATCTACAACCACCTCACAGTAAGTTAAGAGAGCATGAGAGAGAAGTGTCGGCTGCGACACAGAACTCTTGGAGGCTATTAATGTACTTTTGATTGCCACAATTTGCTTAAAAATCACTGCTTCTCTGAGTCATAACTCAGATGAAGCATTCATTTTGAGACTCAAGTACATCTTTGTCTCTGGTGTCCACAGATAAACCACAAATTGTGCTTAAAAATGTAAGAGAAATGACATTCCTTACAACTCCAGAACCTGCCTGAGAATTATCACATTTTAAGTTTTCTTCAGTATTAAAGCAACCCAGTGGTTATCTGTACATCCATGGGTGCAAAAGGGACTCCTACTAGCTAATTCGGCTTACCTTTAATGGTGCCGGTTTGCCAAAACGTCATCTAAAGTACTAGCAAACTAACTGACTTCAAGGCAACATTATACTTCCTGGTTGCAACATCTAAATCCTGGCAAGGGTATTGTAAGCAAAACTATTTTAGTAATCAGGTGGTGTTTATGTAATTACAACACAGATGTACAAATGTGTAGTAAAATATTCTAAGAGGGTATACTTTATTTGTAAGTGAAATGAACAGTAAATGCATCACTGAATAAAATTGTATTATATCATATGAAAATGAAACCATACATAACTTGAGAAATATCCATTTCATGCGTTCCTGATTGATTCTGAATGGGCTTTAAGAAAATGCTTTTGTGCTGATCAGTAGCAGCCTTTTTATTAATCATTTGGTTCAGCTCAATTTAAACCAATTGCCATGTAACACTTTAATCTAATCTGACTGTCTTCTGGTCTTTTAGGTCAGGGTGAACTCAGACCAGGGGCGCTTTTTAATTGTCCCCTTTGGGCTCCTGTACAGTGAAGTCACAGCCTCCAGTCTGGTGAGAATCTGTGCTGATGTCTGATAAAACTGCATGTCTTGTCTAATGTTTTATCAGTGGATGAGATTGTTCTGATTTCTCTTGTAGATTAGTTCACCTCTCATGTGCAAAAAAAAGTTGAAACAAGGAAGTACTTCACAAAAATAAACGGCCTCTTGTCTGCATGAGGTTCACAGTAAACCCTTGTTTTCCCTCCTGCCCCCCCAGGTGAAGATAAACCTGCAGGCTGAGATAGTGGACCGGGGAAGCACCAACCTCGGGGTCAACCAGGCCGGCTTCACTCTCCACTCCGCCATCTACGCTGCACGGCCCGATGTCAAAGTGTATCGTACATATACACACAGCTGCGGGTGCTGCGGTAAGGGGCAGTGTATACAGAATAATTACACCCAATACAAACACAAACACGTTATGTTCTTATTTCCTATGTTGTGTGGCATTGTTTGTTGGCAGGTGTCGGCCATGAAATGCGGCCTGTTGCCCATCTCACCTGAGGCACTGTCCCTGGGTGAGGTGTCCTATCATGACTACCACGGCATACTGGTGGACGAGGAGGAAACCACTCTTATACAGAAGAACCTCGGGCCAACAAGCAAGGTAACAGCCGAGAGTGTGGATGTGAATGCGAAAACCACAAGAATCATATTGCTTCAGAAAGGATAGTTTCATGATTAAAAACCTGCTAAATTCTAATTTTATAACTTCTCAACCACTTGGAAGAAACCAACAATGTGGTATTTATATTTTTTCCCTCCATCACAGGTGCTCATCCTGAGGAACCACGGCTTGGTGTCTGTTGGCGAAACAGTGGAGGAAGCTTTCTATTACATCCACAATCTTGTCACTGCCTGCGAGATCCAGGTAGGACACGCACTGAGCTCTGTAAAACACATTTCTGCTAAAATATCACATAATTGCATTGAGTCCTTGGACATGTATTTATGTTAAATAATCTTAAGAATGATCACTTTGTGGTAAAATGTATAGAACTCTATATTTTCATTTTGGTTGGTATATTTGGCACCACGTTTGTCATTTTTCATAACAATTGTCTTTGTCCCTTATCTCTCCACACTTTTATATATGTTCATCTTTCTTCATGTTGATGTCTGTGTGTGTGTGTGTTGGATGATTTTGCATTTGTGTATGTCCACATGTCCATACCTTATTTTCCTTCTGTATTCTGGATCTTTCTGTGGTTTGTCTGTCTGTCCCCCCCCCCTCCTCCCCGGCAATTTATTTCAGGTGAGAACACTGGCCAGCGCTGGAGGACCAGATAATCTGGTGATGCTGGACCCTGAGAAGTATAAGGCACGCCCACGGGTCCCGGAGCCAGCCGGCGACGGGTCCTCTACACACCCTAAGTGGCAAGTCGGGGAGCAGGAGTTTGAGGCTCTCATGAGAATGCTCGACAACTTGGTGAGTATAAAGAAAAGGGAAACTTCTGCAGGGGTGAGAGAGAATATTCCTGTTTGAGTTCTCCTGTTTGGTCATTTGATAGTTCATCCAAAAAACCTTAAATACAATGATCAGCCTCTAACTTTATCCTGTTGTTAGTGGTTTACAGAATTGTTGCACTTTAATTCTTGAATTTCGTGTTTGACTTACCTTTATTTTACGGACTCTTTTCTGCTGAATCAGAATATTGTCAGTATTATGATGGTTAGTACCAATGGTTTCATGTCCATTCAACTAAAATGTAAAACATGGCATTTATTAAACTCCTGAAATATGTATTTCTAGAATCATATTGATAATATGCAGACTTTGTTGTGGACAGATGACTGTGTCATTACTGGGTCCTTACATTAAAAATATATTTTTTAAATGCCATTTTTAAATACTGTGCAGACAATAGTAGTACACTCTCTTTGGCCAAGCGATCTGCATGTAGGTTTGATTTGTTGTTATTTGGATGAAGTCACCCTTTTCATTGCTGGCTGCTTTTACCAGGCTTAGGCTTAGACCACTATAGCCACAAGTGACTAAATTAGATTGGATTAAATATTTTTCTTTAAAAATGTAGTCACTGTCTCTCTGTCTGGCTTTAAACAACCATTTGCTTATCCCAGTTGTTTGTCTTTCTGTTTCTCAGGGCTACAGGACGGGCTACCCTTACCGCTGCCCGTCATTGCGAGACAAAAATAAAAAGTACAGTGACGCAGAGATCGCTCACTCCGCCCACGGTGGTTACTCTTACGGGGAGGACAGTGATTCAGGTGCTCGCTCCCCGGCTGAAACAGAGCTTCCAGCGCGGCAAGCAGCGCGACAAGACCCGCTGGGTCAATGCCGGCAGCCGGCCCGACGAGCCCTACGAGGATGGGCCCGACGGCAGCAGCCCCAAGTCGAAGCCTAAGGTGTGGACGAACATAACACACGATCACGTCAAACCCTTGCTGCAGTCTCTCTCGTCTGGTGTCTGCGTGCCAAGCTGTATAACCAACTGCTTGGTCTGTGCCTACCTTATTGTTCATAGTATAGATTTTACAGCTACCTTGTTGGTGGAAATGGGTAGGTGGTCAACATCCTGAGGTTCTGGGGACAGTAAGGAGTAAAAGTGTAGCACAAAGCTGAAACTCTTTTCTGAATTTTTTTATTGAACCTTTTGATAAAAATGGTCAGTATAATCCTTAAAGCTTTCCACTCCTTTTTAGTCTCTTTCACTGTAATTTTAAATGTCCTATTAACCTACCTTCCTAATGCAGTTAACTCTGCTCTCTTAATTACTTTATAGCATAGCTGTGACTGTTTGTTGACTCTCTTTGCTCTTTTTTCCCCTTTCTGGTCTCCTAATGCTTCATGATGCTGGGCCAGCTGCCCACAGCATGCCCCACTGCATGCGTAGTAGTGAATTGCATTGTTGGTGTTGATGTTTTTCCCAGAGGAGCGAGCAGCAGGGGTGTGGCATGAGTCCTCAAGTGGGCAGGTGAATGTGGCAAGACACGGTGAAGTTGCTGCTTTAACCCACACTGTCGCTCTCTGCCCCTGTAGTACACACACTCGAAGTTTAATCTTTGTATCTTGAAGTCAGATTTGTTAACTTTTGTTGCTCAAACATGATTTAGTGAAAAGGGATAAAGAAAAATGAAGTGCAGTGAAAATTGAGGTTATATCAACCAAAATCCTTTAAGTGCGACTTAACTTTGTGGGCTGTATCAATAACAATTATTTTGCCTGCATAAATGAGGGAGGTGGCATGTCTTTGACTGATAATAATAACCAGAATAATGCAAGATGCATTATAGACATTTGAAAAGAAAAAAAATATTATTGTTATACAGAGTAGTAAAGTAAAATTTACTTTGCAAAAGAGCTATGCAGCCTGCTTTTCAAACACTTTCAACTGTTCCCAGTTGTATGTTACTGTTTCTTGTAATTTTGTTATGTCTAGATTTTGCTTTCACTTTTCTGAAAATGGTTTTGAACACCTCAAGGCCTGCATGAGTGAATTTGTTTGGGAAAAAAAAAAGAATAATGGAAAAAAAGCCATGAAATTTGACTTGACTTTTGAATCAATTATCTCCTGTTGGGAAAGTAGGAAATGTTGTGTTGTGAGACTCTTTCTCAGTGAGTATATCGTGTTTACATGTCCATCTCATACTCAACCAACCCAACCCAGCTACCTCCATCCAGAAACCCCCCTTCCTCATCTAGCCCCTGGTTTGGCAGCTAACCAGCCAAGCTTAAATTAAACGCAGGAATGAAATCATGAGCTTATGCTTTCCAGTGCAAATGACATGCCAACTTTAAAAATGTTAACCTAAATATTGTGCATGAAAGCTGAAGATTTGATTTGTATATTCACCTGCTACTCATTGAGTTTGATGCAAGAAATGGGTACAGACTTGTTTTCCTTCAATCATGCTGAGCATTACCAGGTTTTCAAACACTGTTTGTGAAAAGTAAATGGGGGTCTTTTCTTCACATTAAGAGGAAAATGTGAGTTAACAAGATGATCATGGGTTTCATCCTCTGCAGGAAAGATACACTCTTGTCATTAGTTCTAGCGTTGTGACAATGGCTTTGTTTGTCCCAACGTGGGCGAGTGTCCTCGGGTGTGTTTCTCTCTTATCTCTGTCGTCCTTGTTGTCGTGTATCAGCCTGGGAAATGACTTTGGTGATGCCAGCTCACCCCTCACTGCCACTCTCGCTTCGTAAGCCAGACTCATCATCTCGGTCACCCACCCAGCCATCCCTCACTCTCCCTCACCTCTTGCCACCACCCACCCCTCACTTCTCCTTTACCCCTTCAGCTTTTTTCTTATGTGATGTTCTTCAGTTGATCAGTGTTCTCTTTCTGTTTGTTTTTTTATTCTAATAGTACATCAATGATGATGACAAATGGATTTCAGGAGTGTGAATATGCTGTTAGGCTTTACACCTTAAACTGTCACATGAAAAGTCTTTTAATCACTTTCTGACTGCGTGTCATCAACCTCAGAAGTATTAAGCCAAAAAGGGCGTATAAGCATCTGAAGGATTTAAAAATGCAGCAATTCCTCCTAAAACCTGTCTTATAAGCTTTATTTCTCTGCAGCTTAGACAAATCACGAATCAAGAGTCTTCATATTCAATATGCTCATGAATGATACTGCAAATGCTTTACCCACAAAATAGTCTTAAGGATGTCGGACAGAATATAAAAACATAATTAT
Organism: Scortum barcoo; assembly: GCA_023238725.1. NCBI lineage: Eukaryota > Metazoa > Chordata > Actinopteri > Centrarchiformes > Terapontidae > Scortum > Scortum barcoo. Next base: position 14,710,085 of record CM041545.1, read on the forward strand.
TTAAGCATCTCTCTGTTTCTTTTACACTTTCAGTGTCAGATGTGATTTCACATCTTCCTTCCAGCAGCGTCATCTACTTTCTAGCATCAGCTCTTATATTGTAAAAAAATAAATTGTAGAATACCACCATAAGAGATTTGTGTGAAATAGAAATAATCTATAAATCCTGAATCTTATTTTATTTGTAATAACACATGTCCCCTGGTGATTATCATGTCTAAAGCTTTTCAGCATTTTTTTGACAAATCCCTTAATTTTTATTGACGTGACATATGACATTTTAGTACCAGTCTTTCAGTAAAAATCCCAGCCTAAAATAAGATCATATATCATAACAACCTTAATGCTCTCCAGTTAGATGATTTAGTCCCCACTCATATGCCAGCAGACGGTGCACAGGTCAATCAGATATCATCTCACATTACTGGGAAATACCTAATCTATATCTAATATAATGAGCTGATACTGGGCATCACAGAGGTAATGGAGGTAATGATATGGAAAAGTCCCCATCAAAACTTATAAAATATAACTAAATATTGCATATATGTTCTTAAATATGCCTCATCATCATTGGTTCACTTTTCAAAATCTTTTTACAGCCATCCAACTTTTGTCCATTTCAGTTCAGCATGATTTTTGTACTGTGAAGCCTGCATAGTATTTTGTCTAAATCTATTTTTGTGCTTGGGTTTTCATATCATTCAGTACATCTGGTTTGAGTTTTTTTTTGTTTTTGTTTGTTTTAACACTTCATGTGGCGTTTACAGTGGACAAAGGAGGATGGACTCCGCCAGGCTGCAGTAGCCAATCAGTTCATCCCGTTGAATACCAACCCAAAAGAAGTCCTGGAAATGAGGAATAAGGTATCACATTTATCTCCTTTTACTGCCTTTTTACTTTTGTTAAACAAATTATCTAAAGCTCAGAGTTTCTGATGCTGGACTCACTGCCTTGTTTCTGTTCTTTGATGGCTTTAAATGTTGTCGTTTGTAGATCCGGGAGCAGAACCTGCAGGACATAAAGACAGCAGGGCCCCAGTCTCAGGTTCTGTGTGCCGGCACCGTGGTGGAACGTACCTTTAACCAGGTCAGTCTGTGAACATATATAAACCTTGCTGCCACAGCTATCCTGACCTGGAGATGAATATATGCCTCATACCAATGAAACACTAAAAAGTTTGTGTAGTTTGGTCTCTTTAATTTAACAAAAAAAATATAAAGAATCCCATAATATATTCAGTCCAGGTCTGGAATCACCCCTTAAGCCACAATGCTGCAAAGTGTGAATATTGTGCGTGAAGTTGCCGTGGACACAAAACTTTAATGGAAGATACTGGTTGTAATCGAAAGCCATTAATCGTAATCTGATCTGACAACAGCTTCTAAAGGAGTAACTTCACCACTAATAACAGAGAGCAAAACATGTCCTCCATGTTGTATCCCAGAGCATGGGGTGACTTTGTAACTGTCGCATTATTCTTTGACCACAGAGAGTGTCAATCTGGCAGGTGAGTAGTGTTTGAGAGAGGTAACCTCACTCTGCTCTCCAAACCTGCCAGCTCAGGTTGTGTCCATATTCATACATTGTTGTTTTGTCTTCATTTCGTTGTGGTTTTCATTTATTTTGCCATCTATTTTTGGTAGTACAGAGCTGAGGCTGTTAATCTGTCTCAACACTTGCAGGATGATCGTTTTTGTCTCTTGCAATGTTTAACAAAACTGACAGTACAAAACTGACAGTACAATAGACTTGCTATGTGCATGCACTCTTTATTCCCTTTTGATAAGTTAAAATACAATAGAATAATAGAAGATTGCTTAAAATTGTACTTTTTAGTTTGCATGGCTTTCCCTCCTTCTCTTAGCTGTATGTTTCAACTTGTAAAGCTTCTGGGGCATTAAGCTCAAATACCACAAGGAGCAGAACATAAAACAGAGCTGCTAATTATTTATGTGCATCATAAATAAATCTTAAAACTTCACCCAGCATCTCAGCAGTGAGACCAAAGAAGTCCATGACATGCTCTTATTGTGTTAAAGCAAGGGTCGGCAGTGTTGGAGAAACCAACAAGAGTTAGCTAGATTTTGAAAGTATCAGACTGCCCCACTGCCTTCAGGCCTTCCTCCAAAGGTGTGCTCCCCTAATACACACAAACAAGCACTGCCTCACCACTGCTGAAAGACGAGTCCACGAGAGAGCGTTGGGAAGAGGAGCGCAGTACTGTTATCGTTACGGACTGTACTAAAATCTAACATCATAGTGAACGTAAACAAAGGAGTATGGAAATTGTTAGTATTCACAGCGTCACTTTTCAGGCCTTTTATCTCCCCTAGTTGTCGCCATCGTTGAAAAGCCTTACCAATGTTGTCTCTGGTTTGACCTCTTGTTTTATCCAACCTATTTTTGTTCATAGCTTTTTCTACTTCTGTCTTTCTTTCCTTTTCTGCCATTCTTGTGAGACTAGTTCACTAGATTTAGCAGCCCAGCCTTGTGGAAGATTCCAGCCATTTATTGATTGCTGTCTGGATAAAAAAAACTAAAATAAATTGCCTCCCCTTTAACTTTAACTTTAACTTTAAGGCTCAGGTTGTTTGAGCCACATACTGCATAGCTCCCCCCTGTGTCGATAGTTTGCCTTTACATCGCATGCTCTTGGCTATTTGTTCCGTCACTGCAATGCTTTTCGCAGCCACACATCCCTCTTCAGCACCACCTCTCTTTGCATGCTTGCCCAGTGTTTGTGTATGTCTGTTTGGTATGTGTGTATGCAGAGGTGGAAAGCGACTAATCAAAAACAAACGGAAAACTATTAACCATGTAACTACTTTTTTCTGCCGCCCTGTTCTTTGTTTCTGAAGTACAATCTCTTAAAATCATGCACTCTAAACTTTACATTTTCCAGTGTATATTCTCATTGAAATGGTTATTGTCCCTTTCGCAGTGACCATAAATATCTTTTACCTAAAGTAACAGTTTTTGTACTTTTACTTGAGCAGTTTTTAAACACAAGTGGCCTCACGTCTGCCTTAAGATAACTTAGGTAATAATTTTGTGCTCAAGTGAGAGACCCATTAGTACTCTTTCCACCTTTGTGTGTGAGAAAGGTGGTATTTCCTTGAATGTCTGCACACACTCATGCCTGCCTGACGGACTGCTGATTTGAATGTGCTGGTGTTTAAGAGCTGGGTTGTGCTCCCCCCCCTCACTGGGTTTACTATTTCAGGACGCCCCTCTGTCTGACTGTACAGACACTATTGATGGCCTCGATGTGTCCGAGGGGTCCTATAGTCCTGCTAAATCAATTAGAAAGGTACTTCCTGCTCCAGTCACAAATACTATTCACCTGTACTTCACACCATCCTCCAGTCATTCCTCTGAGCCTGCAGATATGCACTTGATATGCCCGGGCCTGCGTAGATGGAGTGAATAATATTGCTAGAATGAGGCCATTTTCTCTCCTTTCATTTTTGTATGGTCATGTGATCTAATCTTTTCTGGATGTTGATGCACATAAGAGCTTGAGAACCTTAGATAAAAGTTAAATTAATGTTTTGTTTGTGCCAGCGGAAAGTTTGATATTACTGGCTTGTCTGCAGACTTTTTCACCATTGTTTCAGAATGTGTTTGTGCAAGTTGAAGTGGGCAGCATATGTTGTACATAATTTTTAAAAAGTAGTTCAAATAGTGAGTGAAGTTAAAACTGTTAAGGAGCGCGATATTTTTGTTCGTTAGTTAATAGCGGCCACCCTTTTTTTTGCTTCACCTTGACTAACTCCTGTACACCTGATGACATACTGTGGGCTTGAATTCTTTCTCAAATCTGGCAGTGCTTGGCTTTCATGTAGTAGTGCTATTTTGTGATGAAAAAATCCTGCTCTTTAATTCCTGAATTATGAAATGGCTGTTAGCTCCAGCTTGTGCTCTGAAGATGCATCTATTTATCTGCAGCTGGCACTTGTGCTAATGCTGCATAATAGTTATGTCAGTAAATTTCCTCTAATCTGACTCTACAAGCATTAGACACTTCAGCTAGTTTCCCACCAATTAAATCCTTCATGTGTAACGTGCACTAACATGTCGTCTGCCTCTTACCTCATGTCTCATCTCTTTCTGCCTTCACTCTGTGTGTCCTGAAGGGGGAGCTGGTGACCGCATCCAAGGCCATCATCGAAAAGGAGTACCAGCCCAAGGTTATCGTCAGCAAGCAGGGTCCCAACCCCTTCACCAAACTCACCGACCAGGAGCTGGAGGAATACCGCAAGGAGGTGGAGCAGAAGCAGAAAGGGACTGAAGGTAAAGGTGATGAGTGAGGGGCAAGAGGGTGGAATTAATGTCAGTATAAAGTGGAGGTAAAAAAACATACTGTCCTTTTAGGTATTCTGTTAAGTTGTCCAGTCACAAACAATTAGCCAAGTATTGTTAATCTTTTTAAACAAGTTTTAGGAAAAGTTAAAACTTTATTTTCTTTGTAATAGGTTGTTATGTTCCAGTCTGCTTTGATAATGATGCATATAACATAACAACCGGTGTAGGTAGCATTTATATAAATGCAGATAAGAGTTTAATCAACAGGGAATTGTGTTGTGTAATTCACAGCTCCCTCCTTCTGTGATTACTCCCCACTGACCTCAGTCAAGAACAGAAAATTACACAATAGAGTAACAGCACTGTCACTGAGAAGTCCACACAGCAAACTTAGATAGATGCAAGAAATAACACCTGAGCTGCTATGCATTGATGTTCATACCCACTATATATTTTTAGTCCAAGTTGATTCAACTATTTTTAATAAACTCATAATAAAATAGGATTTTTGAAGGGAAAAACTATTGACCTCCCTCCAGACTTGTGCAAAAACCTAAGGAACTTCAGATTGATCAAAACTGTGACAATATCTCTCCACACACACATACACATGATTTCACAGTGCAGGGGCGAGATGGTAGTTGGGAGGGATCAGCCTCCAGCGTACCCTGTCCTGAGCCCGAAATGCTACCAAGGGGTCAGGCCTCTGCCTCCACACCTCTACAGTCTGCAACTGGTTCACCCAACTTAGAGAAAGCCCCGCCGCCGTCAACTGCCACGCCCGCCACACCAGCCTCCGAGCAGGACCCTCCATCTCTGGATGGGGCCGAGTCAGCTCAGGGCAGAGTGGGCTCTGCAGAGGCGGTTGTAGATGACGTGTTTTCCGCAGCGGATGAGGTTATTTCATCGCCAGATTCCCCACACAAGGAGTTCCACTGTGCCGTGCTGCGAGCCCTCAGCAAGGAGCCGTCAGTGGTAGAGGCAGCTAAAGCAGATCGGGCTGCAGGTACAACAGATGAAGCGGAGTCGCGCCTGAAAATCTGGTCTTCCGCTTCCCTCCTCCCCTGCTCAGCCTTTGGCCCGTCTCACCACATACCACTGCATTGGGAGTGTGGGAAATCCCTGCCTGCTGTGCCCTCTCCTGTTTTTCTGGGGGTTTGGAGTCTGCTGCCGTTGTTTTACCACACACAAGCATCCTCCCAACCCACAGTTCAGTCTTCAAAAGCCTTTGCTTGATTGTTTTTCCCCTCATCCCCTCTGTCTCTGATGTCTTGTCCAAAGGCATCAAAGTTCTGGCAGATCAGAAACCTTTCTGCAGTTTGATTGGACGTGGAGCTGGGTAGAGAGGATGTCAGGAGTAAAACCTCATTTGGAGATTTAAAACCACCTCCCCTCTCTTTAAGGGCGGTCTCTCCTTAAGTGTCAGAGTGCTTTTGCAGTGGAGTGTCACGCTAACCTTTTGAGGCAGCTGTGTCTGAGCTCAGTCATCCAATCAGAGCACCCAGTGTGTGGACATGAATAAAAGTGTCCTCCTTTTCTTCCTGCTAACCTGTCCTGGATATATCTCTGTCCACTCTCCCTCCTGTGCCTCTGACTGATTTCCAATAAAACTAAGGTTAGGTTTGTGTGATTCTTTGGGATATTTTAGGGTTAATTTTTACTGGATCTGTTTGAAAGCTTTTGCAGTGTTCTCCTGATTAAGGCTTCCCCCTTGGTTTGGATCTTTGTGTTGTCCTCCCCTTTCTTTGTGTTGCGATGTTGTTGGTGTTGAAATTCTTCTATTCTTTGAAGGAAAATGTGGGGTTCAATCAAAATTTCAGATCATGTAATGCTAATTTATTCATCAATTTCCTTATTATATAAACTGCTTCTTACTGATGAATTTCTGCTGATGTTCACTCAGAAACAGAGGAGCTCGCAGAGCCTGAGGTGGAGGAGTCCAAAGACCAGAAACCCACCACACCACCCAGCACCCCGGTCAGAGCAGAGGAAGGTAGGTGGGCCCGACATATTTGACACACCTAGCCCGCCTGGGTCAGCATGGGTTTTCCTCCAGTCCTCCGGCTGGGGAGCTTCTCAAAGGTCTACAGAGGGAATGCAGAGGCTCCTGCCCGTCCACCTGCCTGTCTGTCTTGGGGTCTGTTCATGTTGTGGTCTTTTAATAATACTACTACGGGTGCTGTGCTGTGTTTTCTGTAATAACAGGCCAAGAGGTTTTGATTTATTTCATCAGATTTATGTCCTGAGAGATGGTAAATTACAGCTGCATATAAGGATTTAATACACAGTCTCCGGATGTGATGTCAGGAAATAGATTGGAAAGACAAAGAAGTAACAGGAAATAAAAAAGATGTGATTTTTTTTTTTTAAGGTATTTTTTTTTATATTTAGTGATGGACCCAAGTACAGACATCTGTTTATTTTTGCTCTTTTTTTCTATTTCTTTTTTTCCCTCTTGGTCTTTATTACTATTGGATTACACCTATGTGAACAGTATATCATCCATGACTGTACAGATTAGGAATCTATAATCTTTTTAATTCAAACTTTTTTATTGGCATTATTCCAGCCATACATGTCAGCATGAGGGAGGAAGGGGATGAGTAGCTTTGATCGCAGGTGTAATCTAATTCCTGAAATGTTGTTATATAACATGTCTCTCTATGTATCCTTTACCCCTTCACCTCCATTCTCCATCTTTTTGGGGGTTACTAAGAATGGTTCCCAGCCATTCTTTTTAAAATCTTCTTCTGGTGTGTTTTATTTATTTTTTTTATTTTGTTTTTCTCTATTTCACATTTTAATTTCTTTTTTAATTTTAACACAGTGCCTGTGGTTTGATCTGCATAGACATTTGTTTCTATTTGTGCTTTTTCTTCTTTGTGGCTGCGATTACAATCAGGAGATGGAAATACAAAAGAGTACCTGTTGCCATAGTAAGTACGTACTGTTCCAGCTCCTCACCACCCTCCTAATTAGCCTCCACCTTACATGCCTGTGTTTGATCACCTATCCTCGTTCTTTGCATGGCTTCACTAGTAGAGCTGTTCTGTTGTCTGAACTAACCCGTTTTCTGGGGGTTTGAGACTGTTCAGTCGGTTTTAACTCTCTGAACTCCTCTGAATCTCTTTCTTTGGGTTGTTGGGGTTTATTTCAGAGCTCCTCTCTCTCTCGTGATACGCTGAGAGTCACTCATTCCTGTCTCTGTTTAAAAAGTCGGAAAATGAAACGCCCTTGCTGAGAAATTGCAGGAAATGTTTTTTCTTGATACATTTTCCTTATTTCAGGTCTGATCCTTAGAGCAGTAATATGATTAAAGCATCAAAGTCCCATTTACCCAGATGACAGTGACCTTGTCTAAACAAAAGAGGAGGATGTTCCTGAAGTAAACCTGACAGCTCACCAAACCTTTTTACGTTCGATAACCTTTCTCTTCTTCTTGCCGATGAGCCACTGTCAGATTAACCAACCTCTCTCGCACATACGCACATCCTGTCAATGTTTTATGACACTGTGTATTTTTGTTTCATGGACAAACCAGGTAATGTTTTGAAAATGTGCTACATGTCGTTTGTCTTACAGATGAGTCCTTTACCAGGTACAGCAGTGCTTTATTTGAGTGTGGCTTTTCGAACCAAACTCGCTGCCTTTGGCTGTGCTGAGACTCGCTGAGACTGTGTGGTGTCGTTTAGTCTCCATTTTTACCTGTCGTGTCCTTGACCTGAACAAAGCTGTGGTTGTTTTGCACCTGAATGCACTGAGTGGGCTTGAAGCAGTGGTTTGGATGCTGTTTGGGCCACTGATTGAGGTCTATTAAAGAAGACCAGATCCAGAACCAGCCCTTGTTGCTGCTTAACTCTTTTTGCTGGGAGTATTTCTGAAGGATGGGACAGTCATTAGCAAAATGCAGTTACAGTGATTACTATTAGAGTTTACCAATTAATAGTCGATTAATAGTCATTTTCAATACGATGGGTCACATTTTCAGCTAGTGACAGTTGATCTTTGTCAGCTGAAATGGAAACGGACACTTGTAGTTTTCAGCAAATTAAAATTTTTATGTCTCCATTTCACTTTTTAATGAAGTTCACTTCAATGAAAATGAAAATGTTTTTTTAAAAATCTGCAACAGGATGTTGAATATGCATTTTGCAGAGGCTACAGATAGTGGGTATGGCAGGGCAGTTTAGCAATAGTTGGGATTATAGTATGGTATAATAGTTGTTATTTTCCTCCTCGGATGCTTACTATAACATACTTCGATGTTATATTGTTTGTATTTTTCAAAAAAGTTTTTAAAAGAAAATCCAGATGAACTAACTATGAAGGGCTGGCTATTGTCCAGAACCGGACCAGGTTCCAGTCTATTTTTTGCGTAACCATACAAAGTATAATAGTAATAGTAGTTAGCGAATGATACGCTAAATCTTATCCCTGGATGTGTGTACTTGTACTGAGGCTTGTAAATTAATAAGCCAGGACAAACATTTATGTTTTACCCTTGAGCAGCTAAATGCAGTGTAAACCTTTGCTCCCTTTGCCTCTTTGTTTTTGAGGAGTAGAAAGTTAAACAACCTTTTGTTAGCATGAAGCATGTCCAAAGCCTAACTGATTGAGTGCTTTTATCCATGTAAAATTGTTAATTTTCAAATAAAGATAAGATTGAAATGAAATCTCCTATGATCTGTTAAAACAAAATAGAAACTGTCTTCTGGCATTCCTGACCAGAGGTAGTTTCTGTACTTCCAGCAACTGGATTAACATTGCAGTCAAATGCAATACTGAACTCACCGAGTAATACTTTCTAACCCTTGATGATAATTCAAGGCCTAATTTTGATTCATTTATCCCTGAGAGCTTCCGCCAGTTTTCCATTAATTCAGCTTTATCCCCGGACTTGTTATGTAACCTTGTGTGGTTATGTTATTACAGTCCTTGAAAACACTGCAATATTTTTTTTCTGTTGTATATATTTATTTATTTTTTTGCTTGTACACACAGGGTGCAAATGAGCAAGGGAACTGCACTCATTAAGATTTCCCTGTTTAAATGAAGGTAAAATAAAACTGCTGCGTACCAGCTTGAGCCTGGCAAAATAAGAAACATAAAAGGAGTTAAAGAGAACAAGGAATAACTCAGATTAATGACTCCAGAGTCTGTTTTTAGTTGCTTGTTGTCATTCTTAAAGGTGCAAAGTAAAGTAAATAAATAAGTAAAGTAAATGTTTTTTTTGTTTGTTTGTTCGTTTTTTTTTTTTTTATAATGTACGAGAGACAGTGCATCTTGGGTTTTTTGGTTTTGGTGTCAGGTGATTATTTTATTAGTGTTTGAAGTGCTTTTAGTGGGAATGTTGCCTGTGGAAGTGTTTTTTTTTTTTTTTTGCTTTAGGGCTTAAACTAAGGAGCACATGTATTATTTATATTGCTCAAAATCAACAGTGCATTGGACAGATATAAAAACATCAGTCCCGTAGAAGCCATAAATTACAAGTGGATGCATAATAAGTAGAAAGTTGTGTGGATTTCACGGCTTACCCAGCGGCTGATTCGTAGTTGTCTCTGTGGTGTGTGAGCTCAGCAGCGCCGATCCATCAGTTTGTCCTCTGATCAGTAACTCTCTCCTTTTTCCTTCCATCAGAGTCCTTGCCAGAGCAAACCTATAAGGATGAGAGCGACGCCGCCACCCTGAGACAGACCCTTCCAGATTTAACACCCGACGACCCCTCTGACGCCCCAGCGCTTCCCGCCGAAGACTCCGCCCCTGCCGACGCAGACGCAGCCGAGGCGGAGGAACCCGCTGACGCCGGCGACCAGGAGGGTGAAGAGTCTCCCAGCAAATCACCCTCCAAAAAGAAAAAGAAGTTCCGCACTCCTTCCTTCCTAAAGAAAAACAAAAAAAAGACAGAGTCCTAGATTGGAGAATGTTGGATCGGTCCTCAAGGCTGGCCTCTGCCTCTTTTCATTTTTGCTTTTTGTCTGCTGTCATTGCACCCTTCGAGCAAGCCACAGTTACACACAGTTATGCTTTTTGTTGTTTTGATATCATTTGTCGCTGGCTTATTAACCTATTTTTCCTCGTTAGTGTGTGCCAATTTTGTATACAGTGTAAAAATGATTGCATAAAGGTTTTTAATTATTAGAGGCTTTTAGTTGTGAGCGAGTGATGCATTCAGTCTTGTCCACTCCATCTGGCCTTTTATGCATGTCTATTACTACAGGCCCACACACCTGATGTGAGGTTCAAGGGTTTTATCACCCTCATTTTTTTTTTTTTTTTTAAGTATTACTAAACTGTTGTAACCACTAGAATGTATTGGGATTGTATCAAAAATATGTCCAAGTGTCTTTTTAAAAACTGCTGAATGCAGAAAGAGAAGCTTGTAACCTCTCATTAAACTGGTGGTAAATTCTGACAGTGAAAGCTACAAATTCGCATAGTGCTAATTTTTACCTCTGAAGCTGTGCACTGATGTTATTACATGTTAGCAGGCCGGGAGATAACTAGTTATTTTCAGTGAATTATTACCCATGGAAGATGCTGTAATACAAGGTCCATATTCATGTTTCCATAAACCAACATTTTGATTAAATCATCACACATACACGCTAAATCACATCCGAGTCTTTTGTTTACTTTTATTAAAAATCTAAATCTTTTTCCCCACAAGCATTTGTCATGGCCTTAATTTACAGGGATGTTGTGTAGTGCTTTAGATCTTTATATGATGCGAAGCAGACTCTTCTGCGGTGCTACAAACCTGCAGGTGATATTGTCTGAGCCTCATGATGTTGGGCGCAGTTCGTGACAAAGGGCGAGTCGTCCCGTGAAGTGTCCGTTAGCATTGTGCTTGTTGATCACTCCAGTTTTTAGTAATAAATTTGCTCCTGGCTGCAAGTCTTTTTTTTTTTTTTTTTAGTATGAAGGAATGTGTAAGGACAGATTACCACTTTGTTTTCTCCATTTATTCGAATTATTTGAGCCTGGCGTCGTTTTGTGTTTGCCCCTTGATTTCTCTCTGTCTCTGCAAAAATCAGAAACAGGCAGAAATCCTACATATTGTGCAAGTTTACGTATTTCAGTTGTTCCTGATCATGTCATCTTTATTTTTAACCTTCTTTTTTGTCTCTCCGAGTAGATTGAGCCCTGATTGCTTGCTGTGAGAGAGCACTGTTAACCTCCTCTTTCCTAAATCACTGTCTGGGAAGTCATAGTCACAGTCTGTCGTCATTAATGTAGATACAGTTGTTTGCAGAATGTGAATGACAGTGTCACTGCTATGAAGCCGCATGATCAGTCATATTTCAGAACCCTCAAACTGGACTTTTCATGTGTAGACTTTGTCATTAATACCTGTGTTTCCGGTTGCAGTAAAGACACAATGTACACTGGAGAAGTTTTTTTTTTTTTTTTGGTCACTGATCAGAATCAATAGTGTGATTGCTAATGAGCTGTGCATAAGGTTGCTGGGCATTAATACAGAGGCCATCTCCATGCATTGCTTCCTAATTTGTGTGTCCACATCCTGTTTCAGTGAAGGGTTAGCCACCAAGGTATCTAACTCAAACTAGGTAAAATCAGGAAGCTGGGAGGCTTGGTAAACATTTGTCTTCATTTGACATCATTGCATACAAGCACCAAATGTGTAGAGAGCTTTAGAGTGTGCACTGTCCCTCGAGTGACTGTAACTACCCCTTTTTCAAGTCTCGTTTTCTTTTAGCTTCAGCGTGCCGATAACAGTTCTAGAGTCCTTGTAGTCATGGTTTTCATTTCGATCATAGATTTTTCTTTTTCTTTTAAACCTCACAGCTATGCCGATTTGTATTCTCTGTCTGATCTACTTCCAATTTAAATGTGTCTCATCATTATACCATCTACAGACTTAATACTTCCACCTCTCTTTTCTCATGGTTCTGCCTCTTTTACAACCATGAATAAACAAAACACTACCATGAAAGTCAGAATTGTGTCGTCGTAGTTTTATTTACACTACTGTTCAAAAGTTTGGGGTCACTTAGAAAAGTCCTTATTTTTGAAAGAAAAGCTGTTTTTTTTTCTTTCCAATGAAGATAACAATACAATTCATCAGAAATACAGTCTAGACATTGTTAATGTGGTAAATGACTATTCTAGCTGGAAACGGCTGATTTTTAATGGAATATCTACAAAGGTACAGAGGCCCATTTTCCAGCAGCCATCACTCCTGTGTTCTAATGGTACATTGTGTTAGCTAATTGTGTTGAAAGGCTAATTGATGATTAGAAAACCCTTGTCGCAATTATGTTAGCACAGCTGAAAACTGTTGTGCTGATTAGAGAAGCTATAAAACTGGCCTTCCTTTGAGCTAGTTGAGTATCTGGAGCATCAGCATTTATGGGTTCGATTATACTCTCAAAATGGCCAGAAAAGAGAACTTTCTTCTGAGACTCGACAGTCTATTCTTGTTCTGAGAAATGAAGGCTATTCCATGCGAGAAATTGCCAAGAAACTGAAGATTTCCTACAACGGTGTGTACCACTACCCTCCCTTCAGAGAACCGCACAAACGGGCTCTAACCAAAATAGAGAAGTGGGAGGCCCCGGTGCACAACTAAGCAAGAGAGGACAATTATATTAGAATCTCTAGTTTGAAAAATAGATGCCTCACAGGTGCTCAACTGGCTGCTTCATTAAATGGTACCCGCAAAACGCCAGTCTCAACGTCCACAGTGAAGAGGCGACTCTGGGATGCTGGCCTTCTAGGCAGAGTGGCAAAGAAAAAGCCACATCTGAGACTGGCCACTAAAAGGAGAATATTAAGATAGGCAAAAGAACACAGACATTGGACAGGGGAAGATTGGAAAAAAGTGTTATGGACAGACAAATCTATGTTTGAGGTGTTTGGATCACAAAGAAGAACATTTGTGAGATGCAGAACAAGTGAAAAGATGCTGGAGGAATGCCTGACGCCATCTGTCAAGCATGGTGGAGGTAATGTGATGGTCTGGGGCTGCTTTGGTGCTGGTAAAGTGGGAGATTTGTATTTGTACAAGGTAAAAGGGATTTTGAATAAGGAAGGCTATCACTTCCATTTTGTAACGCCATGCCATACCCTGTGGACAGTGCTTGATTGGAGCCAGTTTGCTCCTACAACAGGACAATGACCCAAAGCACACCAAAACTATGCAAGAACTATTTAGGGAAGAAGCAGTCAGCTGGTATTCTGTCTGTAATGGAGTGGCCAGCGCAGTCACCAGGTCTCAGCACCTATTGAGCTGTTGTGAGAGCAGCTTGACCGTATGGTACATAAGAAGTGCACATCAAGCCAAACCAACTTGTGGGAGATGCTTCAGGAAGCATGGGGTGAAATATCTTCAGATTACCTCAACAAATTGGTGGCTAGAATGCCAAAGGTCTGTAAGGCTGTAATTGCTGCAAATGTAGGAGTCTTTGACGAAAGCAAAATCACAAACCACAAACATTTCAGCCCTCATGTATCCATAATGGTATGAGTCAGTATTAAAAGTATTTTTTCAGATTCAGGGTGAATAATCCCAGATAACAGCTCAGCAAATAAAGGATGACATCTGCTACTAAACTACTAAAATTTAATTGTACTGCCAACAGTATATTAGATAATTTAGCATTACCAGCAATGCGTATTCATGCAGTTATGTATTTTACACACAATGGGTAAATGTATACATAAGTATTGGCACAAGAATCAGCTATTTAAGCAAGAATGCCATCATATAAATGGATTACAGATTAAAACAGCGAGAATAAATGATGGGAAAAATAAACAGGGGGTATGTGTCTTGATATGCTGATTGATTTATTTGACCTGTTTAAGTCAACCACAGCGATCAGATGCATGCAGTGGTAAAAAGTACAATAGTTCCCTCTTGAAAGTAATGGAGTAGAAGTATCAGAAAGTATTCAAGTACTTAAATGTACTCAGTTACTTTGACAGAAGGGTTTTTTTTTGTTTGTTTGTTTGTTTGTTTGTTTGGATGGATGGATGGAGAGCTGAGCGAACAGGACCTTCAGATTGTGTGTGTTACGTCATAATGTACATAATGACGCCACTCCAGAACGTGAGCCCTGCAGAGTGTCACGCGACGGTCTCTGCGGGTCATTTCGCCTTCAGACTTCATCGAGAGAGACACTTGAGAGATTGCTCTGCAGAAAGAAAAAGCGCACATATCGAGATAAACTCAAAGACAGAGAGTCAAAAACACCAAACAAAAAACTGAACGGACAGTGAACTCTTTGAGATTCAGGTAAATAACTCATGCAGACTGACATGCACTTGACTCTCCAAACACACAGCTAACATTAGCTAAATGTTTTTATTTTGGCCTGCTAGTTAATGATCAGTCAGTAAAATATTTTTTAAACAACCTCAGGTAATTGGTTTGATGGTTTAATCCAGTAACACTCAATGCAAAAGGTAAAAGAAGTATTAAGAGTCTTTAAGTTACTTAAGTTGAAGTAGCATTACTGTAATGTAAAAAAAAAAAAATTAACACTTTACTTGTGGTGGAGAAAGCACTTACTTAGCAGAAGTTTTGTTTTTAAAATCTTACTTAAGTGAAAACATGTAAGTATTAAAAGTAAATGTACTCGGTGCTATTTGTGCTGTTATACATGTATAATTAGATTATCATGACTTGTGCATGAATGTGTAAGCTGGATTTTGTTGTTTTAGTTGTAACTGACTGAACTGATGATTATTTTCATTATTGATTAATCTGCTGTTTGTTTTCTGCATTAATCGATTGATTGTTTTGTCTGTAAAAATCCAGAAATCAGTGCTATCAGTGTCAGTGCTATGACACCTTCACAATGCTTGTTTTGTACAAACAATATTAAGATTTTTACAAATATATTAAAATTATAAAGAAATTTGCCAAAAAAGGAAAAAAAAAGGTGCAAATAATGACCATTAAAGATTGTACATGGAAAATAACTAAAGCTGTCAGATAAATACAGTGAAGTTTAAAAAAAAATTCCCCTGAATTGTAGTGGAGTAAATGTAGAAAGTGACAGTACTTGAGTAAATGTGAAATACCTTGTAATTGCACTGTACTTACTTAGGTATTAGTAATTAAATAATTATCATAACAACATCATTGTTATTATTATTATTATTATTATTATTATCTGATTGGGACATTTACTGCCCAGCAATGCATTTGTTTTATCATAGTGTGTCCTCTTCCATGACACTTATCAATGTGTGTCACAGGAGTCTAAAGACAGAGTCCGTCTTCAGTGAGAACAAACCATGGAGACAACACACGAATCGTCTCCCAACGAGGTGGACCAAAGTGCATATTTTCAAAGCACTGTGAACGAGATGGAGTGGGCGGAGGTGCTCTCCACTGTCCACGACATGGTTAAAGACATGTTGGGAGATACACCCAGCTTTTTGGATCCCGCCTTGCCTTTGCCTCCACCGCCCACTCCTCCGTCCCCTCTTTATCTTACCACTCCTCTTCGCCACATCACCTCCCCTCTTCCCTCCCCCTCTCCTCCTCCTCCCACTCCCCCCTATTCTCCTCCTTCTCCTGTGCCTGCGTGGTTGGGATTGGACACCCACTCTCAGCTGGAGAATAGTCTGAACAGAGAATCCGGATACGGATACGGTGGGAGCATCCCGCTGAGAGCAGCTCCAGAAATGTTTGAGCAGCCACTGATGGCCTCTGCGGGAGTGAACACTGGAGAGGCTCCTCCTGTGACCTACCAAGCACCTGTGTATGACCCAAACATCAGGCAGTCAGGTCACGTGTACAATCAGGCACATGTGTATAGTCAGGGACAGGTAAGACATTAAATATAGTTCAGAGACAGGTATCATGAGAATCATATCATATCAAAAAGGATACACATCCTCTAGAGCTGACGATTAAATTACAGAAAATTATGCAGTAAATTCTTAAATTGGCTCCAGATTTTTAAGTGTGAATACTTTTTCAAACTCGCTCGCCCATCTCATCACAATACCTGCCAAATCAGTGGCCCGTGAATGATGCCAGTTACCCTGCTGCTCCTCTGCACATAGTAAGGCCCTGATTTACGACACACACTCTGAGGCATCTTCACAGTGTGTTTATGGACCGCACGTTCAGCAGCATCGCTGTGAAGTGGAGAATGATACCAATGCTGGAACAGGCACAGCTGTAGAGAAAAAAACTAAATGAATTTAAAAAAAAAGACACATTTTAGAACAATTTACATAGAAGCTGAAGCCGTCACACATCACTGCAGCTCATTCAGGCAGTCACTGTAACTAAAACTGAGGGAAAACTGCTTTGTTTTAACACCTGCTCTGTGTGTTTTTGTGTCTCCAGTATAACAATATGCCAGTACTGAGGCTCCCTGAAGCCGTGGGCCAGAACCTGCCTCCTGTTGGAGTGCTGTAAGTAATATACACACACACACACACTGCAAACAGACACACACAGCTGAAAACAGCTAGTGAGCCTCCATCTGTACCTTCAAACCCTTTCTGTCATCTAATGTGTCTCGAATGTGTCTCTCTTGTAGAAACGGAGAGGTGGTGTACAGGTATTTACCAGATGCTCCCGCTCACTCTTCTGCTCCTCCCACGAGCGCCTCTGTAAGGTAAGTGAGCTCTGCTAATATCTGGTTAAAATGAATTTTTATGTTTGAATATTATTAGAGTCAATGCCATGTTTTGTATTATCCTGCTTTCTTTACCACTTTTTTCTGTATTTCTGTAGAAAGCGCAAAAGGGAAAACACGACTGATGATGATCAGCCGTATATAA
This sequence comes from Scortum barcoo, assembly GCA_023238725.1. Taxonomy (NCBI): domain Eukaryota; kingdom Metazoa; phylum Chordata; class Actinopteri; order Centrarchiformes; family Terapontidae; genus Scortum; species Scortum barcoo. The sequence goes on from CM041545.1 coordinate 14,727,164, forward strand.
AGAAGCCGCCAAATGCTTTTATGCTGTATAGGAAGGAACAGAGGCAAAATGTTATTGATGAAATGGGCATCACAGATAGCGCGATGATTAACACTATCTTGGGACAGAGGGTAAGTTAGTCTTTGTTCTTCTCCTCTTGAATTCAAATGATTTTCATTTTTTGTCACAAGTTAACACTCATTAATGTGGATCGGCCTGCTTATTTCTGCATCCATTCATATGGTTTTTACACTGGTGTTGGCCAACCTGTAGTTTTGCACAGCTGCATGTCGGTGTGTGTGTGTGTGCTAACAGTGTGCTGTCATCTGTCCACAGTGGAGGTCTCTGTCTGCAGAGGAGAAGGCCAAATATTTTGAAGAGGCAGAAAAAGAGAGGCTGCTTCATTCACAGCGGCACCCCAACTGGTCATCCAGTGACAATTACGTATGTGTACTCTTGCTCACGTGCAACTCCTGCATCATTACATCATTAAGTCTTTGAAAAGATGCTTGTTTTTATGAGCTGATAATCAGGCTTATGTGTTTGTTTTTGTGTAGGGCAAAAAGAGAAAGAGGTGCCGGACCAAGGCCCACACCAGTGCTACAGGTACGACAATATGTTTATGAATCTCAGCCTGTTTTTATGTAAAATGTGTTGAAAACTTGATGACATGTGACCACACGGGGGTCACATTTGACTATCACAGATGGTGAGAACACATAGATTTCATAAACATGTTTTTCAGGGCACATATATGTAAAATTATTTTTTAGATCCTAGTCAAACGAGTTAAACATTGTGGAATAGCATTAACTATTTTCAATAATACATCAGACTGTGGAGAGGAAATTAGGCCGCTTAGACTTTTAATGTGAAAGTTATGATCCTCAGTAACAAATGAAAAGTGTTTTCTAAAGTTGTAAAGTTTTTGTTTGTACCACAGCGTCCGCCTCTACATCTGGAGAGGACACCCAGGTGGATAAGAGGCCGTGTAGGACCTCAGTGCAGTCAGCGGTGATGGAGCCCTCCACGTCACAGACAAACAACACGGAGAACAGAATGACTGTACCTCTGTGTTACATGTGTTGCCTGCCTCAGGTGTATGGCCAGATGTGTTTGCCAAACTCTCTTGCAACGGCGTCCACAGCGATGGTCCCCCACGTCGACCCGACTGGAACACAGATGACCAACCACCCGGTCACTGACCACAGAGCAGCTTGAGCCCCTTCTCCTCCATGCACAGACATTTACAGTTCAGATGCTGATAAAATAAAAATGTAAAAAGTTCAAGAACATGTCGAGGTTGTGGTCAAAATAATGCAAATAACTCATGGAAAAGGACTTCATCTGAACATAATCAGATTTATAAAGAGCACTTTGAGTTTTTAAAGCAATATGAGACGACTGACAGAGCGCCACAAGCACAAAATCATCTGTGCGTCAAGTGAAAAAACTCTTTAAATGAATATCATATTAAAATGTTAAGAACAGTTTATACAGGAGGTGGTTGACAGACACTGCCAACTGACCTGTTATAGCAGAGCATATGATGCTCAAGTCCTTTTTCATGGAATGTTCACATTATTTATCTGTATAATGTGAAACTTTTCATACTAATACAAAGGTATTTTTGTGTTATTGTACAGCTTCACTACCTTGTGTGTTTTCTTGAATGTATTAAGAATTGACAGCCAAGACCACTAGAGAATTTCAGCTGTCTTAACACGGCTCTGACACAGTAAATACCCATAATCTATATTAGGTGCAAAAGTCATACTTTCAGGTTTAATTTTTACAGCTGATAGATTTTTATCTCTCATTTATATAAAACAAACTTTGAACAGATTGACTTTGCGTAAAGCTACATAAGTTATTCAAACCAACTTTAAGAGCAGAACTATTTCTTGGATTGTAGAGTTAAAGTGAGCTAATGAATGATCAGTGCAGTGCAGCTTGGTAATAATTAGGATCCAGATAGTTTTGTGGTTGTAAAATCATGAGACTGACTGCAGTTCTAAGGTGACATTTTTACACAAATCCATACACCTTTGGATAAAGGGCAAAAAGGCAAGTAAAATCTAAGTTAACTTTTAATTTGTTTAAATTGAATGAACTGACAATTATCGAATTGTATCCAGTCAGTTTTATGTACATTATTGGCTTCCAACCTTTTCTACTTGTGGCCCATTGTTACAGGATGAGTGTACGAGTTGTACGTTCAATCAAAGAATGATTTTTGAGAAGGATTTTTTGGTAATCATTTGTGTTTTACTGTATATTCCTTTTATACTCCTGTATCTCCCCCAAGAAATGAAGGACTTGTACTAATCTTGATTTTTGTCTCTTTATTACCTCCCTTATTTTATAACGCGGACCAAATTTTACAGTAATCCCTCAAAGTATGTACAATAAATACAATAAGTACAATAAAAAACTAAAATGTGAACCTGATGACGGTGCCATAATAAAAGTCAGACGTTTACCAGTGTTGTTAGACTGCATCCTCTGGGGACCTTGAATATCTGTTGTAAATTCATGGCAATCCATCTCAAACTTGTTGAGATAGTTGTATTTATATAAATATTTATATATTATATATTTACTATAGAAATATCAGGGTTTAACCAAAGTCAGAAGGATTGCATTCCCTGGAGACCATGGATGTCTGAACAAAATGAAATAGCAGTACGCGTAATTGTTGCAAAAATACTGAATGTCAGTCTGGAGCGGTTGACCGCTGGCGTGGCTAAAAAGATGTGTAACCTGTAAGTGTTGTTCATTTCAGATAGCCTGTGTGTGTGTCTGGCTTCTGAGCAATATATGCAGTTTTTCCAGATGTTATAATGAAACTGTTTTTATCCTGTTTATGGGAAAAGACATTAAAATGAGTTCTCATGTACTTGTCCTGTTGATTGATGTAGCTACTCAATGTTTATCATACTCAGAGGTGGAACAAGCACTAAGATATTTTACTAATATAATATAAGAACTAATGTGTACAAATACTGAAATGTTACAAGTACAAAAAAAAAAAATTCTAATGAAAGTAAAGTAAAAGTATAAAAGTATTAGCATCAAAATATACTTTAAGTGCCAAAATGATAAGTACTCAGTATGCAGAATTGCCCATTTCAGTGTGATTTATGTTATTTTAAAGATGATGATGATTATTAATGCATTACTGTGTTCATTACTTTATTGCTAAAGATGGTAAAGATGGATCTAATTTAAACTACTTTTTCTGCTGGGTAGGCTGTGAATCAGTCCTCTGGGGATCAATAAAGTTTTTTTAAACGATTATATTACATAATAATGTATTTGTTGATTATGGATGGCTTTATGAATCAGAAGATGCAAAGTAAAGAGTTAGTTGATGCAGGTTTTTAAAAAATATATATTTACCATTGAAATTGAGCTGAGTTGAAGTATAAGGTAACAGAGAATGAAAATGCTCAAATAAAGGTTAAGCACCTCCAAACTGTTCTTTAGTGATTGAATAAATGTGCTGATTACACCCATTTTGTTTGGTGAAATCCGTGCCCTTATTTTGAAGGACGGTGTCTTCCCTACCGCTAGAGGCGCTGTAGGGAAACCCACACAGGAAGTAGCTCCTTGGTGCTTCAACTTTGACCTCAGACTTGCGCACGCTGGATGTGGGAACTGAGCGAAACAACGTGGATAGTGAAACATTAAAGTGTTATTTAGTGAACTGAGCTTTGGCACCGCGTCGGAGTCCCATGTGTACTTCCGGCTGGATTCAATAAGTGGACACCTGAACGCAGCAGAGAGGTAAACTTCACCTTTGTGTCGTAATGTTAGCCTGTTTACTCAGTGTTGACGGCTCATAGTGGAGCTGACTAGACCTAAAGTACCTCCAGCCTTTTTCTTTTGTCATATAATGTTCAGTTTCATCAAATATAGCTGGAGTCTGTACTGTTTGTGGTCTCTGCTGCAGATGGGGAAGGCGCCCAAGAAGAGGAGCCTCGCAGACAAGGTCCGCAAGACCAAGACCTCCACCGAGATCAAAAACAACCCCTTCGAGGTGAAAATCAACAGGAAGAAATTTGAGGTTCTGGGGAGGAAAAGCAAGCACGATGTGGGCCTGCCCGGTGTGTCTCGGTCCAAAGCCATAAACAAGGTGAGAGAGAGCATCTGCTGGTGTTTGCCCTCCTCCTTCATCACAATAACACACACACACACACACACACACACAAGTGGCTCCTTCAGTCTGCACACACATGCTTAGTATGTGCTCACAGACCTTCATGCAATTTATGGATCCTACGAATAATTTAACTTTATTCATGCCGTGGGAATTTGTTGTGCAGAAGTGGCAGTGCAACATGGGAAAGAGTATGAATATAACACATAACTAAAATTAAAACAGAAATGGTTATCAGCAAGGTGCAAATCCAAAATATGCACAATCCTGAAATGAAAATGGGTTAGTGATCATAAATATTATCTGGAGAGTAGTCAGGTTTAGTAGCTTTTTCTGTGTAAGCTTAGTGAACTAAGCTGAGTTTATGCTCTGTAATAAGATCATCTAAAAGGAACATTTTGCTATATTATAAAAATAAATTCATTCTTTTTACATTTCTAATCAAAAATACAGTGATGTTGACTCGCCCCATTTACAATCAATCCCCCTGTTAAAAAATCGGGGGGATTGAACCCCCTTTTCAATGGCTGACATCATATTTTATGAATGAGCTCACGATGTGATTGGTTGACAGGTGACCGGTCTGTATTTTTGAAGGTGCAATTAAGAAGTCATCGAAAAACAGGAGCACATTGATTTACATAGATTTATTTTATTAACAGATTTCCATCCGCATATGTGAAAATTTCCAGTTCTTCTATAATTAAAGCCCCAGTTTTATGTGATAATCTGGTGAATACCACAAAGTCAGCCTCATTGAATGTTCACTGAATGAACTGTTGAACAAAGTGTAGTCTGAGCAGCACATTTTTGGTTTGATGAAGGATTTTGACAGTCGAAATATTGCGAGTTCATCAGTACTGCTAACTGCTCGTGGACAAAAACAACATGCGGGTCATTAGCTGTAGTGTTATTGGATCGTTTGATGAGCTGATTGGATTGTTATTGTTTTCATGAGTCCCTCCTACCATGGTCATTTAGGACACATTGGAAAAATAGCCCCTGGTTATTTTTGACCAAACTGAGCAACCACTCTGAGAACTGCAGCTGCAAATAGAAGCCAGTGTGAGAGAAATCTGCCCAATATTGCCGTGTAAAACAAAGGAAGGCAGATTCTGAATAAAACATGAAAGATTCTGCCGTCTGATGAAAAGAAAAATACAATAATAAAAGAAACTCTTCCGCTGTAGCACTGTATCTGGCAACTATGGGTCACAGCTCATCATCCATTTAACACTATCTGTGCTGTGAAGCCTGGTGCTCGCAGGATCATGCTGGGAGAGGGACTTTCTGGAGGAGAGGCTGAGAACTTTGTAAGGACAGAGAGAAGAAACACTAACAGAACTTAGCGCAAGTAAAAGTGAGGATAAAAGTTGAGCCTGCACACTTCTAAGTCATGATTATGTGTATACTTATGTATGTATACATGTCAGGTTTTTGTAGGGTTTTGGACCTTTGTGTCCTGAAAGCGAGTGGACAGAAATCACATGAAATTCTTTTTTTTTTTCCTTCAGAGAAAAGAAACCCTCCTGAAGGAATACAAACAGAAGAGCAAGTCCAACAAATTTATCGACAGACGCTTTGGAGAGTATGACACCAAGATGGCACCGGAAGACAAAATCCTGCAGAGATTTGCGATGGAGAGACAGGTCAGTGATGTAATAATGTGATTAAGCTGTAAGGACACTCTGGGTTACCTTGCATTACTTTGATTTAGTTCTGTAGCTGTGGCCTTTTGATATTTTACATGGGTCATTTGTCACTCAAAAGCTGAATTAGTCCTATAAAAGTAATGGCTTCTTAAAACGAGGAAAGGCAAGGTAATTCATCTCACAAAGGGATACCAAACTCTCAGCCAGCCCTTGCTTCGTCTTTCAGCGTGGCCATGATAAGAAGGACGTGTACAACCTGAACGAGGAGGAGGAGCTGACTCATTATGGGCAGTCACTGGCTGAAATGGAGAAATTCAATGACATGGTGAACAGCGACGATGAATCAGAAGAGAAAGGTCTCCTGTCAGGTGGGTATCGCTTGTGTCCGAACACCGAACAGAAAGTTAATTTGACATAAATGTATACGAACTTGAGCCTGTTTCCTCATAGCTTCCAAAGATTTGTAAGTTTTTTCCTATCGTCTTTTACTATCCATAAAGATGAATCTTTTAAATATTTACTATAGTTCTTTCTGGTGTTTCCTCCAGTTAAATGAAGCATAGTATAAAAATTATATACATTATGTACATAGTAGTGACCCTGTTTCTCTTTCTATTCTAGCTGAGCTGACCGCGTCCCACTTCGGGGGAGGAGGAGGAGGCCTCCTCAGAAAGAAAACAACAGGGGAGCAGCAGGAGGAGGAGGAAGGAGGCCAGAGGGCCAAATCCAGACAGGAGCTCATTGAAGAGCTCATCCAGAAGTCCAAGCAGGAGAAGGTGAGCCAGTAACATAATCCTGCTGGTTAATTTGGTTCCACACTGATCTTTCAAACACGGATATGTACCAACAGGTGTACTGCACTCTCACTGTATAGAAACATATTTAATTATTAAAAGATAAATCTGGTGACATTATACATTTTTTCATTCTGACAGACAAAAAAAACAAACCCAACAACGAATTCATCCCACTAACAAGTATTGTCTTTGTAGCTAAAGCCTGATTTAGCTTATTCCTCTGTGCCATAGAGCTCTACTGTTGACGAAAAACTATTAAAAACACATCAATTGGCCACGCTGTTGCACTGAATGACGTATATCGATATCGAATTTTATTTTTCTGTCAAAACCACACATACAGTCCAAAAAAAAATATAACATATTGTCAGCCTTCTCCTTTAAGGATGTTGGCTTTTTACTAAGTATGATTGTAGTGATATTATAGAGGAGATATGTCTTGTGGTTCTGATGTTTTAACTTTCTTAAATTTTGACTATTTCAGCGGGAACGACAGGTGCAGAAAGAGGAGGCGCAGGAGCTGACTGAGCAGCTGGATAAAGAGTGGAAGAGCATCCAGGCTCTGATGGTGAAAAAGACGCCCAAAGCCGAATCTGCTGACAAACCAGAGGAGAAGCCCAAGGTAGGATCCCACCGATCCATCTGCAAAATGTTGGTCCTCCGCTGTGTGCTTTCTCTCACCGGTGTCGGAGCCTGACATGTCTTCGTTCTCCCTCTGTGCTTCCTCCAGCTGGAAGAATATGACATGATGGTCAGAGAGCTCGGCTTTGAGATGAAGGCTCAGCCCTCAGAGAAGATGAAAACCCCGGAGGAGCTCGCTCGAGAGGCGAGGGAGAAGCTAGAGAAACTAGAGGTACATTCACTTTGATCTCAATGCGAACAAGTTCTTGTCTCTCCAGCATAACAGTTCTGACTTAACATATTTTAATGCTCTGTGTGATAGTAGATTTCCTGTTCTTTCACCAGGCTGATCGCCTGAGGAGGATGATGGGAGAAGAAGCTGGGGAAAGCACACAGAATCTGACCCACATGTCTGCTGATGACCTCAATGATGGCTTCATCCTGGATAAGGAAGACAAGAAGACCCTGTCCTATCAGGTAAGAGACAGAGCTGTATGTAGGGTTTGTGCATTAGTGGTTCACTGTGATTGATATGTTGATGCAGAATGTGTTTAAACCACATATCATGCGTGTTCAGGATGGAAAGTGGAACATTGGAGAGGAGTCTGAGGAAGAAGAGGATGAAGATGAAGAAGAGGGAGAGAGCGGTGAGGAGGAGGGATCGGAGGCAGAGGATAAAGCTGGAGAGGAAGATGAAGAAGAGGATGAGGAGGGGGAGGAGGAGGAGGAGGAGGAGGGCAGCAGTGAAGAAGAAGAAGAGGACGGTCACTCGGACCTGGAGTCTGAGCACGAGAGTGAGGATGAGGAGAGAAAACAGGAGGATGAAGAGAGCGGGGTCAAACCCAGCAAAAGTCTGAGCAAAGAGGAGCTGAAGGCCCAGCAGGAGGCCGCTAAAGCCGAGCTCCCATACACGTTTAACGGTAACTACACACACAAACAGAAGTACGAATCTACAGAATTTCCTAACCAGCCTTTTCTGGTGGAGTTGACGTCTGTTAAGCATCTAAAATAGAGACAAGACAGCATCCTGAGTTTAGCATCATCACCATCCTCCCATTTTAATATTGCCTTTTAATTTGTATCTCCTCCTTTCGCAGCTCCGGAGAGCTACAACGACCTGAAAGATTTGCTCCATGGCCACACCCCTGACAACCAGCGCCTCATTGTGGCCAGGACTCAGAAATGCAACCATCCCAGTTTGGCTGTCGGCAATAAGCTCAAACTGCAGGTACAATATGGAGTGTGTTTCTTTAAACTGTCCCTGCAGGTTGTGTTCAGCGCTGTATTAACTTCCAGTGATATCTGTTTGTCTCAGAAACTGTTTGGCTTTTTGTTGGAGTACATTGGAGAACTGGCCACCCGGAGTCCACCTGAACTCACCACTATAGATAAGCTCATATCGTGAGTTAGACGAATAGTGTTTTTCTCTCTCAAGTTTATCTCCTGATTCAAGTGTTTTGTCCTCATAACTAAAGGTATCTTCTCATTCGGATCTGTTTTCTCTTTCTTTTCCCTCTTTGTAGAGAGTTGTACACCTTGTGTCAGATGTTTCCAGATGCAGCCTGTAAGGCCATGCAGACCATCCTCGGAGATGCTGGTCATAGCACAGAGGAGGTGCTTGAGGTCAAAGGGCACGTTGCTTTCCCGACACTAGACATGGTAGGTGAATAAATATAAACATACTGACAGTCGGTCTTCATGGTTGGTCTGGAAGTTAAGTCGTGTAGCCTCAGCTTTTATGTCATTTAAAGCTTTAAATGTTACACTCTCTTTGTCAAGGGTGTAGATTTGGTTTCATATGTGGGGCTAGGGATGGGGGTGGTTTGTAGATATTATTGTATATCGATATCAATATTATTGTATAAAAGGACAGATATAATATGTATTTATATCTTACCTACAAATACTTAATTTTATTAGTTGATGTTGGATTCTACTGTCTTTTTAGGAGAATATTCACTGTACATAAAATACAGATTAATGAAGTTTTCCTCAGGCAGCCTCCACTAGCATAGTAGGGCGACCAGTGTGTAGCCTAAGAGGCAACACGTGGGGCAAAAAGAGTCACACAAAAAAGGATTTTGAAGAGTGAGGGAGATATGCACCCCCAACATTTATTGCTCATTCTCTCCTCTATATATGACAAACACAGTTTGTTTTTGTGTCTCCAGCTTGTCTACCTGAAGGTCACAGCCCTGCTGTTTCCCACCTCAGACTTCAGACACCCAGTTACCACTCCAGCGCTGCTTTACATCAGCCAGACTCTCATCAAGGTACACGCAGTCTTCAATATGTTTGAGTCTGAGTTGTTAGAGCTGGGTTATTTTGTACTGTTTGCCTGCCTGCCGCTGTGTTTTGTGTGTTACATCATCATGACTCTAGTGGGGTCTCACCATCTCTCATTCTGTTTGAATCCAGCCCTCATCTTCTCATTAGGCATCTTTTTATTCCATATATACACCTAAAATATTTTCAAGTACTTATTAAAAGTTGTCTGAAGTTATACTTCTTTCCAGAGCCACAGCTGAAACTCTGTTCATAAACATCACAGAATAAATATCACTGGATGAATGTTAGTCTTAATCTTATGTGTGTGTTTTTGTCCATTACTTGTCGTCCATAGTGTCCAGTGAGATCACTACGGGACGTGACGTCGGGTTTGGTGCTGTGCTGTCTGGCAGTGGAGTACGTCTCCTTTTCAAAGCGCTTCATGCCCGAGCTCATCAACTTCCTGGCTGGAACACTACATCTGGCCGTGCAGGACAAAACCTCCCTGGGTAACTTCGCAACACATTTCCAACCCCATCACACATCGACATTCATGAGGTCAAACAGCAGACGGATTTTGACTTTGTGTTGCAGGCTACACTGTGGTGCCGCCCTTTAGGCCGTCAGGGAAGTGCAGTGACCTGCTGGTGTTGTTGGACTCCAAGTCCTGCAAGAGCTGGAGCAAGAAAAGCCTCCCGCTGGCTGCCACTCAACACCTGGAGCTCAAAAATGACCTCGACAGAGATCACCATAGGTAGGAAGGGAGGGGCACACACCTCACACACCTGTATGTAAAGGAGCTGCTCAAACCGTTAAACCGTTTACTCTTTGACATTATTTGTATCAGGTGGCAGAAAATTTCTTAATAAGTCTAGCCACTAATTTTACTAGACCTCCACCAGAGTTCAGCATGGCAATACTATCTGGAGAAACAAAAAGAGAGAATTTGGAAGATCTCCACTTAATTATTCTCTTCTGAAGTTTCATATTGGCTTCAGCTGACAAGAGGAACGATTAAAGGGAACCGATCGTCTTTCAGTGTTAAGTGGGCATGTAGTAACAAGAGCATTGGTATAAGTTGTTAATTAAATGCTGCCCCTGGTTTACCCATTCACTGTTCTGAAATTATTTCCAAATTTAAGCCTAAACCATCCACAGGTGTCCCCAGAAAAAATGTTTTTACCTGTCTGTGTTTACAGCTGACCCCCCAGAGACGCGGCACTCAGAAACAACAGATCCCACAATGCCTTAATTGGCAACCTAGAATCGAGTCTGTAACGATACCATAAAATAACAGGAGTGAGCGCTTGCCTGGAGACAATTACAGGCCCAGTAGGAAGAGAAGGAGGGGGAGAAAGCGTGAGAAAATGTTTTTTCTCCACACAGCTTCTCATGTTCAGTTTGGAGCAGAAAGAAAATAGAAATGAAATGGCAAAACAGGAAGAGATGAAGTGAGGCTGATTACTTTTCGAGTAGTGGGGGGCTAGGGCTCATTTGTTGTTCTGCCAAAAAAAAAAAAAAGACAAATCTGAAGACAGAATGGAAACACAAACATTTAGAAATCTCTCGCTTTACAACATTTACAAAAAATCCCCCCAAAAAAGAGCATGTACTGCAGTGCTGATAAAGAATACATGTATAGTAAGGGGGTCCTTACTAATGGCCACCACTGTACGGATAAGAAAGCCCAAGATAAGCCTTCATACTGTGTTTACCTGCGCAGACTACATGGCTCTGAGCTGATACATCCACTCGCGTGATTCTGATGAGTCGCCAGCGTGGTTTCACACAGCAGCTGGTGTGTGGGCACACGGCAAAGCTTGCAAACAGGCTTCAGCAGACCACGATTGTCCACAGTTTGTGAGAATATACATTTTTATTTGTACTCGACTAATATTATTACTCATATCATGTCAGAAACTGTATTGAAATTAATTTATTGTCCATTTTTATAAAAGAAAAATGAATAAACCTATGAGTCACAAAGAAAAAAACTGATCTTATCCTCAGTTTAATCATTTATGTAGGTAATATCTGTTACAAAGGCCAGGAGATCATAATCATTAAGCAAATCATGAAGCAAAGCATCCACTCACTTATTCACTGAGGATTGCTCTAACCAGAGGTACCTTCTCAGTAAATCATCTTTAAAATATCTTCCCTTGAGGTCTGATCCGGTCCAGTCTCCTCCACACTGTTATGAACACAGCGCTGCACGTGACTCCTGCTCCTCACACCTGGGTACCCAGTCATATTCTAATTTCTGCGGTCCCCCAGGCCTCGCAGCGACCCATGCACACCAGCAGATGTGCGTGAAAGAGTGTCGTAGCTGTGGTAATTACTGCCAGGGTGATGCAGCCTTTGGGTAGAGAAGGACAGAGTGAGTGTACGTATTTGCACACAGAACGCTGAACTTGTGGAATGACTGGGAGTAGCAGTTTTAGATTTTGGATTTAGATTAGAGAATCCACTTTGACTTAAACCATTTACACCTATTTCGTAGTGTTTTAGATCTCCTCTGGCCTGAACATGAATTTTTATTGCATCCTACAAGATGGCGATGTGTGCCTGTCAGTCTGTTGGTTAGTCCACCATTTTGGTCCAGATTAAAACATTTATTAGATGGATTGCTGTGACATTTTGTACAGACATTCATGCTACCTAGAGAATGAATTTGAATGATTTCAATGATCCACTCACAGGTCAAAGGTTTCACCTATACTGTGAAATACGTTGTACGTATATGTAATACGTACATGTATTGGATGCTTTGGCACAATATTTTTGCTTTGTTCAAACCAATCCCAGCCACATTTGGTGGTAGTTTGAAATGCGATCCCAGTCAGGTTTCCAGAGATGCCTCTCAGTGTGGACGCTCAGCTGGCTAAAGTCAGATTTCAGAGTGACTTTTGCGTTACTTGCAACAGCGTAGTCAGATCCAGAGTGATGGCAGGGCAGTGTATACCCGCCTTGTGTACTGTGACTTGACAGCGCGATTGTTTGGAGGGTGAGGTGATGAAACTCCAATTTTTACACTTCTGCATTGGAAAGCTACATCACCAGTGTACGTAGTTACTGACATGAAGTCGTTAACATGGCTGTAAACTCTTAAAAGCACCGAGCTGGTTTCATTTCATCAACTTTTATTCTGTTTTTCTGGAGACAAAAGTGAATTCAAAGCTATTCAAAGATAGAATTGTTTTAATGTCTCAGGGACTCTGTGTCTCTTGTGAGACATAAACATAATATACAGGTTATATAAAGGTTACATCCTACATGCCCCTCCACGCGTTTAGTGTCGAGAGATGTATTTTATTTTGGTGAGAAAGGATGAAACACCTGCCAAAGTGCTAGTGGAAGTAAGGTGGAGAGTCGATTGAGGGGGTGGTTGGTGTCTGTGGGTGTGATGGCTCCGTTGCTCAGGTCAGGTGCAGGGAGGCTAATAACCATGAGACAAACAGCAAACTGTAAAACTGAGATGTTCATCCACGTTTCTGTTTCTCCGTCTCCCTGCAGGTTGCTGTGTCTGTCTACCTGCCTGGACCTGGTGAAGCGGTGCTGCCTGCTCTACAAAGACCTCGTGTCCTTCGCGTACATCTTCCAGCCAATCAGGACGCTGCTCTCCAAACATCTTTCGGCCCAAACTTTACCAGAGCTTTTACAGGTTTGTGCCAAAGAGGATTTGACACAGTCTCTCTTTGTCCTTTTTTTTAAATTTCTTCTCTCTGAAAATATTATTTTCAGCTTCTCCGTCATTATAATGTTTGTTGTTTTGTTGCAGGAGTCTCACAGTCAGATCCTGGAGATAATCAGCAGCGCTCCTGTGACTCACAGTAGGCTGGTTTTAGAGAAGAAGAAGCCAATTCCCCTGAAGCTGCTAACACCAAAGATTGTAGAAGTGTAAGTAGTAATCCGATGAATAGAAAATTAATTTCTCCATTCAGAAGCCGAGATAAAGCTATTTGTGTGTGTGTGTGTTTGTTTTAAAATATTTCTTTTACTGCTTTAATATTTGTCAGGTTGGACTACGGAAAGAAGCGTGGCAGCACCAGAGAGGAGCGAGAGAAGGAGCGATTGAAGCACAAGTACAAGAAGGAATTCAAGGGAGCCCTGAGGGAAATCAGGAAGGACTCGCGCTTCCTGGCCAGAGAGAAACTCCAAGAGGTCATGAACAGGTCCGGATAACTCACAGTGTCCATGTGGAGGCCAAATGTTTCTGTGAAATGTTTCTGTCAGTAAAACCCTCTGATGTTTTACATGTTCTGTTTCTTTCCTTTTTTTTTTCCAGAGATGCAGAGAGAAAGAGGAAAGTGAGGGAACTGTTTGGCAGTTTGGCCACACAGGAGGGAGAGTGGAAGGCCCTGAAGAGGAAGAAGAGGAAGTGAAATGCAGAATCGTCTTCATCGCGCCTCTCTGTCGTCTGCTCCCTGTCAAATGGACGTCTCCAGTCCAGCTGTGGATAACAACCTGCACTAGGTTAAAATATGTGGAACTGGTTTTGTACTTCATGGATTCTTTTTTAATAGCGGTGTAGGATGAATTCAACTTCCTTGTCACAACACACGTTTTATACTGTTTGAGAAATAGCTGTCAGAAATTCACACCAAGTTGTCAAATATTCTGCTGTAGGCGTGTGATGTGACCGTCGGATATTGGAAGTGTCAGTCAACACAGCAGTGAATATCTATCCATCACTATAATGTGATTAAATACATTTTTAAAAATGACACTATCTTTCTGTTCTCTTATTTTTCATCAGCATGTGTCCTGTGTTTTGGTTTTTTTTGTTTTTTTTACATAAAAGCTCAGTTAAGTAAGGTCAGGGTTGCTCCCAATGTGGTAAAAATTAAAAAATGCTCAGCGGGCATTTTTAGAGGGACAGAATCCAATTGTAGTTTTATTTATTTATTTTTTTAAATGACCGTGTAACCACAGCCACACACAATTATGGAAAGATTGCAGGGACGTGTGAGGAAAGATGGGGAGGGGGATGAAATTAGGAGGAAGAAGTGGCCATTCAGAGAAAGGTTGGAGTGGTACGATGGAGTGTAGTCAGGCAGGCGTTAGTGAATTGCGTTTTTAGTCGGGGAGTGACGTAGTCTGTTGTGATTACTATGACAGTGATTCATTTTACTCAAAACTAACTGCCCACTGTTTAGCTTCAAAGGACCAGGCATTATTCTATGTTTTCCTTTTGTCAACAAATCTCTCAATGACTAAAACCCACAATCTGTCAGTCTGTAACTCACTATTTCCATAGTCTTTGTTGGCACTCGACCCTAAGTGCATTTGCTTCTACTGAAGACATACATCTTTAAAAACACGTCAAATGCAGTGAGGCGTGATTTCTTAAACAGCTGGCCATTTTCAGCAATGCTCACTCACATAAAAGGGAATAATGTAAAATTAAAAATGAGAAATGGGCACCACCAGGAATCGGCACAACAAATAACTCAATCAATGGCAATCAGACTTCTTTAAAGGAATATGTTCCAAAATCTAACATGGATGTGAAAATTAATTTGTAGGCTACAGTGCAATAATACAAAATACAATTCAATAGATTATGATGAGCAGGAGGAAAACAGTATGTTATTTGAGTTTTAGCTGCAAATTAATAATGTACATGCCAGTGAGTATTTATAGCAGCAGAATGTAGGAGTGACTCCAAATAAGCCACATTAGCCTGCCTGTGTTTATAGTGATGAAGGAAAAAGTGTACCTGTATGACTCACCGATGTATTTGGACAATACTAGATACTGGCAGAAGTTTCGTCATATGACAGTTTGAACATTTGTGTTATATCACCCGATCACCACTGTGTGATTCACATGACATGAAGATTTCAAACAGCTGAAACTGTATAGTGAAGTTATAGTTTGACTAGTATGGCTGGCTTGGGTCTGACAGGTTTGTGGTTCCCTGTTACTGCACAGGGATACAGAAATACAGAAAGAGCAATAAATTCTGCTGAAATGTTATTGCACAAAGGTGATCCCAAAGGTTCATTCAGCACTAAAACAGCCCCGCCTTGGATTTAAAGGTCTCTGCAGCGTGAGGTGACATTTTGACACTTGCAATAGAAGAAGGCTCGAGCGCTATTATTAAATTTCTGTTGGCTTGTAAGGAGATTCAGACATTATACGTTACTGCCACAGTCTTTTTACTTCCACATTTTTCTTTCAAATCATGTAATCTGTGATGATTCAAAGTCTCTTCTCCCCCACCCTCCAGCAGTTTCATGCAGGCTCTGCATCCAGATTTCAGTCCAGCAGGTCCTGTTGGTCCTGCATGTGTCCGCTTCATCCATGTGGGTAATTTCCACAACCTCCAGCTGTTGCTCTGTTGCTGTGCTGCAATTTTCTGCAGGTTTGTCACATGGTTTAAGTCAGTGCTGATCTCTGACCTCATGTTTGCTGGCACGCTCCTTCATGTTGTGCCATTCCTGGATGATCTCTGCTTCCTTATGAGCTGCTAAAAAAGCAGTCAGAAGTCAGTGAAATACACGTTAAAGCCCTTGAGTCGTGAACTAAAATGTCTCAAACACTATTCTTAATTACACCTAATCTGATATAAGAAATGCAGCTATAAAAGAGCCACTTTTGCCGTTATTCTCTACCTTTGAGTGTGAGCTCTTCTTCCAGCTTAAGTCACCAAACTTCAACCTCCTCTCCAAGGTATGCCCGTCCGTCATCAGCTGCCTCTTTCTCATTGGTCAGAGTCATGATGAGGTCCCTCATCTCCTTGAATTTGAGCTTGCTGATGCTGCAAGCTGCCGGGGCCTTCTTTGTAGTGTTTCTGCAGGGCTTTGAGCTCAGCTTGCAGAGCAGCATTCCTTATATGTAGCGTCTGTATTTCTCTCTGTAAAGCTGACATTCAACTGTATCTTTCCACCGTGTCTTTGGCGTGCTGCAGGTGTATCTCTGTTCCTATTTGCGGTGCCCTAAAAACCAGAGTGTCCACACCTGTTGGATGAAATTTGAGTCACCGAAATGGGGACAGGCTCTGAAAGCGAGAGACTCCAATCATTTCTCAGCTGTCTATGGGTTTTATGGGGTCTCAAAGAATGATTACATATATTTCTTTCTTATATTTGATTACTTTCTTTGCCCCGTCCTTTTATAGATTAGTCATGAAGTCTAATCCAGGTTAAAGTGATCAAAGGTGCTATTTTTTAACTCACCTTGGACACAGTAATGTAGTAGAGTAGATTCAAGTATTTCAAAACATACAAGTAATGAGTTTTCAGTACAACATGGTATGTTGTATACTAGCCTAATATGTTTTTAATGCTGTGGTTGAGCTAAGACTTAATACAACTCAGGATTTTTCACAAAGTTGCAAATTCTGGGCCATGAAATAATCAAAAATACAAAACAGAGACATCACGTTGTTTCAGTACCTTTTCTCTGCACAGATTAAAACTAACAACAAGGAGTGATGTTTCGAGTGTGCAGGGATGTTCCAGGAAACAGCCATTGACAGGTATGGACAATAACAAGTAAGGACGCACACAAGGCCAGGCCTCTCTGCAGGATTCATTAGTAAGAAGTAGAGGTGAAAAGTGGAAAAGACATAGAGACTTGAATGACTAAGTGTTTTCTTGGGAGCACTGATCTTTATGTAAATTGCACAAGTGAGTCAAGCTGCACAAAGGCCGTGTTTACATGTGTAAGAAATAGAAATCTTCTGGGAGAAAATTCAACCACTGAATATAACAACAAGCGTGCTATCAAGATTTCTTACCCCAACTATAGGTGATTTATTTATTTTACTTTGCGTGCATATACACAGATTCGTTTTGCGTTGAAATACCTGTTATCAAACAAATACACTGCATCGGTAGATGGATGTGTTGCGAGCAACATGCCACAGCACATCTGTTGAGATGCTCGACGTCATTCAACAAACAACCGCTGATGCATTCGCTGGTCTTGGTGTTAATGGAGCAGAACTGTCTGTATGAGGGAAGATGTTGGAGGGGTTGGCGGCAAGGACAGACTTTTTTCAGTCCATATCTATCTCCTCTTAACACCCAGACACATTATAGAGCTTGCTGCTGGACAGCTGGGTACAGCAAATAGTCAAGGCCGACATGCTTTATGCTAATAACACACTGGCTGGTTCAGTGGCTACAGGCTGGATTATTACTCCCTTTAAACCAAAGACATATTTTTCCTCTGATGAAAGTGAACCAATAGAATCCGTACATCTAATCCTGATATTACTAAATCCCTAAAACAGCGGCCTGATGTTCGTGTGTGTGAGCACATGTTGTCCTCCAGTTGTCACCCAGATGATTGTTTCCTAACCGGCTGACACCTGCATGATTTCACAAACACAGACTTACACACACATTAATATTGGTGTTTTTTTGTCCTACTTTCTAATGAGATACTTTAATAATGAGAGGGATAAGACGACATGACATCCAGCACATTTCAGGTGTCACAATGTTACGTTGTCTTCATTTATTTGTATCACAGGGGTAAACTGTGCACATTGTTTTTCATTTTGTATGTGTTTTACAATTTTCAGATTTTTTTTTGTAATTTGGAGCTTAACAGGGTCCCTATGGGTGCTGGAAAATGCTTGAATTTGAATGTGGTTCAAGGACTGAAAGGTATAATTTACCCAAGGTGCTGGAAAAGCTTGAAAATGCACCTTAAAATTGCTTGAAGAGTCCTTGTATTTGACTCTAGGAAGCTTTGGGAACCCTGTTTAACTGTTCACTTATGCTTCTTTAGAGGTTCATACGTGCTTGTGTTTTTTCTATGATAGCTACTCATTTGACTCATGAGATATTAGAGCATATGAAAACTAAAATATTCATGAGTTTGAGAGTTTGAGGTTGCAGAAAAGCTTCTGTTGCCTCGGCTATGTTATCATATCAAAGTGTATGTTTGCTCATTTCCTTGGAGTAGATGATGTATATTATTTGGGCTTCATAACATTTCTATAGGCTTCTTCCTGTCAACACACAGATAAATTAACAACACTTGAGCCACAGCAATTTATTCAACACTTAACTCCAAACAAATTCATATCACAGCTGTTATGCTGAGTACTTTTACATGCTCTTGGTTTTAAAAGTCCATTCAGTATGATATATATTTGTCATAGCAGTGACAACTTAAAAAATACAATATGAATGCACAAATAGCTCAGCACTTTATAGTCCACCGCGAAAAACAGTGACAGTATACAGACAAAAATAGAGAATATCATTACGCTTCCATTTCAAACAGATCACTGTAAATTGTTCATTTATATAGAGACACTTAGGTGCTTGAAGTGGTAATTTCTGGTATATTTCCATGTTTGAATTACTGACATAGCCACACACTTAGACATACATACATATAGATGCACACACACACACACACTACACAATGACCACAATGGTACCAGGTGGTATTCTCAGTGGTCGGGAATCACTGTAAACGACAGCTGGTCACAGACGACACACACACTGAGGCCCTGTTCAGGCCTGATGTGTAAAAGGCACACACATACACACACACACAGACACACCATCTCTCTTTCACCACGACATTTACACGTGTACAGACATAAAAACAGGAACACACACACACTTGCACGCACACACACACACATACAGACGTTGGGCACAGACTCCATAAAAGGACCAAAACGAGGCACAACGGGACTTGGCAGAGCGACATGGAATGTTTTCGGTCATTGATCTTTGATTGTGAAGCTCTCGGTCGGCTTAGTCGTCGGTGTCCTCCTGCGAGAGAAGAGGGAATATTTTTGCATTGTGTGTGTAAATAACAGTTTTAACCTAGAATGAAATGTTCCCATACAGCATAATGATACTACCTCTCAGGAAGTGTATAAACCAGATGAGGCAATGCTGCTGTCACGTTTCACCTTCAAAATATTTTTTACTTTACAGTTTTGGAAGACAAGCCAAACAAATTTAGGCAGCTTTAAAAATGAAATCCAGCCCCAAATGTCACACAATAGACAAAACTTTTAATTAAGTATATATCAGTATTATTTAAGGATGAGTGTTCCAATGCTCTCCTCAATACTTAACCTTTATATTCTGGCTGATTTAGTTCACAGGTCTTGGGCTGAGAATAAAAGCAGCGTTCCCTATAAATCCACTTCCTACCCAGGACTATTCGAATTATAAAGTTGTGCAGCTAATTATCTATTTTTAATGTCTTAAGGTCCATAAACTGCTTCCAGGCATCATGCTAGCATTATCTTAATACAGCAGTGGTTTAATCTGTTGATTTGAATCCACCTCTGCCTGAAACTGTCCAACTGGCTGCTGGTGGACTCTCACCTCTGTAACATCAGCAGGGTCGGTATCAACCGGTGACTCTGCCATGTTCTGTGCTGCCGAGGCTTCGTCGCCCTGCAGGGAGACAAAAAGGCAAACATTTCTTTCACTTTGATCCAGTTTGATACATGCATGATCTCATCTCTGTGTGCGTCATGACACGAGCCTTGTTTGGGAGCACGGTTGGCCGTTACAACAAACTTGGTGTGCTGTGGTATGACGTGTGTAGCCCACAATGCCATGGGACTACGATACTTCTGGGTTTGTGTCAGGAACATGGTTCCTCATCATTTTTGTACAACTTGCCCTTCCAGCGCCCTGCACATGGCCTTGCCTATGTTCAAGTGACAAAGCCGCCACAGAGGAATTGTCCTTCGTCTTGGGAGTGAAGAAAATCGTGTGATGTTGTTATAAAACCACAACATCTGCAGAGGGAGGAGGTCAGGGTGGTTGGAAGGGTCAACAACACATCAATCTTTGCTACGGAAATCAAGTGTTCATTTCCCGTTTCATTACAGCAGTCAACATTGGCTTCTTTTGACTATGTCCACAATGGTCCTCTGACCTTAACTACAACAACAAAGGTCGTCTGACCTTAGCAAAGTTGTAATCTTTCTCTAACCCATCAAAGAAATTATTTTGTCAGAACTGTGTAAGATCAGAAAATGGATTTATTTTTGCAGCTGTGACTTGTAACAGTTTTGAAGGGTAGTGGCAAACGACATTGTTCTACGGAGAATGCCCCTATGTGTCGTTTTGAAGGGCAGCAACAAACTCTGCATTTTGTCTTTTAAATGAGACATGAAGCACTAATGAAGAAGGAATGTGGGGGTGGGAGGGTGGGGGACATCTCTCCTCTCTAGCTGAAAAGGTGCCTTGAATACATCGTGCCATTGAACTGACCTTCCCTAATAGAGAGCGGTCACAGTATGCTGACGTGCGTGCATAGGTGTGTGTGTGTGTGTGTGCATTTGACTGTGCACACCGGCGGCTGACATAACCTTAAACCAGTTACTGCACCTTCCCCTCCTGCTGTTGCATTTAACACCACCCATCAAGCCTCCATCTGTTCACCTAGCAGGGCCAGAGAGACGTGTGCTCATTCAAACACACACACAAACATACTCAGACTTTGGCGCGCCGATAAACACCGCCTGTGGTCAGATTCAACTTTGGCCAAAAGATTTGTTCACTTTTTAGGACAAATCAAACCTGAAACACCTGTGTAAACCACAACCTTCTGAAGCCAAATCCAAGTAATACCTCACCTACAATCTGTATTGTTTTAAAGCAATTTTCATGCTGAAATCACCTCCCAGGGACTTGAACCGCAGCAGCCTCTTTTATTGCATGTTTCTGAAAAGATCTGAGCAATAAGATGTGTTTGTTGAAACCATTTTCAATTTCATTATTATTTCCATTTCCTGTCGTGCATCTTCCTCAGCTATCCCGCCACTCTACCTACCACTCTGCCTGCTCCTGTGTCTCATTGTCATTTTCCTCTCCCTCTACCTTTCTGGCCTTTGTGTTGTCCTCATATGAGTCACCAGCAGCTGATGAAGTGGTGAAACATCTAGATGGGAAGATTAATCAGACTCAGCATCCCACCACCCTCTGTTTGCTAGTGTGTGTGTGTGTCAGACACAGGAGAGAGAGGCTTTGATGGGCTCTCTCAACCTGGCATCAATTTTTAAATGAAATCAATATTAATGACGTTTAATGGCTGTGCCGCCTGGGAACGATGGTTAAATGAGGACAATCTGCTGCTGTCTGCATGTCAATCTCTCGCTGGGAATACCGGGATTATTTTTTTTTTTTATCCGTGTGTTTATGCCTCTGTCAGTCAGTCCTCCGTCTCTCCATCAGTCAGTCCGGTCTGCGTCTGTTTGTCCATCTGTCTGTTTGTTCCCGCCTGCCAATCTGGCTTGTCAGGGTTCCTCATAATGAGGCTGATCACATTCCAGGTGGAGCTCCATCAGTGTTTTATCCCTCAGGGTGAATACTGCGATTAGCTATCTAGCTGCCTTAATAACACAACTGCTCACAGGGATGAAAGGATTCAGTTGGATGTGTGTGGGAAATGCCATCTTTTGATAATGAAATAAAATGCACGGGATGAAAGTCAGGTGCATTTGCTGAAAAACATTTTTTGTTCAGGTGTAACTTGTTGCCAGTGGCAGGAACATTACTCGATCATTTCTTTGGTATCTTATCTTTTTATGGGGCACTTTTCACTAATCATAGACAATTAAAGCAGAGCTGAAAATGTGTGTGCGTGTGTGTGTGTGTGCTGTAATAATCTCTTGAGAGTCTAAATTGTTGTTATGGATTCCCCTGTGTTTCACCGCTAATTAAGGGACAAGAGATCGAGCATCACAACAAACATTCAACCGAGTGCTTGTGTTGCCCAGGGAAATATTTGATTTCCTGCTACTCATGATGATGTTATGATAAAGGAGGGTAATTACAGGCAAATTTAGTCCTCCCCTCAGAATGATAGCCAATTTTAACACCTTATTAATCCAGATATAAACCATGGGGAAGTGTAAATGCTATCATTTGACAACAGAAAAACAGTAATAACATTGTTTTTCATGTAAGAAAATCAGAGCGTGAACAGGAGGGCCATCTGTTTTTCTTGGAAAGTTTATGTTGTCTGAAAAAAGCGTTTTATTAATAGGAGTATTATAAAAGTGAAAGTGTAGATATTTAGCTTGGGGATCTTGTGCATATTGGAAGTTGTAATTAAGGGTGCCAATTCAAGTTTTCTAGTCAAAAAATAAAAGTTAGATTTACACCCAGTGTTTATTACCAAAACACATCATTGAGGTCCAACAAATGCCCAAAATGTTAAATGTCTCATAAGACATTTGTAAAGCCATTTTTAAATATTCTAAAAGTGTTATTTTCAGTCCTCTTTTTGGTGAATCTCTGTGCTTTTTGCACATTGCTGGCATCAATTGTTGAACAGCATGTTAGCAGGAACTGATGTGAGGAGATTGCTCCATAGCACTACTAGTGGTCAGAAACTCCACAGCATGCCTTTAAAGTGCATTTAATGCAATTGTGATGTGAAGTGTGTGAACACTGGAATGACTGTATGTGCAGTCGAAAGTCTCAAACGTTGTTAAATGTGTGTTTTATTTAGAAATACTGAGGTCTGAGGTTCCCCCAAGTCCCCTAATAAAATCTGGGTGAAGAATACTGATTCCTTTTCTGTAATTCTTGTGTGTTTCACATGTTTATATCTAGACATATGTGACTTTATCACATGTGAAACAATGTATCATGTGTGGTATTACATGTGAAATGTCTCAAATACAACAGTGTCTGTGTCATTAGAATCTAAAAAGTAGATTTTTTGTTAGGCGGTGTACAATGTAAAGTTATTGTAAAAATATTGTAATTATCCCAGTCTGTAACCTGTAAGCTTTTAAATGTAGACTGCAATTGCCCTACAATGGTAAAGCCCCAAATTCCCAGACAATATCACTAAAATCTGACCGTGGTGTGCTAAATGACTTTGCCCTTGACTATATGCGAAACAATCTACATGAAAGGCTGTTGAAAACCTTAATGGAGAGGAAAAGAGACAGACAGCAAATAACAGAATAAAAAAATTGCTGAAAAGGGGAGAGGAAAAACCATTTTTCATATTTGACTTGTGTCGCAGGAGTAAATTGTTTTTTACGGTAAACTTCCTCCTCCTCCTCTCTTGGACAAACAATGGCCTGACTGATGAACAAGGCAGGAAAGCTAACAATATGTAACGGCTTTCATTTCAGAGAAGAAAGACACACAGCCGACATGAGAAGTGATGATGAATAACTCAAGGTCAGGAGGCCATTTTGGCACAGTGAAGAGTTATAGCTGGCAGCCACTGTCATGAAATGGAGGGATGTGCTGTGCTGCAAGCTAACATTTCTGAAGATGTGTTCAGCAGTATATTGGCATATCTCCATATCATATGGAGAAGTGTCAGACAAATTAAAACATTAAAGTTGAGCTAAAATTTGAAACTTCACTTTTCATCAAAGGAAATATAGGCTATTTCAGTTATTATTATATTTTTATTAGACTTATTAGATTATTAAAAGATGATACTAAACTGTCTTTGAACATATTTTTGTCCATGGTGGGTGTTTCCACTGGTAGTGACGAATTACAGATGTACAAAGCCAAAGTGTGGTTATTAGCATTTAAGTGATAGTATGAACTATATACCTATAACTATATACTATTACTGTCTCCACACAAAGTTAATATAGGCCTACCAATCAAATTACATGTCGAACTATATCAGATGGACCCAAAAATCGACACCCACTGGAGAACACTGTTGGAAAGGATGCTATCATCAGCAGAGAAACAAACAAAATTTTAGGTTTCTTCATGTTAGTACAATTTTGCCCTGAATAAATATACGTCAAGTCTAAACAAACACTAATATGAACTATATTGAAATTTTAATTTCGGTTCAACTTTAAATAAAAGTATCTTTCTTACTTGTTTGGCTGGATCCTTCTTGACCAATCCAGTGGCAGCAGCAATATTGCCAGCACTCTCCACAGTTTTCTGGGCCACCGCGGTGACCCCGGTAACCATGGCTCCACCCACCTGGGACACTCCAGACACGGTTTTGCCTGCAACTGTGGGGACGAAAGAAGAAGAGGAGGTGGGTGTACATTGTATATATCCCTATAGAGCCTCAATACCTCTGAGGATTAGCAAAATTTGAGCCGCACTGCCCTTTAGTGACTTGTCTACAGATTTCAGTGATATATGATGAGAGGAAATAGAAATTACGATTACACCTGCCTGTGAATTTTATGCACACTATGTTAGTGACAGAGTTTTACGAATGCTTAGCTTAGTTTGATCTGATGGAGGTGCCAAAGGAACAATTAGGTTTCTACATATGGTCATCATAGTCAAATAAACAGATGCATGAAGGTCCAATTAATTTATTAATCACTGCTTTGTCATAAAACCCTTAAATGCGATGAACTGAATAAGGCTAGGTTTTAGTTGTTATAAATGTATTTGTGAGAGAAGTTTGTGACTTTTGCTTGAATACAGGGCAATGTAATAAATATGGATAAAAAAATCAAAACAAACTTAATAAGAGCTGATTTTTTTTATTATCATTTTACCCATTTGGTGCCTGTTTTTCCAATACTGTTTATAAATGTGGTGGAAGCTACTGGCTGCATTACTGTACATGAAGTCTGTTGGGTAAGCAAGTTATTAAATGCACTACTGTGTCTACCTGGAATGCCCGAGATAATTATTTAACATAGCATCATCATCTGTAGTGTCATTTGATCAGCTGAAAAAAAACCCCTCAGGAACAGCCTGCAGGGATTTTCCTTTCAAAACCCTTCTGCAGCCTCCACCAAGTTTCACTGCGCCTCTTACTGTGTGAACAATGCTTTTTTGTGTCATTAGTGACTTTGCATATCGGTGCATCAATGTTTCCCGTGACTTTTATGTAAACTTTTTCTGCAAAGGTTTTGGAGCGGTATGTTGTAAGTGAGAAATCCAGCAAGGTTTCCTTCTAAAATTAATGCTAAAAAAAGTGAACCAATATATACGTATACATTATCCGTATCTTCAGATTCCTTTATAACAAATGCTGGATCGAGGCTACTTAAAAACGCTACTGTATTTTGCTGTGGTTCTCAACCTGGGGATCAGGGTCCCAACAAGGGACCACAAGTTAAATGTGAGGGGATGTATGATTATTGGCAAGACAGGGGAGCAGAAAAACACTAAATAATGTTCATTTTTATTTTTGTTGAACTGGGCACAATTGGTTCTCATACAACCAGTAACATGGGGCCACTACTAGAAATAACTTTGTTTTGAGGCCCAGCAAGCCAAAAAAAATGTTGAAAATCAATGCTGAGAAAAAAAAAATAAGCTCCCTCCTTCCTTGTTCAGTGGCTTTAGCTTCTAAAACACCACCTCCACTTGCAGCTATAGGACACAACAATACGGCCATTTCCATGGATGCCTAAAGCAGGCTATCCTCCCTTGGCTGCTTGTTATGTATGAGGAACGGCTCGACTTAGCCTGGCCCGGGGGGAGTTGGGCAGGTTGTGTTGAGTTTGGCTGTGAAATGTGACACTCACTCACCTGCAGAGTTACAACACACACTGACCACCTGAGGATCCGGTGTTACGACCCTACTTGCATTAAAAAAAAATTGTGAACAAGAAGTGAGGTGAAATCACACAATATTGATTTTTTTTTTTTTTTTTTTTTTTGGAGACCAACAAGGGAATAAATTAATGAATGAATTTACCTGTTGTGACTCCATCCTTTGTCTTGGTACCTGGAGGGAAATGCAGGTCAAATAGTCAAATAATAAATAAGAACATTTTTAGACCCACAAATGATCAGAAAGCTCTGTTTCATGCAGGCTCACACAACAATCACAGCTGTGTCAAAATAATAGTATAAAAAAATGAGCCAACAACGTTTTAAAGCACTCTATCCCATTTTTTCCCCTTCCTCCTGTATCATGATGATCAATCAAATGAATCCCCGGGCACCCACCGACAAACATCACCCCGTCTTTCGTCATCTCAGCCGCTCCAGTCACTCCCTGCTTGGTTTTCTCCGCCGCTGCCACGACCCCATCCTTGGCTTTGGAGAAACCCTTCATTATCGTGTCCATGGCCGCTTGATTGGCTCCCCAAAATTACCACACGGGCGCACACAGCTGCGAGGACGTCAAGACAGGCGCGGTGAGGAGGCGCTCGGTATTAAAAAGCATGTGTGACATAACACACACACACACACACACACACACGTTGTGATGCCACCGCCCTACTTTTTTCCCCCCCTTCTCTGACAAGGTCTGTCAAACCAATATCACCGTGTGAAAAAAACATCCCACCTGTAGAATTGAATTACAGCCTGTGGAGCCATGAATGGATTTAATGTGAATGAATTAAAAAAAAAAAAAGAGGAAAAGAGCATATTATGTTGTGTGAGAGAGATAAAATGAGTGTTTGATGATTTTTTTAAATTTTTTTTTTTTTTATGTGTCTTCACGCACCTGTTTGTTTGCTTCAACTTGCTCCGAGAATGAGCTGAGTCTTCCGGGATGACAGCGGAGATCCCCCCGCTCCTCTCACACAGCAGCGCGACCTTTTTCCTTTTTTTTTTATTATTGTTCCTCCAAACTACAACTCCTACTCCTGAAGGCGACGCGTGTGGTGTCCTCCAAAAGAAAAAAAAAAGGAAGAGTCGGACAGACAGACAGACAGAGGCTCCACAGGTTTGACAGACGCCTCCTCCTCCTCCTCTTTCCCTGGATGATGATGGAGAAAAGAGCGATTAAGCCGCGTGGTGCTGATGCGAGAGAAGAGATGCTCCGCTGTCTGTCTGTCTGTCTGTAACGCGCAAAGACAGACACTCACTCTCTCTCTCTCTCTCTCTCTCTCACACACACACACACACAGCATTTACGTAGCCATGTCTGTACGTGGGTCGCCCACAGCCGTGTAGGTGCAGCCAGCCTCTTTAAAAATCAGTCGGCTGAATGCATCTGCGGCCGAACTGCCAATTAGCGT
This sequence comes from Scortum barcoo, assembly GCA_023238725.1. NCBI lineage: Eukaryota > Metazoa > Chordata > Actinopteri > Centrarchiformes > Terapontidae > Scortum > Scortum barcoo. The sequence goes on from CM041545.1 coordinate 14,754,542, forward strand.
CCCTGTAATTATGCGGGATGACACTGCCGGGCTGCTCGCTGCTCCCACGTGTGAGGGAGATGTCAACCACAGCTGCACGGTGTGGTGAGGATTCAAAGGACGTGGCTGCAAGTCACTTTGAATGTGACAGTTATTACATGGATGCTGATTTTATAGGTGATAGTATATTCATACAGTAGTTTTATTATTATGTGCAGTATTCTTCATGTGCATCTTTTTCTTCTTGGAAATAGTTTTTACATGTATGCAAATGTCTCAGACTTGGCTCATTCTCATGCAGCAACTTTTATGCAGCAACTCCTGTGCACTCTTTTATCTTCACCTGTTACTTAGACTTTAGACATATACCAATATAACTTCGTAATGTTCATATAGTGATGCCACCTCTTAATGAAAGCTTAGAAATGAGTGGTAACTAATGACTTTATTAATAGCACAGTAGTAATGCCTTATAGATTAGATAAGCTGTAAGACATGAATAAGAATTTTGGGTTGCCAGGTTGTAAAAAGTCAAAGGTAATTGTGATTTTTTTCCCCCTAAATAAACAAAATGTATGTGTTTGCAAGAAAGCAAACACAATTACTGCCATATAAGCCGTCAAGTCAAGTGAGTTATAAATGTGAAATACTTCATAGAGGCTTTTGATAGCTCCCTTTTAATTGTTAAATCATTTTAAAATGCAGTTGTCAGTGTTGTAAGTTAATAAGTAAGTAATAATAATAAGGAAAATAGTGGTTACCCTGAGAGAATATTTACAACCCAAAAATTGATCTTATCAGTGGCTTATAACTCATCTATAAAACATTAATCTATGTGCTATTAATAGTCATCATTAAAATGACTTATTACTTTTTTATACTGGACTTAACTTGATTTTATTAGTAAGTTAAACATGCATGAATGGATTACAAACATTAGTTATAATTTATAATCCTTTATTAAATATAAGTGGTAACATATGAAAAACCCATGAACATTTATTGATGGATTACCAACATTTATGACTGCTTTATTACTAAAAAAAAAAGGATAAACATTTTTTTTTGCAACCTGGCAACTTTAAATTTGTTTTTTATATTTGTGTTTTATAAAGGGTGCCTTGGTGGAAAGTTGTACCTATATCTTACTTCTGTCTCTGTCCTCTTGGATTTGAATTCTTTCCACTTCCCATTTTCATGTTGGCTGTCTTCCCGTGTTCAACAGTTCCAGTCTATTTGGGGTAGTTTGGTTGTCAGTGGTTTGTAACACAGCTCTAACTAACTACAGTGTGTGTAAACAGCAGAAAAGTAACAGAGCAGATCTTTAATGAAATTCATCAACAGTGTGGTAGAGCTATGGGCAAGGCAAGCTTATTTGTCTGGAAAATTTCATACACATTGAAAGCTTTGCGTAATGCGTTAAAGACATGACAACATAACAAACTATAACACAGCGCTATTTTGAGTATTTTGCAACAACAATTTGGAGTCATCATTTCTATAACATACACAACAACCAGAACAAAACATAGGGCGAAATATGCAAAAAAAAAGGATGAAAAGACACAAATGAGCTGTAATCATCCACTTCTTCCTCTCGCTGCTACAGCCCCATGATACATTACACTTCCTTTTTAAATCTTTCTATCACACACAACGTCTGTTAATGCATTTACATACAATATCCATTTAGTGTCCAGAACACATATCAGTATCCAAGATCTATAGTGCGTGTGCCCCGTCCGTAATTTAGCTGACATAATTTACATTACATTACATGCTGTCTGTGAGATTTCTGGGGGAAAAAAATGCACAATAATATCTTACTCCTTATAAGGAGTAAGATATTACAGAAAGAAATTACAATCATATATGATTGTAATTTCTTGTCCAGATAAGCTGTTTATAGAACACATTACTTGCTGAAAACATGGTCCTGAATCTTATACCACGATGTGAAGTCTGATGTGGTTTTCACAGAGAATAATAAAAAACTTAATCATAATATGAACAGAACCTACATGATCAAGATGAAGGATGATAAACAGAGTTAAAGGTACAGCAAACACTTTTGAGCAGAGTCTTAAAAACAACAAACCTAAGAAAGTTTCAATGGTTTTATTTCGCTCAGTTTATTACAAACCACTATTTAAGAAACTTTTGCAGAAATACTTGAGCCTTGGCCTTAGCACGATCAAGGATGACTGCAGCTGCCAGTACTATGAGCGTGTAATAAGAGTGAGTCAGAATCCTCCTTTTTCTCACCAAACTTTTCCGTTCCAAATCGTCTTTATTTAATTTTTGCACTGGCTGGTTTCTCTATTCTGTACTGAAACCTCAATACATACCGTTTAGGGTATTTCCAAGACTCTTAGTGGGGTTTTATATCATTCCTACTGGGGTTATAAAGCAAGTGCTGGAGGGGGACTGTGAGGCCTTGCACTCACACTCACAGCTTGGGCGATGTGTCACTCCTTTCGAATTCTGGGTGGCGTCAGAGGGTCCAGTTTCATCCTTGGACTGGTGTACAGTGACAAAGTGCTGCATTGTGTCACTTTGGAAGCACCTCATTTCATCATCTTCATGCACTGTGCTTAATAGTGCATCATCTGTTTATTCCAACAGGCTATATGCAGTTTACGAAAAACAAACATGCAACAAGCGGGGAACAAAATGTAAATCTGACACGCTGCTGATTGATGACATTGTTCGTTATTGGTTAGTCCACCACTTTGATCCAAACCATCGACTGTATCTATAGTTTTGCTTTAACATTTCCCACAGACGTTCATGGTCCCCAGAGTAATCCCTAATGACTTTGGTGATCCCCTGATAATTCAGCAAGTCATTGTAAAGTCACTAGTGTGACTTTATATTAAAATTATCTATCAAAAAAGCATCAACAGTTCACTTTAGCTTTAATAATCTGTCGTTTCTTATAGAAAAGTGTGATTGTTTTAGTTTAAAATTTACTTCACCTTTAATCTGTTACCTCTGATAGGTGAGACAGATAATTTCCTGTTGCCTACATTCTCCCAGGCGCATTGTTTGGGAAATTTTGCCCTTATTGGATGGATTGTGGCAGAGAGGCAAAAAAGGTTGCAGACTGAAGTCAAATTGTGGATACTGATATGTAATATACGCCTCAAACATTAGGCTATTAGGGCATTTGAAAGCAAAATGTTTGCAGCCATTTCCGTGGTTAATGCTAAGTGGTTAGTTGATATGGCTTGCTGTGGTACCATTAAGTCCAGGCTCTATATTTCTGTGGCAAACACCAATATTGTGATAGGCCTGTTGGGTTTGTTTTAAAAGGACTGACGAGTGAAGATTTTAGTTGGTCGCTCAAAGCGGTGTTGCACAGCAGAAAATAAATGAAATAAAAAAGAAATGCCACCCACTGAGTGCTGAATAGCGCTAAAACCTATCTTCAGCTGATATCTGAGAGGCACGAATGACAAGATTTATTACATAACAGTTTAAAGGAGAGTCTAGATCTACTTCCTGAATGTTACCCGTTGAACTCAGTGCTGGAGCTGGCATCTCCCTCTTGAGGAACCAGATGGCCTCAACACTTTTCCCTCCACTATCATTCTGTAAGTTTCTAGTAATGTCCTCTCCACACTCGGAGCCCCAGTCCCTGCCAAAGTCTGTTGCTATGTTTTCTGGCTGTGAAATTGTCATCCACCACAAATATCCACAGCAAAATTTCATGGCAGTCTGTCCAGTAGTCGCCAAGACTTTGAAGGAACAGGTAAACCCTCGACTGACTGAGTGACATCTCTATCATTTGCATTCAAGGCAGGGCGGAAAAATCAGTACAAGCTAAAATAACAGGGACAATAGAGTAATAGGGCATGCATTTATGGATAACCATTTTTTCACTCTTCTGATATAGACAATTTTGTTTTGTGTTTTATGCATTACTAGTACATTTTACTATCATAATGTGATAAATTAGCATTTATCACATTATGGGCTTGAACATGGCTGAGTTACAGGTTAAATTCAGTCAAACTATTGGAAAATGTCAGCACACACTGGATTGTACATGAAGTGCACATACACTGTGATGCACTTTATAAGTAGGGGTATTTTAAGTATGCAAAGCATTTATTGATTAGCTATTTGTAGCTTGGCATGGTGCAGTGTTTCTGATATGTTTTGTACTTGCCTTTAAGCCAACGCTGGTAAAGACACACACAGTATACTCAATGAACTGCATATAAAACACATCTGAATTATTAAACCTGAGCCAAACAGTACCAGTAACTAAAAATAACATTATATATAGATTTCTCACCACAGTTGTCTAAGCAGTGTGTCTGAAGATATGATGCATGTTATGTGTTCAAACGCTCACAGTATCACGGGGGCCGAGTCCTGCTTCACTGTGCTGTCAATCCCAGGCTAGAGAGCAGAGCCATTATGGCCCCATGCCATTTATCACAAGCTACAGGGGACAAGCCGGGCTCATTACTGTCTGTGCTGGCCCCAGGCTCTGTATGACGCAAAGACAGCACAGCAGCCCACAGGCTCAATTAAAGGACCTGATGGATTCCACACTAATGGCGATGTAGCATCAACTTCTTCTTCTGGATAATGTATGTAGAAATCCTGTAATCCTCACTTGGTCTGATGAGTGTTCAAATCGCACATCTCTGTGTTATGTATATATATATTGTTGTTATTGGTGGCACAGAGGGAGAGGGTTGTTGATTTTGCGTTTGTGGATATTGATTACATTTTTTGTGAAGCGGCATGGAAATCTTAAAATATTAATGTTTTTTAATGTAGTCTGATCATTTATTTTCTATATGTAGCATTTGGAAATACCTTGAATCAGGTCTCTTTAAAATGAGACACCGAGCAGCGATTGTTGCAGAATATAGATTAATAATGATACACACACAATTAATCATTACATTTAGCTATTTAAACTATTTCTCCATTACTTAAAGTTAATTATTACAACAGTCTATCCATTGTTCTTAGCTAATGAAAAACTAATTTTAACTTTTAACTAACAATTTCAACAGTTAAGCCATTATTTTTAGCTGCATATGTTTTACTTTTTACTTACCTTTTTCCTTATAATTTTGTACCATTGTCGTGTCTTGCAAACTACTTTTCATGCACGCTTAGATGCACAAGGTGTGCTGGCATTATAGCTAATTCAATAAGTGGACATATTTCTGGAATCAAATAGTAATTTCTATAAAATTATTCGAGCAACTGCACAGTGTCTTTACGAAGGACACTGGCTGGTTGGGAATCTTCTTTCTAAATAATTCAATCAGGCAGTCAGATCTTAAACTTGGGCTCACCTCATGCATATTTGCTGCTAATAATTGACAGATATTAACCATACTGCAGTCTATACATGCTGGTTTTAACGTTTTATGTTAATTGGTGGCATTTCTCACAATGCCATATTTCCATTTTTAGGTCAGAAAGAGCATTGGTACCAGGAAAGCAATGTGATTTATCTCCCTGACAGCTGCACTTCTACAGATCGGTACGGTAGGCTCATCTCCTCCAACATGCTCCAAACCCATAAATCATTTTGATGATAAAAAATGATTGGTTTGCTGTTGTAATGATTGAACAGCGGTCGAAGATAGGCTAAAGTGCCAGATCAGAACGTGCCTGTCATATTCGCTGGGCAGAGAGGTATGTCAAGTAAACGCAGCTTCTTTCATCAGCGATGTCAATCAGTGATGAGAAATCCATAAAAACATGCTGCTACTTCGAGTCATAAAGAGCCTGCTTGAAAAATCAATTTAAAGTTTTTAATGAATGAAAATCCTACCTAAGTTTATTCAAAAGACAAAATGATATTAAACAGTGGGAAGTGATTTATTTTGCCCCTCTCTGTGTAATTCTCTCTTAATTTCAGACAACATGAGACATAGAAATGGTCTTCTTTTGGGAGGGGAGGAACATTAAGAATGACTTGATAAAAGTTGCTTTAAAGAAGGCTTTTGTACATCCATAATGCAGTCTGCAGATTTAGGTTTTGAAATCCTCTTCTTCTGTTTATCACGTTGCTATCAGGACACTGCAGCGTGTGCACGTGGAGAGGAAGTCACAGTCTGCTGCTGCGCTGTGACCAGCAAGGCATAAAGAGGCTTATATGGCTGAAGACACATCAAAACCTCAGTATGACTGTGCAGCTCTGTCCTACTGTCACCAGTGGTCACACAGTAATTGGTGTCTGTTCATCCCCCTCTTCTTTTCCTATGCAGGAGCGTTTGCACACAGAGATCCAAACCAGACGATTGGTGCTGATGAAATAAAAGCACAAAACTCCACAGTTAAACTTTGATTATTTCTCCAGTCTGGCCTCATTAAAGATGGACTGACTGAGATCTGAAGTTACAAAGAGACTGAGGAACTAAGATCTGAACATTACAATAAAAAAAAGCAAATGAAAAAGCTATTTTATGAGAAAAAGGATAATTACACTACTCTCTACTGCTGCTAATGACAAAAACTACCTATATCATTTTTTGCATTGTTTTTTATGGCAGTTTGGTGTGAATTTATTTCATGTGGTGCAGTGCCACCTACTGCAGGATGGATGCTATAGCTGTCTGAACCCAATGACCTGAGCAAGAGAAAAACCAGAGATATTAAAAGCCATTGTTCACTCACATGCAGAAAGATGTAACTCCGACTGCATTTGAATCGCCTTCGCATTGTCAGCTAATTTATGACAGTTGTGGAGAGGTAAAGGAGAATACACTTTAGATGAATCCAGTGCTTTCTAAAGACATTTAGACGTTGATGAATTCAACGAACATGCTTGCCATTCCTGCTTCACTCTGTTTTCTCTGGCTCCATGCACTTTCTCTGTATGAATCAACACAGGAACATCAGGGTGATGAATCCTTCAAATATTTAGGTTTTTTTTTATTATTATTATGAAATCTCAAGGATTTTAAAAGACTGCCAAGAGGAGAGAAAATCAACAGCTGCTCAGAAAATGTTTTCTGTGGCTTCACATCCAGAGCTAATGTGTCCATCATGAAATTCTGCTATGGAGCAAAAACAACTCAATCTCATCAGTTTTGGTTACACTTACACATACACATACACACAGCCTTCTGCATTTTCATTTTGTTGTGTAACTGAGTCTCCTTTTTCAGGCATCTATATTGAATTTCACTTTGCTCGATCTGTTGCTGTTTTCAAACACTATCTTCCCTTGACTAGTATACTGTTTGATTTGTTAAAGAAGAAACATTTTAGCCTTTCCGGCTCAATTTTTATCTCAACAACATATTTTCTTTTTTCTGGTGGCTCACAGACTTTCACTCTCATTGCATTAGCCTGGACATTGTCCATGCTTTGAATCATCACACGCTTGGCAGACCGTGGAGGAGAGATGACTGGTTGTTAGTTAGTCACTGCCTGGGCGTTGGTAGATGGAAAAGAGGGTGCAGCAACAAGAGGTGAAAAGGTGATCATCTGTATTGCCTCTGTGTTTTTTCTCTTTTATTTGTTTGTTGTCAATGGTGCCCAAATACGCCCCAGAGTGTGTGACTGCGATCACATCGGAAGGGACGATTCTTGACTCTGACAAATTCAACCATATATTTTTTTAGTTCTTTGTTACAGTTTAACATAGATTTGCATCTCATTTTGCATTATTTAATTCTACTGCCTGATAGCACCTTTACTCAGATATTTTATATTTTTAATTAAACAGTAAGAAAAAAAGTTAAGACTACTTTATTGAAACTTCAGTTCTGTTTCCCACCACTATAGTCCCTAGGCACCCAGTGTTCACCTATTATTCACCCAGTATAATCTGTTTCTCCCTTCCACTGAAATAAGAATATGCCAATAGGAACCATTAAGTGTTTTACTATCACAAACAAATGACACTGTAAATTGCAGGCTGTATTAAAGTGCTGCTCTTTTTTTCCTTATTTGAATCAAGGGTCTGAGGATGGATCATGTCAAAAGCCTTCTGAGATTTTCATTTTGAGCTATAAAGATAAAATTGCCTTGATTTGATATTTTAAATGAAGCCACTGAGGCCAACTGTAATTTTTTTTAATATATTCTCTGTGACTCATACAGGTTACAATTAGTTGATTTGATATGTTTCACCCATTATAGGATCGTTTTTAGGGAGTGACCTCAGTGACTATGACTAAGTTAATTACTCTGGTGGGGTGATACCTCACAGATCAACCTTCACCTTACGCAATACCTCTTTGAATAACATTTGCTTTTTTTTTCCCACTCTCCCATCCAGCACTGGTTTCAGACATTCTGGTTTCACTCGTGAAGATCTCATGCAGTTATTCTTTGATCCAGATGGTATTGCTTTAGCAGCTTTTACAGTTCCCAGGAATAGCCCTGGAGTTTCCCACCTGGACGTTCTCACAGCCTAACTAAGGTGTAGGATGCCTGCATTTTTTATGGCTTTGACCTACTTTTCCTTTCCTTTCCTTTTCAGTTCGAACCGAAATCTGTCAGTGTTTTACACAAGTCTGACATTTATTTCATGATGCGTTACTCTCCTGGTAACATGGTACGCCTGCCTGCATGGAGGACTTGTCACTAGATGGCACCACAAGACGCTAAAACAGCAGACAAGGTCACATATCTGAGCAGCTTCCCAAGGCATATATGGACTTAACAGGGATCTGGCTCATTTTGACACATATTTGTGATAATTGATTGACTTGCACTTACTTTTGATCTATTTAATTGACAGTGCTATTTGGACTTAATCATAACAGCAAATGCATCTAAAGAGTAGCTATGAGTTGTTAGGTAAAGATAGAAGAAAGAAAGTTGATTAAGAAAAGGCACAAATACAGGAGGAAAACATTCGAGATACGAGAGCAGGGGATTGTGAAATAAAAGTGCAATATTTCTTTAAGAGATCTTGGGAGAGATGAGTGAGTTGTGCAGCTGTGATATCTGCCTGACACAACAGACTGTTGTCTGAAATCACCCCGAGATTGTTAGCAGTCTGGGCAGGTGGTCCTCTGGAAGAGGAAGTCTGTACCTAAACAGAGGAAGGAAAATAAAACTGATAGTTACGAAGGAGAAATAATGCGATGCAAAGGAGAGAGAATGGGGGAAGGGATGGGAGATATTTCCCTTCCTAAAGAAAGTCATGTTGTAGTGTCAGCAACATTAACTGACATCAAGAAATGCAATCTGATTTCCTTTTTTTCCATTCAAATTGGTGTCACTGGTAGCATATAGAAAATAATATTAATAGCCTGATGGAAAAGTGTTTATTTTCATTACTGTGGACTAACACAGCCAGGCAAATATTTCACAGAAAAACAAAACAAAAAAAATCAAACATGCTGGGTTGTTTTGGCTAAATTACTCAGTTCAGTGATTTCTAAATAGGCTTGTTTGCCACTGAGGGCATTCAAATACTCAAAATGATTGCTCTTACATAACAGTACATTTGGTGAAAGCATCAGGAGTATCATGCCCTCTGAGATGAGGAATGGTAACATGAAAACATCTTCGTATCCAGGGTACTCCTTGATGAGAAGTGAGAGTGTGATCGGGATTTACGATAAAGCTTTGCCACGTAACTGGGCTTAGTCCTTTCTCAGTGAAGAGCTCTTTTAGGGGTCGTATCAGATGTGTGGCACATGCTGGTAGCAATTTAGCACATCTGTTGAAATCCAAACACAAAACTTGAAGTACCTGCAAAACCTCTGGGTGACTCATCTGAAAACCCACCTGGAAAAACATAGACTGCTGAAGGTCAGATTGAACGATAACTGTAACTCACAGTTGGGTTTAATCTAATCTGATGCGTTCTGTCACTTTGAACATGAAAGAGCAAAATACTTTATTTTACGTTAGTGATACCAGTTTTTTATTGTTGAGATAAGATCTTATCTCTTTGTTAAAGCTGCACTGATCACTATATTTAGTCATGCTAGTGCTTGGTTCTGTGGATGACAATGTTATTAGGTTGTCCACCACTTCAATCCAAACTGACAGATCTCAACAACTATTGGATGGATTGGCACAACAGTTTTATACATTAATTATGTATATTCAATATTCATATTCCCCTGACCTTTCCGCTTGTACCACCATCAGGTTAAAACTTTTAGTTCACCACGAGATGATTGATGAACTATTGGATAGACTGAAAACAAATTTAGTATACCAATTCATGTCCCCTTAAGCATCAATTGTCATCACTTTTGTGATGTTCTGACATCTAATGCCATGATGATATCAAAATCTCATTTTATGTGATACTTTGGTTTTATGGCAAAATTCAGGAAAAGACATTCCCATCAACCTCAGCTGTACTTGTTTTTTGCTAAAGGTTAGCAGGCAAACGCTACCGACTAAGCTGGTAGACTATTACCTTCTTAACAACAGCATGTTGACATTGTCATTGTGAGAACAGTATGCTGTTGTTAGCAGGTACATTAATGCTACAGCTGCTTTGTGTCTGCTGAATGTGCAAATAGACAGCTTAGCACAATAGCGGTATCAACTTAATATGGTGTTAATATAACAATGGTGTGTTTACATCACGCTGCTCTGCCCCAGGTGGCTATGAATCAGTCAGTGCAGATTTAAAAAGAGTAAAATGGAGCAAAAAAGGTCTGATGAACCCACCATACACTCCCTGCTCAACGCCAAATGGCAGACAGACAATGTTAACAGCTACCTGGTTAACATATTGGAGCAATTAGCAGCTAAAGAGCCAGATTTTTTCATCAGGAGTTGGTGGATACCAAAATCAGAGCTAGAAGGAAAGACTTATATTCACATCAGATAAAAGCTAAAAGTGCTCCATGTCTGCTGGATGTTAACTTCATGAGGTGATGATATGTCATTCTTAAGTTTATAGCTTGCTCCTATGCCCCAAATGGCAACAATCTCAATTAAACTCCTGAATCTTGCTGTCATTTAATTTTCAGTGACTGTTCAAATTGCTTTCCTTTGAAGATATAAACACATACCCACCATAGTTGCGCACTTTCTTTTGTCTTTATGGTTATGACTATCAGTCAAATGAGATATTATCTTTTTTAATGCAATCCATCCTTCAGAATGAGAAACGCAGTCTGCTCTGTGTCATGTAAAAGAAACACCAGCCTTTTTTTGTTTTCTTCCCTGTAAGTAACTATGTAGCAACAAGTGTTTCTTGGTTTGCTTTCGCCATTAACTTAAAAAAACACAACTTCGCCTCAAATAAACCTTTGGTAAACAAAGCTCTCCACTAAATGACAGTCTGCTCTGCAGCTCAGGAGGCTCCAGCACAATCTGGACTCTTTGTGACTAATAATCCATTTGTATTAGCTGTCTGCATGGCTGATAAGAGGGCACAGCAGACTGTCTTGAGTCATGACGATAATTTGCTCGCGCTGTGACTATCAAATATGTTTTTTCTTCTCTCTGTCCATAATGATGGGTTCAAAGAGAAGCCATGGAGTTTCAGAGGGAAGGGGACCAGCTTGATGGATGGTTGACTGTACAGTATATACAGCTGGGATCCCACTGCTGTTGTTCAGTGGAGCCTAGCAACTTGGATCAAGGGGACAACCCCGAAGACTTAATTAGTTAAGGATGTCTTCTTCAAAACAGTTCCAATGAAGACGAGAGAACGAAAGAAAAAGAGGATAGCAGAAGGAGATTGTAAGTTCAAGTTACTGAGTCTTAAGAAATTATCCTCAAATTTCTGAAATTCAAAGCATGTGAAGATTCCTTCAAGTTTAGGTATGCAAGGGAGAAAAAAAATCCCACTTTTTCCGGTATTGACCAATTGAATTACCCTCACCTGGAATTTTGCTTTGCTGCCAAGCGCTGCACGAGGCATACTCGCAAACTTTTAGCACGACAGCGCATTCATCAGATGTTCATCAACTGCCATGGCAACTTGTTGCAGGTCGTCTATCTTCACTTTTGATTTCTTACTGTGAAATCATCAAGACACTCGGTTACAGTTGCGATTGAAACCAAATGAAACCTTTTTAAACCCATGAGCATGTTGGGCCTACCACCACACACACACGCAAGCACACACACACACACACACAAAGATTTTCTTGTGGAATTGGATCTGTGTAGTGCTCGAGGAAGGCCTATATGGTTCTGTGCCATGGATCTGTGGTTTCCAATACAAATCTTTGGCAGGGAAAGAGGCATTTTCACTTTGGCCTGCTGCTCTACAGCATCAGTCACTGTTTCATAACAACATGCTTCACTTGTTTTCTCAACATTCCCCAGCAACAGTGAAACCGGGACCTAAGGCAAGACATATCAAGCTCACAATCTGCGTGATGTAAAACCGTGTCAAACACTGCAGGAGCTGTTATTTCATTTGAACCGTAATGATCTAATTTACGATGTTAATTGTTCAACATCCCTGAGCTTTGAATAGAAGAGAACTCCTTTAGGTTATCCGAATATGCAGAACATCTGCCTTGGCCCCAGACCGTGTACATTTACGTCGATAGATGAGGTGCTACAGCCGCTGACACCCAATTCATGATATCATGTAAAGTGTGTGTGGATGTGTTTGTGTGTGTGTGTGCGTGCGCTAGTGTTGCTGTTGGAGGGGATCCAGGCATGCAGATGGCCCTGGTTTGTGTTTGCACTGAACGGCTGCAAGCCTCTCGCCTCCCTAGTGACCATGACAAACCATGTGAACACACACACACACTCTCACTTTTTAAGGGCTTGGGTCAGAAAACTCTCTGGAAGTATCTATGTGCCACTTTGATGCTGTAAATTATTATTTTTTTATTACAGACCTGAGGTAATCTTCTGGAAGATTTAGGTGACGTACTTGAAAATATTAATAATCATTTCAGTTTCTGTTCCTCCCAAACTTTAATTTCATTGCAGATACCATGTTGCTACATTATTCCATATCTACAATACAAACACGCCAGATTGTTTTGTGTCCACAGCGTCACATCAGTTGTGACGTCTTTCAGGTGTGCCCTCCTCCATAAAAAACACTGTTCTATTTCCATCTAATGTTTATTGGAAGGTAACAGGTTGAAGTACGTACATTGGGTGTACCTGTTTTCACCTGTACACGCTCACTGGCTGGCAGCCACTACTATAGCAACAACAATAACAACACGGCAGGAAAGCCTTTTGGACTTCCTGGGAGATCCTCTGGTATGCAGGCTCAAGTCTGGGCCAATGTTTGTCGACTCAGGAATGTTGCCTGGGTGACCGGAGGCCGTGAAGAGGGAAACCCCTTATCTGCTAACGTTGTCGTTCAACCGTTGTCACGATTCAAAGGCCACTGAGGTAGAGATGAAAAAAAAAAAGAAGAACGACACACACAGACGCACACCTTGGAGGTTGGTCTATATACAATATGTCACCATGGAGATACTGTTTGGGTGGAGCGTTCACTCCACAGGGCATGAATGGCTGCAAAGCTGAGACAGAGAAAAGAGAAAAAGGGCGTCCCTTGGCTTTGAGTCAGAGCTGGTAGACTTACACTTTCTAGCAGGAACTCCAAAGACGTAGATTCATGAATGAGCTGCAACTCATAGGCTTGTTTATGTTTGTGAGAGTCAGGGAGGGTTGGATTTAAAAACCCTGCTGTGGAATGTGATTGCGACACCATTTTTGGTCTGTTGTGTTGCAAGCGTTGTTTAGTGCTTTGCGAGTCTGACAGTGATTTGAGATCTGGCCTCATTTTTTAAAATGGAGATTTGGCGTATGGTTTAGAGAAATTCATTTCAGCATTTATATGCTTGCAACAAAATGCACACATTATCCTCTGTGTTTGTAATAACACATTTTACCTCATATAAAAGGCCTATACACTTAAAGCTGTATTTCCAACATCCTGCAGACAATAGAAGGTGAGTAGAAAACTGAAAAAGCTTCATGGCTGAATATCAGAATATGTGAAATGTCTTTATTCACACGCGCCAGCTGACACGACCTGCGCAGATGGTGCAGATCGTGTCAGCGCTCTGATGGCGCTTCAGTCGGCCCTTTCAAAAAATGATCACGAGCGTCTGTGTCCACAGTTGACCACATTGGCTCGACGGACCACAAACTGGATGTTTTTTCCCCGCACTGAAAGCAATCCCATTTAGCTGATGGGAATTCTGAAAAAACATGCTTGTTCATTTGGCTTGATCGTCGACATGTGAAGAATTTCAGGATGGGAATTTCCAGAGAAGAGTGCACAGAGGCCACACTTTGAATTTGAGGATAAAGGGGCCAAAGCTACACCTCAGATTAGCAACAAAACAGTTTGCACTTCAGCATGCTGATTCACACTCATGTAGTTAAACCCCAAACACTCTTTTTAGTTGTATTTCTGCCACAATACACATTAGAGGAGTCATGCTCTACCTTTACTAAAACTAGAGATCTCTTATGCGCTGATAAGCTTTGACTCATCTGCTCTCCATTGTCATATGGAATAATTTAAAATCTTAAATGCTTGTGTTTCACCCTGTAACATCATCTTACCTTCTTCTACATGCTAAATGGAGCATTAGACAGGCATCATACACCACTGTGCGTTCATTAAAAAACGCTATCCGTGCCAAGATAAATAATTTAATGCTCTGTTCGCAAATTGAATCAACTGTGATATCAGTCACACTCAGTGAGTGAACTTGCAACAGCCTGCAGCCTTAGAATACAATCAGCCCTGAGGCAGAGAAGTACTTGTGTTCAGTGTTTGGCTGCTGTGTTTAAAATTTCCCTTTGTCAAAATGAGCATATTTCTGCTATGAGTGCATAAAAAATGAACTCCTGCTGCTGTGATGTTACAGTTGGCTGAACGTTTTGTTGCTGGGAGATTTTTAATGTCATGTTTCTTGGAACTCTCCTCAACACACCTTTACGCTTTGTTTGGATCCCCGTCAGCTTCCATGTAGTGGTGGCTAGTTTTCCTGGTATCCTCACAAAACAATAATAACAATTTAATTGAGTGAAATGGCTCCACATATAAAAAACGATAGACAACAAATTGTCACCTTTAACAAAAACAATCAAAGAGACTTCAAAGTGGCACATCAGCGTCAGATTCATACATTTTAGTTTTTAGTGACTTTTTGAGAGAAAATCTCCTTTTGATCCATGTGATGCTGGTGGGGGCATATTCCAGGCAGAAGCAGCTCCATAAAGAACTTGGTTAGTTTTACTGCACTTCCTAAAACCCAGCAGAACACCACATCGACACAAACAGAGCAGCGGATTAACACAGCTGCAGGGGTGAGATGTTTTGCAGAGTGTGAACTATGAGTCATCTAGCTGTGAACATAAATTTAATGTTCACTAATGTGATCTTTGATTTGCATGAAGCAGTTATGACGACTCAACTGCCTTTCTTGTTTTTCTGAATTGACTCTGATTTACTGTCATTTGTGAGACACGCAGACTGATGTTTTCTGCATTGTTTCCCTATTGGGATGTGTAAACATTTACTTATGAATCATCAGCGATGATAAACCTAAGCTAAGCTAAACCATTGATCAATATTACACCGTGTCTTCCTATGGAGCCCTCAGGAAGGTACCCTGTTGGACAGCCAAATACATCAAGTGACCTTTCCTTTGATAAACAACATTTAAATGCACTTAATCAATTTGGATAATGTTAATATATGCGTTGAAATATTGATTAGGGATGATCTACCTCCTATGAGGCGAAGCTCGTTAAAAAACATAATCCCCTGAGCATCCAGCCAGCAGAAAAAGATCAGACGGGGGTGTTTATGCTGAGGTTGACCTGCTGAATTAAAGATCAACAAAAATCTAATTTACACTTAAATAAGCATCAATGATTTATGCATCAGTCCTACATTTAAAAACAAGTATTTGTTTAATATATTTATTTTTAAATGGGCACTGTCATCTTTCAGAGGTGTAGGTATTTGAGAACTGTGAGTCAAACTGTGAGCATTTTCTACCACACTTTTTTTTTTTTTTTTGTGAAACCAGTGACTCATATCGCCAGATGTATTAGTTACATTGTTTTTATACAAAGGACAAAAACTAGATCATCTAGATCATTTTCAGGCTGGGAAAGTGCACAAATAAGAAAAGAAGAAAGAAGACATAATTTTTTTTTTTTCCTTCGATTAAGACGCGCAGATATAAAGCAGTCTTTAAGCACTCAGGATGATTTGACGGATCCACACCAGCTCCTCGATGGAAGCAGTAAACAGTGTGCTCCCCGGATCATAATGTCTTGAACATTTTTTTTTTGTTTAGCTGAGGGAAAAGCAGCACACCGTGATTTCGCCTGCAGTGCAGCATGAATGGCAAGGTGTACTACAAAAGATGTCCTCGCGATTTATTGAGAGGGAACTCCAAACAGGTCTAGCTGGTTCCTCAAAGCAGCAATGGACAATAAAACCCTGGAGCACCAGCGTAAATCCTTTTCTAAAACGCATCCACACCCTTATCTGCGGCCGTTGTTTGTAAAAGGACACATAAAGTAACTCATAATTTCACATGCGTGTTTGTGTGTGCATGCGTGCGTGCAAGAGGTGCTCCTTTTTCCATGATGACAGTGAGGGAATCCTTTAGTACAGCTCTGGACAAACCTTTTATTAGTTGTGATTTCTGTTAAACGTCAAAGAACGATGACACACAGCACGCGAGGAGGTCAATACCATTGGCGTGTGGAGCTCCTGCGAGGGGAAAACATAAAGACTGGAAGCAAGGGGGGAGAAAAACTCATCTGGCCCTCTTCAAAGTTTAAACATACACCTACCAGCACATGTAAAGGTCACTAATTATATCAACACACTCCATCTTGTTTGTTTAATCTGCACAGAAACCGAAATGTTTCTGATTTTATGGGGAGTTATGGACTGTAACAATTTCTGGGCACAATGACTTCCTGAAAGTCAGAAAATAGCACATGACTTCCCCTAAAAACCACTATTGGCAATTAATGTCTATGTGCGAATTAAAAAACAAACGATACAAATTAGTAACCATTAAAGGAAGTGGTGGGTGGATGGAGCTGTGTCCCCTTGTTTCCGGTCTTTATGCGGTCCAATCACATCCCATCTCATACCTGACACGCAGACACGAGAGTCGATTTCCTCAGTTAGTTGGCGAGACAGCGAATGAGCGTTTTTCTTAAAATATCTAACCATTCCTATAAAGTACTCCAGCCATTTAGTCATAAAGATGGGGGACTTTCATGAAAAAATGAATAGCTGAGATATCCAGATTTTTCCTCCCACGTATGGGTCAACTCCAAAAAATACAAAATCCTACACCTCCCATAATGCAACATTTACAATCATCATTTTTTAAATTCTCCCTTCAAACTCCCACTTTGTGAGCCTTTCTGTTAAAATTTAAGGTCGCCAAGGCCGAGTTAAGATACTCAGCCCATTTAATATAGAGTTGAACTTCAGCTTCACACACCTTGACCTAACTTCTGTCTCCTCAATGACCCCACTCATGTTCGCTCACTGTACTTCTAGTGTTACGGGACTGACTAGCATTACAGCGGATGCTCTGCCGGCCTCAGGTCACAGCTGGCTGACAATTACAGCTCTCATTGTGTTTCCTGCACTTTTGGTACAGCATCTCCCCCCCGTCGGCCTTGTCTCTTCTATCCCAGCTTCCCAACCGCCTTCTCCCCCGTTAATCAAAGCAAAGTAAGATTTAGAGAGGAGGTAAACACTCTGGTTTTATGATTGAGCCCCTTCTTACAGCGTGGCCTGTATAATTGAAAAGCCCTCGTGGACTATTTTAAGACACTAGTGGGAACAGACTCCCATGTGTGTGCTATGGCTGGGAATGGGGCTCTCTCTTTCTCTCTTGCATTCGCTGATTGCTAAACAAGTATGGTGTCTTTGGCTTGTTGTCTTCTGTGATTACCGTATTGTATCGAATATACAGAAAATCAAACAAAAGCTGAAAACAAAATATCTGCTGTCTCACCACGGCGGGGATGTGCTGCTCATGTGACAAAACAAGAACGGTGAATTTCACAATTAAGAGAGGGACAGAAAAGCTGCTCTGTCACAACTGGCTGTGTGCTTTCAAACGGGTTTTTTTTTTTTACTCAGACCATCTGTTCTTCACACCGCTCGACAATCCCCGACCGCCAACATCCCACAAACCAAAATTAACGTTGTTTCAGTGTGAGTAAAAAGTTTAAACAAACAGAAATATCAGCAGTCAGCGTCTTCTCTCTGCCCCTCAGTCGACCATAATAGACTCTTTGTTCAGCTGAAATTATAAACTCTTATTTTGGATGTTGTATGCATGTGTCAACCAGAGCCTTGTGCGTCACGATGATAAATGCTTTGTACCTAAGATTTCTGTAAAGATAGAAACACATTCCCAAACAAGTCACAAACCTCGTTGCTTTTAAACACTGAGAAATAAGGAGTAAAAAGACCCAAGAAGAGCAAGTGAGCCTCTTACAAAACTCATTACATTGCCAAATTACTTCTTCAACAAGGTGAAGTGACGTCATCTAACCGCTTTTACTGACAGATTTACGGTCCGCACAAGCGCCCTCACCTGAAGTGCCCTCAACTCATTACACTGTATAATGAAGGTGAGGAAATCTAGACTCTAGATGCAGCATGAGCTGGCACAGTCGAGACATGCGTGTTCCCAAGTCCCTTAAAACAGAAGTGACATCACTTGTCTGCCTTAAACACTGTGAATCACTCAGAAAGGAAGCACCTGCTAGTAAATTACTAAACCTTCCACTGTATTTTTTAATAATAAAGAAGACTAAGAGTTAGTCTCCAGCCATGTTTGCAGCTCTGTAAGGCTGGACTTCAGGAATGAGGCACTTTGAATGCTTTGAAGGTTCAGAAAACTAACATGAACACAGTGATAATGCTAACATGCTGATTCCAAGCGGGTGAATTGTTAACCAAGTTCACCATTTTAGTTTAGCGTCTTAGCATGCCAGCATTTGCTAATAAGCGCTAAGCACACAGTGCAGGTGAGGCAGATGGTAATGTCATTAGTTTTACGGGTATTTGGTCTTAAATCAAAGTATTGGACACTTTCAAATTTTGACCTGATGATGGCGCTAGATCAAAGGTCATTATAGTTCAGCCTGAAGGGGATATGAACATGTGTGCCAAATTTCATAACAATCCAACTAATGGTCATGGTGGCGCTCCAGGGGAAGTCAGGGAATCCCTCAAAAGTCATTAGGGTTCTTCCTCCCAAGACCTTGAATGTCTGTAGCAAATTTCATTTCAATATTTCAGACAGATGTTGAAACATTTCCATCTGGACCAAAGTGGTGGAACAAGAGACCGACCGTAGAGCTGTGTGGCCAACATGCCTAAAAAAACCTCTAGAAAAGACTGCGTGGACTGCAAAGACTGCAAAAGTCAAACTCCCAAAATATATTAAAATGAGAAGTCTTTAATTTTTCCTGTACAACATTCATAATATTGGTTTATATTCATGATTCATATTCATAGATGACTCTTAAATTAAAATGTAGTAGGTTGAGAGAGAAATTAAGGACTCTATATCTAGAGTACAAAATGCACAGTCACATTAAAAAAACCCTCCATGGTACTTGCGGGTAAAAAGATCTCTTTTATATATAGAAATATAGTCCCATAAAGCCATTTAAGTAACATGAAGGCATGGTCCCCCAACTCCAGCAAATAGGCCTATTACCACATGAAAGACATGCTCTGTTCCAATTCTCTTTGCCATTATAGCCTAACATGCCTCAACTCACAGCTTTACTGAGTGTACCTCTCCAGACAGAGGCTCTGTTTATCGGTGTGTCACCATGTACTGATATTTGATCACCTTTGATGACCAGGGGAAAAAAGCCGAAGACAAACTACCTAAACTAGTTTGCAGCACCCAAACTGAAAGTGCACTAATATAAAATTATTTATTCCATTACCAAGTGATAATGTTACTATCAAGTGCAAATAGTGCACTCCAGCAGAGGATGAAAACAGATTAGAGAAGGTATAAAGTGACACTGCAATTAACATCACTTTAGATTCAATCAATATACATTACTCATGCAACAGCAGTCAAATCAAACTGTATAACATCAGTGGACACAAAAAGCACATGGGCTTTCCAGGAATTTGTAATTCAACACTGCTTATAGTGTAGCCCACCAATATCCTAATGCACTGGAGGGCTGAGAGTGCACGTTTCAGTACACCAAGTCAGATGAAATCCAGTGCCAACGAAGGAAACACTAAATTGTAAAATTGTATGGTGGTTTTACGTGGAGTTTGAAATTGGCAAACTTTGGCATGAGAATTCACATCGTTGACCTGTTGCAAACTGTCTTGAAAATGCTGAAAGTGTCGAGCAGAGACTCCAAAATAGAGTATAAAGTATTAGCTGTGTGGCACCATCCCATTTTATAAAACCTTTCTCTGAATGAGGACCAGTGGAGTTTTCCTCTACTACTCCTTCTCTTCGCGGTATCCATTTTGCCACAAATAAAACTAAACACATGGTGCCCACAGCAAGCAGACACTACATGATCAAACTTCCATTACTGTTTATTTCAAGAGAATGTGATAATGCGTTTCAATTTGTCACTTTCTAGTATGACCCGGTGATCCAAGTTGTAATTACAGTGAAACTTAGATATTTCTGAAAGCTCTGATATATCTAGTCTGGCTGTGAATAATCAGAATGTGCCTGAAAACCAACCAGAACAGAAATTTAATATTTTGTCAATTCACTGTATTTTTAATCCTCATACAGCCATCTCTGCAATCACAGCCATCTCATTTTGTTCAGTGACGTGAATGTTTACAATCTGTAAACACGGGAATCTTTCCCATCTCTAACATCCTTCCCATATGACGTGAATGCGGCATGAACTGTGGAGCCAGAGCCAGGAAGAGTTTAGCTTAACTTAAAGTCTTAAAGTCTAGCTCTGTCCAAAGGTAAAGGTTGTTATATCTTCTATTTTGAGTTCCATAGGAAATGATAAGTGTAGCTGTTTCCACCTGTTTACAGTCTTTATGCTAAGTCGACCCTCTTCAGCTCCCTGTGCACACATATGAGTGGTATCAATCATTTCACCTTACTCTGAGCATGAAGGTGAATTGTTTGTGTAACTGTGTTTCCCAAAATGTCCAACTATTGCTTTAATAATCAGGCCTCTCCTGACACGATGAAAACAGTCAGCACTTCAAAGCACCTCTGCACTGATGAGAGGCTGGCTGTTAAGTGATTCATCGTATCTCCTCAAAACTCTCCAGTATTGTAAATAAATACAACAGCAGCAAACAGCAGCCCAAATGTGCCAGTGAGAACCGTGCAAAGGAGCGCCGCAGCGAGACGCAGCAAGTGTGTCTCCAGATTTCAAAGTTAGCCACAATCATTACATTTGATTCCAGAAAAAGATCAAAGAGAGCAGAAGGGAGCCCGCACTCTGCAGACATCAGGAAAAGCTCCTCACCAGAGGTCTACAAAAATAGATGCTTTTTTACATTTCTCCCAACACTCAAAACTCAGCGCACTTTTCCTTCAGTGGGTCCTCCACGGTGCACTATATCATATACAATGAAAAAGAGTGCGAGAGACTGCCACATTTGTTACACGCAGTTAATGACAAACAAAACTCGAGAATGACTTGTTTTATGGGTGTCCGCTGTGGCAACAACCAGCATCGCCACACTGTCTCTACACAATAAAACACAGTGGCAGTAAGTTACTTGACAGAGGTTCTGGTCACATTCATTGTTACAAACATGGAAACATGAAATTTCCAAATAAGATAGTTAAGTAATGTTTATGTAGCATGTACAACAATTCAAGTGAGCGTCTGAGCGCCTGGAACACCCATTTGATCCTTTAGATAATTTATATATAATATAAATGTGTATGTTCATCCATCTTAATTTAAATATTAATCAGAAATATATATCTTTTCTCTTTATATCTAACTGTATGTTGAGAATAGCATGTCATTTTTTACTTCTGGAAGTCTAACTTGCTTTCGACATTTTAAAGGTGACTACGCTTTACGACTGTAACAAAAACACTTTGTGGGAAGTCTTTAAAAGAGGCAGTCATTTTCCAGTTAAGGAGCCAGGATTGTAAAAGACGGGCTTGAATTAGAGTTTTAAGATACAGGTGCGTCACCTTATTGTTGTTAAAGGAATTTTTGAAAAGTATGCTTGGTAGCTTTCTTTCCATGACTTAGTTTGATGTTGGGCAAGAAAGAGACAGGCATATAGCTCAGAAAATGGCAAAATGGTTGCTTATAGAAATTGGTTTTGCTTTGAATTGAACAAATTAGACATGACCTGTTTATTAGTGAGCTTTAGATGTGCTGGTACAGGCCAGGCTAGCTGTTTATCCTGTTTCCAGGCTTCATGCTCATCTAATTTTTTCAAAAGAAAACAAAAAACAAATGTTGATCTATTTCTTTAAGCTCTTCTGCATAAGATGTGTATAAAAGCAAAATGGTGCCTTTAAACAAATACTGCAATCAAGCGCACACTCCCACACACAGGCACTCAGCAAGACTTACTGCTGAGGAGTATACTGTGATCCCTAACTCTACTGGCTCTTCATTATAGTTAGCTTAAATTAACAGCCACTTCAATAACAATAAAGCAACAGTAGGCAAGCTAATGAAACACTGAGCTGTTTCCAGCATGCGAGTCTGACCCAGACTTCACTCACACCCACCAGCATACTTTCCCCTTACATCAGCAAACAAGAAAACTGCAAAGCTTTTTATTATTCATAAAACAAGATAATATAAGCTGTCACTGGCACTGCAGACAACATTGTGGAGGTTTTTTTTTTAAACTGTGCATTACCCTCTCATAAAATCCCCACTTTTTATTCAATACAGCATGTCTAGACTATATTTTTATTATCATTATCGCCAGTAGCTAATTAGGATTTTATTGTGCAAGTCAATTGGGGTTTTGGTGTGCCTTTGTTTTTCGAAGTTTTTGTCATTCCTTGTGTCTCTGGGGGAATGCCAGTCGACCAGTTAGTCAGCCACCCACTCAGATTCAGAGCTGATGGAGGAACCACAAGGAACCAGGATCCGTCTGCATGTCTCCCCGAGCGCCACACGAAATAGAAAAAGAAGAGCGATGCTGTGTATCAAAACTGCAGCTAAGATGTTTACTGACTCACATGATAGGACTGTCATATTATAAGACAAAAAATTTAAAACATGAAAGCCCACCACTTTAGATTGGACCTACTGTGTTAAAATCACACACATTCATCCAATGTGATTTGGCCTACTCCTGTTGAGGGTTACAGAGGACTGGAGCCTATCCCATTTTTTAATGGGCAAAGCCAAGGAAACAGCCTAGACAGGTTTCCAGGACACCACGGGGCTAATGCACAGTCAAAGCAGCATTCATGTTCCCTCCCAAATGTATCCGGCAACACAAATTAATAGTTTATACATATATTTTGTAAAAGAATCTGCTGCACATTAACGTTTAGTCAATGGGAATTATGAAAAAGTGAGATCCAGGATTAACTGAGACTGAGCTCACTTTTATGTCCTTATGTACTGTATAATACTGTTTTAGACACACTGGTGGCTTTATGGATGCCGGCGTCGACCTGTTGGTTTTTTGATCGATCGGTTGGGCCGCCACAATGTCCAGGCTGAAAAATCTCAAAAACTTTAAGATGGATTGACAAGAGATTTGGTGGATATTCATGTTCCCCAGAGCATGAACTGACTTTAGTGATGTTTTCCTGAAGTGGCACAAAAAAGTGAATTTGTTGGATTGCCATGACATTTACACACATTCATAACTTCCCTTTACTTCTCATGTAACATCAGTGTCAAGTCAACATTTCAATGTGTGCAATACTTTGGTTTGAATACCTTCAAAAGTAATGAAATTCCCATCAGCCGTAGCTATACTTTATTTAGCACTAATCAGCAAATGTTTTCATGCTAACACACTAAGCTAAGTTGGTGAACATGGCTACTGTGCCTATGTTAGCATGCCAATGTTCACATGTAGCTTAAGCATCACTGTGCCTAATTAAATGCTTACAAAGCTGCTCGTGTCTGTGTCTCCCACTGTTTCATTCTTAACATTGATCAAACTTTGATGTTATTTATTTGGCTTTAAAAACTAAAACTGAACAAAGTCTCACACTTCTCTTCAATGCATCTTCTGTGCCTTTTTTACCCATTACTGCACCTACATTTCCTTACATGATTCTGTTGGTGACTCGTGTGACAAAATGTATTTTCTGGATAATTAAAACCTGCTAATGGCACCTCCATTTCTCCTTGCTGCAGCCAATGGCCTTCCCTTGCAGTGATCGATGGAGCAGGCTTTTGCTTTAGCAGCAAAGTGCATGGAAGAATTTGATTTAATGTATTTAATTCCATTTAATTAATAGGGGCTGCTGTTGCTCACTGAGAATATCCTAAATCCTGAAATATGTCTTATAATGTATGAACCATTAACACAGTGTCTAAAGCAAAAAAGGCTTTTTCTGCTAATCTGCACTGAAATGCGCTGACTGAGTCTGTGAGAACTTTCTCATAGAAATGTATACATTCTTTTCTAATGCGCATGAAACCTAGACTTATGAGCTCATGCACTTGAATGTAGGTGAGGCTGCATACATATCATGACAGATAGTGAGGATGAAAAAAGTCTGCCAGAAGCTATAGAGAAAAGACAAGTGAGACTCACACAGATACAAAGAAAGCGGGAGAAAACCGAAACTGAAAGCAACCCACAAGCTATATATAGGCGATGTGGTGCTGGTGATGCTCCTTATAATAGAGGTGGTGGTTGGTATCAGGTTACATACACCCCCCCCCCTAGGCTCTATGTCTCTTTCTTGCCTTCCCCATCTTTCTTTTACCCTGGCTACTTTGGTCTTGCCTTACAGGTCTTTATTTACCCCCTCAGACCGCGCAGTTACAGTGCAATTACTCCTGAGGACGTCATCAGGCCGCTTTCCACTCCACAGCTGTCGGTGTTGGCGTCCATAGGGAGAGAGAGAGAGAGACGGACGGGGTGGGTGAGGAAGGGCAGGGGTGGGGACAGAAGATGTTGCTCTCCATGTGCTTCCTCGAGATTCCCCACAGAACGACTGTCAGGGTTGGACGGAGGCTGCTCGTGTCCCGATGACTGAGAGGTAAACAACAGGTGTTACATATGGGATGCCTGGGGTGATAATCTAAGAAGGGATTAGCTAAAATAGCATACAGTAGATTGGGTGACACAACAAGGAACTTGAAGCATTGTTTAGGATGGGAGTAATCTCCTTGCTGGCCCTCTGGCGCACAAAGAGCTTGCTTGTGTGTGCTTGTGTGTATCTCTTTTTTTTGTGTTTTTGTTTTTTTTCCTGGTGGTGGAGCCCCTGCACATGGTGTCTTCCTGCCCCTGTCAGTGGATGCACAACAGTCTATTAAGTCTTTTCCTCAGGTGAGCCACAAGGCTGCAGTAAACACATACAGTACATCATCATGTTTAAGATACTGCAGGTAAGTATTAGCTTGAGAAGAGAGCTGTACAAACACAATCCATCAGACTACAGTTCTCAATGAGGACTTTTACTGGTAGAAAAACATCACTGACTGAAACTGACATGCTGTAGGCCTCCTTTTGAGATCATAAAATCATGTCTTCCTTTTCATTTAACAAGGCTCTACAGTTTTGACCTCTCATTCAAGCAGATCCCTACACTGAAATTTGCATAATGTAAGCTCAGCCAGCTGACCTATAAAAAGGAGGCATCCACTGACCACAGTAATTGCCCCAGGCCCATGTAAGTGTTAACAGACATCCTGGGGGTGTTACAACCTGCTCTGGGTGGAGAGTTAGGCGAGAGTACTGCTCTCTCATTCATAAAATGGCAGCAAATTTCTTGTTTCTTTTAGTTTTCTATCATAATTTGTAGTTATTTGTAGATATCCTTATTGTATTTACTTAAGTCAGGTAGGTTACATTATTACATTGTTTTAACAAATGAAGACATGAGATGACTTGATTGCTCTTAGCAAGCTGTCAGGAGGGAGAGCACTAGACCAGATCTCGAAAAAATAGGAACTAAGTCTGAAAAGTAATGACCAGAAGTTCTCCAGTCCAAATAAGCTTCAAATTCTTCCAGCCATGCTTTATCACCTCCACTAACCAATTTCCTTTAAGAAAACCCCATAGTACAGTTATGAATATATCAAAAGACAAGTACATGCTGTAATATGCATTTTAATGAAAATGTGAAACAAATAAAAAATGCTAAAAAAAATGAAAATGAAAGTAAATCATGTCTTGCAAGGTTAAACCCATAAAGCCCCAATGGAGAGATCACTGCTGATCTCCTCAATCACTTCCACTTGCGGAGTAGTTTTAAAGATGATCCTTGCTTCCCGTTTTTGTTTTTTTCTCTTCTCATGCCCTCAATATATCTGTCTCTCTCTCTCTCTCTCTCACACACACACACACACAGAGTCACACGCAGCTGCATGCCAAGCAGCAATCTGATGGGCAGAGCTGTACCCAGATGGTTTGATTCATATTCCTGCTGTTAGTTGCTGATGTTAAACAGGTGCTATCTGACCTCCGCTCCACTGCTGCTCTCCCCTCCTCTGCTCCACCACATTCCCTCTGCATAGAATCACACTGTATTAAGTCTCTTCCCAGCCCCGCTATTTTTACTGACAGTCGTGTTAACAATGAAGTGCTGTAATTACTGGACGGCAAATGGACTTTTAGTGACACACTGACGCCTCTTATTTTGCCAATATTTTAATCAGAAGCCAATCAGTGTTTTGTATAAACTCGGCTTGAAGCCATTGTCTCCCAGACTGCATTTTGGTGCCTACAGTTATTATGTTCTGTTAATGAGAGCTTCTTTCCACTGTTGTAAACAGCACAGTTTTGTATGCATCAGTGTAGCTGTTAATGCTGATCAAAACCGTTGGCTATACTAAGCTGGCACGCTGGGCATGGGGATATCGAGGCGCGTGCCTATTTTGACTAATGATCCATGGTGTGATGCTTATTTGTCTTTCTCTCTGAGGGAAACGATTGATTAGGCAAATATTTTCATTGGAATCAAATCTGATTAAAAATTCAAAGACCGGGCATTTCAGAAGTTTTCTCTAATTCTCCAGCTGTTTTGCACGAGTTCTGTATTTTCCTCATGCCATACAAATTAAGATGTAGCCTTATCTGACTGATGTCGATATGATTCAAAGTAGTGTGGCACTTTAAGAAAAAAGCCCTCTCATTTAATGACTGGGCTTGCGGGAAATGTGATACCCTCTATTTATTTGGCCAAACATTACAGTTCCGGTTGGGACAGATGAAACACGCTCCTGCCATCAGTCCCCTCTCTGGTGATGCTCTGCGAAGTGTTTAATTATGTCAGTAAATTTATGTTCTGAGAAAGTGGATAATTCAGATTAAGTTTGTTTCCCAGGCCCGAGTAAACATCCACGTCCAACCTCCCCCACTCCACGCACACGTGCATGCAGACTGGTTTAAATAGGCCTCTGGTGTTTCCCGCATGTGATTACAGGGGATATCACATGGGAATTAACTGCCGACCAACTTTATAAGGTGTTTTCATAACAAAACACATTTAAAACTCCTTCCTGTTTCAGTCCTAACGGTGACAGCAAGCCACTTTGGTGCCTGAAAGCCGTTAATCCCACCTCAGGGCCTAAAACAGCTCCAGTTATCTTTCCCTCGGCTGAATGGAGGGATGCACAAAGAGAGGAGGGTAAGGCGGTAACCCAAGCTTTGGGCCTGTGTCGCTGGGTAGCGTGCTGACTGTGAGAGGCCTAGATTGCGTCCAATGTTTCCCGTGGCTTGGAGAAAAGACTCAATTCTCCTTGGTGGTGTCTGATGTCACTGGATCCAGTTGCTGCTCTGGTTACCTGAGTAGTGGGGAAGAGCTAAGAGAGAGTGAAAGGGAGATGTTTTCAAATAAATTGCACTATAATAAAATCTGCATGAAATATTTTCTTCATAAAATGGTCCTGGGTTTCTAGCGACCTGCAACAACTTGACCTCAGTCATGATACTGATTTTTGCGATCAAACAGCAACTAAAGTAGATATTGTAAGATGAAAAATACATATTTATTGTCATTTTTTTATGAGCTGCCTGCCATTCAAGAGCATCATCCTGCCAGTCATCTTATACGTGTCTCTGGGAAGGCCGGGATAAGGTGACGAGGAGAGGATGTTCTGGGATAAAGTGACACAAAGCAGCAGGTGTGGGAAGAAATGGCTCAGTCTATTCTGCCCAAACTCTGGCATTTCCCAAGGTAGCCATCAGTAGCTTAGATTTCCAACCGTCTACTTGACCTGTGTGTGCATTGAAACAGTATGTATGTGACAGAGAGACAGAGAGAGAAGAAAAAGAAAATGGGGGAAGGGAAAGGATGATGAATATGGGTATGAGGTGAGCATGTGGAAGTGTTACACCTCTGTTTACAATCAGCCTCCTGAAAGGTAATAGAGGACACTGACATAATGGATCTTGCAAATCCAGACAATTGGGGTGTTAGCTTCTTAACAAGCAGCCAAACATTCTTGAAACTTTTAAACTCCAGCAGAGATCCCGAAGTTTCCAAAGATACCAGATATGTCAAGCTGAACTGTGGAGAAACGTGTATAAAATGATGGACAAGACATGAAGAATAGTTTCATTTGGAATGGAAGTGAAGCGAAGTCTGATAAATTGCCTCAAGTGATGAACTGAGTCTGTGTCGGCTGGCCTTGGGGACAACTAAGTTTGAAAATTTAAAAAATCTGGGGGTATGGAGTCTGAATGAAGTTAGTTTACCAGACCTCTGCAGCCTGCTCGTCATTCCCGCTTGGGGCTATAAGTTCTTCATTAACTGCTACTAGCACACAGTAACACACCTGAATCTCTGAGTGAACTATTGGCAGTTGAGTCACATAGGGGGTAATGTAGGCCTCAGCTTCCCCTCAAAAAACAAGAATTTGTGGAAAACTCAAGAAAATATCTCAGGTCTGCTGCATCTGTTTTTATTCTGTTTTAAAAAACTGTCCAGTTCGACAGTTGTAAAGGAAATCTCTGTCTTTTTGTTTTATTGCCAGTACATGAGAAGACCAATAGTACTGTCATATTAGGCTACATGGAAACAGTCATCTCTAAAATTAACAAACTGATATAATGAGTTTGTTGAATCTGTAACAATCAAGGTGAAATAACAACAACTTGTGCCTAATCATTATTAATTATTATTTCCTGTCTGAGCCAGACCAATTCCGCTTTTTTCCCATCTTTATACCAAGCTAACCGACATAACCGTCTCCTGGATGTAGCTTGAGAGTTAACAGATATGAGAGTGGTTTTGCTCTTCCCTTGGCAAGAAAGCAAATAAGTGTATTTAAAAAAAATGTCAAACTGTTCCTTGAGGGGAAAACAAAAGGAGGAAACCTGTATATCAAGGGTTTGTGCGTGCCTGTCTTGTGTTTACTCTTCCCTAAAGAGGTATTCAGGTATTTTCTGTAGTAACAGACCACCACAAAGCAGATAAAACATGTGGCAGCCTGTATATTAGATGTAGCACTTGGCTCGTATTTCACTTACTAACTCACTTATTAGCAGCTTGTGGTTTGAGGATACATACGTTCATGAGGCTTTGAAGGGCAGAAATATTCTTTTCTCTGATGTGTGCTAAGCCGTTTGGTTCAGCGCGTACCCCCTCTGGCCTGTAATTAGAAGAAATCTGGTAGAGTCCTCACTACAAAACGCAGGACTGCTTGTTCGCTGTGAGAAATCGTCTCTCATTTCTCACGCTGCTAATGAACCATACCTCACATCCGTATGAGAAGGCGAAGCTGGGTGGAACATCAAAAGCCTAAAACAGACTGATGACTTGTCATACACAAGTTTCAGCTCAAACCTCGGTAATGCCCAGAAGCCTCATCTTCAAGACACTCCAGAGAGAAAAGCAAACGTGCTTACTCAGTTTCCCTGGATTCCCTCTGAAGTGTTCCTCGGTGTTTGCTGCCAAACAAACAGCATGATTTTGTCATTATTCCTTATCCTTGTTTTCCCCTTCTCGTTCCCCCCCGCTCCCCCCTCACTTTATGGCACATTGAAACCGGTTGCCATGATATGCTGCTTTGTTTTTTTGTCATCTAATCCTGGGCCTGGGTAAATGCATCATCACTATGCATTTAGCGAACCTTGCCTTGTAAATGTCCCAGAAGGTGCGCCGATTTCAAAGGCAGAGTTTACATGAGGGGAAAAGCTGATACAGTACATGAAGGAGAAACAGAGCGAGGCGAGTGCAAGAGGGAGAGAGAGTTTGGATGCGAAATGTCACAAACATCTGTTCCTCGATGATGCAATTGCAGCTCGGTGCAGCAGGAGCTTCATAGTTTTATGGACTGGACCAAGCCCTTCACCTTGAGCACAGGGAGGTCAAGTGCGAACATGTTGTGTGCAAACCTGAAAGAGAAGTCAGGTCTTTAAAGGCACACGTGAATCATCGACAATGCAGAAGCGTGCTCCCTCTTCACGCCCTTTCCTATGCGGTGAGGAAAGCCCTTTGTGTCGCCTTATTGATGTGGAGCACACTGCTATACGTCTACACGTATGAAACAAGTGTGACGCCAGCGTCATGTGGCGCGGTGCCCAGACGTTCCAGATCCTCTCTCCTTCCCCGATGCCAAAACGAAGACTCCCCACGCCTTGATCTGGTCTGAGTCAGCAGAGCCGGGATGGTGCCCCGCAGATTTAGTCCATGTTTGTGTGAGCAGGGCAGAAGCAGACATTGAATACACAAGGAACACAGGAGCTGAGCTATGGTTTAGGCAACTTTAATGACATAGTATGTGAGAGGGAGTAAAAAGGTATTTAAGAGGTAATTACATAATCACAGAAAAGCATGGGGTTGAGTTCTATTGTACTACAATACAATAGACGTGGCTTAAACAGTCTTCCATATTATTAAAAGTTAAAATAATCCGCTTTTCTTTGTCGTGCTGGGAAATATGAAATCATCACATCCAGATTATTTACAGGTAAAAATCCCACATTAAGCAACATGAAACAGTATCCACAGTTTTATAGTGTTTACAGAAGGAGGAGGTTTTTATGTATCACTGATGAAAACCGTGGCAATATCACCCACCGCAGACATTAATGGAGCTGAATTTGATTAAATAGTCCTGGTTAAATATCACATATAAATAGGAGCCATTCAAATTTATATGTCACATAACAAAAGACCTTGTTGCTGACATAAGAGCTTGGACCTCACTCCGCTTCTCTCCCTTCGCGGAGGTTGGAAACATTGACATTATCATAATTTTATTACAGTATTTATTGCGCCCACCGAGACGTACAGTACATTACACATCGCCTGTGTTTTAGGGGCCGAATTTGTTACTCGGCCTGCTCTAAACAGCTGCTCAGCCTCTCACGAGCAACACGAGGCTGATGTATTTCTTGGGATGTTTCAAAGCATCGTTTGGAGATACGGCATTCTATATCAGTCATTTTCTGGAATAGCTCGTGGAAAATGACTTCTCGGGGCGTGTTATTGGGTTCACTGGTAATTTATGGACATATTGAATGAATAACACTTCAGCTGCTCTCCGTGTTTATTGACAGATATGTGGAAGCTGCAGAGTCGATCAGTTAAGATGCGTGTTTACACAGTGAAACAGGGCTCACATCTAAAATTATCTGGACACAAGCAGCTGAGAAAAGACACTTTTACAGGCTGTAATCAGCTATAGCATCAAATTCACAATTTCTATGTGAAATGTGAGATTGGCCCAAATACAATACTCAAAGTAATGATGTTAAAGCCTGTTATGTTTATGAAACTCAGAAAAACGTGTGTATAAATAATTTATTTTGAAATATAATACTCAATGCATATTGAAATAGTAATTACAGTATTAATAGAAAATAGTTCAGAAATAAATATACTTTATTAATGTCTTAAATGAGGTTGATGTTCAGAAGAAGCTATAGCCAGGAGACAGTTATCTTAGCTTAACATAAAGACTGAAAGCAGAATGAAAGGCAAGCCTGGCTCTGTTTAAAGTGAACCAGCTCTGCCCATCAGCACCTCTGAAGCTCAATAATTAACACGTTATATCTGGTTTGTTTAATCCACACAAAAAAATGTTTGTATTTTTATGGGCGGTGATGTATCGGACTATTTCTTGGCCGCGCATAGAGACTTCCTATAGTCTTCGCTCACGGCAGCAACCAGACTCCAGGAAGTCACCCAGCCGAGACCTTTGGACAGACAGAGCCAGGCTCGCTGTCGACTTGAGTCAGTGATGGCTCAAGATGACAATGATTAATAAGTATCTGCAATCTCTCTTTATAGCTAAACTATTTACTGCCTATTAAAAAGGGAGCAGTGAATGAGTGAACAAGGGAGGGATTTTGGACACAACTGGTGCCACATTCATGTGATATCAGTGTTATTGTGCGAGTTTCCGACTTTTAAATGATGTCACAGTGACTTCCATGCAGAAGGCAGGGAAACTGTCCAACGCGTTCACACTTACATTGAACTCAGGGGGTAATTCACAGTTTACAGTTCACTTGACCTGCATGTCACACTCGACCTTTTTGCTCTGCTGAGCCACCACAGCGTGTTTCCATGTTGTTTACTCCCAATAACTGGGGTCGTGTGTGTGGTGACCATCTACTGCTCTTGAAAGAAAAGTCGCCTTGCGTTATATTTCTGTGTAATCCAGCTCAAGTTTAGCTCTGAGGTTTTTTAACAGACAGGAAGTGGAACTTCCTCAACCCACAGAGGAGCGTGCAATCTTTTACAGTGGCATAAAATAAAAAAAACACAAAACTGAAGACACAAGGTTGTCTCTGAACAACAAGACAAAGAAAAATAAAAATTTTACAAAAACAACTGACACGATGAATGCTGCCCTATTCAAGTAAGAGGGGGAAGTGTTGTTGGAAATGTTAATGTGGCAGTATACGGACATTTAATGAATGGTTTTGGTTTTAAGTACATTGAGATAAGTGTGTATAACTCCTCCCTGGGCCCCCATAAGTGGAGGATGATGTGTTAATAGTATGCTTGAACAGTTAATGAATGACAAGAAAGTAAAACACAGTTTTAATGATATCAAATAGACATTTATAATATCAATCACCATTTATTACATCTTTATGTGCTGCTTTTACTGAATGATAGTTTAAGTGTTACCAATGTAATCTTACAAACAACAAAAGCCTTGAAATTGTTAATACCACTGGTATTATTGTTATTGTAAAGGTAAAATACATATTTTGCAAAACATTCAGTATATATCATTATTGGATATGAAATATTTTATAAGTTGTTCCCTGGTTAAATCATACTTTCATACTTCTTTGCCGACCGCATAATGTTTCAGTTATCTGCGGTAAAGTTATAACATAAATAACATCGCAGCTGAACTCAAACATTTTGCATGATGTTATGAAGAACACCTGGGGAACATGACCTTTAATTTTTCCCCAGTGATAATAAACACAATATCAGAGAGCATCAGAGTTGAAAAGGTGTTTTTGTCAGATTACAACATATGAGGGGAATAGTTATTTCAATTATCTGCAAATGTTTGTGATGTACTGGAGTTGGGCCACATCCCTAACCTGATTTGTCATTTGGCTACATATTTTTTGTTTTATATCATGTTGCTCCTCTGTAATGCATCCAACTGTCTTAGGTCAGAGCTGTTTGTTGTTGGTCCGCAGAGAGAGAGAGAGAGAGAAAGGGAGATGATTGTGGACAAGAGGAAAGAGAGAAGCAGATGCTCCCTCAGGAGGAGGGTTGAGCTGACCACCTCCTCTCTCCCTCCGTTCCCCCCTTTTAATTCTAAGAGCATATGGACGCTAAAGAAAGACCACGGGACAGGACACATGCCGGAGAGGACAAACAAAGAGAAAGCAGAGGGGAGAGGAAAAACAGAGAAAAAGACAAGGCAAGGAGAAAGCAAGAGAGGGAGAAAAAAGTGGCAAAAACAGAGAGGAAGAGGTGTGAGAGGGACCGCATGTTTTATATAAACATGTTTTTTTTCTGAAATTAGAGCTGGAATGAGACCGAGCGATGGAAAATAGTGAGCATAGCATTGCGCACAAGGCAGCAGGCAGCACGCCTGCTGAGGCAGGGTGTGGCGAGGATAT
The DNA here is from genome assembly GCA_023238725.1 of Scortum barcoo. Lineage (NCBI taxonomy): Eukaryota > Metazoa > Chordata > Actinopteri > Centrarchiformes > Terapontidae > Scortum > Scortum barcoo. Next base: position 14,788,644 of record CM041545.1, read on the forward strand.
CCTTGACTGGGTTTGCACCCTTTTCTGGCCTGAATCTAATCACTGTCAAACTGTAGAAAGCGTCTGAGGCTTATCTGTTTAATAGAAATATGTACTTTGATTGGGTGACTGGACATTTTATTTACAATGACAGTTTTGCTTCACTGAGAGGTACAGAAGTGTAGCTGAAATGAATGTACAAACTTTCTCAAGGAGACATCAGAAATCACTCGAGGGTCAAATAGATACATTTTCTGTGCAATGAAACTGTACTATTTTCTCCAGAATAAGATAATTTATGAAGACTGATGGCTTGTCTTTATGTGATGTCTTAAAACATAAAGGGACAGACTACAGCTCAGATTACACAGACTTTCAGTCCACCCAACATGTGTTTGGCTTAGAGGTCTGAAACAATATTTTTTGCATATACTGTATAGCCAATGCCTGCGCAAGTCATCTCTCATATGTTGCAAGTAAATTCCTAAATGTTTCACGGCATCTTTTCCAAGATGTCATTTTGCTTACAAACTGGACATGCCACGGTGTTGTAAAGGCTTCTAAAACCTCATAAATAAACGAGACTTAACATGGGAATATATGAGGTAACATGTCAATAAGACAGCTGGAGTTGTTGCTTTTCACTGTTGATGGAGCTTCCCACTGTTTCCAGTCCTTGTGCTGAGCCGTGCCAACACATCCTGGAGGTATCCCTCTGTAGGACCTGCAGGCATGAAATTGTTATTGATATTCTTGACAGAAAACACTATTTATCCAGTGTTCCTTCCAACCCTAAATATCTCACTGGTGTGCTTAATGAAATAATCCATGGCCATAAAAGAATGGCAACAAAAAAGTCAACCACTGCGTTATGTTTGATGTGAGGTCATCCTCTGAGTGCGAAGCTACAGTATGTTGCCCTGAGAGTCACCCTTAGTTTGCTTACCAAACTCTGCAGGAAGTTTGGAGTCATAAAATCCAGTTTAAGGTTTATATAATTTTATCACAACAATCAATTAGGAGTTTATTACCTGGCAGGGGAATAAAAGGGAATATATATTTTTTTAGCACCAGGATGTAATGAAAAGCATACTGCATCTTAAAAACATATGTTATGTTTGTTTTCTATGCCTCATGACACCTTGTAAAAATGTCTGTTGCATCTCACTCTGTCCATCTCCTTTTGCTTTGGGCAGCAAACCCCAAAAACATTTATGCCCACATACTCATTCATTCTTGGATTTGTTTGCTAAAGTAACATATTTTTCTTGTCAGCATGTTGTCATTTTACGGTGTTTGGTGCCAAGTGTGTAGACTTACTCTTGAAAGCAGAGGCATGGTGCTGCATTCATGGATTTCACTACTCAGGAGAGTAAATGCCCCTTACTGACTGCAAAATAGTGACAAGATCAACCGAGTGTGGCACATGTTGCTAGGTTTGTCAACTTTAAGACCCCTTAAGGGAGAAAGAAATCTATCTTTTGTCTCCATAGGGACTCCCGCTGTCAGAAGCAAGGCAGAAATCTGAATGATCTGGATTCAATCTTAAAGGTCCTGAAAACCTGAATCCCCTCAATCAGCATCTCACTGTGAGCAAAGTGGTCCTACATGAACACGTAATGTTCTGCCAGAGTCGCTACAGTTGTGTTATTTCTGTTTTTGTCTGTGCTCATCTCACTGGTTTGAAGTGAGCTCACATACTTCCACACATGAATCGGCATAAAGTGATATTTGAATTAAAGTGTCATGGCAGTTGTTGGGTTCTCCGCCTATATTATTAGTTGCTGTCAATCAAATCTGATCAAACCACACCCATGCAGTCCTGATGAAGCAGATAGGCTTAGTGTTGATTAATAACATCTTACTTTTTTCTTTTTTTCCCTCATTCTGACGTTGACTGCGCTCTCCTTACTGGTTTAAAGTAGGCGGTACAATGTCATGTACATCCGTGCACCAATCAGGATGGAGCAACGTCTGCATCCAAATCGGAGACTGCAGAGTAAATGGCTTATGTTGTCATGCAATTCATTTTTTGAGTGTAAAACTATTAAAAAATACATTTTTATATGAATATAGGCAATTATTGATATTTATTGTTAGAAAAAAATACTTTCTTTAAGGGCATTATGTCGCGTGTGTTTGTTTCTAAAGGTGAAAGGACTCTCTCGATCAGAACTTTCACAGTTGCTTATTACACCCCAGATGTTGCCTCATGTGGTACTGATGAGCTCATTTTATTGGCCAAACGACAAATCAAGCTCCTTTCCACTCACAACAGTATCTCAAGCGATCGCCTCGGGTCAGCATGAGTATTATTTGTCAGATGAGACTTTTTAACCTTTGACCTTGGCGAGGAACATCATAAGAGGAGCGTGCGTTCATTTCACAAGAGGTACGGCTCCTCTGTGCTGCCTCAAGGTGACGCATCGAGCCAAGAATGTGCTGATTTCAGATGTGGCGAATGGCAACCATGATGATTGTCAAATCGTTAAAGTGTTGTTATTGAAACAGTGTTGTTATTGTTTCGCTCAGTTTCGCTCAGGAGAGGCTCCATCCATTTTTAAGAAGGCCAGCGAACCACAGCAAAAGTAACAGTGAATAATTAGTAGATCTGAGGGCTGATTTAAAAGCTTGTGATGAGTTAGATCGACTCTTGGATCAGGCAACAGTGGCATATGATCAGAGAATGATTGATTTCTCTGATGACTGGCTGCGCAATTTCAGCTTTTAATGCGTTTTTTTGGACTGAACAGCTGCGTTTTACATTATAAATCTTTTAGTCATTGCAGGATGTGATGTTGAAATGCTGATACCAGTGTGACACACCTCCTGAGAAGTCCAACGAAGCGATTATTCACTCACATTGAGCACTCTGCTACTTCTGTAATCTGAATCAGTTTTAATCTTTAAAGCACATAGACAACGAAGGATTGAGCAATACAAACAGAAATGATGCTAAACAAGAAGATAATGCAACTTGAAAACAATGCAACTGTGAATCCAGCTGAGACTTTATATTGGCTCACAATTATATTTGTGTTGTCTGGAGTTTGGTATTTAACCAGGATTAATAGCAGGAGTTTGTCAAATTCCTGTGGTTAAAGCCACCAGAGAAAATCATTGTTTGCGAATGCTAATTCATTTAGCAAGAAAAAGACATGACGTCTCCTGTAGTATAACTGGTTTAGATGAAGCGGATTGCTCTGAAATTATTGCATCTTATTAGGAATTAGGAATGTTCCCCTCGCAAGGCAATAAATCATTTTCACAATCTTATTGGACAACTTATTTTATAAAAGTCAAAATGAATCTTTGTTATATCAACATTGTTGCAGCGTTTCAAAGGATTCCTCGGGGAACGGTCTGACTGGCCACCATCAATCTTTCTGTGTCGAGGGGGAGAAATTGGAGGTGGTTAGCACATTATATCATTATAGTAATCATAACTTCACTTAGGCAGTGTTTGTGGGTAAACTCAGTGATCCTATAAAAGTGTTTTCAATAGCAATCCTAAATGTGATGTGAGATAATGCTGACTGCAGTATTACTCAATCTACAGTGTTATGCTATTATTAATTCTGTTATAATTACTGTTATATCTGGCAGTACATCTAACTCCATAGCTAACTGCTGCGGCTCAGGATTATACAATATGATATATGAGTACATTTGGATATAACAAAGCAGCTTCCATAAGATCCTGATTTGTACACGTTTATGCATGTATATGTAGTTATGAGTGTGTGTGTGTATGCGTTTGTGTGTGGTTTATATCTTGTTTAACTGTGGCAGACTAATGAAATGTTCTGATCTCATTGTGAGCCTCTTCCATCAGTATGTGAAACGTGTGTTTACTCAAGCATTGAGCTGCTTTTCTTCGCTGGCCTGAATCCATCAAATCATCTTCGACTTAATACCACTCTGGCTTTCTTGTTGCTGCAATTTGAAGATAAAGTAAAAGCAAAAATGTGTCCTTGAAAAGTGGGGGGGACAGCGAGAAAAAAAGTCTTATATCTATGTATACCCGTATTAGAGAAGTATACTAAAACTGTGTACGAGATTTTGCCACACTTTATGATAAGTTACAGCAGTATTTATTGTCAATAGAACAACAATGTGTTGTGATTCTTTACACAGCAGAACAACAAGCAGTTTTACTGCTATTGAACCAAAAACACTCAATTTTCCTGAGTATATTTGGTCCAAAAATGCACTTAGAGCCACATGACGTTTTCAAAGGGTTGCTGTTAAGCCATATTCAGTAAAAAATAAAAGTAAAAAATTGGCAGTGTGCACACTGCCAGTTTTTAATGTCTTAGTAGCTGATATTTCTGGACATACCTTCCTATGTCTCTGCTAATCCTTTTTCTGGCTCCCTGACTGTGAACACCAAGAAGAGATTACAGCTTCTGCTCCTCAAGACTGTTTCCAGGTTTTCTTTTATGATAATTTAATGATCGAGACTAAAAGTCTAAGCCCACGCTTGCAGCTCTACAAAGATTTTGTACAGCAGTGCTTTGTGCTGAATGCTAACATTTCTTTAGCAGATTATGTTTTCACTATCTTTAATGTTAGTATGCTAGTATTTGTTATCAGTCTCAGCTATGTTTAGTACTAATTAAGAATGTCATTAGTGAGGAAGGTGTTGTTGTTCATAAAACAAAGTATTGGATTAAGTATTTATCTTAATCTATCCAATACCCAACATTTTATTACTGTTGATATAGTGCATTGCAGGATGTGATGTTAAAATGCTGATGCCGGTGTGACACAACTCCTGAGAAGTCCAACGAAGTGATTATTCACTCAGCGCTCTGCAACTAATGTACAAATTATTATTACAGCATACGATGAGTCTTTACTACAGCCGTTGGAGAGTATAGGTAGTCATAATTTATTGTAAGACCCATCAGTCAACCTCTAGTTTATAACTACTCAAAAGAATCCATTAGGTACTTGAATTTATAACTCATTATAAGTCACATCTATAATGTTTTATGACTGTTGATATAGTGCATCAAAAGACTTGTGTGTTTATGAGTGTAGCATTGTGAACGCATTATAATTCACTTATAATTGCCTTCAAAACACACTATAGATGTTGTCTTCATAGAAAGAAACAGTTTATTCAGTATGTTGTCATACTCGGGGTTTATAATTGAGGACATACATTTTTAGAAAAACATACACTTGAGTTGGCAGTTTTTTTCTCTCCTAACTAGTGGATGTGCTGAACTAATGATACGCACATGATCCAACAACGTGAAATGAGCACGACTCTGCAATTCAGATTGCATGTTGTGGATGTAAATCATGCGAAGATTACCCTCCAAAAACTAGTTATGCTTTAGAAATGGATTATGGTTTGGCATGTCAAAATGTTTGGTTCAGATTATGGTTAAAATTGAGAAACTGAAGTTAGGATATGTTTTTTTAATGGTAAAATAAGATATGTGTTTCCTAAAAAGTGCAGCTTCGCTCACAGTGAAGAAAACTCCTCGGTATGAGCTGGGAATTAAACCCAGGTCACCGGAGTTTAAGGCCACTAGCCCGACCGCAACACCCTCACTTTCCACCACGTTAGTTCAATGTGAAAACCACTGGCTGTTTCCTTCACAAAATCCTCCATGTGGTGGGAAAAATACCTCTGTCACTTTTCATGAACGTGAATATATTTGCATTTCAAAACTTTTCGTGCACATGAACATTTTGTTGGGGAGAGCAATGACTTATATAAGTGGTTCATATCAAGGGGGAAGGGGTTTTATGACTGATGAAAACTTAAAAAATTTAAAAACTTATCTCTGATTGCAAAATTAAACCCTCCTTTCCCAACGTTTCTCCGCGTCTCTCTGCTCCAAACAGTACTGACAGAGCTCCTAATTAGAGCCAGACACGAGCTGCCAAATTCTTGTCGATGGTTTACTCAGCGCTGATGTCAGAGATGCAGTGGAGGTGAAAGTTGAAGCCAATGATTCAGTTTGCCTGCTGGACGATGAACAAGTTAATAGGATAATGTGGCTTTAACTCTTATTCCTTATTTGTTTTTGACAGTCTGCCTCACTCAGTGCAGAGTTTAAAAAGTCAGTGTTAATCTACGTAGCTGCTCATTCATTTAGATTCATTGTTTTTTAACAGAAACTTAATAAAAATCTAATACACATGAAGCCTTTCAGTGTTTTTTTTTTTTTCCACTTTTAGCCCAACTGGAATCAATCACCTTGAAACAATTACATATAACTTGATGGGTTTACATTGCAGACTTGCCAAGACTTTTACAACGTGTTCCTACAATTTAAATACTGTATTTCTACACTGGCGATTTTATCAGCATCGTTACATATGGTTTTATGGTTTGTTTATAATGATATTTACTCACCTAGAGGAGACTAATCTTGAGGTTGAAGATTCTGTGAACCTGCTGACATAAATACTGGAAGATCATAGCAAGAGAGAAAAGAAAGACAAAGAGGGGGTCTCATGCAACTTTAACTGATTAGCCTTCGTACAAATACCGGATTGTATGAGAGCTCACCAGAGTACTATTAGTGTATTCTTTTTGGCCACATGTGGTTTAGATTTTGGAGAGGTCAGGGGTCATCGTACATCTTAATCAGCCAATAATAAGTATCAGCATGAACTCTCGCCGCCATCGTCCTCGGCCTATTGGTCTAGACGAAGGGAGTCTTTAAAGTCTCTCTCACTGAATTATGTTCCATTGAAGCTCATTTTAACTTTTGTGCTGCCATCTTTATGTCTGTTTTCTTTACTTTAATGACCCCAAATGCATCACTTTACCTATAATGTTCTCTCCTTGTGTTGTTCATCAGCAGCACTTACACTCAGGTTAAAAAGAAATCAGAGGAAATATTGAAAATGAAAATTTAATTTGGCCTTGTTGTCTTGCTGAGGCTCTCAGAAAAAAAACAAACAAAAAAACTATATGGACAGTATGATGCACTTGTGAGACCGTACCGGACGGAAAGGACCAAGCAAACATGACACCCTCAGGAGAGCCGAGTCCGACAGACCCCCCAGACGTCTGTGTGTTCAGCAAATGTGATTAGGGGTCAATTAGGGGAGGAACATTTTGACACATGTCTTATATTTGGGGTGAGAAGAATGAGATATCAGTGTTGCTGGAAGGAGAAGATTGTATGGTCGACATTCAATACGCTGCTGATGTTCAAGAGTCCATGAGGTTCTGCTGGAGCTGCATTTGAGTTTGGGGTAAATCCCAGCCTCACATTCCAACTAAAGTATATCTCCCCTTTGATTGTACTACCTTTATAAAGAACCTGAGATTTTGTGCTATTTGCCATTACTCTTAGTCTTTGGAGCAAAACTCACAGAACAACTGGGCTTTTGATTTGATCCACTGCAGGACCAGGCTTTAATTTTCTTAGGGAATCAGTCCACAACATAGCACATTCTGGTGAGAAAGTACACTTACAAGACTGACGTGACCTCACATTTCTACATGCGTACATAAAGTCAGTAATATGTCGAAGTTTCCTACGTCACTGAATAGCTCTGTGAAACCACTTAAGCAGAGCTGGAAGTCTTGTTTTGGTAAACACTCCTCTAGAAACCACCCCGATCAGAATGTGGCTCGGCAGCTGCTGCCAGAATTAATATGCGGTTAATGACATGGTTTGGCAAGCTGCCCCCTGCTATTGATCCAGTGTGGATTCTTCCAGTCCACTTTATTACCCTAATGTAAAACATTCATCACTGGTGATTTCTGCTGTCCAACTCAGCTGAATACTGTACGGTATATTCAGTATTTTCTCTGTGGCAGCTTCAGGGTTCTCTCGCAGAAACTGCATATTTGAGATCATCAGATTTACATACTTTTGTCCTCTACACTCTTAAGTGGGTTAAAGGCCACTGGCTAAGGGCCTGGTGCTGTGAATGCTGCTTTAGTTATACAGTAAGACATGCAACATCTTCATAAGTAGATTTGTTCTTGGCCAGGTAAGTGAAATGACAAAAAACAGCAGAGCAGTTTTAAATAAACTTAATAAAATGCAGTTTATGTCCCATATTATGTGCCTGGCTAAAGAGTACTTTGCTTTACTGAATATGAACTATACATGACAACATCTGGAGGCGATCTATGCAAAATGGCAGCATGATGTTAGTACTAATGCCTGACAGCCAGTGGGATGAAGAGAAGGTCTGTACAATCAGCATGGGCTGCTGTGAACTGAGCAATGAATCCAGTTGTTGAGATGCTGTCTCAAGCTGTGAGGTTAGAGGCTCATTCATATATCTCTCTGTCTGTCTCTCTGTCTGTCTCTCTGGGATGGGCTCCAGGTGTGTTGTAACACTGTGGTTGTTTTCAGAGTATATACTCGCTGCACAGGCGCCAGAGTGCTGCAGTGCCTCACGAGAAGTTTTCACAAACAGTTGGGTTGGATGAGCCACTTACAGTGACACAAACTCACAGAGTGACACAGTCTTAGTTTACTGTCATTAATGCAGTTTTGGGTCAAGTGATTTAAAATCATGCCAAGCTGTGTGGAATAGCCAGTGAACAACTGAACAGGCTTTTCTTCCCCCCAAGTTTCTGGTCACTGAATGACTCATGATTTGATCCGAAAGTGCTCTCAATAGCAGAGGAAACTGCAGAGGTCACAGCACTTAAAACATTGTTAAAGTGCTAGAAGACCAAAAGATAAACTATGTAGAAAAGAGCACTCGTCACACTTAAGTTAAAAGCATGATAATGATAAAGCCTCATTCATCAGATCTAGTATTATGTAGTTTATCATGACATTAAATGGTTATCAGAGGTAATACAAGGGAAGAAAACATTGTGCATACCTTGGAACTGCACTGCACTGTGTCACATGTCCCTTCCTTACAAAGAACAGGGGTATTGTACTTTTAATATTCCTGTCCTCACATCTCATTTTACCTTCTCTCTCCAGCTTGTTTTTTCTAAATTCACCTGACTTACCCGACAATCCCATTTTTGCACCTGTCATCATATTTTTGCCCCACTGTGTGATGCCTCACCCTTCCCTAGCGTCCCGGCCCATCCCGTCCCGTCCCATCCTGCCTTGTCACGCCTCGCCCTTCCCTGTTGTCCCACCCCATCCTGTCCTGTCCTGTCCAGTCCCTTTCAATGCCATCTTACTACTTTTCCCTGAACTGTTCCCTCTCTTCCTATTCGTTGGCCTTCCCCTCCTCTTCCTCCTCTGATCCCTGTCTCTCCCCTGCACCACATTCTGCTCTTCTTTTTCCTCTTTAATAAGCGCTGTCACTGCAACATTGACCTTGAGATTGAAATATTGACAAACACAATGTGAATCTGCCCAGAAGAGAGCTTTATAAACAGGACAAGGTAGCCAAAGAAAGCCAAGCTCTGTCTGGCTCAGATTGTTTGAATTAGAGCAATTGCGTCTTCAGCCTCCCCTCTGCTTTCCCTCTGCACACACACACACACACAGACACACACACACTGACATGTGCAAAGAGTGAAGGAATTGTTACAATCCAGCTGCCTCCCATCCGAAGCTCGTCCACCGCTGCCAAGGGATGATGATGCGGATGATGAAGTTGCACTGGACAGCATGCCAACATTGGTCCCATGATGACATCACAGGCTGATGTCATGCAGATGGGTGTGGTGATTGGACAGGCAGCTGAGAAGGGTTATGTGTATTTGTGTGTGTGTCTGTGTGAGCGTGTGTGTGCGCACATATTAGGGCAGGGTGAAAGTATGCAGTGTCCTCTGGGGTTCTCTGCAGTCATTAAGAGTTCTGGACGGACACTCACCATTGCGTTTGCACTGGAGGAGGAAAAGATTGGGGAAGAGATGCAGGGGGAGGAGGTGGTAGAGCGGGAGGAAATGAGGAGGAAAAGCAGGAAGGAAAATGGTAGAAATTTAAAATGCCATAAAGGTGGAAATGGTAGAAAAGACTGAGATATAGAAGAGCCAGCAGCCATGCCAGCAGCTCTGTGAGGCTGTACTCAAAGTCAGCATGCCAACATGCTCATAGTGGTAATGCTAACACACTGATGTTTACCATGTTGGCCATCTTGGATTAGTATGTATGTATGCTAATATTTATGCTCACAAGTATGGCAATATTTGCTATTTAGCACAGCTGAAGAAAATTATCTAATCTAAACCAAAACATTGGACAAATTCAATTTTAACCTGATAATTGCACTAGAAGAAAAGTTAAAGGAACATTAAAGTTATTAGAGTTCAACTTGCGGGGAAGTTTTCTCTAAAACCATGGGGGATTATCAAAATCACTAGTTTCTATCATCTGGGGATCATGAATGTCTGAATCAAATTTTGTGCCAATCCATCCTGTAGCTTTTGAGATATTTCATAGGATACATGAAAACTATGAGCTCTGGTGGCACTTCCAGAAAAGCCAGAAAAAAGACGACAGGATACACCCTCATGGGGACCGTTTCCTGGAAATGCAGCTGATAGTTGTTGAGATGTTTCAGTTTATTTCAGACACACCGACCAACTAATTGACTGACCAGCACTGTGCTGTTTTCATGGCTAAAAATAGAGAGAAGTAGACCATAAAATAGAAATACGACACACTAGTCAGATCCCTCTGTAACAATCACTGATGTTGAGGGTAATTATACTGTAAGTGAACTATGGGTCTGTGCTGTCGTGTGCTATGCAGGTCACTGGCAACCTTTGAACAGGATGAAGTCAATGATTCAGCTCAAAGGGGATCCAGAGAACCACATACCTGTGATAGCATGTTTAATCTAATCTCCTGTGGCCTTGCATAGTGGAAACCCAAGGAGTGGGTTTCCCTTAAAGATTGTGTTTGTGTTTTTTTTTTTTTGTCCTGTCAGTGAAGGTAAGCCATCATTTCTTGGACTTTGGTTGGCCTCCTTGTGGCAGAAAATTGCACCACAAACCTCCCACGCAGTCCACAAGCGATAAGAGCATATCAGCAGTTGTGGCTGCTCATATTTTGATGTTGTCACAACAAAGACAGAGACATATAGTTTTATTTTATTTCAAATGCTATCCTTGAAATATATTTTTATAGGAATGGGTAGGATCTGTGGAAATAGTAACAGTAGACAACCAGGTAGACAAACTTGTTTCCTCAAACTATAGGAAAGGACAAAGAGTCTTTATCAGATAGCAGGTCGGTGATGAGTCATGTGTGGGTGAAAGTAGGCCAGTCTGAGAATGAGACACACGACAGGTATTCGGGTGTGGGATATAACCATGTGTGGGAGTTCAGTCACAGACCACGACCTCACCCATGCATTTGTACACAGAATATAAATGCCTATGATCTTTGACATATGTAGGTCTAAGAGTTGGCCCACTTGAGGAATTGGGTTCATACAATGGCTTCCAACTAGTTTTTACAAATGGCAGAAATCACAAAGTCATTCAGAAGATAAGAGTAAGTTGACATGGCAGTTAGTCCAGGAGACATTTATTTACCAATCTGCTGGTCTGCTGGTATTTAATAGAAAGACAAAACTTGACTACGGTAGCCCTTCTTGCATTGGCAGAACTGAAACTAGTCACAAGTCTCTCCAGTCATTTCCTTAATTTTGCTTTTGCATCAGAAATATGTTGTTTGCTAGGGACAGCTGAGATAAAGCTGAGGCTAACTTGTTGTGGGTTTGTTGGTTGTATGAATTTGACCATTATGAAAGCCATGGGGATGACCTCATAATATTAAAACATACAGTATAATGGATGAAGGCATGTAATTAATATGTGGATATGTAATAATTTGTGTATTTTTTGATTCATATAGCTCATTCATGTATATATACATATATAGATGTGTGTGTGTGTGTTTGTTTTTCTGCTCACATGTGTTTATGAAGAATGTGGGGCTTTTGTAAAAGACATGTAAAAAATCAAACAAACAAATATGAACAAATGAGGGGATTTCTTGAATGGTATAAATATATTTTACATTTTAATACTTACAGCTGCGGAGCTGAGAGAACCATGACTGTGTGTTACATAATTTAGGGTTTGTTTCTTTGCTATGACGCAACTTCAAATATGGCCCCACAAACCCAGGAGGTTAGTTTATAGCCATGTAATTTACTTTTATAAGCACAGCTTTAGTTGTTGAGAGTCAAAGATGAAGAAAGAAAAATCACTCTGCCAGTGTCTGCATGGCCCACTTGAGCATCGCTCCACAGCAGAATGATAAAACATAATATGAGAAGATCTCTACACAGCTTTTCCCTCTGTGCCTTTGCAGTTTGAACATCTTTATGAGCTTTTTCTCAAAATTAGATGCACAGTTTTAGCTAACACGGAAACTGATACGTGACTGTAAACATGCAGATTTACTGATACGGTGCAGTTTGCAAGTATTTGAGCAATGATAAGACTTTGATTGTTTTGGCTCTAATCCCACATTTTGAAATGAAATGAAACAAAGGCAGTGAGGTTAAAGTGCAGAATATCAGTGTAAATGTTGTTTAAGGTATTCACATCCACACTCTGGAGGAATATAATACACACCCTTTTGTGGGGGTTTGTATTTAAAAAAGGCAACAGTTTAAACACAATTTATCTGACGTGCTTTCATTGTAGAGTGCTTAATAAGGACCGATAACGACCGCTGTCAGCTCCCGCTTCTGACTGGTTAATATTTAAAACATGTGGCTATTTTAAGAGTCTTTTGTAATTTTGAAGACGACAGTTTTTAGTGAATGGCTGAGATGAAAGAAGGAACATCATCAGATATTGAGTCATTGTCCAGCTGATAGTAAAATACAGGCACTCTCCATAACAATCATGACACATATTTTAAATGTTTGACTGGAAAACATGTAGGCGAAACCCTCTGTGATACTGAAAAGAATAGTTTCACATTTTGGGAAATATATTCATTCGCTTTCTTGCCAAGAGTTAGATGGGAACATTGATACCACCACTATGTTTATACTCTAACTAAGCAGCCAGCTAACTCAGTGTAGCACAAGGACTAGAAACAGGAGAGAACAGCTAGCCTGGCTCCATCTAAGGGCTATTCAATCAGTTTTTTTTACGGGAGGTTATGTGCAGGATTATTTCTCAATCAGCTGACTTCCTGGAATTTCTGCTGGTTGCCTGGCAACTGGTCATGACCAAGACATAATCCAGCATAACCCCAAATTAAATTGTGAATTTTTGCATTTACATTTTGATTTTTATAAATAAATTTTGACACTGACAGTCAATGCAGACAGGTAGTGAGGTCTGGAGTTGTTGATCCCTGGCCAGCAGGGTGTGGTTTCACTTCCTCTGCCAACACTGTGTCAAAACGCTGGCACAGGGCTCCTCGTCCCTCGGTGGGTGGAGAGATTCCGCGTTGTCTGGTGATGATGTGCCACGTCGTGGCTAATCAGTCATGATTAGAGACTTGGAGTGGGGCACAGAAGTCATTTCAAGTTGAGGTGCATTTGTGGGCATCTGTGGGTGCACACGGATGGAAAGGTATCCAGCAAGTATAAAGGCACTTGAATTTGTAAGCACAGGCAGACACATGGGTGTGTGCATTCCTTGATCATGGCTGGGCCCTTCTTGTGTGTATATCCCTCCAGCTGACAGGAGCTTCCTGTTGTAGTAATTGTCTTTTTATAGCCAGACTGAGGCGCCCCTTGGCCCAGTGCAGACACACAGACAAGCACTTCAGAATCACCTGCTAGACAGTGAAGAAGACGCTCAGTGAATGGCAGCAGAGGAAAGTGAAAGAAAACAGACAGGACTGAATGCTCTGAGGTGAATTTAGGAATGCAACAATAGCAAAGAGCCCTCAGGCCAACCAGTAAAACACTTTAATCAGCCTGAAATGGCAGCAGCCGTTCAAGACCTTACATAACTTTTGCTTCATTTTGTTTCTCTTGAACTACACTTATCTGAACTGTGGCCCCTGTAAAAGGAACCCTGCATTGTTACTGAACAGAATAGTAACAAGATTAGACCTGGCTCGGCTTTGTGTGTGTAATAACTCCACCTCTGTGGCATTCATAACACAGGCCCGGGTCACAGTTAAGAGGGAGAAAGGATAAAATAAAGCAACAGCAGCGCTCTTATCCGACGCTCCCCTCCCTTCTCCTTTCCTTCCTGCAAAATCAGATCTGAGCTCTCTGGCCCGTCTCTCCGCCCGGCCCCTCGAGAGGGAGTCTGTCTGTCCTCGGCGCTTCCTTCCCGGCCTCGCCAACACGGGTGGTGCTGAGGGCTCTTGCGTAACCACAGGTCGAAAGAACGATGTTATGAGGTCAGCGTCCTGACTGATCGCCCGACATTATGCCTGGCTACTCCTCTCCAGCCGGGCTCAAGCTTCAGCCTGTTCCTCCCTTCCTGAGTGCATCCTGTGATGTAGTGAAAGTAGGTCTGAGTCTGAGGTTAAGTCATGCTCCTGCTACAACAGGCGTACATACAGGGGGTGGAAACAGTAACAACGAGGCAGTCATTATGTCATAATTTAACACAACAAAAAAAAGATCTTCTGATACAGTCTGAACAAATATGAAAAATGATAAGCCTCAAAAAGTTAGCACTGAGCTATTGTATGGGGTTGCTTTAGAAATGTAAATATAATGTTGGTGGGGCATTCGTGGTGTTAGAAATATATCAACTTTCCTTTTAGTCATTTAGTTTGTAACCTTATATATAGGTAAGCTTCAAACAAAGTGCTTGTTGGGTAGTCAAACAGCATCAGAAACTTCCCCCACCAGCCACACCTTGAGGGCTGCCTCTGATCTTTTTCACTTGTGTGAGAACAGGAGGTTAACACTTTTGTTTTAAGTGAAATATCTCCAAAACTATGTGATAGACTGCAATGAAATTTGGTATATATATCCACACATATTGGTGCTGGGAGGATGAATCCTCTTTACTTTGGTGGCCTCCTGACTTTTCCTCTAGCGCCAAAAGCAGGCCAAACTTTTCACTTAACCTGAGCAATATCTTCACATCCACTACATGACATTCATTACAGATATCCATTGTATGTATGTATCCAAATTTATTGGATGTTTTCCTGACTTTTCTGTAAATTCTTTTCATCTAAACAATTAGATGGATTGTCATGGGTTAGGGTTAGATCAATTTCGATTCTTTCAGAGAGACACAAAAGATACTGCCCTCCTGGAGAGAGATTAGTGAGGCGGCTGGATGCAGCCACAGGAAGATACACAGTTTTGCCTATGGATGTGGTCGGACAACACGGTGCATGAACAAGATCTTTTCAAGCACTTTAAACCCACAGAAAGAATAACTCCCCCTCATGCTGTTTTGAACTGGACTTAGGCCTGACTTCAAGAAGGCCTAGATAAGCAAATATCACATTGTGACACCTTCCCACAATGCAGCCTGTATCATGGAACTTCTCTGCTTTTGGATTAGTGCCTGCAAACTCTGACGACATAAAACTGTGTCTTTGTTCTTATCAATCAAAGAATCAGTGGACTCAAACAGGAAATGATTTTTTAATGACCACGCTGCCCTTGTACCGTAACACTGTGCTAGCCAATTAGCTGCCAATAATTACATGCGTGTGTGTATTTCAGAAATGAACCTCGGCTCGGAGCACAGCGATTACTTTTGTTTAGACAGCGAGGCGGACAAAGTCACAAAAGGTCTCTTTGAGAAGCCACTCAGGTGCTTTTCTGTCACTGCAGCCTCCAGCCTTATCTGATGAACTGCGCGATGAAGCTAGCATTCTGTGGTCCACTTTAACATTTCCTACTGCAAAAAACGAAAACATTTTGTGCTGTAGATGGTCACGACATCGAGTGGAGACCAAGTGGTGCACAGATAAGCATCAAATTGCTCCCATCAGCTACAAAAACTGTCTCTGTTTCTCACATTTTGTGGCCTTGGAAAAAAAGGCACCTTTTGAAATAGAGCTGAATAAGACACATTATGGAGTAGGCAATGGAGAGCAAGCTATCGCAGCATTTAGGTGAGGAATGACGAGCGGTGGAACCATTTAGCATCTTATCTTAATAGACAAATTTATGGTGCAAGTGGAGGGTTTTCTTAAGTTTCACTTGGCTCCCTTCCTTTGCCATATTTTCATACTCATAAAAGAGTTTTTATAGGGATCCTAAAAATGAAGTACCTCAGAAAACAGCGTCGGAGTAATGTGTGAGCAAACAGCTCACTTTAACACCTAAACTGAAATGAGAGGGGAGAAGCCCCACAGACTCACTAGCATGGCTGGATAATGCAGGCACAGCATATCAAGTGCAAAATGAGCCCGAGTTAGAATTTATGCGACGATTTAAGCGACATATCGCCTCTTTACCATATCATTAATTCTTTTGTATTTTCCACACTCACTGAAGATGCCTGATCAGCATTTTTTTTTTTCAACGCTGCTCAGTGCTGCTATTTTTCTGTGCTGTCACTGTTACTGCGCCAGTGTGTGTACAGTTTAAGATAAAAGGCTGCTCCTATCTGTGGGCAGAGGGTGTGTACACCAGATCAGCACGCACATTATCGTCAAGTGAATATTTACTCTCTGGCCTGGTGCCCTGGCTTCTCTCTCACGATGGCATCTGACGTGGTTTCTGTGCCTCCGTGCAGCCTGCTGAACATGTCCCGACTGTAGACGGTGCTTCACTTAGATCAAATTTTCACATTCCTGTTGGGTTTTTGTTTTTCTCTCAATCTGGGTTGTATATTGTGACATGGACAAGTTGATTCAGTGACTGCTTTGATACTTTGTGATGCCAAGTGTAATAGTATTGCTGGAAGTGTCCACTGTGACATTATAATTTAGGTAACACCCTCATTATGGCTTAATGGAGCTGTAAGAGTGACATAATACTACAGAGACCCTCAGCTCAATGGAAAACCCCCTCGACTATGATCTCGCTTTGACCCAGAGTCCCCAACACCTGCTTTTTTCACACTCCTCAATTCTTTCTCCCCACTTCAATCCTCTTTTCTGCTTCCACATCCTTCTTTTCTCTTCGTGAGCATTGTCTCTAATCTTACATCCGCTGGTATTTTCCCACTTTCCTATTTGTTTTCTCTTTTTATGTAGTTATTCAGTTTCATGCTCCTGTGAAAAACTCAGTATACTGTCAAAAAGAAACTAAACAGCTTAACATTTCCATGGAGATGCATTATCTACATTCTGATCTAAGCCTTGGCTGCCACAGTCTCACCGTTTCTGAACACAGCCGTCATTTGCACCAGCCTGGCACGAGGGAGCTAAGAGCTCAACAGCAGTGATGATGATGATGAAAATGAAGACAATAATAATGGTAAGAGTAATGGAATACTACTCTCGGGTCTGTAGCGGCTGCTTACGCACGCATCCGTATGAGTCACAGGGAGGGGAGGGTCCTTACACAATCTGGATTCTTTGTTATGGAATGCAGACTAAGTCGTGGTGGATGTGTTGATGAGGGGTATGTGTGCACAATACTGAGCTGTCTAAATGAAGAAAAACAAGCAGGAGCTGAGGCGTAAATTGAAAGGAAAGAGGGGAAAAAGAGAAATTGATTTGGTATTTGGAAGAGATGTTATTTTAATCTAATCCACCCTCCATTAATGAGTTTTCTGTGTACTACTGTGTACATTAAAGATAATTAGGGTTTATTACAACTTGGGTCTTATTTTCATAGTTCTGACCATCACTTCTATCAATCATCATAACACTGCACTCACCAAAGTAGTCACTGAGATCTGGGAATGTAGGGAAATCCCTACAATGAATTCAAATGGGACAAGAAACGGATCAAACAGGTTCTGGACAAGCCACCAATTAAACCAGATTATCTAAATCACTTTATTTGGAGGAAAAATGTTAGTGAGTGCACTGTTAGTAATAATCATTGTGAAGGACTACTTTGTGGGCACAGGACTACAGTATGTTGCCGTATCGCTGGTACAATAAGAGTGTAGCTAACCTGGGGGTTTGATGAACAATTAGTAAAACTAGAGTCCCAAGAGGATGAACTCTGGTGGTCCCCCTGACTTTTCATCTAGTACAATCACTGGGCCACATTTATAATCTGTCCAATACTTTGGCTTATGTCCAAATACCTGCAAGTCATTTTCAACTGTACCTTGTGTCTTGTGGCAAATGTTAGCATGCGAAACTAAGAAGGTTAACAAGGGGAACATGATACCTGCTTAACATCAGCATGTCAGCATTGTCATTCTACGTTAGCATTCTGATGTTAACATTTGACCTAAAAGCAGCCTCACAGAGCGTGGCTGCAGACCATCCTATCATTACCAGTAGGAATGGCCAAAGCTACAAAAACAAGACAAGTAGACAGTGAGGTGAAAACCATACTTTTCTTTAAATAAGCACAAACATTTGCAAAACATCTGCCCGAATGAAAACTATTTCAACATGGCCATGTTCACAATCCTCTGGGGCAGCCTCGAACCCAGAGGGGAAACTGAGGTGAGTTGCTCCAGAAATAGCTTTATGTCCTCCCTGCCGAAGTTCCCAGCTCTGTGACATAAAAGAGAAACTAACACACTAAACTATAATCTTCTCAGGTATCCAATACACTGCTCCTCTATTCACGTCTCTCTCAGATGCACACATGCAGAATGAGGAAATGAGGATACTTGTAGCTCCTGGGTATGTGTGAGCACACCAACACAACCTTTTAGTCCCTAACGACACCACAGTCACAACAGGTACACTCACTGTTGATTGTTCTTCTCTTCACGTCATACTGCACAATGCGGTGTCAGTTGGTGCACTTGTTTGCTCTGCGCAGGAAGCAGCCCCTTATTTAACAGGAAAATACAAACACACGTCCAGTTGAATAAGCCCTTTATTGTTAACATGGGTGTGCTTTAAATAGCCCAAATGACTTTTTCTTGCTGTATGTGGTGACACTAGTGCCGAAGCCTCCAAGACAAACAAAAAGTTGTATTTTTCCCCTCAGCGTTCAGAGTAGAGGTGCGTACGAGTGTGTGCACACGCATAAGCTTGCATGGTGTTTTCATGCCCACCGGCTTTTTGTAAAGTTCCATAATATGTCGACATCTTGCCACAGCTCCTAACACAGCATCACATTTTCCCTTGTACAGATGCAACTAGCTCACGTCTGCCATGTATGTGAGCAGGCATACATACTGTAACTTGGCATTGTGGGGTAGTGGAATAAGTCCACACACACTCTCACACCATCAACAAGCTCTGGCTGTAAGGTCTATAAACCGGCGGCAGGGCAGCCAGGTCCCATAGTTAGAAACATGACCGCTGTGTGAGTCACACAGTTCTCTTAAAAAGTCCGGTGGCTTGAGGTATTGTTGGAAAAGCTCACTAAGAACTCATGCTATAATAAAGGGAGGAAAAGTTAGATATATTTCAAGACGATTGTCCAAATCAATTTGAATCTGTCCACTGATGAAAACATTCTTTTAAAACAATTACAGACGCAGAAAACTGGCATCTCCTCTGGTTCCAATTTGGCGTGTTCACACAGGCAAAATGGCAACTTTGCTGCAAACTAGGCTTTAAACAGTGCAGCCTGAGGAGACAATGGCCAGCAAAACACATTAGAAAATCAAAAACAATGCACCCTCAACAATGACATCTGATTATCTGCCTTTTCAGATAAATACTGGGCATCAGTTCCGTATTCATTTGAAGCTTTGGACTTGCATTTACTCTGCTCTGCTAAAAAGAGTCACAGCTGAATGACGGCTCGCAATCTCCTCCAATGGCAAACACGCTGCTAAACGGACATACCTCAGTGGCTCTCTTGGCTTTTGTATGCAAACTCAAAAGTAGACAGGGAAATGAAACTTGCCTTAAGTCACAGCAAATAAATTTGTGGTTTAATCATTTATTTGTCCATCTCGCACAGAGCGAACTTGATGGGTTAATGCTGTTAAATATTTGTTCTTCTGCTGTGCTAGCTGTTGGCCAAAGCTTTAAAGCTCAGTGTCTACCAGTGTCATTGTACGTACAACATGATCCTGTGCCAGCAGCTGAAAAGACAACCGACGTGACAGGGATCGAGCGTCAATCTCACATCCGTTCCAGTGGTCTCATTGATGCTTTTTCCAATGTTTCCAATACATTTACAAAGAATGAGACTGATTCTGCTTCTCCTCTAGGCCATCTTTACCGAGTTTCCCACCAAAAATCAATAAAACCTGTGGGCAAGAAACACGGTATTCAGAGTGCTAAAACAGACTTACATGTATTTCCACCGATGGCCAAACTTTAATGATTACCATGCTTTTGTCATGTTTATGGGCATTTATGTGGAAGGTTTTCGCCAGGGAAAGTCTAATTTAATTCTTAAGAACTTCTCTGTGTTTTTCTCAAGCCTATTTGATTACAGTACCATAGCCTACAAGCTGCGTCATGAATGTCATTAACAGTGGGTGAAATTACTTTAATGCTTTCACTATTGATTGCAGTTGGTATGAAATCAGAAAGTCTCTGATGTCTCTTCAAAAATGCCCACAAACGAAGAGTGTTTTGCTGATGTGGCAAAATTCCCATTTCAGTTCTGAAGCATGCAAACCTACTAATTTAGTTCACTTCTAACAGCCAGTTTTCTTTTCAGACTCATTAAATCCATGTGTTTAATGAACAGCCTGTGTAGTAGCTGTCTCTCTCTCTCTCTCTCTCTCTCTACATGTGTGTGAGTGTATGCACGTGTGTCATGCACTGGGACTTTACTTTGGGCTCAAAGGAATAGTTTGGGAAATATGCTTATTTGCTTTCTTGCGGAGAAGATTGATACCAATCTCATGTCTGCTTCTGCACGCTAAACGTATATCTGGTGCCAGAAGCTGGTTAGCTTAGCTTAGCATAAAGACCGGGAACAGGAGAACACTTCTAACTCGGCTCTGTCCAAAGATAACAAACCTACCAGCCCATCTGAAGCTCACTAGTTAACATGTTACTCTTTCTCTGCCTGGAAGCTGATCCCAATCATGAAAAAGTCTAACACATAACCCAGTGCAAAACCAAACAAGATATATTGTGTTAATTAGTAAACTTTAATGGTACTGGACGGCGGATGTTGTTGCCTTACAGAGCCAGGCTAGCAGCTACACTAATCTAGTACTTCAAGAGGATTCATTAGTCTATCCCAAAATGAAAATCTGATCTGAAAAAACATGGAGTCTGACGTGCAAAGATAATGCTTTCACCACTTCACGTCCCCCTGCCAGCTTCGAGTATCTTTATGATAAATGGCATGGTATCAGATTCTTACAATCAATATAAATTTGACCAAATGGTTCAGTTTTATGACATTTTATTTCACAGTTAAGTGTTTGATTGAGCCAAAAAAGCTGAGTGGAAGAGGGAGACGGAGAGAGACAGCGAGGCAGAGAGGGTGGAAAGAGGGGGGCTGTTAGTTCATGAGCTGGTGGCCCAGCTGGTTTGAGTTACTGAAACCCCCCTCCTCAATTACACTCAGCATGATGTCAATAAAACGTCAGACTGGAGAAGCTATCACTTAAATTGGGCCTGTCAAGTATTGTTCTTTCCTCAGCATTCCGGCGGGGACGATCAGTCTGAAATGATTTGTAGTTTGATTAAGGTTACCACAATGTGCCATTTCTGATTTGATTTGGACACTTGGCTTGAAGACGTTGCCATAAAAGTTGTTTGCCTATTACTGGGGACATATATGCATGGAGAAAATGCACCAAGAAAGGAAAAGTAATGCTGTTCAATGAGCAGGAAGCAAGACATAAGTTTGTTTCTATTTTGAACTTTTAATAATTCTTCTGACTGTAATTTTCCATGTCTCTCCTTTTAGTCCTGCGCTACATTCCTCTTTTATTCAACTCTGCCAAAGTTTTGCCATCCAGCTCCCAGATTTATGCTTGAATATCAAAGTTCATACCATAGGGAGGTTTGGAAAAACAGCAGTGACATTTATGTTTCTCCTCTCTTATTGCACGGTGAATTTATTAGGAGTTCCCTTCTTTTAGGAACGGGAGTTTCCCAACAAGACTGTCTCCTCTCTCCTACAAACCATGGATCACCCCGCAGCCCCTACGTGCTGATACTCAGGATTGTTGCTGTCGTTTTACATCTCTGAATGGCTGCACCAAACATAGGTATGTTTCCAGAGAGGTAATCCAGGGCCTTAAAAAAACGGCGATCCGTGGAAAAGGTCACACATTCCCAACAGCTCCCAGTGGAAAAACAGGAGAGTCCACACCTTTTCAGGAACGCAGAGGCCTACTACCCTGAAGTCTGACAACAATTACCACATGAATTTAATGAATTATAATGGCAAATGCTGTATCTGCAGCCCTCCACTGAGCGGTGCTCAGCCTGTCTGGAGATCATCAGCAGATGATGTGGAGGCTATTTGGTAGTTTTGACTGTAAAAGCTATCCGTTTTGTATTTTGTATAAGTATTTGGGCTTCAGCTAAATCTGCTGGAGAGCTCAAAATTTACAGTACAGATGCCTAAAATTCCAAGTGCAGCTTCAAAGCCCTGTAAATCACAACCGACCACCAAAACTTTATCACGTTGCATCTCAGATTCCAACGTGCCTCACGAACATAAAGATTTAATCAAGTGTTGTGCAAAATGTGACAGCCTCGGTTTAACAGCGGCGCATCGAGAGCATGGACGACCTATTAGCTGCCTCTGAATCAATGCCAGAGCGCTCTTGACGGTTTAAGAATACTGGTGATTGCAATAATTACTGTGCAGCAGGGCTCTGAAACAGACTCCTACAGCGGAATAAAAAAACTTGAATACTCGTATGTTTCTATAGGAACCTCTCTAACATTGTAAAGATGTGGTCTTGGTTTACTGACAGCCTGTACACTTAGCTTTAATGGTATAAGCATGACTGAAACGATTCGTGTTAAATTGGATTGTTCTAAAGCTCATGTTTCCGTGGAATATATACTTTCCGTGGAATATATACTTTATGGGACATAGATATGTCCCATATATAGATATACAAAATAATGGAAACACATTAAGATAAATAACCTATATGAAGTTGCTGATTAGCTGGAGGAATTTACTATATATTTCCAACAAAGTATATCCCTGTTGATCAGCTTCAGATTTTGAACACGATACTTGTTTTCCGCAGTTTGTCTGTATTTACCACATGTTACCATGATTTTTGAGATTGTTCCTATTACATATTTTTTTCTGCACCTGCACTTTCGGCACAGCTGACTCGGCCTCGTTGGAGCTGGGTTAATTGTCTCCTATTGCGCTGAAACTTTGAAAACTCATATCAAAGAGCTGATCGCCACATCTCTTTTACGGCCGACAGATGCTGCCGACTGGCATTCAACCTTATATGACCCATTTTTTGAGCAGTGTCCATAAAAGTTAAGCACAGAACGAATTAAGTTCTTTTCCATGTTTACATTATGTTGTCTACACTCTGTGGATAAATAGTGCACGCATTAAGCTCGCTGCCATGTCTATGCAGGAGACAGAGAGTCACATTTAAATAAAGTAATAAGTGTAAAGCATGAAAAATCAGGTTGAGCGACTCAAGTCCAAGATTACTAATCGATAGAATTAACAATACTTTCATTAATTTTCTATTCCTAAACCCTAAACGCAACCAATGTTATTTCAAAGTAATGTTGTCCTTATTAGTAGGAGTTTTATATTCCATAGATTCAGAAAGTGCTATTTGAAAAGCTTTAACTCAGCTTTGTTTACCTCATCTTTGATCTGCTTGTGTCATAGCAATGCATCGCCATTTAAGTCATGAGGACCTCAAGATGTCAAATATTCTGCACACTAAAATTCTAAATTTAGCCAGTTTGGGTCAATGTAGAACTGACATAATACTGAGTTAACTTAACCTAGTACCCAAGGGTAGAAAACCGAGGAAATCCACAGTGTGTTAGCGTACAGCAAGCTCAAGTTTTACATTAAAGCTGTCACAAATGTACGCTGACTCGTTCAAATAGATGTGCATATGACATTCAAATCTGCAAAGGACACATAACTACTAACAATCACTAACAAATAGTGACATGTAAGTTTAAAATAAACTAGAGTAGATATTAACGCTTCACAAATGTACCATATTTTAACTGTTTTTTTAGACAAACATCCAATGGTTTTATGTGTATTCAGACTGAATTAAGGCTGACATACTCTGCGTGCGCTTCCATTAATGTGACATGTGTCCGCTGGGGATATGAAGCAACACAAATCTGCCAAACATTACAGTCTATGATGTGAGGCTGGTACTCATTTTGGTGGTAGTGAGGTTAGTGCAGATTGAGACATGAACCAGTCCAAGTTCTCTGTATGTCAACAAGGTGAGCTCATGGGAAGTCCCTGATTCTCCCATGTCTGACAGACAGAGAAACACATTTTCTCTGGCTCTGGCAGCTCAGTCCCAGGCCTTTTCTTTTTAGAGGCTTCTAATCCTGGCGGGTCCCTGCTCTGACGTCACAGGGCCATCCCCCCACCCCTCTGTCTGCTGATGTGCTGTACCCACACTCTCATTTCCTCCGCGGCTCACGAACGCCAATCTCTGTTCCGGTCCTTTTGGCCTCTGACGTCTGAGCATCTGATTAAAACAGACTGCCTCATCTCATCTGGCCAGCTGAGGTGGTTAAACTTTGCAGAAAGGAGGTGCTGTGTGAACGTGTGGGCCAACCGAGCTCCCTCTCCTCCCCTCGTTCGCTCGTCCCCACTTCCCCAGCTGTATGTCTCTTATTCGGCTGCCTGAGCTGGATCATGTGACCAGGAAGTGTGGCTCCCCTCCATTTCCCCTCCTGACAGAAAGGAAATATTGTAACAGAGGGGGCCGGCACTGGGCTCTGTTACGTCGCCGGTTAAAAATAACTGGCATATTTAAGGCTGCCGAGGAATCCCAGGGCAGGCAAAGGCTGGACAGCCTGCCGCCCGGCAGGAGCTCTCTCCTCCCTCCTGGTCTGTTTCTTGCTGACTTCTCCCTCTCTCTGCTTCCTCTCCTAAACCTATTACACATTATTCGAGCACTGCAACATGACCACGACCACCACCCTGTACCTCAGCCACATTTTCTGACCCCAGTGGAAGCCCACCACTGAATTATATGATGAAAGCTCGCCGTTGGTTGGTTGCGTCCCAGCCTGGCCGCAGCACTGTCCAGCTATAGAGGCTTGGCTTGGATTGTCCAAACAAACAGCCCCCACTGACTCAGATCTCATTCATATGCATACCATCACACAGCAGAACTGTCAACCAACCCCGTCTGTTAGCATAGTGGCCCTTTGGAAAACAAATACAGCAATTTTGCCATAATAATACCAAATGACCATTTCTGTGACTACCATGATTAATGAACTAGGTCCTGCGTGCGGGCGAATGTCTGGACCACAGTAACAAGTGTGGCGAACTCTGTGGGCCTAAAAGCAGTGTTGAGCTGAAAGCCAGGCCTGGATCCATCAGGTGTATTTGAACCACACAGCAATTTAGGTTATTGTAAATAAAATGATAAGAGGATTTAGACACGGCTGACAATATTTATGACTTTAGCCACAAATGTAGACTTGAAGATGCAGGTAATAAAAAACATTATTTGAAACAATAGTTTGTTGAGCTGAAACAGTTAGTGAATAATTACTTACTAGACTGACAGACAATTTTGATATTTTGAGGCAGTAGTCAGTCATTTTTCAAGCAAAACATTGCTGCTTCTCAAATGTTTTAATTGCATGTCTATTTGGACAGGACATTTGGACTGGTGGTTGGACAAAAACAAGCATTTTAAAGCTGTCAACTTCAGCTCCAGCTACTGTTTCATTTCATAGCCTAAATGATTTATCTTGAAATGAAATGAATCATTAATTGCAGTGCTTGAAGTTTGTATTAGAGTTAAATACACAGTCAACAGCATGCTGTTCAATACTATTATTTTCTTTACGACTTTGTTGGGCCTGAATGGTAGTTTATGATCTCTGAACAGATGCTGGTGTCAAAAATAAAGGGAAAATGAGAAGGTAAATAGTCAAATGACACATGTTGTATAGCTTTTTGAGCACTGCCTGTGAAGTCTTTAAAATTCTTCCTGATATTATGACTCTAAACACCATAGAGATAAAAACTAACAAACAAAAAGAGGATTATTAGTCAGATCTGTAGTCTGAGCCTTGTTGCCTGTTCAAATGTTCTTTGGCTTTGCGTTTGGTGACAAAACAGACAAAAAGTTCCTACATGTATAATTGTATTAGCGCTAATGTGAGGTGGAGTTGAAGGGGGCCAAGGGGGCTGCAGCACTGAGAATCAAAAAAAGCTTGACTCAGCTTTCAAGAATTAAGGAAAGAATGAAAGCTATTTTTTAATTACTGAACAGCATCTGGAAGAGAGCACTGAAAACCTCAATATCTGGAGTTATGATCTGCTGGTACTCATATTTACTTGGGTGCTTTCCAGAAGGGGGAACTTAACTGAGGAACCCCGGTGGAAACCATGTCAGTCACATCCACGCCGAGGGGGGGAAGCCAAAATACTCAAGTGGTTATTTTACTGTGACTAGTTACTCTCATAACACTGTTTGTGTGACTGGATTATCAACCGTGTTTGACCTCTATTTGAATATTAGCATAACCACAGAATATTTGAGCTATATCGTGACTGAAAAAAAAGACGTCTCAGCAGTCAAAACTCTCAGCAGACCCAACAACAGCACCTGAGCTCACCTTTGAAGCAGTCATTTTACAACATATTTCATATTCAATATGTGGGCCTATGTTACACCTGAAATGATTCACCGTGGGCAGGGTGTCTCACTCTCACTACACGCAGTCAGTACTGTAAGTGTTGCATTAACATATTCCGTACAAGGGTTTGGTGTGAGTTACAAAATCACCATGACTTCATTGTGTCAGGAGAGGCACGCAGTGGTGTCATCTTCTCCCCCTTTATCTCTTTTTCCCGATTCCTCCTCCCTCCGTCATTATTGCGATGCAAAGCACCTCAGTTGTCAAAGTTGTTTTCGGGATCATTTTCAAAACCATTATCTCCCACCATAAAGAATATGGCTATAATGACATCGCTTTCATTGTGTCCCCTACCTGCAGTAGGAAGCAGGTCTTCAAGAACAAGAGGCGGTAGTGCAAACACCACAGGTCTAAAGCCACGCAATTGGAGAAGTTCGTTGAAGACAATATGACATAAGTCTTTGGATACATGTTAGATTAAGTGTCTTACTGTTAATATAGCAAACAATAAATCATGAGTTGCCCAACAGGATACACTTTTCTATTTACAAAGTCCCCATGCGACTGAAGCCTATATTTTTCCCACCGCTTTCTGTTTGCCAACCAAAGCAACGTGCATTCGCACAATTTAGAAGCTCGTATGAAGACACCAACATACAATGACAGTAAATGTGTACTGTTGCAATGACGGCATGTTTGTTGACATGCCTAACGGACAAGATCCTGATGCAGCAGGATAAGCGGCGAGTGCTTTGTTTGCTCTTGCACTGAACTCTTGAGCAAATGTGTCTAATTATGTTGGACAGAGAGGTTTGTGTTCGCTCGCTAGCTCTGAGCAAACACTGCCTGAACCCATTCAAACTCAACAGTTCTCAGCATTTTAATATTCCCAGGTAAGGTATGTTCTTTTTCCCATGCAAAAAAAAAAAAAATCTAACTACACTGCAGCGTTAGATTAAGTCTTTTTTATGGGAATTTTTTTGATAGTGGGCAAGAGTGTGTTTTATGAGGGAGAACAATAAATATTGTTTACGACAGACAGGCCTAATTAGGGTTACTTGCTATAAAATTTCAGTTCCAAACACCTGTTTCAAAAAAACATAACACTAAAATGTAGACACACGGTAGCTCTGGGAATGGCTTCTTTATTCAGCTCGGACCTTAATCTGTATTTCATTTACATTAGACATTAATCTGACATCTGTGTCAAGACAATGAAGTGTTTAACCCTTAGAAGTCTTGGGCTACATAGGTTGTTTGTGAATACTCCTTTGCCTTTGCCAACGACCTTACAGTTATTATTTTTCCCTTTGACATACTTTTCTGGAACAGCTCACATCATTTGATCACGCCAACATGATCTGGGATATATATGCATATAAAGTGTCTCTATATTTCTATAATGTGCCAAATAGAGGCTTGTCCTGCTTGTTTAATTAAGCATCTCCTTAATTGTGAATGTAAAAATAATGCTATATATTATTATAATATATGTGTGTGTGTATGTGTGTGTGTGTGTGTGTGTGTGTTAGATCAAGTAAAAAAAAAAAAAAAGTTGCATGGGCATGTGTGCATGCGTTTAATGGGGATTGGCTCCTTTTGCAATCCAGTGATGTAACACAAAGCCAACCTGCACCCACAACAATTTCCCATAATTATCTATGAGCTCCTTCTCACCACCCCACTGAATCCAACAGGTCCGACGGGAAATGTGTGATGGAGTTCAAAAAGTTGAACTTTTTATAAAGGGGTCCATCACCCACCTGACCTGACCTCTGGGTGTGACTTTAAAGTGGTTAATGAAACAGGTTTATGTGATGTTTGACCATCCAGGTGAGCCTAAAGGTAACCCCCCCCCCCCCCTCACCAATACACCTAATTAAACAACACCCACAGTGACTCCCCCCTCTCTCCCTCCCTCTCTTTTATCCGCTGTGTAGTCTGAGGAGCCGCACTCCTTCACCCACTCTCCGCCGGCCTCACAGCGATGAGGATAAGTGCCGTTGCTATGAATACAAACAACCTCCCTCGCTCTCGCTGATGTTTTTCCGCGCCTGTTGCGGGGCAACGAGGGCGTGTCCTGCTCCAGTGATTTAAGGATACCTCTCACGCGGCTCCTCTCAGTTGAGCCTGCCGGTCTGCTGCATGGCAACAGGCGCGAGGGTTTCCCCCCGCACGTCGCCTCTCTCTCCGTCTCTCAAGAAGAAGAAGAAGAAGAAAAAATAAATAATTTAAAAAAAAAATAATAATAATAAGCACATTCAGATCTGCTCGAGAGTTGAGAGTCCGCGGCGGCATGCGAAGGAATACGGTGTGACGGCGCGAGCGCAAACTTTCAGGGATATTATTATAAGGAAAAGAAGGAGAGAGAGAGAGAGAGAGAGAGAGAGCAGTCGCACGGAAGAGAAAGGACTTCACATACAGATACAGATCTCATTGATGAGGTGCGGAGAAACTTTTGATGACTTACGGACTATATCAGACTTCACCACTGCGCGAGGATTTTTATTTTATTATATTTTATTTGATTTTTTTTTTTTCACCATATTTTCTGTTTACTTGCAGGCAGCCTCCAAATGACGTCGAGATGGCTTTAGGTGGGACGCTTCTGCCATCCATATCCACGTTTGCCAGCGGCCCCTCCGTCAAGAGCAAATCCATAGGAAGTGCCAATTTAGTGAGTAGCCCGCTGTTTCTGGCTTCAATGCATGTGTGAGATGTGGATTGGATTATTCGCGGTGTTTTCCGCTGTGTCGCTCCCATGTTGTGTTATTAGTATTTGTATTATCATTATTATTATGATGGGCGCCGTCGGGGCTTGACAGCACGCTTCTGCTGGGGCGTGCACCAGTTTACACGGGCTACTCCAGGAGACTGTGAGAGCGCACATGGGATACTGCAGGAAACACCATGTTATGATTTATGTATGTTCTTAATTCACAACTAGAAGAGAGTCTTTTGATCCAGCGTTTCTTACCTGCTGCTTTGCCACTGCAGTTTCTCTGAGAGTGGGAATAATCTGTATTCTAGGAAGTGCTTAGTGCCAAGGACACTTGCTGCACCAGACTTTGCTGAGCTGTCATGATAATCACTTCCCATCACAGATCCAGCCCCCACCCCCCCCCAACTCGAAGCCTTGACTTGATGTCTGTTCAAGCAGCAATTTTCTAACTATGGGCAGGGCGAGCTGGAGTGTGATTTTCTTCTTGGCCCCTCTCTTATAAACAGAAAGATGACACAAACAAGCAGCTAATGCGAGCACGGGCCATTAATGCCTCTGTAACTTTCCCCTAGAGATGGAAGGAGGAGCTGTCCCATCTTAAGAGACCCAGCGTGCCAACCGGAAGCAGCTGCTCTGACCCAGACCATCCCACCGCCACCAGCACGACGAGCCCCAGCATGTCCAAGAAACACACCGAGCCTGACCTGGACTTGGACTACGACTTCATTTTGTCTAACTCCATTCTGCAGCAGCAGCAGCAGCAGCAGCAGCAGGAGGACGCCATGCCATGCAGCTCTGCCCAGGCCCTGTCCCCCTCCCCTGGCTCTTTCTCCTCATCTTACCCCCTCCCCTCCCCTCAGGGCACCGCCAGCGAGCTGCTCTATACCATCCCAGACATCAGCGACGTCTCGCCCTCTGGGGGCTTCGTGGCCGAGCTCATGAGGCCCGAGTTGGACCCGGCGTACCTCCACCCCACCAGCCTCCACGGCAAGTTTGTGGTCAAGACGACAATGGACATGGGAGAATACAGCCAAGGCGTGAGCGTGAGCAAGGCCTGCGTTAACGCCGCCTCAGACCCGACCCCTTCACGCGCTTCGCCGTCCTTTACCTGCCACAGGATAAAGCAGGAGAACCCCAGTAACTGCACCATCTCGCAGCCCATGGACCTACACCTGGCTGGGGTAAACTCCCAGGGCCGAGGGAGCCAGCAGCAGCAGCGCCCCAGTCACTTAGACCTACATGGCTTCCCCGGGGGAGGGCGATCCATGACAGGTGGCAGGTTATCCTCATCCTCCTCCCTCTCCCCGGACCATCCTCTGAGCCGGGAGCACCAGGTTCTGGGGCATCCCCACTCTCAGATCTCTCTACCTCCCCAGGGATACCACCATAGCTCCCCGCAGGGCTACACCTCCTACCCTCAGCCCTCCTCCATGCAGTACCAAGGTTAGAGTGCATTTCATCCTCTCTTTATCCGAAGATACTTTATATCCTTTCTTGTCATCTCCTGTTGCTGTAACTAAAATGTTTTTCGTTAGATTATGTCTAAAAGAAATAAGTCATAGATGTAAAACAGACAGACACACAAAAAAATCTGAAAGGCCTTGGAGTCTATTTAAGTACAGCTTTAATTATACCCCAAAACCAGCAGTTCAAAAGGATTGAAACCTACATCCCGTGGCCTTGGACAACAAACTTTTCCTTATAAAGTTCTTTAAGCAGCCAAAATAGATATAAGACTACCAGATGTTTAACAACATGTACGGTTATCATGTTGTTTTCATAGGACCAGTGTTTATTGTTCACTGTTGTGCTCATTTGCGTTGACATTATAGTGCAGCTTTCTTTGAA
This sequence comes from Scortum barcoo, assembly GCA_023238725.1. NCBI lineage: Eukaryota > Metazoa > Chordata > Actinopteri > Centrarchiformes > Terapontidae > Scortum > Scortum barcoo. Next base: position 14,819,835 of record CM041545.1, read on the forward strand.
AGATTCGGCTGTTTTTTAAGAAGAAGGGTGATTTTTTTTGCATTTTAAAGCTAATGACAGAACGTATTCTTTAATGATGAAGGACATCCTGCAGTTCCTGCTGGATGTCGACCTATCTAAAGCTCCAAAATGCAAAATGATCTTCTATCATATAAGCCAAGTGTGAGAACCTGTGGCCTAATTACGCCGTATTGTATCTGATGTATGTAAAACACTGAATAGTTTCTTTGTATATGTGATGATGACCACCATCTTTGGTCTCAGAACTCCATATGATCTCCGGTGGGGACTGCTTGCCCGAGGAACCGAAGCCTAAACGTGGCCGGCGCTCCTGGCCCAGGAAGCGGGTCGCCACACACACATGTGACTATGTCGGCTGTGGGAAAACTTACACAAAGAGCTCCCACCTCAAAGCACATCACCGCACGCACACAGGTATGCAACGTAATGTGTTTTTTTTGTTTTTTTTATTATAGTGTTTCTGACCTGTTGTCACCTGCAGCTTTTTGTATTCTCATCAAGAGAAGAGCTTTTATATGTATTCTACTGTTTTCATTGTCCAGGGGTAATTATCATCCAAAACAAAAATGTCTGTTGCAACACATTGAATTATTGAGTCCTGAATGGGGGTTAGATGAGTGGGGGATGGGGTAGGGGAGCTGTCAGGCAGGTGCGGCAAAACAGGTTGTTACTGATCCCTGCTCAAATACAAACCATGGGCTGATTAGCTTGGCCTTTATACAGTAGCTGTAGGACAGGATGGACCTCTTTTCTCCTTAAGGTGGGGAAGGTTGGGCCAGTTTAACCTCGGGGCCAGCACTAACTGCTCCATGTGTGCATTGTTTCCATCAAAGGGGAGAAGCCTTACCACTGCGACTGGGAGGGCTGCGGTTGGAAGTTTGCACGTTCGGACGAGCTCACACGCCACTACAGGAAACACACAGGCCACCGGCCATTTCAGTGCCAGAAATGTGACCGGGCCTTCTCGAGGTCAGACCACCTCGCTCTCCATATGAAGAGACACTTATGAGACTTGGCGATGCAGCGAAGGCTCCAGGAAAAAAAAGGAAAAAAGAAATGTTCACAGAACCCTGAACAAAGATTTGTGACACTTTTTTAAAACCGTAATTTGCCTTCAAGCTGTTGTCAAGCAACAAGACAAGCTGTGGTGTTCACGGCAAAAAAAAAAGAGCATTACTCCCTCAAGAAATGAATTTCTCTCGAGGCCGATCCCGTCTTCACACATTGTGCAGGTGACTTGACGAGACCTCTCAGTCAGGGTTGTAAACTTTTATGAAAGGGACCAAACTGGAATTTGTCTTATTTAACCGACAAAACTTGGAGGACCAGGTGCCAACAGCTTTTAACTGGAAATGGAAACTGGTATTTTTGTCAGGGAAACCAGGAGCAACAGACAAACATCTCCAGAGGCCTTCTACCAGCAACATGCCAACATAGGCTCTGTCAACAACTACACACTGTTTAAAATACTGTATTAATAAATACACCTATATTTATACACACATTTCACCTGCAATGACATTAATTTCAGGTACAATGTTAATTTATACAGAATGGTGCTCCTTGAGTCTGAAGAAGGTTTTATTTTTTAAAGGTACCAAAGAGTGAAAATATACAAATAGGGTGAAACCAATGAAAAAGTGCCATATTGTTGTCGTTGTGTGTTTCCTAGAAACCTCTCTTCCACAATCTGACGTAAATCAGGTGAACACTTCACTTATGAATGGTGATGGCAATCTTCAATGCACTGCAGCTGCAAAGTGCAATAATTTATATGAGACATTCATATTTTTGTATTGAATGAGTAACTCTGAACAAAGATTTTTTTGTTTATAGCCAAAATATGTAATATAATCTTGAATTTTGTACATTTGTGAATAAAAATGCTTTGGTATTGTTTTGTATTTTACAGCATATTAAAATGTATTTGAACTAAGAAAAGCTTTATAATGAGTGTTCTACCATATCTGCATCATTACCATTATGTCGACACCATAGAGCAACAGCATTAGTCGCATAAAAAAAAGGACAAACAGAGTTTCCCTGAACATCAGCATGCACAGCAGTTGTGGGTTTTCTCTGGTAGTGTAATGGAGAAGCGTGTTTAAATGGCAACTCACACACAATATTCCCCACCCCCGATAATAGTGAGATTGCCGCAGGCAAACTAACACAATGTCGCAGTTAAAAAAGATTTTTTTTAAAATACGCTCCCACAATGTCCCTCTTTCCCCGGGGTTCTCTTTCCACCTGTCAGCGGGAAGAATGAGGAGGACAACTGAGTTACTGGCTGACATTCAAGGGTGATACCAAATCTGACTGCCACTCTGAGCCGCAGCTCTCAGGTGCACAATATGAGCGAAACCCGTGAAGATGCTACACTGAGATAGTGTCAGTGATATTTTTCTGTTGTATGGTGTTCACAGTTACATAGTGTGTCCAGCTTTTCCACAATATAAGTTACAGTATTATAAAGCTAAAATGACACACAGGAAATCCTGCTGGTGTCCATGCAACAGCTGACTCTCTACAACACTGTGATCATGGCATATGTTTAAATGTATGTAAAGTAAGTATATAACATTTTCTTTCCCAAAAAATGTCTTTATAGTTAAGAATGCAAAGTTGTTCCTAGGTCAGTTCAATTAACACTTAGTGAATCATTTTGTACAAATAAGACTCACTTATTTTGATTCGCTGTAAAACTTGATCTCCAAATAATCAATTATGTGTTCATTTAAAGAAATGACATTTTTATATCCATGCTATTCCACGTATAAATAGTACAAACAATAGTTACAGAGATAATAGTGACAAATGATTAAAACAACATAAAAGCATGTTTGCCTGTTTGATGTGAAACATTTGTGTTCATTAAAGGGTCCTGAGGTCTTAACATGTGCTTTTCAGTTGTGTTTAAAGGTAAAACTATTACACTAATGTACTTAACTTGCTTATTAATATAAACAATGTTTCTACTGCTACTCTTACTTCCTACAAAACATCAAAGTATGCCTCTGATGTTCCTTTGTGGTGTACAAGTCACACATCTTCAGGCTGGCAGACAGAGGTGTGTTGACTTTTGGAGACATGTTGTGGTCTGTGTTGCCCCCTATAGGTTCATATGAGCACTGTCAGGGCTTTTGTCCTTAACTTTTACTCCAAAAAAGAGCATTGTGAGAAGTACCTTTTAGGCCTTCTCACAATGCTCTTTTTTTTCAAAGTACCTTTTAGGCCTTTGAAAAAATGATTCTACATTTTGCAATTCATGAACTAGCCTGATGTAACCTGCAGAATATAAGACGTATGTTAGATGAGTGGGATGACACTCACATGAAAATTGCAATATTCTTTGTATAGTCTAAGTATAGTTTGAAGAATCACTTAACACTGAATTCATGATTTATATTTAAGAAAATTACAAAGTTACTTTATTACATTATAAGTAGATCTGGGTCACAGTTTGGTATTTATTGCAACAGTGTGTTGCCATGTTATTCAGGGTTGTGCTATATCAGATATTTAAGGTCTTTTTAATGAATGGACACTTTTTTTAAACTAGATTTTCACTTTAAAAAGAAAAAAAATAGCAATAACTTGGGATCAGGATCGATGGATATAGCAAAAAAGTGACTGTACACATAATTAACAAACACAAAAATATACTATAAACTATTTAAAGGTAAAGTGCTAAAGGTCTCCATGCAAAAGAGCAAGACAGGTACAGCTTTTATTTCTTTTTGAAAATTTTATTGTTCTGTAAAAATGACATTCATTGCCATTACATCCTACCACATGTATGTAAAGTATATACATGTTAAAATGCCTTCACATATCCATTTGTACTACAGATGTATTAACGCAGCTCCTGCCTACAATCCTGTTGATTTACATGCAGATGAGGGATCGTGTGGGGGTCGTGTTAAACAGAGAAAGAACCAGTGCCATGATTGTTTGTTCTGCACAACTTTAATTTCTTAAATCTCCACTTGTCAACTTAAAAAACAAAAACAAACAAAAAAAAATACAGAAAAGAGTGCATGAATACTGTAACCCTCCTACCCTGAACTAAACTCAGTTATAGTGTGACACATACTGCCATTGCAAGTCACACTGATTTTCCTTATAAAAAAAAATATTGGCCTTAACTAAAGTATTTTAAAAAAAAATCAATAGCACGCAGGTGATTTCTGATGCAATATTACTGTACTTTAATTGTTCCTCCATTTCAAAATTGATCACAAACCACAGCCTGCCCGTGTACACCAGCTAATAAAGATCCAGTGTTATTAAGAAAGGTGAATGTGGAAGTAGTGAATAAAATTTGTATCTTTTGGGAGATGTAAAAGACTTGTTGTACATATATATTCAATATCAGCAATCAAAAAAGTAGAGGAAGAAATAAGAAAAAAAAGTCAAAATGAAGATGACTCTTTTAATCGTCGTCAAAGTTCTGTTGTAAGAGGAAGTTGGCGGCCAAGTTCTCGTTCTTCTCACAAGCAAAGTAGGCTTGTATAACCAGTCCCTCTGGAAATCCTAAGGCTTTTAGCTGGAACAACAGAGAGGAGAGCTGCAAATTAGCCAAACAGCACTTTGATACGCAAATGAGAAGTTGTGCCTCATGCTTCCCCGCGTCTGCTATGTGAAAGATTAAAGTGAAGCAGTGTTGAACTCTGGACTGAGGGGAAAAGGTCAATGACAGCGCTGTGCTTCTCCTCACCCTCTCAATGGCCTCTTTTTCCTGCGGCGTGACCTGAATGTAGCTCATGTGACTCCCGCCGGGTGTATCACCTGCCATCCCTCCGGCTCCCCCTGCTCCTCCTCCTCCTCCACCACCCACTGGCACTGCCTCTGGATTGGGTTCATTCAGCATCTGGATGAACTGCTCTTGGTGGCTGCTAATCTCCTACAGAGGTCAGTGAATAGTTTAAATAGACACATCCACGCATACTGTGTCATTTAAAAACACACGCAGCTCTGTCAGTACTTCACCTGCAGCAGCTCGGGGTTTTCCCTGCCGATTTCCTGCAGCAGGGCGGGAAGCAGGGCTGCGTTCTGCTGGATGAGCTGTCGCATCACTTGGAATTGGGGCTGATTTCTTAAGAAGCTCAAGGGGTTGGCTGAAGGGATCAAATGTGAGTCGGACAAGTTTAAACAGCGAGAAACGGGGAGGAAAAACACTGAAAGGTAATAACAGAAACAACTACTCCGTATTTGCTCGGTGAGGCTGCTGGAACAGAATAGCAAGGGCCACTTACGTCCTCCAGCGCTTGGTGAAGAGCCGGTGTTGGCGGGAACGCTTACACCGCCTGCGGGTGCAGCTGGGCCTCCACTTGTGGGAGGCGCCACCGCATCAGGTGCTGTCGCGTGGCCCTGATCTCTGCCTGGAATACCCTGAAAGAAAAGTCATGAAATACAACAATTAAAAAACATTCCCATATATTAAACTCTTGGGTGTCCTACTTAGACTGTACTGTAGTCAACTGAAGTTAAAAGTTTGTGGGAATACATTTTAAGATTCTGATTGTTCAGAGAGCTACTCTGGAGATTTTGAAAAGTGGTTCTGGGTGGAAGATCTGTATAATATAATGTCATGAATGTCAATGTAAAGTCAAATTAATTTGGGCAGTTAACTAAAAGTTCATACATATTAACGCATTCCAAAGGCACTGTGAATGATTAGTACAAAACGCTGACCCAAGCAGTGACACTAAGCTCTGTGATTGCCCAAAACCAAACTACCCATCATCCGTTAAGTACCAATCCGGTAATTTGCTCCAAGACGCATTTGCTGAGGCCACAGACAAAAACACTGTTCTTACTGTGAGCAGGTACTCCACAGCTCTGTCTGGGTTGTTGAAGCTCGCTCTCAGAGCCGCCACCACCTGCTCCCTCTCGTAGCCCATGAGCATTATCTCGTTCACCATGGCATCGTATGATGGGCCAGTCACTGAAGCAGCACACAAATACCAAGACAGCAGGTGGATTATCAGCACTGGGACTAATGAGCTTCATAATGGTTCAACTTTTGTTTTGTCAAGTGCTGTGATTGGCCACATTTAAAGTCAAGTAGCTCAATCATTTTTAATTGTTAATGACTCAGTATTTTCATCAATTGACTTTAAAATGGGTGTCAAACATTAACAGATATTTTAATATGAAGAAATCTAATAATCTTCAAACATACATTAACATGGGAATTTTAATAAAATTTCAATTATCATCATACTGTCATGCAAAATTCATGCTGCTAACATGTTTTTAAGGTTACGTAAAATAGACAACACAACTACAATTGAGTGACAGCACAGTAAAAGTTACAATGAGTTTAGCACAACTTCAATGAATGAGAGAGAGGAAGAGAACGGGGTTAGCACACATAAAGATCAATTTATCCAGAGTCCCATAAAAATAAACAATCCGCCTCGAACACTGAAAACTCACTTCAATGGCTGTAACAGTAATAACAATTAAGACCTACAGGCTTTGTTCTGAGCTGAGCAATATTTGCAAAGCTCAGAGCATGTGGCCGTGGGGAACTGTGGGATTATGTTTTGGCCGAGCCGCAGTATCCGGCTGCTTATTGATTAAGATACTTCAATGTCAGCATACTATGGACATCCACAAGAAACTGGCTGGGCAAAAATGAACTAACAACCTTGAAACACACATGGCCCACAAATTTACTGCACGAGAGAGGGCTTAGAGGCGAAAAAGTAATTTTTGCACAAATATCGTACAATAATGACCAGCAAATTATTAAAGAGCCTCACCTAGATTTGAGACTGCCTCATCGATTAGGCTTGTGTTTGTTGAAGCCTCTGAGCTGCTGCAAGACAAAAGAGACCTTGGGTGAGGCGTGATCTGCACGTCACTTCTCAAAGGAAGTCGCACCGAGAACAGACAGATAGTTAAAGACAAACATCTACCCATCTTTACCCAGTGGAAGCTGGTTCAGCAGTCGAAGACCGTCTCTCCTCCGGTTTGTCGTCTGTGGGGGGGCGCTCTGTGGTGTTTTCCGAGCTGGACGATGGGGCGGGAGGTGCTGCTTGGGCTGCAGTGCTGGGAGCTGGAGTGGTGGGTGAAGACTGTGCGGCGGCCGAGGCCGTTTTAGCCTGCAGGACAATTTAAAAAAGTAAAATATGTTACTCCTCTGATATTATTTAATAGTCCCAGAGGTTCATTTGCTTATATGTTGCCATCAAAATGTTCAAAAAACATTTTGCTTTTGGGTGTATTTGCTTAAGCAATGTTTTGGTCATCCTATGAGAGTACTCTTTAACTCCTATGATACAGCTAGCTTGAGCTTTCTTCCAGATATTCTGAAAGGTAAATTGAGTTTGCTCCTGATGAGGGTTGCCCTAATTTTTTTTGTTGCCTGTAATAATGTGCAACAACAGATACAGAACCCCACTCAGTATTCACCTTCATATACATATTGTAATACCATTCCAACATTAAATCAGTGGAGCTTTTTAATGGTGTGGCTCCTGAGTGGCTCTGTATAAAGACAATATAGCCTAATCATAATCTTCTCTACAGTCCTATAGTATTTCTGTTTTATATTTCATAGGAGGTATTATTACAGGACGGTTTGAGCAGGATTAAGAGAGCCTCTCTCCATCTACAGTTAAATAAAAATACATACCAAATGCAGTTTTAAATCAACAACAGGTTGCATTAAATACAGTAATACACTGCGTTAGAAGTTAAAAAGGCATGTACATAATACACTTCTGTATATTTTTATATACTTTATAATGAGACTAATCTCTTAAAATAATCGTATCTTCTTTTCTATCTTATCTGCACTGTATTAAAACATTTAGGGGTAAACTAGAATCAGTCACTGACAGCAGCGACCCGACTAAGTCTGCATTGATCATGCTGTGAGCTGCTTGTTTGAGTGCTCCACGAGAGCTTGTTCAAGAGCTCAAACAGACGCAAGTGGGTGGCGATGGAAAGAGAGGGTTACAAAACCTAATCATGTTTCAGCCTCAACTCATATTTATAACGCTGTTGGGTTACGCTGTTCTACAAAAAACCCTCCTAAAAATCAACAAACAAAACCTAAAAACTAAATGTAATTTCCAAACCTTTGTCACCATGACGACCACAAAGTTCTTCTCATTGATTTTGTATTCTTTGAGCGCTGTGTCATCATTGAGGATTTTACCTGTGAAGAAGCAGAAGAATGAGTCACAAAAACTCTAATGGCTTTACCTGCCATGAACTCTGAAACAAACATGCAGGATGCATCAATGGATGGTATCATATTTTAATCACTGAATAGAAGCTTGTTGAGCTGATAAAATCGCCTGCTTTTGTCTCCACATCTGGGTCTTTTATAAAGTGCAGTTTTTGTTTCGTGTTACATGTGTCTAAGAAGTCGCTTTAAGTAGGTCACACAAAACCCCAGTGTCTAAAACACTTTCAATTGCATACATAGGTGTATAAAATGTCTTCAGCCTCCCTTGGAGTTTGTCATGTTTGATTCTTAAAAAAAAAACAGAGTACAGACATGCATAGGGATGTGTTGAGACTGACAAAAATCCTAATTACTACCCATTTTTTCCCCTTGTTGTAGCTTTATCTATCTTTTGAAACAGATAAAAGCAAAGCTTGTTTAAATAAATGAAGGTGACCATGTCATGAGACGCTTGTACCCAAATGTTACAAGCTGCACCCTTTTCCGTTGTCTGGCTAAAGTTTTCATTTCTCTGACAGACAGATCTTTGGCAGGTTTCTTGCTATAGGCTTCTTGCTACAGGCAACAGGAAACTGCTATAGCTTTAATGCATCTGATTTACTTGACAGAACAAAAACTGAAAAGACATTTCATGCCTTCACCAACTGTTCAGCAGCTCAAAAGCATTTTTACATCTGTAAAATATCCCTGAGCACCTAAAATGACATGGACACAATAAAATAATTTAAATGCATAAGCGGAACAAATCCAGTGTGTGTGTATTTGAATAACAATGCACCAGACATAATGGACCCTTATTTACAATGACATAACTTCTACTACAACAAATCAAAATTTGACAGAACAAAACTGAGAGGGAAGAGTTGGGCAACTTCTGTCTCAACGAAGAACATTTAAAGGCTCAATCTTTGATCTGACTGTGACAACAACAACAGAAATCTTAATCTAATAATCGTGTTTCTCATCCTGTGTAAGACTCGTTTACATAATTTTTGTCATGACTAAGTTATGAATGGGGATGTTCTCAGCCAGTCTGCAGGACAGGCACCGAGGGGGATTGAGGCAGGATTTGACTGATAGATATCTGCTGTATAAAAGTTTGATGTATTAACTTGATTATTTGTTAGATTGCTCATGGTATGCCAGCTGTCAGAAACACTACACTGTACTCAGTAATGTAAGTAAGGAAACCATGGGTGAACCACTGATGGACTTAACAGCAGCCATCAGTTTCAATTATTAATCAGTGTGCAGCAGAAAGTGTTGTGAGCTGATCTAGGGTTAAAAAAGGTCACTGTCTTGATTTCTGCAATACTCTGAAGGTGTACCACATCTTTAAAGATTCACTCTCCCCTATCCATTTATAAAACACAACATACTATATGATTTTGTTTATGTTACAAAATAATAAATTCAAACATTACAGAAAATCTGATGCAGACGCTATCTTGTTAATAGAGAACTACTCAGCAATCAAACATTCAAAGTACTGTGAAGATCTTTGGGGTTCAAGAGCCCTGTGATTCAAAGCCTGGAAGTCAGCTTTCATGGCAAATTTAGGCTCCCTGTGACTGTACTGATTACGAAACACAGTTAAGATATTTGTGGATCCCAATATGGATTAGGATGAACCACCAGCATCTAGGTAAACTGTCGAAGGCAGCTTTTTAGAGTAAGAATAAACATCCAGCAGCGTAATTAGATTAACACCCAATACGTAAATACAATAAAACATAATGCAGCTATTTTGCAGGAATTTCTAAATGTGTAGAGCTGCAGCTATTAATTGATTATTGTCAACTATTAAACTAATCACTAACTACTCTGATAATCGATCAAGCATTTTGAATAATTTTTTAAGAAAAGATGTATTTTCTGATTTCTGTGTCTCATATGTGAATAAATGTCTTTATGTCCTTGATGACTTAAATTATGGACAAAAGTAGACACACTAGCCCATGGTGACATTGAGGACATCACCATGGGCTTTGGGAAACAGCGATCAAGATTTTCAACATTTCGTGACATTTTATGGACCAAACAACTATTAATCGAGAAAAATATCCATTGATCAACTGAAAATCAGGGCAGTATAAACGTTGACTGTATAGGAAGAAGAGAAGAAATGTGAAGGATTTAAGAAGGGTTTAAAAACTATCTGTAACATACCAGCGTAGATCAGCTTCAGTCCAGAAACTGAAAAATTGTCCTTTCCTTTCTCCTGTTCAATCTTCTCTTTTAATGTCTTCACCTGTGAAAACAAAATGACACATTTCCTGACCCTTGCAGAAGACTATTATATCAAATGATTCAGCCTTCCTACCAGCATTTCGCTGAGTCATAACTACAGCTAGCAGTGAAAGAAGCATACAGATCCTTTACTTGAGTTAAAATACTGATACCACAGTGTAAAAATGCTACGCTACAAGTAAAAGTCCTGCATTAAAATCCTTACTTAAGTAAAAGTATGTTAGTATCATCAGCTAAATTTACTTGGAGTATCAAAGGTAAAAGTAATAATTCAGCACAAAAATAATCAATGTAAGATATCACAATACTATTTTATTAACATTATTTGATTAATATAACTTCTGCATGAATGTGTAGGTTGCGTTTTACTGCTATGGATGTTCAAGGTCGAGCTCATTTTAACTACTTTAAATACTCTTGGTTAGTTTAATCTACAGCAATGCATCGTGGTCTATAACATCATCATATGTTTGTAACGTCGCTGTCCTGGGAAAACCACGTCTCTCTAAAAAGTTCTCACAAGCTCAGAAAAACAGTTTGTTTTCAGCTTTGTCCTTTTGCTTATCCAAACAGTTGCTTATTTAGCTTAAGCAAGAGAAGAACTACAACCCATAAAAGGAAAACTTAATCCTTCAGTTTATCTGAAAAATGTAATTCAAAATCACCAAATTGACATAGTTTTCAGGGGACAGAAAAGGCATTAAAAATAGTATCAGTATAAAGCTGTCAGACAAATATATTACTGTGAAAAAATACAATATTTGTCTCTGAGATGTAGGGGAGTAGAAGTATCAAGCTTTATAAAACATAAATACTCCAAGTACAGTTACATTACTAAGTGCAGAACTTGAGTAAATCTACTTTATTACATTTCCACCACTGACTGTAGCACGAGTTAGAAAGTCCAAAGGTTCAAAAGATATGACACTGCTGCCTTTTCATTATCAACATCAGAAAACTCTCTACAAATAACACTGCAGCCTGACGAAATAACGGTGTTTTCTAAAATAAACCCAAGTCTATAAAATATAGTTTTCATGTGTACTAAAATAGATTTAGCTAACTGTGGTAATTAAAAGTAAAAAGTGGCCATTAAAGCTTAAAAATGTACCGTTTTATTAAAATGTACAGCAGCCACCAGGCCTTAACTACTCATTAAGGGTTAAAAAATGTGTTTTATACTATATTTTATATTTTTAACACAAAGTTTAGCTTTGGTTTATACAACTTTACACTGACGTTTTCTCAGCTAAACGCTATAACCACATTAGTCAGCGTTAATTAACTGCTTCTGCCACCAAAGTGTAGTTAATTTTTGTATATTTCACATAAAAATTCGGTGTGTAAGATAATTTCTTAAACAGAAACTATAAATGGTAATTAACATAAGCGCTAACTTGTCATCTCTCTCCATCTGGTGCCTTAAGTGGGCTGCGGCTAATTGCTGACACTACAAACTACTTTCCTTACCAGTATTTAATAAAATACACAAATCTGCTTCAAGTACCGCGTTACAACACACCAGCCGAATTAACCCGAACAGGTTAACCAATCTAAAATATACCTATCATGTTCACTCAGACCCATTTATCGATGGTGCCACTTGAAATGGTTAAAAACTACAGTCTTCTGCTCCAGGACATACCCAACTCCCACTCCACCCCCCTTCACAAATGCATGGTTTCAACTCTCACCGTCTCCTCTTCGTCGATGTCGATTTTGAATGTCTGCTGCTGTAAGGTTTTCAAAGTTATCTGCATTTTGTCGTCAGAGTTCGTTTCCCCAGGCCTGGTTTAATCGGTGAAGGTCCAACTTGAAGGAATCTTGGCTGTTTTCGTTGGCTCATTACAAACTGTCAGCCGCCATGACTTTTCGCCCCGTCTTCTTCTGCGTGAGTAACTCTAAACCACAGCGCCCCCACCGGCCAACACTGGAACTGCAATAAAAGAAGACCATTAGAGACCATTCAGGACTTCAAGATTTTATTTGTCATCAGTGAAATTCTTGAGTCTAAGGCTCCCTCTAACAATGCTCTAAAATTAATCTGGAAGAAAATCAGAGACTAGAATGTAGTATATAAAATAAAATATGAAAATAAAATAAATTAAATAAAAACAAGTAAGTAATACAATAAAATATAGAGAAATTATACAACTAAAATAAAATATATAACTAAAAACATAATATAATATAATATAATGTTATATCATATTATATTATATCATATTATAAAGAGTCAGTGTTACATTGTGATATGGGATTTAATATAAGCACTTTTCTATTTATATTACTACATTATATCCCACTGCTGCATCATATTTTATAAGCTAATCAGAAGGGTTTTTTTAAAATCTCTATATGCAAAGTAACTACTAACTGTTGATGTGCTTATAATGTTATATATATTGTATATTTCTCTCTGAAATGGAGCGTAGCAGAAGTGTGAAGAATCAGAGAATGGAATTACTAATAAGTAAATCGAGTTGAGCGAGTGCTGAATATATAATCAAGATTGCTTTATTAGTGTTTTCTTAAAAAGCGTTCAAATATATGCACTCTGCAGCAAAATTTTTCTACAACACTTCCACTTAACAAAAAAGAATATTAATAAATTAACTAGAATAGCATGGAGGATTTTTTTCTGGCCTTTAGCTCTGTCAACTCTAAAAAGCCCTTCAAGAACTGAATATTTAAATAGTGTTTTATTGTTATTTTCATTATGTGATAAAATGCAAGCGCAGGGATAGTATATAATAAGGGTATAGGAGGAGAAACATACATTTAAATCTTTCACACACAGTTTCACACAAACATGGCTGATTTCGGCTGTAAAAGTGAACAATAATATCATTTTGCTTCACTGGATGATGTTCCCAGTATAGACAGTATTCATTTGCTATGTCATCCCAGTCCCACTCCTCCATCATAAGAAGCAGACAACACCATGAGAGATTTAACATCTTTTAATTTATGTAATGAAAACATTATTAAAGCATTCCACCTTCAGATACACAGGCTGAATTTTCTGGGTGCCTCTTCATCATGTTCCTCTCAAGACATGACTTTGGTGGAATCAGCTTGCCGCCTGCTTATCACACGTTTCAACAGTCCCGAAGCCCGGACGAATCTCAATATCCAGCACTCAGTATTCAGGGGCTTTATTGACTTGTGTCTCACATGCTGCCGTGCTGCCCAGCTCTGACTTTGAGAGGACTGTTAAGTGCGAGAAATAATATGCCGGAGCTCAATGGGGTCTCTTCCCCAGGCCACTTCTCCCTTATTCTTATTTTACTCTCACTCACTTTCTACGACTGTTTGTATGAGCCTGTCTCTCCCTGGCCTTCTGCCGCTCTCACTCTTCTTCTCTCCCTCTATCCCGACTTCCCCTTCTATCTCTCTGCTCAATCCTCTACACCCCCCCCCCCCTCTCTTTTTCATCCAGTTATTACGACAGGAGCAGTGCCCTCGCCTGCCTTGGCCCGAGTGCGCTCTCATCAGGCATTCCTTATGTTGCTCTACTCAGCAGCAGCAGCAGCAGCAGTGTCCTCCTTTCCCCTCTCCCCACTGTGGCTGTGCCTCTTGCTCCTGTCTCCAGGGGTCGTCAGTCTGCCATCGGCCCCCCTCTGAAGTGGTGAGCCGCAGAGATTACAGTCTGATCCCCAGTGACTTGGAGATATTTTTAAGAGATGATGTTAGACATGTGAAATAAAGACTTCTAAAATAGACAGGAGAGGAAATGCAGGGGACATGTGTGAAATCGAGACTTGGAAAGACTCTCGAAATAGACCGCTCCACATGCTGTTTTTCAGTGATACGGCGAGATGTTGACAAAATAAAAGGCACAGCAGTGAAAGATAAAGTGGAAACATAGCTGATAGAACCTGATGATCTCAATGGCTTGTGGTATTCATGGTGCAAGGGCTGCAGCATTTCAAGCATGCACATTACACACACACACAAAAGCGTACACACACGCACACACATACGACTGGCATTTGCAGGGTTTGTGGTTTTGGTCAGCAGAGCTCTTGCAGGGTGTGGAGAGGAGAGGAGTAGAGAGAGAGAGAGAGAGAGAGAGAGAGAAACAGGGAGAGAGAGAGGGGTGGAAGGGTGTAACACAAAGTGAAGGCCACTGAGATGCCTTCTCAGCCTGAAGCTATTTCCTGTGGACAAGCTGCTGAGACTATTATTGGTTGTTCCAAGGGCTCTCTGGACATGTTGCAAAGGAAATCCTATATGTCACTGAAAATGGGAAACATGTTGCACAAAAGCTAGAATAAATAACAATGAAGGCATTTTAGAAAGCATATGATTAACTTTTGAGAAAGAGCAATTAAGTGTGTGAACTGCTGCATTATTAGAGTGTTTCCATTGAACATCACCAGCAAATACTACATAAAGGAAGAACTGGTGCTAGTCTCCATTTGACTGTTATCTATCTAAGTATCTAATCAGTTATTAATATAAACAAACATGACAGATGAAAGAGGCCAATATTAATTATGCAGATATACAGTAATAAAAGAAGGCAAACACTCTACAGGAGTGCTAATGGGTGAACTTAGCCAGAGTGGTGCATGCTAACATGCACTCACAAGGTATAGTTTTTACCATGTTCACCATCTATGCTATTTGCATATTAGTACTAAACACAAAGTGCAGCTGAGGCCCATTCTTCCCATGGTTCCTATTACTCTGACACCCCAATAGTCTGAAAAATGTCCCATTGGACTGAAAGCAGGAAATGTCAGAGGCTGAGATGACTCCAAGATTTTTTAAAAGAGGTGGCACAAGGGGGGGCAAAGAACCAGTCAGTGGGAGCCTGTGGGAAGTCAGAAAATTCTATCAGAAATAAATGAAAATTCGCTTAGAAAACGTCAGGCACAATGTGTTATATGTTTTGATACGTCCTTAGTCAGAGGATCACTAAAGTCATTAGGGTTCATCACCTGGAAACCATTAATGTCTACACAAAGTTGTGTGCCAATCCATCCAGTGGGCACTGAGATACTTCTACATGACGACACATATATGATGAATGAAAACTTTAACTTGCTGGTGGTGCTAAAGGGAAAGTCAGGTGATCCTTTAAGTCTTTACAATTCCTCATCTGTGCATCGGGAATGGCTGAAGCAAACTTCATGGTCATCCATTCAATACTAGCAAAGATATTTCAGTCTGTGCCAAAGTGGTAGATGGACCAACTGCCATTCCTACAGCATGCCATTAATATGGCTAAAAATATTTTTTACTTGGAGTCTTGAGTAGCAAGCCTGGGATTCTCAAAATGATAATTTTTGTCCAAAGATTTAAGCAAATAATGTTATTATACTAAGATAAGGCTGGCTGATGATGACAGTCAGGAATTTGTTCCCCTCTCTGGTCACTTCCCTGTGGCCTTTTGAGGAGCCCTCAGATGTAAATGTAGCTCTCTTTCATTTTGATTTGTTTAGAAAAATTACATAATCTGATAATACTTGCATTTTCCTGACTCTTTCCTTTGGCATCACTTTGCCCTTGACAGTGAGGCACATCACTTGCACCATATTCTCAATTTGCTATTCAGGAAGCTTGCTTATCAGGGAATTTTAATATACTGACATCTGTGCTGATATGCATAATTCACTAATCTAGAGGGCAGAGGAAGTTATATATCATACATGAGAAACTGATATTATCAGGTCTGAAGAAAATATAAAACAGTTTTTTACTAGGTAAAAGTGCACACACAAGTTCCCACAATTCTATATTTATATCACATAGCTCAATCTTAATCATCAATATCTTAACCTAACCCTAACCCCATTTTAGAACCTAAATTTAATTCATGTGAAGTATCAGCACAAAGAGGAGATAAACACAATTAACCGTTATCTGATAACTTTATTATCAAGTTAAAAAAAGACAATGAATTACAATATTTACAGAATATCCAGAGATAAATGGAATAAAATTGTAAACAATCATTCTAGGCAACATCACAACCCACCATCAGGTAATCAGATTTATATGGGAAGAAAGGCAAGAAGGAGAGATTCTAGTGTCAAACTATGGAGACAACAGTCTGAAAAGAGAAATGCATCAGAAACAAACTAAACATATATACAAGTATCCAGTGTGTTGTCAGCAGGGGCTTAACTTTGGGTAAACCGGGAATATTACAGTCTGGAGACTGCACACAGTGAGGGATTCATAGTCATTTCCTATTAAAATTATCACAGAACAACAAACAATTTTGGGTTGACAGCTTCATTACCCAGATTATCCCAATTCATCATCTAGTTTACACTGGGCTTTCAAGCTGGGCAACAAGCTGCCTTACAACGCTTATTTCTACAACAACAGTTTTCAAACAGTTTCACTTTCAAAAAGCTACAAGCTGGTCCTGAAAAACAGAAAACGGGCTTTGAGATTCAGCACCAACTCAAACAGGTTTTCAGGTATTACCAGGACTGAGGAGCAAAGTGGGGCTGCTACATTCCCACCAATTGACTGGGTAGACTACGGGCAGGCCTACCTGGAGCAAGAGAGCTGATGCCCTTAACTGGAGTGTCACATTTTGTATTGGACATGAGTGAGCTAGATCTCAGAGGGATCTATAGGTTGACCCAGATGGTGGCCAATCCAAAAATAAAGGACCAAGCAGTTTAGGTAAATGCCCCTAAAGGAACATTTTTTTTCTTGTCTCTTACTTTGCTGAGTTTTTCTTCTTCACAATAAAAGACCTGGCCATTCATTAGTAGAGAACTGCATCATTTTCCTTTAAGTATTGTACAACCACACTGCTCTTCCTTTCTGCTCATTCCCAATACGGTACAAAAAAGGAGATATTTTTCATTGTAACCAGACATTGTACAACAGTGTAATAATGTTGGATTGGGGACTCAAAAAAAGCCCCTAAGGGTTAGCTATCATCTTTAGATTTCTTTTTTTTTTCTTTTTTTTCAAAATGAGAACACCTAAAGGAAAAAAGGGTTAAAGTATCCTTTCTGAAACACCACAGTTCAAACACTTAACAAGTAGTTTTGTTTTCTATACATGGCTGCAAACATGTAGTTTATCTGGGTTACACCCATAGAACTCTAATTCCAAAATTCTACGGTCCAGACCCAGATTTCCCATTTCCATCAATGGTTCAATGCTCAGGAAAGACAATCACAGCAGCAAACACAGCAGGCTTGGTAAATATTTTGGTAACAAAAACACAATTAAAACATTAATTGTGCTTCTCTACAAATTTCATGTTGTAGTTTTCAGCCATTTTATTTCAGACTATTTAACGTTTTTTACTGGTCTTATTGGAATTGGACGTAAATTTGACTTAATTGCTATTTAGTATCTTATAAGGCTTTAGGGCATTCAAGCAGCAACTTCCAACAAATACAATCTCTGCCTTTTGACAGTTTCAACAATAACAACTTTGACTTGAAAGAAGCACACAAATGGAGGCTATGACTGTTGTGTCATAGTATGACTGTCGGATGGGAGGGATGGAAGGATGAGAATTTAAAGGGGTTAAAGTTGGGGGGACACCTTTAATCTTCAATATACAGTCCCAGTGGCAAATATACTCTATATACTAAGAAACAAATGGTTTGGGGGCTTTCTGACCTGGTTACACTTGTCTTTTCAGTGTATCCCTTCACATCGAAACTGGATCATAGACTGCAGGAAAACATGTCTGTGGATTCTGTGGCATCAGCCTTAAGTTTCTGAAGGGATGTTTAAAGCCTAGATTTGAGTTTAATTCTTGATGCCAGCCTGTCAGTCATTTGGAGCCTAAAAATATGAATTTTGGCGATGTGGAGGAACCTGGATGGAGTTGAGGTAATCACAAGAGCTGACTGCGAAAAGCAAAGACATCTGTCAATCAAGCAAACTTGGCTCCAAATATATATATATATATATATATATATGTATATATATATTGGAATTTCATTTGTTTTGCTCACAGCATAAAAAAACAGACATAAAAAAACATCACCAGCAGCGTTTCTGTACATGAACGGCAACCATCTTCACTCTAGATAATAGAGTAGAGCACACACAACACAACAGTTTTCATGGGGACTATTTATTTGGTGTGATGAAACTGGTCAACTTTTTCACTGCTCTGAGTAGAACAAATGAAATTCCAATCACTTGGGAAATAACTCAGAGCCATCTGCATGGCTAAATACCTCAAGAGGTCAATAAGAATGTTTTTTTTTTGTTTTTCTAATCTGGTTAAATTGTCACTTTGAGGCTTTGCTACTGTTTGCACTATCTGGTTTGATGCTGGACCACGTTTCTTTGTACTGGTACTTTTGATCTGCACACGTACAATGAAGTCGAATCTAATTTAATCTAATCGGATCTTAATTAAATAATGACTTTCAAAATTGCCACTAAGGCACACATTAGAAGAAGTTAAATTAGCAGCTGACGCCATGAATTCTTGTGTAAAAAAACTTTATATTTTAAGAGACAAATTGGGTGGTTTCCAGTTGTTTTTTAAGCTGCTACAAGGAGTTTTTAACATTGTTTGGTCATTCAACAGATCAAGAATTTGGGGATTTAAAGGGATTCAAAACTGATACAATAGCCACAAATAGATAAATTATCTCATTTCTATGTAAACAGCTTCGTTTACTAAAGAACAGTATTAAAAATAAGTTTTCACATACTTCCAAAACAAATGCACACGCTGATCAGCTCAAGATACGAAACAAAGCTGGGGTGCTCATGGGAAATGCAGTCTTCATTCCAGAAAACACTGCCGGCTTTGTCCATAGGGGCTGCCAAAATCAACATAAATTGAAGCTCCTTGTAGCTGCTTTGAAGCAATTAAAATCATATAGTGGCCATTGGAGGGACAGCACTTTAAGGCACTTAGGCACTGGCCTCAACACTCAGCTGTGATGGTCAAAATATGGTTGGTAAATTGTTTGCATTTAATAATAATTTGTCAATCACCTCTGTCATCTAATAACAAATTCTGCACTGAAAAGACAAGTGTAACCTCTGTCTATTGATCAGACTAATATTACTCCACTGGAGTTATGCTCCAGACTATGTCCAATTTAACGGATAGCTATATCATATGGATACAGTCATAACACATTAAACACATCTCTGTTGTCTTATTTGCTGAGTGCACAGGTTAATTATGATATTGTTTAACCTGGACAACATGCAGCATTACACTTTACAGGGGAGGGGGCGTTCATATCATTTCATCAGTTAAATGACTGGACAATAAACCAGTACAGTCTAAATGCGAGGGGTGCCACAGGCTGAAGTCTTATACGTAGTATAATATTAAGGGACCTAAAATATAGCAATTTGCTACAAAGATTGGGAGAAACTGAGTATTTCTACGAATGAAGAAACAAGATTTGGGATTTTACTAAAATAGATAAGGTGCAACTCTTCCTCAAGGAATACTTCTACACATTTAACACAAGGCTGGGATGAAAAAGTCTCAAATTTCAATAAGAAAGAAGAAAAGGTAGCTCTACAGGGGGCCATGGTTTTAAATGCTTTCATATCTTGTTTGTTCCTTTTAGGTAAATTTATAGTAACCCTGTTTGGATAAGCAGGGGGAGTGTAAAAGGTGCTTCAAATAATAAAATGCTGAATTTAGTTATTCATTTTGGACAACATTCTTTATAAATAGCTTAGTTTTATCTAGGTGGGATCTTTCACTGTAGATTTGACCAGAATGTCAGCAATAAAGAGTTCTGTTCACTATTGGTTACCAATATATTAAGATCTGTCCTAGGGGACTGCCCATTTAAAGAGCTCAGCCGTTTTATGCAGCACAACCTAATACTTAAATATGTAACACCTAAAATCTAGTAATGCGCCAACTCATAAGAAGTCACTTTTTTTTCAGTTTCAATAATTTCATTTCCTTTGACGTCCTATTTTAAGATCCAAGTCAGTGCTGATCCTACCCAATGTTATCAGTTTCTAGCACAATATCCCGCGAGGCCACAATCAACCAAACTGTTGATCCTTTTTGGTGTTAAGCATTTCTTTGTCTTCCACATACTGGCTTTGACTTCTCAGAGACAGATCAGCGAGGTTCCCTTCCTCTTGTCTGCTGCTGGACAGGTCTAATCCTGCGTCCGTCAGGACAGAGGAGCTGGTGGAAGACGAAGCCGAGGCCTCCACTGTGGAGGTGGTGCTGGTGTCCATTCGACTGTTGTTAACCATCCTAGCAATGAGAGAGGGAGCGAAAATAAATTATTTTAACGTGGAGAAAACTGAACAAATATAAGACTAATGACAGAGGGAGCACAGGTTTACATATGCAGGACCAAATTTTATGTAAATCCAATAGTTTTCAAAACCACAAATGTAAGCCTGAAGGTGGCAAAAGATGAAAGGTCTAGTGATCGCTAAAGTCATTAGGATTCATCTGCTTGGGATCGCGTGTCACAACATCAGGCTGAATACTGGTGCCACATTTACCACCTGCTCTCTACCTTTACAATATGTTAACTCTCCCATTGTTCCAGATTCTGCCACTCCCTTCAGTTCTGCAGTAAACCCTATTTTCCTGCCATTCTCATTACCTGTCCTCCCTTCGCCCACCTGCACACCTGTTCCCACTTCCTCATTGGACTTGCAGCATATATGTTGCTGTTCTCACTCACTCTCTGTTGGATCGTCTAATATTCAGACTTTTCCCCCCTGCCTGTTTGGACCCCTTTCACCATCTTTGCCTGCTCCCTCGATGGATAAGTTTACCTTCCCTTCCAAGATCTTTTTTGAGCTGTTTCCTGACTACAAGTTAAGATGAACATTTTATTCTACCTGCCTGGTCTTTGAGTTGTGCTTTTGGGTCCAACTCTGATTTACAGAGTCCTTAAACCATGACCATCTGCACCAAATTTCATGGCAATCCTTCCATTACTACTCAATTGAGCCATGTTGCTAGAGTGGCGAACACCTAGCAGTGCAGCATAAAGACATGTAACCCTGAAGCCTGAACGCACATAATCATGCCAACCAAATAAAGACCCACCTACGGGTCCTTGTTGTCCTTGTTGTTTGCACATAGATCAGAAGGACAGGTAAGGAGGGCCTTGGTAGCTTATTGTGTATGGAAAATAGCTTGCACACAGAGTGTAGAGAAGAGGAGAAAGAGAGTAAAATACTAACATGCCGTGTCGAAGGACGTGTCGTTCCCACTCGACGCTGTTGGTGAAGCAGCGGCCGCAGAACTCACAGGGGAGGCGCTTCTCTACGCCGCCATGTCCGGAGCTGCTGCTGGTGCTGCTGGTGGGAGACACAAGGACCTCTGGGAAATAGAGTTCAAAAGATTGGTCAGTTTCAGAATACAGACATGTCCCAAGTACTCATTTGATTTTGTGTTTAAAAACAATAAATACTTATTGCTTAATTTATTATGAGGCAGTATTCAATACATGATTATACATCAGTCGCAGAGTAAAAATGCTTGATGTATGAGGACATAAGTGGCTCCTCTGCAGATGAGAGCTTATCAGTGACATTCTGCTGTGAAACCTACTTTTTCCCTCAGTGAACAACCAATACCAGTCAAGTCTACTCGGTGAAATTTAAGCTTGAAGAATGAAATGAGAAAAATCAATTCAGAATTAAAATAACCAAGAACAGAATAAAAAGAAATGGCTTTTCAGCAGACACCCCTTCAGGCCTTTGGTAAGATGTGCAATGGGCTCATATACCACTGTAAAATAGTATTCGGTATATTAACATAGTCTATCAACAGAGTAAGGATGATTAGATGATATTTAACATGACAGGGTGGCAAAGGTCTCCATCTGTATTTACCTTGAAGGGCAGGCCTCTCTTCCTCCACCTCCTTGACTTCCTCTTCGTCGTCTTCCTCCTCCTCCTCCTCCTCCTCTTCCTCTTTGATGTTGTCCTCCATCTCCTCGTCATCCATCTCCCTCTGTCCCGCCACCATGTTCTCCATAATGTCCATTCTTTCGTCGTCGTCCTCCTCCTCTGCAGCAGCTACTTTTCCGCTTCTGACCATCTCCATGATGTCTCTCTCCTCTTCCTCCTCTGCGCTGCTCTCTTGTTCCTTCATCATCTCCAGCTGGTCAAGGTTGACCCGGCCCATCAGCTCAAAGTTCCGGATAACCTGATCGGAAAGGGGGACATTTAAATCACTTTGGTCAGTGTGCTCTGTGCAGGATTTATGTTGGAGAACTTAAGTTGGCCTTTTCTATTCTTGTTGAGGCCTTCAAAAACACCACTTTGAAAAACTAAGTACTCCATTTATGCATGTTTGGGTCTTCATTTTTATTTTGTTATAGAGTGAACTGCAACTATAACAGTGCATTCATGAATTTCAGACTGACTGTTTAAAATTTTTATACTGAAAGGTCAGGAATCGTACCCTTTCCCATTGAAAAAAGGTTTATAAATTCTGGAACTGTCTACACAGCAATGAAACCACAGTGAAAATGAATAAATATTTTAAAGAAGCACATTTTTCAATGATACCTTCGTGTTTTGAGGCTGTCTGAAATTTATTTCATCCCAAAGTATAACAACTGAGTTTTGTCTGGCCTTTGAAGGTGGACGCATCTCTCGAGCCAGAGGTGTATTTGTATGCTGTGCAAGGCTGCATTAGGTAGCGAGTAAACTAAAATGATCCGAAACAGAAGGATTTTAACAAAGAAGGTGGAGCATTTCATTGACAGAACCAGATCATGTTTTTGCTTATGTTACTACAAATTATGTCACTCTTTCTAAGCAATTCCCTCCTCCCATGATCCCCGGAGACTCAGAGCTGTAGCCCTGCAACATCCTTCCCAGCAGTGACAAAGCCTGAACTTCACTCATCCTGCTACCATAAAAATATGCTTTAGCTTTTTGTCTCACCCAGGAGGAGCCCTGCTCTCTAAATTCTCTCTTTTCAACTGCACGTCAACAATGAACATCAAGACTGAGGCTTATATTTACATCAGCCCGATGGCAAAAATAAAATTCCACCAATATGAGAAAGACTGAAGAGCTGCCTTTGTTGCTTTCAGGACTTTTTTCGACCTTCAGCTACACATGGGATGACCAAAGAAAAGCAACTTGTTTATGATGTTTTGGTACCACGTCAAAATAATATAAAACATACACGTCATATAAACAAACAGTGCCAGTATCACTTTTGTAAACGCTGCCAAAAGCACCTCCAAGTATTGATACAATTTAAGGTCAATGAGCTCTTGTAATTGTAAAGAATAGTATGTTGACAAATGATAATCTACAGTTATCTCACATCAAAAAGAATTCCATGTACAAGGCTGAATCTAACAGGAAAAACTACCATACTGTGTAAAATATACGCATATATATAAAACACCTGTCTGGTGTGCAGTAACTGTGCAACAACTGTGACCTTGATCTACACAGCACGTTAGGTAGCACCGCTTCTTTGCAAAGTTATGATCTCGTTGAAAGATGTGCAATAATGATATGCACATAACAACGATGTCAGAGGATGTTGCGCCCCCTCTCCTCACTCCCTCCTCAGACCAATATCTGACCAAAGCACCACAGTTGCCGCATTCTGCCACCGAGGACCCTAATATCTAAGATGATGATGATCTATGATTAAGATACTGATCAGATCTACTGATCAGATTGTGTAGGTTTCTTAAAAAACCTACACAATCTGATCAGTTGTGATAAAGTTGACCCAGATTATGTCTTCAATGACTGAAAACAATGATTTCTTGTATTTGCTACTTTTGACATGGTCAAGTATAAATGAATTATTTTTGTTATCTGTGTATGTGCCATGTTAATTATCCAATCATTCATTACCTGTACCCACTTATTCTATCTTGACCTTATGCATGCATTAGGGGAGAAATCAGCAATTTAAAGAATGGGAAATGATTACCGGGTGCCCTTTTAAGTTTAATGTACTTTAAACTTCTAAAATACGATCTGCTTCCTGCCGTCATCTCATGAATTATCCCCATTAAGCGAGACTGAGAGACGAAACCTTTTCCCTCCTGGATGTGGTTAGAATACACTGAGGCTCGAGCAATCTGATAGGTATGCACCAAGTCATCTTACTCCACTGTATCCTTTGGTGGCCATTTCACTGATATTTTCATCTCCTTATCTGTCAAAGCACAGAATAGAGGAATAATATTCACTTTTAAAGGACTCTAAAGGAAGTTTAAATGGAAAAAAACAAGACAGTGAAGAACAGAAGTCTTCTCTGAGCTAATGAAATTACAGTTTACATACTTTCATAATCCTGACTGATTTTATGGTCTGCAAATTTATCATCTAATCATCATCTAATAAAGTGTTATTAACCATGTTCAAAAAATTACACACAACAAATGATAGCTGCGAGGTAATCATTATGAGGCGAAGGGTTTTCCCAGCCTAAATCTAGGGTGATGTGGTTTTTAATGCGAAACTGCTGGAGGAAGCACTCAGTCATAGTCATCGGGAGAAGCTTATTTATGTTTTGACTGATGTTACTTGTTACGCTGCTCTAAAATCTAAAATGACCAGTGTCACACAAGTGAACGTGCTTGGCAAAGAGCTTCCAGCACTTACTGAAGTTTGGGTGAACCTTAGCTCACCAAATAAACAAAGCTTTTTTTCCTGTGGTGCCGCTGCTGCTGTACCTTATTGGCTATCGATTGTTGTTCGTCCAATCTATCCTAATTTACCCTCTTCCTACCTGCTGCATGGCTTCACTATAAAACAGGAATAGGCAAAAGAGCCACAGTTTAGTTTTTTTTTTGGCATGCTAAATATTTCTTTCCACGACTATTTTCAAAGCTTTTAGTACTTTTTGTATGAACAGTTCTATGCTGCTGTATGAAAATGGTTTCTCTGGACTTTTTGGTGGCAAAGGATGAAACTATTTTTACATGCCTAATTATATAGATCATTTCTTTTAAAAATGCTGGATATCTGAGATTCAAATAATTTCAGGATATTTGATGTCAGAGAATACAGACTGTTGACGCAGGCCCCGTGATTACCTCCCATAAAAAAAAACAGCAATGGCCAAATGTAATTGCCTACATGAAGATATGAATTACGTCAATTTAAATGTAGTTACTCAAAACCTCATGTGCATCGCACGTGGACTCCAGCTGACCTTGTGCTCAAGGCGAAGGTGCTCCTCTAGCTGGCTCCGTCGACTGCTGTCATAATAACAGAGCTGGCACTGGTAGGGTTTGATCTCAGCGTGCTTTTGCAGGTGCAGCTGCAAGGCCTGGTCGCTGGAGCATGTGAAGGTGCATTTGTGGCAACGGAACACCAGGCCCTGGAGGTGTCGCGACAGCTTGGAGCGGCTGACCTCTAGCGGACCCACGCGCTCCTCTGGCGGAGGAAGAGGAGAGATTATTGGGTTGGAGAGAGGGAGAGGGCAAACGCACGGTGGAGCAGGGGCAGGGGAGAGGGAAGGAAGAGCAGCGAGAGCTCGTGACAGAGTGGGGAGGGGACACGTGGAGGTGCAGGAGAGATATAAAATGACATTTGTCACACACACACACACACACACACACAGAGTCGCATACTGAAACAAGTAATCACAGTGGCTGTTACCTTTTGGTGGTTTTGTCATTTTCTCTCTTTCCACACAAACACTTTCTCTTGATAACTGAAGATAGCCTTACATAAAAACTACTCAAACACTCCCCCAAAAATGTAAGCAACTTATCACATGAGTTCCACCGCTCTGTGCTGACTTTTGAATACCTTACAGCTCATATGAATGTTCTTATACAGTGTATGTAATGCCTTAATAGCCAATAAATAAATAACTTATATGTGCACACATGTGTTTTTAATTTTTTTAATTAATTTTTTAATTTTTTTTTTTTTTTTTTTTTTTATTTGACTGTCCATTTTGCATGGCATGTACCTCTGTGCAGAACAATGTGGTCAATCATATTGCTCTTGTGTTTGGTGTGGTAGAGGCACAAAGGGCAGCGCAGGTCCTTGGGGAGGTCGTCAGGTGCGTTGTTGTTGTGACCCGCCTCCACATGCATGGTAAAGGTATTCCTGAGACAAATTAAGAGACAGAAAGAAGGATCACTAAACTACTGTGGGAATTTATGCAGTGCTTGCCTATCTATCTTTTCTTGGCACGAAAGGTTGCAGCATCTGTACAAATTACCATTATATAGCACACATGTACAACATCTCAGTCATTTTCTGATTTTTTTTCTGTTACATCGAAGTCTTTCCTTACTTGTAGCAGGTGAAAAAGGAACAATCTTTGCACTTGAAGAGCTTCTTGCCACCGTGGCGGTCCCTGTAGTGCCGACGCAGACTCTGCATGTACCCAGAGCTGAACTCACAGAACTCACAAGTGAGGACGCCGTCTGGTCGATTGTCAGCCACTGTTGAGCCGCCAGGTGTTGAGCCAGAAGACATTTGACTGCGGGAGGCCAACTGGTAATGACTAAGCTGCTGACGAACATCCGCAGGCTCCAGGTACGATGGGTCTGAGGGAGGGGCAGAGAAATCGATAGAAACTTGCTGTTTACTATATTGTACCACACTGTGCAGATTCAAGTGGAAATGGAACGGCTTATACATACATAAATAAATAAATAATTGTAAAGCGCTGCTGAAGACAGTCCTAGTGGTTTTTCTGGGCTTGTGACAACTTGTAAGAAAAGCAGTGTCTGGTTGGTGGTTATTCACACATCCACCAAATACAAATCTCCCCTCTAAACTTCTCAGGTGGTTTAATTTAAATAACACTTACAGGCCCCTATATGTGAAACTATTTCTAATATTTCACCAAAGAAGCCTTTCTGACCCATTAATCTTCTAACGACGCCTCACATTCATCATATCGCCGTTTGTGAAGAATCCCTGCATTAAACTACCTAACTGTACATAAAATAGCAAAACCAGCTGCTCTTCCAGGAAAATATGCTACTTTAACGCTGATGCATCAGTATTAACAATCTAATACTGTTATTTATGATAAGTCACAGGGTTCAATTTCCAGAATGAGTGCCTCAATGACATTTAGCTTATAATACGACTTAAGATGGATTTTGAATGCAGACTGTGTGTGTTCTATTATTGTACTTTTACTTAAGGAAAAGATCTGTGTGCTTCATCCACCTCTGGTCTGGATATATTTTTGAGATTATGGAGAAATGTTCTTTTGGGTATGGCGTAAGATATGCGTACAGGCTAACAGCATATTACTATATTCCTCATTCATGATCAATTTCTAACATAGACAGAGGTAATAGCTCTGAATAAAATATTACCTTTTCTTCTAAGTCCAAGAGAATTTGGCCACTGGCTTTCAATTTCAGATCTACCATCTCAAGTGTTGTGTTATTCCGATGCACATTTTTGCTCAGCAGGATAGAGTTTAACCTACTTTATGTATCGTCTCCAAAAAACATTCATCTGCCTCTTCCATTCTGATTGTGAGGAATGTCAAAAAACAAAATGCATATATTCTGCACGCATACATAATAATGTATTAAAAGGCTAAAACACCAGACAGAGGTTTATCCTTTTCACTCTAAAGGAGACAGTACTATCAAGATGCAGAAGTATAATTGTGACAATCATCATTCGTCCCCTACCGCTTTCCCTCCTCATTCCCTTTCTCAAGAGCCCGTAATATCAGGGAGCAAGCTCATCTTCTCGTCCTACTTTGAGCCTCCAACACATCAATAAATAAACCCCAGTGACACTAATAGAATATCTATCCATGTGAAAAATGCTTCATTCAGCACTCACGCAGTATGAGGAAGCGTGGAAGAAAAAGAAAAACTTTTCCCTTTAAACTTTTGCTTTATAAAATGCTTGAGATCCAATTTCTCACTTCTGCAGAGGAGGCAGAGGAATTCATACGAGTCAAACAATGCCACAGTTGATTCATGCTTTTAATATCCTCTCTGCATTGTGGAGATGTATGGAGATGAGACAGCAGATAGGAGAGCAAACGCTGTCATGAGGTGGCGATGCGTCTTCTTGAATGGATTAACGGTCAAAACTGTCTATTACGTTGCATAAATGAGAGGTGCGATACGTCTGCGAGGAGTTAAGGAAGACGGCGGAGGAGGATGCCGTAAAAATATTTTAAGGACGTCTGTCAAGCAGCATTAACAAAGTGCGGACGGGATTGGAGTTAATTAGAGCCAATCAAATGTTAATCTTAATCAAAACAAATCCTCTCTTCCTCCGCAAACATCTGAATTCTAGACGTTCAACTGAAGGTAGCTCGTTTGGCTCAGTGGGGAGACACTCAATATGTCAGCTCTGCTCTCTCTCAATGCTTCACTTGTCTTGGTAGGGCACAGCTGACAGTGGTGGTTGGTGCATTGAGGAATGCTGCCCTGCTTCAGCTCCAGGGAAGATTCCACAGCTCCAGCAGCAAGGTGACAGCTGCTGCCAAGAAGAGTCTGCGAGCAAAAGCCGCGGCTCAGTACAGCCACTAAAACACCTAAAACACGGCATCGCATCAAGGAGGCAGCTGCTGCATCAACCTACAGCGAAGGCGCCTCTGTGGTAGGAAACATTCAGTAAGGACAAGGTATCAAAGACGAAGATTTGATGCTTAATTTTCAGATTTATAGGAAACCTCATGTATCACATTAATAGTATAAAAAACCTCAAATGAAAAGATCCACCACAAAAAGGTACTGGCACTGCTTTTTCATGTTCAGACTGTGAAATAGGTTTAATTTCATGAGATTATGCTGCTTTATTTCATTTAAAGAGCATGACATGCATTATATATTGGTCAATCCATGCCAGCTCACCCAGAATTCAGAACATTTCCCAGATCATGTCATGGATTTTCTTGAAATAAATCATGTGAAAACTTCTATTAAATTCATGGGACCTTGCAATAATCTTACAGCTCAATATGTATGTATATTCAGTTGCTTATTTTTTTTTCTGAAACCATAAGGATAACTGCCAACATGTGTTTATGTAAATATTTGTTTCTGAATAAAATATATAAAAAATAAAATAAATTATACCTGAATGGAAGAATCTTTCATTTTAAAAAATTAATATCTCCACTTATGTTCACTTGCAAACAGGTTTCAGCTTCTCAAATGTGAGAATGATGCTTTCCTTCATCTTTTAATGATAGTAAAGAGAATCTCTTTGGGCCTTTGGCGAATTAAACACGATATCAGAGTATATCTTCTTGGCTGTAGAAAACTATAATGCCCATTTTTCAGTATTTTCTGATATTTTATTGACCAAATTATTTCACTGAAAGTAAATAATGTCAGTGAAATTAATCAATAATGAAAAGCAGCAGCCATAATAATATATCCATTATATACACAATGATATAGGCCTTTTTCTAAAAATCATTTATTTTTTTAACAAACCCCACATGAGACTTAATTATGTTTTATAGTGGTTTCTGCTTTGATGCTTAATTGAGATTTTCTAAATCTGGCTTGACAAGCCTATGATATGATCTTATATCCATTAAAATTACATCATTACCATCCGGGGCCAAGGGAGTCTGCTCTGTGTTAGTGGCCAGCCGGGAGGGCCTGAGGGCGGCATGAGCAGCCTGCGTAGCAGCCCGGAGTTTGGGGAGGGTCAGGGCCTCACCATGGTCTCTGAGAGAGTGCTCCTTCAGCTGGCTGATGGTCATAGAGGAGAAGGGGCACGACAAGCACTTATACGTGTGCTGTTCACCTGAAAGGCAAAGGAAAAATCATAGTCAGCACTTTGACCGTTATATGGAATTTACTGCTCAAAAGGCCATATCAGACGAGGTATTAGATGAGGATCTGAAAGGCTGAAGATGCTTTACAAAAAACACAGCGATAATAAACACATCCTCCACAACAAACAAAGCTATTCCCCTCTGAGCCGAGCTGTAACAAATATGTCATCTTGTTCTCACTTAGCACTCCCCTCGGACTAATTAATGTAATTTTGTTAGAAAAATGTTGAGCTCCAATGTTTTTCCATTTAAATTCATAAATGTGTGAGTATCACACATAGACATGAATTTATGAAGTAACTAATATTTAGTTGGATCCCCATTCCAACTCAACATACACTTTCCTTACAGGCAATTTGGAAGTTTCAAAGTTGATTTTCCCTTTATTCTACAAAAATCAACAGTACAGTAATGTTAGAAAATACAAGTGTTATTGTGAAGCACTAGGATTATTTTTCGTTGGATAAGTAAAACATGGTCCAGGTCTCATATAGCCAGAGGGAGGAGAGTCTGAAGGGGGGGCAAAATGTAATTGAGGAACTTTTCTTCCATAATTAGCATGAGGCTTGTTAGCAAGTTTGACTGCTTGTTGTTGTTGTTGTTGTTTTTCAATGAAAATGGCAAAGCAGATCGGAGTGAAGCAGATTGCAAAAGTCGGCCAGTGAGGGCTGATTTCATCTGCCCACATCTGTCGAGTCAGACTGCGAGAAGACCTGATATTAAATCAAACTGTTGTGCAGGTTGGTGAGCCATGCACAAAGGACAGTATTTCATGTAATGAGTACAGATAATCTCTTAGTCACTATTTACAGTTGTATAAACTGACCAATTTATGCTTAGTTCAGTTATGCTGCTCCAGTTTGTGGCTGTGCTGAAGCTGTTTTGGCGACTGTGTGTGTTGGCAAACACTTTGGTAGAGTTTTGAATGTACCCGTGGGAGATTTACAGCATCTTGCTTCCTGTAGCTCTTGAATGTATTTGCTTAACAACCTAATGCAAGCAGGATCCTGGGGAGTGGCACCATTACAACCAAATCTCATCTGACTGTTACATATTCTTACCAGAAGTAGTTTAATAAGACAACTACATCCTGATCGAACTGTTTCTGGTAAGGACGTGTTTGGAATGAGACAATCGGTCTGATGCATCTTTAGCTTGTTGGACTGTGAGCAAAGCGCAAAAAGATGAAGAACTGAGCCACGGTGGTGAAATTTAATGTTGTTTCGCAAAATGTGCAAAATCACCAAACTCCAGATGTAATCACAACTCGAGATTGATTTGTGTCAGTTATCCCCAGCACTTGCTAACTCTTGCTGCTGTTTCTTGCTCTCGCCAATCAGACAGCTGAGAGCACTCAAATGCCTTTAGAAAATTGGCCTTTCTAAGCCCGCCAGTCTTCAGATTGTTTATTTTTTCTTTAGTATTGATCGCTCAGGTGGATCTTCTTTGCATTTGCTTGAATGTCTATGCCTTTGTCTGCCGTCTGGCTCCCTCAAAACAAAACAAACAACCAGAAGAAAAATGATCACAGGCGAAGAATCACATCTAACTAAAGACACCTGTAAGCCTTTGTACTATGCTGATGGTTTCTCACCATGTTCTCAAATAAACAATATTAACAATAAACTCATCTGTGCTATTTGTGCTGACATCTGAATCTAAATGTGATTCTTTTGGATGTGTAATTATGCGTGTATAATGTACTCAGTGAATGGTGAAGTTGCTCTTCGAGCTAATCCACTGGTTGCACCGCGCTGGATAAGCTAAATCAAGCACAGCATCGTTATGTGGAAGGTGATAAACAGGAGGCTGCTATTCTGGCCCAGGAATACCGTGTTAGTCATGGATACAGCTGGAAGATGTGATTTAATGTATGTGTGTGTGTGTGTTTACCTGTGTGTGCCTTATGCAGGTGGCTCTTCAAGCGACTCACGTAGGCAGATTTAAAGGGGCAGAGTTTGCACTTGAAGGGCTTGTGGTGCCCGTGGTGAGACTGCACATGTCTGTCCAGACTGGCGATGAGACAAAATACACAACAGAAAAACAAGAAGGGAGGATGTGAGATAAGAGGATAAAAGACATAAAAAAAACATAGATGAAATGAGGACAAAAAAGGATAGCAGATAAAGAGAGAAAGTGACAAGAATAGAGTACAGGAAAGGAAGAGAGAGCGCTTCAATCTACAGCATCCACTTTGATGATTTCAACAGCAGGGTTTTTCGGCAGCATCTGAAACGCTCGATTCTGTTTACCTCACAAACAACAGCCGTACATTTCCAATAACTACAGAACAAGGAGCCGTGGGGTGAACCCATCTACCCACAATCCCCTGGTGGGAATGAGTGCGTGAGTGCCTGTGGGGACGGTGGCTGTGTTTTTAATGCCAGCCTCCTAGGTGGCACGGGAATGCGGCTTCTTTCTGGGTCAGGGCACATACAGTACAGAGGGATTACACCTGGGAGCTCAGAGGAGATGAGGACTCTCTCTTTCCCCCCCTCGCTCTGTGTCTCTACAATGGATAAAACAAATCACACTACCAAAATGTCTGTCTCGCTGTAATGTTTGTCTTGCTCTCCTAGGAGGCAGGAAATCTTAGAGAAGATTGAAGATTCAAAGGGGCTGCAATAAGGTAAACAGAATAAGGTGCAAAACCGTGCACTGTGCAAAATGACTTTAACATCCAACTGATTTGTAGAACAGTCGGCGTAAGACTGGTAAGGTATATAAGGCTGAAGGTTTTAAAACATACTACTAACACAGCTACATATTGCACATTAAGGGTATATGCATATACCTGTAAGTATACTGATCTATCACTGCAAACAAATGACAGTTATTTTATTTTCATAGATGGAGAAAGGATGGACTTTTAGTCATTGTGCTGCTGCTGGATTACACTGGATAAAATGTCCACAAAGTCAAATTGGGAGGAACAGACATCATTAGTCTTGAAAGTTATAATATTAATTAAAGACTTTGAGATCAACTGCAGTTGTTGATACTATTTATCAGTATGTCAGTATTTTATCAATGTGTTTTCATTCTATTATTACTGCAAAATATAGTATTTTTCAGTTTTTGTGGCAAAGTCGCCATTCCTGCACTGGATTTAAACTGCCTTCAAACTGGGAATTGATGCATTCATCAATTCCACTGACAGATTCAGTGAAATTGATGCATGCATGAAATCCAGCATTATTTCTTTTGCAGTTTTATCTGTTCCCACAGTCATATCAAAGTTGTACTGAGTTGCTGCTGCTGAGTTGAATGCAAACCCAACATTTCCTACTGACGCTGCAACTGTCTTTTATTGTGAAGCAGATGCAGGAAATGCTATTTGTTTGTCGCTGAGGATGGTGATGACAGTGATCGTTTACCAAATGTTGTCAGCGGATCATATTTAATTGCGGTAATGGAACTAGACGAAGCAGCCACAATGAGCTGTTGGATGAGGAGTGGCAGGCAAAAGCTACTCACACCATGGGTGGCATTTAAATTAGATTAAAGTTAAAATTATTCACAACTTATTTGTTAATACAAGGTCATTTTGTTAGGCTGAGTCATAAAAAGATCCACCAGTTGCTTTTTTTGTTGTACTTCTGAAAATGTATTACTTACAACTTGAACTAACTTTACTTAACAGCAAGAATGAAAGAACCTGGATGGTCACAATAGATCAATGTTTAATGGAGGATCAACAGATCAACAAGTTAATACGTGTTAAATGTGTTTACCTTGGGAAAAGTTGCCCAATTACCTTTAACTCACTACTCATGCAGGGGACTCTCCTGCAGAAACAGTGTTAGAAGTATCAATCACAGACCTGCTCCTCCCTACTTACTTGTGCCTGAAGGGTGAGACGAACTGGCAGTACTGGCAGCTGTATTTGTCTTCTCTGCTGAACAGCGCCATGGCTGAGTGGCTCCTCTCGTGGGACCTCAGTCCCTGCATGGACATGAAGACTCGGTCGCACTGGGCACACGGGTGACCCCCTGCCTCTAATCGCTGCTTCAGCTGGTCATCTGACACAGCAGCCCTCGCTGCAGCCACGAGTGCCGCTGCCCTTCCCTCGATGGCGTCCGTCTCTGGCTCCAGTGTCTCCGCGGCGGCAGCGACACCACCAGAAGCCGTGGAAGCCAAGGGTGGACCCAGCATTGAAGCCATGGGTCTCTCGAGGCAATCTGCTTCAGCTGCTTCATCGCCCTCCAGGTCACCATTAGTTAAGCTCTCTGAAGGCAGGCTCAGGGGGACCTCGCTGACTTCCTGCTGCAAAACAAAGAGGAGAAGCCTCAGATGTTCAGTAACCTTTCTGTGCTTGTTGATTTTCTCTGTCAGAGCAATTTTATTATGCAGATGCACAACCCTGCAATGAAAAGGAGAAAGATTAAGGGCAACGATTTATTTGGATAGTCCAATGTTGATACCAATTACCACATGGCAGAAATAGCTGTTCACTGAAATATTACTTAGAATCTGGCACCTCTAAGCCTTTTTCTGAGAACAGGCAAATCATGTTAACAGCACATGAGCAACAGTTTAGCATATGTGCCACACCTCTGGTTCCGTCTATGCCGTATCAGTGCAACCACATTCAGAGTTTCAGTCACAGCTCTCTCACTCACCCGCTGTCTTGACAAGTGAATACATTTATGCTTTAGAACTGAATATTGGAAGAACAACATGCGGGTATATCATTGACGTGAAAGACTTTATATGCAGCACATTTTCCTGAACTACTTGTCAGAAACAGCAGAAACACTTCAAGCTATAATGTGAGCCTGCGTGAGGACAAAATCAAAGTGTTTCTGGTTCAATAACAAATGACTGAGTCTGGTCCAGTATAGACAAGTCTTAATAATAACCTTAGGTCAACTTCAATCCTGAATCTCTGTAGTCAGCTAATATTTACTGACAACATACTTAGTCGATATTGGGTTGATTGCTCTATCTATTTAATTAGAGTGTGACTTGAAAATGCAAGTCTAATCCTTTGAATCTGTCCAGGAGCTTTGTTACACATCATTCCCAATTCTACTCCATTTTCTTTTATATATCTCTCAGACTGTATAATTCTAAGAATAACACTGAATGCAACACAAACCCCATCATTTATTCTGAGTGACTGATAAACTTTGTCTGTTTGTCTACAAGAAAAGTTTCATTACCAGCTGCTGCTGGTGCTATATCAACCATAAAATAAATGGGACGATACAAAAACTAGTCATACCACAGATAAAGAGCTAAGACAGAAGACCTTGCACATTCGCACATTACCAACAACAACAAACCGACTGCAAAAAAACAAAACTCCTCCATCAATTTCTTCCTCCTTCATCTGCTGGAGTGCAGGCTGGTTTCTGTAGTCGTCACAAGTGGACAGACAATCACCATGACTTTTTTATTGCCCTGAGGAAGCTCATTCTTTCTGTGGAAGGACCTGACCCTGCACTTCATGCAGCCATAAATAAGATGTGGCATCCACGGGCCCAACCTTGCCATCCGGTCTGCCCCAAGTGCACTGTCAGCCTGTTCTTCATCCAGCTGCATCATAGACCGTTGCAGTTCTTGAATCGAAACTGTATTCACGGCACTATAAAAAGCAACACTCATTTTTACCCTCTGCAATGTGTAAAACATGCAGTATATTCCATCTGGTGGAGATGTTGTAGGCTATGAATGCTTGCAGTTAACCCTGGCAGGTTTAGTGCCATTAGCTACACAGTCTGGCATTCTCTCTCATACTGAATATACCTAAAAGTCAAAGTCGCAACAGACCTCAGTTGCTAAAGTGAACGTATCACTGTCGGCAGTCCTAAACCATCTCATCTTAAATACATTGAAGACAGACTGAGTGCCTGACAGAAGAACCGGGCCTCTGTTTGGGTGAGGCGTCGGATCCTTAGGCCTGTTCCCCTCACTGGCAGCCTCAGTGGAATACTAATGTTCGAATGGTTACCCGCCACTGCCCTAAAAGTTATGGCTCACCACTCTGTCCTCCACTGCCCCCCCACCCCCTCCACTGCAATGGGACAGCATTGCTTGTTTTCTCTGGGGGAAGCTGACAGACTGTCTACCCAGAAGCTTCCGTCAGTAATAAACAAAATGGGAAACAGAACCCAAGTCCAGTAAAACAGATCAGTGCAGAGCGCCGAGGATGAGAGTTAGATTACAAGACAGAAACACTTGGGACAGATAAAGCAGGCTTTCAAGTATTGTTTGAGAAAAATCTAATGTTGATGTCACTTCGGCAAAATAGGACTGAATAATGAATACTGTACATTTGCTTGATCTCTGAAGTAGTGCCTGCATGTTTTTGTTAAAGGAACAGCTTGACTTTTGGAAAAATACGCTTGTTTGCTTTCTTGCTGAGAGTTAGGTATCACTCTCAAATTCGTAGAACACGGTAAATATCAAGGCACAACTTCCAACATATTTACATAGGGGGGAAAAAAAAAATTCTGCCAACCAACACCGATATAGCTTACAAATTTCCCTGTTATGGATCTTTAAGTTAAGCTAACCAAAGCTAAGCTGATCAGCACATTATTTTATCAGATGTCTGAACCAGATATCAATTTTCTAATCAAATGGAAAAGAAGATGTTTGGGTTTTTTTTTTTTTCAAATGTCAAAATACTCTTTAAGGTCTGAAACTATCAAGTAAACAACAAATGTGGCATGGAACAACAACATTTAAACAACAGTTAAATTTATACAACTGTATCATGAATATAAGTTACTTTACTTACTTTAAATATATTAATTGAAGTTTTTAGTTTTGGTTACATAGTTATGATTTTAATGCAACGAAGCCTCAGTTATATAAGACATATTCTAACAGCATTAAAGACACTTGAAAAAAAAATCCAACTCCATTTACCTTGACATGCCCCTCTTTGACCTCTCCATACTGGACGTGCTTCCTAAGGTGGTTGCAGATGGCTCGGAGGGTGGGATGCACCTCTATGCAGAAGTTACACCTGAATCCTATGGGAGCTTTATTTACAGGACTTTCCTATTCACACAAAAAGAATAAAAGAAGAACATTTTTTAGTCAAAGTTTTTGTTTTCATTTTTGCTTTACCTGTTTTCTGTATGTAAAAATCATTTTAATAAAGATGTTTTAAATTATATTATTTAGCACTGTAAGGACAACAGTTTAATTCACCTGCCATTAATACCCATATCTAAACCTGCTCACGAACTGTATATGCCACAGTTTAGAAGACAATACTATTTCTACTTAATAAGATTTGCCTTTTCTACATAAAGTCAAGAGACTGCCACTGTTCTCAAATATACATTAAATGAGACCAATGGTATTTTTAATGAACTTATTATGAAACTAATTATTATACCTATTATTATACTATTATATGTTTCTGGTGAGAGGGAGGGGGGATTCGAAACAGATAATTATCTCTTTAATTCCAGTTTTGTCAGAATAGGAATACTTTAGGTACAACTGCAGTGACTGTGGATTTATAAATTTCTGTGAGATAAATTAACAGTACTCTCAGTGATACATTCTGTCTCTATGAGTTGTTTTCCATGGATTTTTTTTCTATGGGGGGCATGACATGAGATAAATTGTAGTTGCTTGTTATTTTGGCATATGGACAAAGGACTTGCATCTTCACTCACCTTCTCAGGTTTGGTCTCAGGTAGTTCCGTGGCTTTCTGTTTGCTGTGAAGCTGCCTCCTCCTTTCCTGCCTCATGGCCCTCTTCTGAAACTCATCATTGTGGTTCAGTAGATGTTTGGCTAGAATTGGGAGTGCCAGGAACTTCAGCTCACAGTGAGAGCACTGGTACAACTCAGAGTCTTCATCCCCAGGATCAGGCGATACCACAAAGTCCCTTTTCAAGTCATTGCTGTGGTGGTCGTTGTAGTGCATAGAGAGCAGCTCGCCTGTGCTGAAGGACATCCGGAAGCATTTTAAACACTTGAATGGCAGCCATTCAACCTCTCTGTCCTGTTCGACCTCAAGCGGAACCTCCAGCACTTCCTTGTCTTCTTCTGCCATTGCACTGACAGCAATCTTCTCGGGCTCTTTGGCATAGATAACAGTAAAGTAGCGACCAAGCTTGCTAGCATGCTGCTTCTTGGGGAAGACACCTGGGTGGCGCTTAATGTAGTGTGAGACAATGCTCTTCCTGCTGAAGGCCTGGAAGGCGCAAAGAGAACACCTTCGTCTCTCCACAGCCAAACGCAAGTCTTCACTCATTTCTGAATTTTCCCCTTCTGATGGTGGGGGTGCCAACACTTTGGCGGGCTTCTCACTCATAGTCTTGGAAGCAGCCAGACAATGGGTATAATAGGCATCGATATCATGCCGCTTCTGGTAGTGTGCTGCCAGGCCTTTGCGTATGGGGTTTGTGTATGAACACAGAGCACATTTAAAGACATTGTTTTTACCCTCTGGCTGAGCACGGACATTGTTGTGCTTGATACGGTAGTGACGAGCGATGCCTTTCCTCGTGGAGCAGAAGTATTTGCAGAGCTGACACTTGAATACAGCATGTTTTTCTGTCTTATTGATGGGTAACTGGGAGAGGGCAAGGTCCAATTCACTGACCTCCTGGACATTTGCTGAGCTTGATATATTACTAACACTGCATTCAGCTACTGGCTCTGTCTCTTTACTGGGAGAGAAATTTGTCATAGTGGGAGTGAACATATCAGAGGCAGACTGATTGTGATATTTCTCATAATGGATTTTGAGTTTCTCCAGTGTTCCATGCGTGTACGGGCACATTTTACATCTGTATGCACCATAGCCCTGCCTTTGAGTTTTACACTTGTCATCTCCTTCATTTATGTCAGTGATTTGCTCTATATCATCTGCAAAGTCTTCTGCAGTGACTTTCACCAGTGGGTGTCTTTTCTGATAGTGAGTTAGGACACCATGGATTCTGGAGTTTACATAAGGACAGTGACGACATTTATACACAGAACTGGGGTTGATGTCTGCCTCCTGTGCAAAATCTGCAGCTTTTACTTTCATGCCTGGGTGCTTCTTTCCATAGTGAGTGAGGAGGCCATGGAGACTGTTGTACTCTGACAGACATACAGTACACTGATAAGGATTATTGGAGATGGAAAGACGTGGGTGGGGAGGATGGGGAGGATTGCTTTCTTGTGGCGGAGTAGCAATGACTAGTGCTCCATCATCTTCAACTGGCTGACTATTGAAAGACGCATGTTCTTTGGCAACCTGCTGGTGGATCTTCTCAGCTGAACCATTTCCTTTGATGATATCCAAAAGCACAGATTCATCTCCTTTAATGGCCCATGGGTGGACTGCCTGATAGTGACTAGTGATGTCCCATATTGTACAGGCCTCAAAGGCACAGTCTCTGCATCTGTAATGCTTAGTTTCCATATTTCCCCCTTGTTGGGTGGTCTCTGGACCAGCCCATAGCTTGCTGGCCATGTATGTGTAATCAACGTTGTGCTCGGGATGGCGTCTTTGGTAATGGAGCAGCAGGCCTTGGGGTTCAGCGTGGGAGTAGATGCACCACTCACAGTGGTAGCCAGCCTCCAGAATGCCATCTTGGTAGGCCCAGTGTAAAATAGTCATGGCTGTGGCTTTTACAGTGGGGTGCTCTTTCTTCAGATGCTTCTTTAGGGCATATACATAGGGGGATGTGTAGGAACAGTGTCTGCACTTAAGGGAACGCAGGGAAGCAGCGTTTTCAGGGTCCGGAGGGGCTGGGATGACAGCAGAAGAGACACTGCTTGACTGAACCATCTGGGCACGCTCGCGCTGACTCCGGACAACTGCAGTGTGACGACGCACAAGGTCAGCATTGGCCTTGGTTTCCCTATGCTTCTTCTGGTAATGAATAAGCACTCCTTTTACAGTGCGGTTGCCATAATCACACTGCTGACAAAAGAACAGCTCGTCCTCACCTTTCTCACCACTTCCTGGTTTAGGGCTAGAGTTATTAAATCCATCATGGCCATTGTTTTGAAACTGCTTCAAAAACTGTTTGGGAGTCGCAATTTGCAATTCATCCATTAATTTCATCAAACCAGGGGTGGGGGCACCATGTTTGATATATTTTGCTGTCACTTTTACTTCTGGGTGCCTCTTTTGGTAATGGACCAGCACACCAACAACAGATCTGTTGCTGTACACACAATGCTTACAGTAGTACATTTCTTCATCTGACCCATACAGTGCTGTGTTTGGTTGTTTTGGAGGTGAAACCACACTAAGATTATATGAAGAGTTTGCAACAGACTGTGACTGATCCACTGAGATGACTTTCATGGTTTTCTGTATACGGAAATAAGACGCCTTTTGCTCTGGATGTTTCTTCTGATAGTGGACTAAAACAGAGTGCATGTTGGGGCTCGCAAAAGAGCACACATCACAATCATAGACAACAACATTGCCACCCATCGATTCTTTGAGAGGGTCTGTCTCAGCACTGGCTTCAGGGGTCTTGGAAACAGTTTTCAGTACTGGGCTGGAGGAGGACCTGGGGGTTGATGTGGCAGAGTTGAAATTCTTGGGGCCAGAGTTTAATATTTCCCTCAGAGTTTGTGATTCACCCGTCTTATGGGACTGCTCTACTACATAGCTGGAGAAGATCATAGCATTGTTGATTTTCACTGTAGGGTGCATTCTTTGGTAATGGGGCATTAGGCTCCTGACATTGGGGCTTGTGTACGAACAAAAGCGGCACATGTATACCAGGTTTGGTTGGTTGAAGTTGAGCACATTACTTGCTTCAGGGTGGTGATCCATGTAGTGTTGGTGTAGGTCGTTATAATTTGTGTATTCAATGTAGCACTCCAGGCAGCGGAAGACTGCACTCTGGTCCTCAGGGTCCAGGATGTACTTAAAGCTGAACTTGATATAAGGATGCATCCTCTGGTAATGGGTGCTGACGCTACGAGCTGATTTGTTGTGGTAATCACAGTGTTTACAGTAGAAACGTGTAGTTCCTGGTTCCTCTGAATAATCGGCGTTCTCTTGGATAGTACTGTCACTGGGGTCAGCAGAGATGTTTTCACTATCGTCTGAGAGAGTCAGTGATATAGGAATGTTTCTGGGTTTTGACTTAGGGTTGCTTTTTCTTTTCCCTATTCTGCCTCCCTCGTGAGAGATAATTGATTCTCTTGCATGAAGATGTGTGTTATAAGTGAAGACAGGGTTTTTATTGTCATGGTTTCTATCCTCCTTATCATCACCAGCATGATTTTCTCCCGCGTCTTCATCATCCATGTCATCTAGGTTTATGATCATGTCCTGCTGGCTTTGGCTTATCTTACTTTGAAGGTTACTGGCAATTTCATCAATTCTAGTTCTCTTCTTAACCGAGGACAAGTCCAAAGGCAAGTCATTAATGGACTTCCTGGCTCTTTTCCCTGTTGCTAAGGGCTTTTTGGTGGCAAGTCCTAAAATAGAGGTCTGGGTTTTTTGTAGAAATATTGGAGAAGCGTCCACTTCTGAGTCTGGCTGGTCAGTCAGCTGGCTCTCAAAGGCAGTGGGATCTAGGTCATCACAGTAGGAATGCTTATGCTGCTGGTGAACCCTCAGACCTTTCAGAGTGGTAGTGGAGAAGCTGCAGAGTGTGCAGCGGTGAGGATTCTGCTGGTCGTTTGATGTGCTGGTTATCTTTTTCCCATTGACTTTGGAGCTTACATTACCTCCATTGACTGGCTCTGCTGCATTTTCATTCTGAGGATCGGGGCTATCACTTGTTAGGTCCAAGGTGTCTAAATCTGAGGAATTGTGGCTCTGTTTGTGCGTGCCAAGTTTAAGTGGGCTGGTGCAAATAAATGGGCATTCGTCACATTTATACACTGTGGTTTTGCCAGAAAGGTGAATGTTCTCAATGTGGCGGGAAATGCTTCGCCGGTGCATGGTGAGGAAGGAGCAGAAGGGGCATTGAAACCGGTTCATGTACTTTCTAAACGGTATTCCTTTAGTTTCCAGTAGCTTATTGTCCTCATCAGTTAAAAGCTGCTTTGCATCTGCTGACAGGGTCCCAGTATAGCTGGGATCATCTATATCGCCCAACTCCTCCTCATCATCGTCATCCTCTAAGCTGCTCCTTGAGTCCTCGTCATTGAGTAAGTTCGCATCTATCTCTGTGACACTGTTGGAGACATCAGATGAGGCAAACCTCTTTGACAAAATGGAGGAACCTGTGCTGTTGGGTGTTACTGCACTCATCTGTGCATACTGAAAGGATGAAATCTCTGGGACTGACTTCTTCTGTGCATTTTCTGCTGCCTTCTCTACCGACTCCTCCTTGCCACAAACATCAGTTAAACCTGTCTTTGATCTAGTTGGGCTTTCGGAAGCAGAGGGAGAATCTGCTTTGGGTGAGATTGCACTTGCCTCCCCTTCCAGATCTGCAATGCAGGAAACTATCTTGACCTTGTCACTGTGTTCTTCTACCACGTGGTTAGTCCAGCTGTCCTTCTGGTCGGTCTGATAATCACACCATTCACAGGCAAATGTTCCCTTCACGAGTCCACTGGCTGAGTCAGACACCTCTCCAGTCTCAGCATATTTAGAGGGATCTTCAGTGCTCTCTAAGGGAACTTTGTTATGATACATTCGTTGGTGTTTTATTATCCTTGCCCTGCGTGGAGACTTGTATGTGCAATACTGACAAGAATACACTTTTGAATGGTCATTGTGCATTATAACGGTGTAGCTGGGCTGCTTGGCTGTCTGTGAGGAGATACTTGCATCTGAATCTTCCTCTGCAACATCATGCACTTTTTTGGTGTGGTTTCTTAAGAATGATTTTGATCTGAAGTAACGGACGCAGAACTTGCACTGGTAAAACGGCATATGGGTTTCTGCTGTCTGCTTTTGTGATGTTTGGTCGGAATTGTCTGTGGAGTTGGGGCCTAGAAAAGATGAGAAAGTACATGAGATGTAGGCTAAAAAAACTGTAAATCAGTAACATTGTATAATTCAATAATTTAGACTTTCTGCTGTTTCTGCCTATAAAACCAGTAACAACTTCAGACAATGTTATGCTCCTCAATCAAATATGTGATTATACTACTATTAAGAGTTCTTTAAAATAGAAAAGAAATGTTTCCTAATCCTCAACAAATTAACTAACATCTGAATTAATGTGGTAGGCATACTCATTCCAGCTTTAGGAGGCGTATAATCCTTGTCTTCCTTATCCTCATATTCATCCTCTTCCTCCTCATCTTCATCCTCGTCTTTGAGAGAGTCAGACTCATCGGCATCTGCAGGCTGCAGGAAAACAGTGTGTACTTCCTGTATGTGGGTCTTCAAGTCATCATATGACTCGGCACGGAAGTCACAGCCATCACACTGCAATACCTCCATGACTAAAAAGAGGGAGCACTCCCTGGAAAATCAGGGAAACCTGCAGAGAAAAAAAAAGAAAAAAAATCATGAAGACAAAACATTTTCCAATTAGTACAGGGTAAAATAAATGTTGAATTAAGTGGCAGCATACTTGTATGTATAGAGCTATTGCAGCTTTAAGATTGAACTCAGTTCAAGACTTCAGCACGTATATTATCCTGTAATGCTTTAATATTCAGTGTGGCAAACATGCACTTCCATGAAAATGAGCTTGTTATGATCTAGCATGATTACAGATGGCAATCCCTGCTGAGAATAAAAAATAATCAAGTGCAGGATGGATGACACACCTACTTCCTACTTATTAGGTAAGTCCATGGCCAGCAAAAGATATGATCCTGCTTTCTTATGCTAAATTCATGATTATGTGCTCAAAGATATCATTCTTAAGAGTCTCATTTGAAAGTTTTATAGTGCTTCATCAAGTTGCATTTTCATGAATTAGCTAAGAAATAAAGGCACACTGTTGTAAACTTGGTAATTCAGTTTTTTAGGACTGTACACTGTAATTTGAATTAGAATAAATACATACTGTGTGTTTATTTATTTACAAGTTTTCTTGGTATAATATGTGGGAGTGATGAGATGGTAAAATAAAAATTGAAGTTTAAAATAAAAAAGCTACACCATTATAAGCCTTCGAGTCTAAATCAAATATAAGAAGTACATTTTCCCAAAATGTTACATTTGTTCATCCAGCTACAAGACATTTCTGTTGTCTCATTATGAAGACAAAACCACATGGACATAGAGTCAATGCAATATGAAAATTGTAATATTTTCAATCACTGAAATGCCTGGAGCTGTCCACAGGCCTCAGAAAACATGACAAAGAGGAGAATCCAGCAGATGCTGATGTTACTCGGAATACTAAGAAGGTCCCATTTTTTAGCATAGCATCATTCCAAGAACAATGGAGGGACTGAGGAGGGATTATGGGCTGATTTGTCCCATTTTTATTACCTTGGGATAAGCAACAGCTGGAGAGCAGCTCCACAGCTCAGTATTCAGAGCAGACTATTCTATCAGATTGTATCAACCGCTCTGAAATAAGATTGAATGAATCAACTGT
The DNA here is from genome assembly GCA_023238725.1 of Scortum barcoo. Lineage (NCBI taxonomy): Eukaryota > Metazoa > Chordata > Actinopteri > Centrarchiformes > Terapontidae > Scortum > Scortum barcoo. Next base: position 14,864,468 of record CM041545.1, read on the forward strand.
GAGATGAAGGCTTTATGTCTTTGGGCTTCGCAGCAGTTTGGACTCGGCCAGAAAAAAAAAAAGATGTTGATGATGTGGCCATCATTTCACAGCTCTTTCATCATGGCCTTCTAATCAATTGTCATTTTGTCTCAAAGCCCATATAATATCACAAATAGGATCTGGTACACAATGGTTCTGAGTAGTTATGGGTTAGTTTACAACCTTGACTCTTAAATCAAAACCCAATCAATATGATTTTTTTCACACTTTCTTTTGAACACAATAACAAATAAATCAAAGTAAAAAAACAGACTCATTTTTATGAATATATTATATTACATAGAAAATAGATGCATACTGTGGTGGATGCCATTTTTGTAGTAAGATTGTGTTTTGAAAAAACTTTAAAATGTGATTTAATTTTTCAGGACTAAAGGTGAATCTTATTACTGTTATGTGGCTACTAATTTTACTGTAAAAAAAAAGGCACACATAAAATATGAAAAAACTCCATCAACAAAAATGAACCCATCTAAAATGAAACCAGTACTTGACAGGAAAGTACAAGAACTGTATATGTGAGTTCACAAGGCTGAAATTGATTCATTCACAACCCTCCCATTCATATCGAAACTACTCATATCACAACTGTGCACAAAGACACAAATAACATGGAGGAACCATAATGTGTGGGTATGACTATCATGTGGGACTCAATAGGGAAGTTGATTGCTCTCCATACAGTAGTACATCTTTATCGTATTACAGTATGAGACCATTTCACAGGACCAGGTGCACCCTGCAGTACAAACACTGTTTCCTCATGATGTTTCCATATTTCAGGATGATTATTTCTCCAAACCACTGTGCAAGTTTAAGAGTGGCTTCATGAACATGAAGGACACCTTCCAGGTCTGAACATATTTGAAACAGGATATTTGTGCACAGCTTCATCTTCTATGACAGCACTTTAAGATGGATTGAAATTTTCTGAATGCACAGGTTGCCATTTTCCTCATTGCTTACTGCACATAAAGCCAGGTGTTTCCACTGCATATCAGTGTCAGGTGGAGAAAAAAAAAAACTTGAAATACAAGACTAAAACAACAACGGAGTTTACACATGGACACTGTGTACACTGCATGTCAGTCCCATTTGTAACTGTTTGTAACTGTGTGTTTCTCCTTCCTGCCAAACTCCTTTATGTACTGACCTTTTGGTATTTTAAGATATGCTTTGTCTTTAATGTACACCAACAGTAATATAGATTAACTGGAAAAGTGGAGAAAGATATGATGTGTAACAAAGCTTCCCAGCTCAACACAATCTAAGAACATCACGATTACACCGCACACATCGCGGGCAATCCTGACATCTGAGGAAGGCAGCTTTCATTTAAATGAATTAAATGTAACTCTATTGATAACACACTGATGGGCACATTTCAAACTAAAACACACATCTCACTGAAAGCTCAGAGCCACTTTTCTAACTACAGTTTCACCAAGTAATCATTTGTGTATTCTATTAGGCAAAGGCAGAAATATTTTGCATGTATTCAAAGAGGGTTAATGATTCACACAGCAAGCATGACTCTTTGTCGATTCTAGTTCTTAATGAAAAGGTCAACATTATAATACAGCACATGGCTAGAGAACTAAATTCAATTTTACTTCTGTATAAACATCAGCTTCTCTTATATTCTTGTGAAAAGCAAGAGGACGAAGATGTTTCATCAATGGCTGTGATAACATCCAAACTTAAAATAATAATAGATAGTCAGTATTATTTCATAAGGCTGTCATAATCAACACTTTAATTTAGGCCTCATAAAAAAAGGAAACACATCTTAATTAACTTACAAGTCCAACAGGCTAAAAAACATTCCAGTGCTTGATATTATGTGAAGATTATACATTGTTTTATAATTTAGACCAAACTATCAAGACAAGTCAATAGCATGTTCATTTAGTACACAAATAAGTAAAAGGTCGAAGTTTAAGTGATGCACTTGCTGACATTTCAAACTCAAGTTGCAATTGCGTCACTTTGATACATCTAAGTAGCTTGAAAGTCTGCTGTAGTAGACATAAAGGTTATAGAAAATGTAACTGCACGTAATATTTGCTAAGTAGCTGCACATATGAGGTGCTGAAAATCTAACAGATATATAATATTTCAGCAATTATTTTAAAGAGTTTTAATGTTCTGGTGTAATTCATTTTCACCACAATAATCAGTGATGCAATACTGACAAAAAATAGAAAGTGGGTAGTGTGTGCGGCTTTGATTCTAACAGACATAATATGAAATATAGCTTTGGTACCGCGATCAACTTCACTCTACTGATCTGGATACTGCAACCAAAAAATTTCAAGTGAGATCCAGCCAGAGACAGTTGGGATTCCCGCCCTGCTTCCCACACCCAACTGGCTGGCCAGTGGAGAGCTCCACGTGAGACGGCCAAGCTGCCAGTATGTCCCTGAGCAACCAGGGGATCCATTGTTGTTCAGGGTCAGGTTACAGCCTCACCACGGGGCCCCACCCTTGCCTCTTGGCAGTTCACTGCTGTTTTGAACAAAGTTGCCTCCTAATGCCAGGTTCCTTGACATGGATATCAAGAGAATCCTTTTCGGAGAGAAGAGGCGAGGAATGCCCGGGGAGGAAAAAAAAAAAAACAAAACACCTCCTACACAACCACCATCTGCCTTAGAGTTGGCTGTGTCTTTTCAGCCAGTCAGCCCCTGCACCACACCAAGTTAATGGGTGAGATTGTGTAACTGCTTTCATCTAGTCAGCTGGGGCTCTAACAGGCAGCGACTGAGCTGCTCAGATCCTCCTCTGAGCCGAGCTTCAAGGGCAGCCATTTTAGGAGCTGACTATGTGTGCTTAGGTGTTCAGCCAGCACACAACATGGACCCACAGATCTGATCCTCTTCCTCAAAGGCAGGCAGCCTGACACTAGAGAGCTGCTGACAGAAATCTATCTGCCAGATGTACAGTGCTGTACCCAAGCCCTCTGCCCACACAGCTCAGCAGAAAACATCTCACACTCTCGCTAGGCTGACTTAGTCCTTTCATTTCTCAAGGACATTATCTCTCACATCAAGTGGTTTTCACAGAAATGAATTTCCGTTGCAGAGAAGGACAGAACAGGTCAGCGTGAGCGGCAGGCACAGATACTTTGCGGAGAGAAATGCGCTTTCGGAGGAGCTGCCAACAACGTTCCACAAGGGGGGTCTAAAAATGTGAGGCATGTCTGAACTTCTTTATCTCGGAGCTCTGTAAACCCCGAGCCCCGAGGAGAAGGCGAGAAGGAGGGCAGAGAGAAGCAGAAGGAGAGAGAGGGCCTGAAGGGGAAGGGTGGGAGGAGAGGGCAGGCGGCGAGAGAGCCTGACAGAGCCACCTGGAAGACCTTCAGTGGTAAGCAACAGAGGACAAAGCCTTCAGACTAGGCTCCCCAGATTCCAAAGTCTACTGACATTTGTTAATCACCAACCGGTCTCTCTGCATCGGCGAGCTCTGCCAGCAGTCACACCCTCTACTCAAACTGGCTGACAGCAGCTGCTCTGTCTGAAAGAGGGCCTTTGAATAAGCCAGCATTAAGCTGATTAGGAGTACAGAGGTTTTGTCCTTAACTGTTGGTCAGTGCTACCATCTCATGCGGTTGGGGATGGGGGAGTAAATATCCACTGATGTGTTTTATTATTATATGGCGAGCATCCTGACCACAGCTAATTCACCTGGCAAACAAGAAAGAACGTGCATCTTGTCAACCTGCACCCCCCCAGTAATAAATGACCCATTGATTGAAAATGACAGCCAGCTTTTTAAAGGAAAAAAATACAGTGGCAATAACAGCAGGTAACCAGGGCCATGGAAATTGATTTTTGCAGAGATTAGATGACAACATCAGAGCAAAATCGATACATTTTCAGTTTCAAGAAAGTTATGAACGCAGAGAGAACGAAGTGCAAGGGGCAATCGTATAATGCTTCAAATTCTGATCTCTTAAGCCCACGGCCTCCACCAGGTCTTCCCTCAGAAGAAGAGAGGACAAAAGGCAGCAGAGAAAGATCTCATTGTGTCAGCAGAGGAGCAGAAAACATTGCGTCACAGCGAGAATGTGGCCTCGTGCACAAACAGGCGATAAAGAGATAGAGATCAAGATGGCTGCTCCCATTCCCTTATGTCATCAGCCCCAGAGAAGTCAACACACCGGATCTGATGTTGTGCTCATACCCAAATGACACTCATGTAATGCAATACAATATGCAACAAACCATGGCCAACCCAGGATACTGGTTACCAGGATATTGCACTGGTTTGGTATTGGCACAGGTGTTCATATGTCCAACTGCTCTTTATAAACAAATGTGAAGCTATATGATTCAAAATGAACTTCAACACATATCAAAAGGTACCACTACATGTGGTGAAAAGCAGGACATAAATGGTGAACATGTGACATTAAAATGTTCAAACTGCAGACATACCACATTCAGAATATTAAATATAAAAGTGAAACTTCTGATAATAGGTTTAAATTTGACCCCAGCTTGCATCAAAAGACACAAATTACACAATTAGACTTCACCACACTAGACAGTGATACCCAAACAAGACATTTGTTTACATGAATTCAGCTTTTGCAGCGCTTTGCTGTGATTGTTTTATCATACATTTATTCCAGACGTAAGAGACAAGAGGCCACCGTGGTGCTGAGCAAACAGGTTCATAGCCTGCAGCCTCTGCATGCTGGCACACTGGCTCTGTGTGTATATAACTAATATTCAGATTCTGTGACAATCGCATCAGTGCCTAAATTAGGAGTCTTTCCCCTTTGTCACCATTCCGCTGCACCAACATTTTCCTCACAGCAATAATCCTCACTTCTTTTGGGCACAGTTTTCCACTTTAAAGCACTTTTAGCCACAAAACTTGCTAACTTATGATGGGATGCTGAAATAGAAGGATTCATTCAAGGGTATAAGGATAAAATACAGCTGGTCAAATAGAGTGAATACAACTGATCAGCTGAATGCACAACTTTTATAATCATAGGTATTAATATTGCTGACACGTAGAAACATCAGGTGCTGAATTTGTAGAACTGTAAAACTGAGTCAAATATAAAGTGGTGAAGAGCTTTTAATTTGAAGCAGCTGCAAGCATATCATGTACACTGAAGTAGGGCTGCAACTAGCAAAGGCTTTCTTTCTAATTATTCTTTTTTCATCGAGGTAATCAATGTTGTGGTCTATCAAAAATCTGTAAGAGAGTATTAAAGATAAATGCCCCAAGGGGACATTTTTAGACAGTTTGTTTTGTCTTTTCTGACCAAAACTCACAAACTTACAATAAATTCCTCACATGTTGAGAAGGTGGGACTATCAAATGCTTGACATTAGTGCTTGAAAACGACTAAACAGTTAAAAAATTAGTTGCCACTTGATTTTCTGTCCATAAAATTTGACAAGTTCAAACATATGCAAGAGAGGAAGCAACATTACAAGCTGCTCTGCAACATGAAGAAAATGTTCTGGTTTTCTAACTTCTTATTCTTACCTTCTTATTACTTATCAATGTTTTAACACCTTCTAGAGACAAAGGAGATTTTCTGACTATGGCGTACATTTGTAATGTATTTGAACTGTGAGGCAATCCCATCAGACCTTCACCAGGATGTTGACAAGCACCAGTGCAAAGTAAATATTCAGCCCATGGTCGGATATTATAGGAGAATCCAGACCACCCTTCCTGGGAAAAACATGAGTTGCCCGCCCTCTGTATAATTTTAAATAATATAATACTGTGTATTGAAGGCACTTGTGCTAATTATAGGCAGGACAAAGTTAAAGGTGTTTCACAGTAAACACTGTAGTAGCAATTAGGGTTTCATTTATATACTTTTAATATGTTATTAACTGTTACAACAGTACTTTTGGCAGCACATTTGGTGTCCCCTTCAGGATTTTTTAAAGTTCATTGTCCCCCACAACAATGAATTGAAATATCTGCCCTTGCTTAGACCAGATGTGGTCCTAACAGCTATTGATTTTCTATTTAATTTTTATTTGTGGATGGATATTAGTCTGCTTATCCCTTAATATCAAACTGTCAATGCAATTTTTTTTTTTCAGTCGGACCACCTGCTGGGATACTTTCTCCCCATGCTGTGTGCAAGCCTGCTCACCCATCCTTTTCATCACACTTTTTGTTTTAAGTTTAGCAAACACTTAACTGCACAACCTGCTTTTCTTTAATGTGCTAAACCTGCCTTTGGTATGTGACTCTGAATCCACGCGGTGTTTCTTTACACAAAGCACCGCTGAGTCAAAATAATGAGATTCTAGAAATGTATCTGTAACTATGACTGAAATTAGGAAAAATCTATTTGAAATTCAGAATAATTAAAGCCATTAGACTTTCAAATATGCGTTCCATTAGGATGACATTTGAGTCAAACTGCTGTGGTATTAAACAAATATTATATCCTGTATTATGTTATGTTATGAAAAATATTATATTGCTTTGATTTCTCTTTCATTTAACTAAAATACTCTAAGGCCCTATTGGCTGATTTTCAACAATACCTGTCTTCTTCACACTATGACAAAGCTCTGTACAGCCTTTCACTAGCTTTTTTTATATCTGAAGGCTCAAATCATCATCCTGAAATCCAACATCTGCTGATGCAAGTATGGGCCAAGTCAAGCAGCAGCAAGAAATATTTAATTTGGCACCAAACCTTTAATCTTTCTCTTTACCAGATACAACTGAGAGACTTTGAAACCATGAAAAACTGAGGTAAGGCTTTGGTTTCAAAGTCAAAGGGTTTTTTTTTCTCATCTTACACCTGGTGACTGCATCATTGGGTTTAAGGTTTAGAGAGATGATGACATAATTCACTACTGTGCTGTTTTACAGTGGTGTTTACATTGCAGTACTACACTTAAAATATTGAAATGATAGAGATTTTTTTTTTACCTTCTCAATTGTGGGAATTTTTTACTTTTCTTTGCCTTATGTGATAATAAACTGGTTGAGCAAAACAAGCAATTTGTTGACATCACCTCAGGTTTTAATAAATTGTTATGGCCATTTTTTCACTATTTTCTGACATTTAGACTGATAATTAAACAAATAACAGAGATTAATCAATGACAAGGATAACTATTAGTTGCAGCTCTAGACTGATTTGTATGTGTGTGTGTGTGTGTGTGTGTTTTCAGGCAGATACGTTTTTACTTACTTCAAAAGTAGCTTCTTTCTTGTAAAGAACTTCTAACGGAAAACATTTTCCTGTGTTTTTATGACTACGTCATCAACATACTCGGCCACAAATTTCACAATTTGACTGTGAGAGACACCCCAGTGACGCACAAGCTGCATAACATTTGAAATCTTTCTACCCCGAGTGAAAACTCCAACATGCCAAAAGCGAAAGAAACATGCAAATTTAAGTCTGAATCCGTTCAAAGAGGACAATATGTGGGGCTAGACTTGGCAGGGTTCAAACTATATGAGGCATAACTCAGGTTGAAAACAGACTCATTCGGATGGAGCAGTTCAGACTCTGTGACTGCCTCTACCATCCAGGCTGAGTCGCAAATAGAGCTACCACAGACGCTGACTAGAGGGGTCAGGACTACTGAGTCACTCCCTCCACATCTGTGAGAAATCTTATCACACCATTTCTGGTTGAGCTGTAGCGAACTCACTTATCCTTAGCATCCTTTTTAACCACTAAGAAATTTTGATCTGTAATGACTTCAGATTGAATGTGATCAGAGTTGTGTATATACAATTAATTGATTAAACTGCCATTTTATAGTGTTCTCAGTGCAGATATCTATTGAAAATGCAATATCTAGTTGAATTTCCTGAATACATTCTAGGAAGTTGTTTCATTGCATCAGTAACTAAATAACGCGTGACACACCACTTGCAGCTATCAATTATTTATTTTGTCCACAAAATGTCCAAAGACCAGAGCCCGAGGTGATGTCTTAATATTCTTTATTCAGTGATCCAAAAACTATAGATAAACAGTTTACTATCATATATGACAAAGACAAGCTCATTTTTATTTTTAAGAAGCAACAGCTGAATAGAAAATATTTTATTTAAATAATTGATTTTTAGAATAGTTGCATTTTTTGTTTATCTTGTCTTATCTACCAACTAAGTGATTCATTTAATAAAAATAAACACAGAAATTAAAAAGCCAGATTATGTAACTGTTGAAAGAAGAAATAACACATTCCTCTCTTTACAAATTAAAAAAAGGTGTATTCACAAACAAAAAAAAGATACTCTCACTGAGTTCAGTACACTTTTTTGTAACTCAGAGTGGCTAATGTTAACAAACTTTAGATATTTCTCTGCAACTGATATTACTACTACAGTGGGGCAAAAAAGTATTTAGTCAGCCACCAATTGTGCAAGTTCTCCCACTTAAAATCTCCAATTTTCATCATAGGTATACCTCAACTATGAGAGACAAAATGAGAAAAAAAAAATCCAGAAAATCACATTGTCTGATTTTTAAAGAATTTATTTGCAAATTATGGTGGAAAATAAGTATTTGGTCAATAACAAAAGTTCATCTCAATACTTTGTTATATACCCATTTGTTGGCAATGACAGAGGTCAAATGTTTTCTGTAAGTCTTCACAAGGTTTTCACACACTGTTGCTGGTATTTTGGCCCATTCCTCCATGCAGATCTCCTCTAGAGCAGTGATGTTTTGGGGCTGTCGCTGGGCAACACAGACTTTCAACTCCCTCCAAAGATTTTCTATGGGGTTGAGATCTGGAGACTGGCTAGGCCACTCCAGGACCATTGAAATGCTTCTTACGAAGCCACTCCTTCGTTGCCCGGGCGGTGTGTTTGGGATCATTGTCATGCTGAAAGACCCAGCCACGTTTCATCTTCAATGCCCTTGCTGATGGAAGGAGGTTTTCACTCAAAATCTCACGATACATGGCCCCATTCATTCTTTCCTTTACACGGATCAGTCGTCCTGGTCCCTTTGCAGAAAAACAGCCCCAAAGCATGATGTTTCCACCCCCATGCTTCACAGTAGGTATGGTGTTCTTTGGATGCAACTCAGCATTCTTTCTCCTCCAAACACGACAAGTTGAGTTTTTACCAAAAAGTTCTATTTTGGTTTCATCTGACCATATGACATTCTCCCAATCCTCTTCTGGATCATCCAAATGCTCTCTAGCAAAACTTCAGACGGGCCTGGACATGTACTGGCTTAAGCAGGGGGACACGTCCCTGGCGGCGGCGTAGTGTGTTACTGATGGTAGCCTTTGTTACTTTGGTCCCAGCTCTCTGCAGGTCATTCACTAGGTCCCCCCGTGTGGTTCTGGGATTTTTGCTCACCGTTCTCGTGATCATTTTGACCCCACGGGGTGAGATCTTGCGTGGAGCCCCAGATCGAGGGAGATTATCAGTGGTCTTGTATGTCTTCCATTTTCTAATAATTGCTCCCACAGTTGATTTCTTCACACCAAGCTGCTTACCTATTGCAGATTCAGTCTTTCCAGCCTGATGCAGGTCTACAATTTTGTTTCTGGTGTCCTTTGACAGCTCTTTGGTCTTGGCCATAGTGGAGTTTGGAGTCTGACTGTTTGAGGTTGTGGACAGGTGTCTTTTATACTGATAATAAGTTCAAACAGGTGTCATTAATACAGGTAATGAGTGGAGGACAGAGGAGCCTCTTAAAGAAGAAGTTACAGGTCTGTGAGAGCCAGAAATCTTGCATTGTTTGTAGGTGACCAAATACTTATTTTACAGAGGAATTTACCAATTAATTCATTAAAAATCCTACAATGTGATTTCCTGGATTCTTTCCCCCCATTCTGTCTCTCATAGTTGAAGTGTACCTATGATGAAAATTACAGGCCTCTCTCATCTTTTTAAGTGGGAGAACTTGCACAATTGGTGGCTGACTAAATACTTTTTTTCCCCACTGTATTACTACTCTTCTCTACTGTCACACTATGTTTAAGAAATTAACATTATCCCATCGATTGTGGCCAGGATGGCTGCTATTCAGCTAATGTTGCATAATCTCACTTTGAAGTATCTCGAATCGAAAAAAAAAATGTGACAATGTGAATGGTCATATGAACCTATGAAGAATTATCACAGCTCCTCTTTGGCTTTTGGTTCACTCTCACCACTCTTACAGCGTCGCTCAGACAGTTTTACATCCACTACACACAACCTGCTAAGCACCGAAGCTCAGACAGACTCAAGTTAGCCACTAACTGGTGAACATAGAGGAGCGTTTAGTAGCTAAAGATATAGATATAGATATTTCCCTCATGGAGATGGTGGAGACTAAAAACAGAGCTTAAAGACAGTAAGCATTAGAATTACATTCACCAAGCAACCAAATACAATTGCCATATCGATTTAAAAGGCGATGATATGTCAACACTGTGCTCATAACCTAAATAATATATTGTGGGATTAAATAAAATAATAAAACAAACTGAAAAAACAAGATTGCATTGGTAACAGTGTTATGTAGACAGACACATTTAGGAGATAATTTTAAAGCACACTGCTGCTGTATTATTCACAGTGAACAGACATGAGGCTGCTACAGGCGCTGAAAACACAGCCAAAGGGTAACCAGGAAACATAATTAACGTTTGGACCATTACTGTTGGCTAACATGCAACCATATGTGCATGTGCCTACATCCTCTCAGCCATGCATGCATTCGTAAGAGAAAGAGCACAAGCATACACAGTTGCAGTTTATAGCTTTGCCTCACCTGAAAGCCTCGGAGGACATTTTAAAGGGTCCGGGATATGTCACATAGCATTAATGGCTAAAACAAAAACAAAAAAAAAGGATCTCTCAAGAATTTCTTAACGCACACACCAGAGGTTATTTTGGTTCAGATTAGGAACGGTGCCCTCAAACACAAGCCAGCCAAAATAACAGCGTCTGGTTCGTAGTGATTCTCTTGTTGGCTCACAGTTGGGCTTTTATCTGTCAGTACTGTGGCAGATAACAACACTAGTTCAAAAGAGAAAAGCTGGCCGGACCTGAATGACCTTCATATTCCAATAGTTTGCTGCTGCCTAATCCCTTCACAGAAGAATAACATATTGACCGATACAACCGTCGCACTGAATGGGAGCCTCATATTGTGTTAGTGAGCATGTAAAGTGGAGATGCTGTACATAAGGCCTGCATGAAGCGCTAATGTTCATCGTTTAGGGGTTTTAAAGCAGGTCGACATTAAACACACACACACACACACACACACACAACACACACACACCCTGTGCACCCAAAAGTGTTGAGCTTCCTGCAACAAAGTTGACAGTAAATAAAGTCTTCATGCGAAAAGGGAGAGCAAAAAGGGAATGAGGTGGACAAAAGAGAAGGGCTACAACTAACTGCTTCACTATTAATCTGTTTATCATTTTTAAATAGATCTCAGTATCCAATGATGTCTTCAAATCAAATGTTTTGATTGATCAATCACCCGAAACCCAAAAATAATCACTTCACGACAACTGAATGTCTTGCCATTGGTCGTTCAGCTGGTGCACCATTTTGGTCCAGACTGAAATATCTGAAACAACTACTGGATGGATCACGGACATCAACAGGCCAAAATAAAGGTGGCTGTAGAGTCTTTAGTTTTTTGCACGATAAGCAACTTCAACAAGAAATCGATCATTATCAGCATCAAAATAGCTGCCAATTAATTTTCTGTTGATCAATAATCGATTAATTGACTATTAGCACTCCACAAGAGTGATTTAAAGTAATAAAAACAAGAATAAATAAATGTAATCTTTTCTTAACATATGATTTTCAGATTTCATATAAAAACAAAATTACACTCACACGGCTAGCTCCATATACAACATTAGCCAGTAGTGTCAGCTGTCACTTTGAACTCTTATTTACTGATTTTTGCACATGCATATAATAATAATCATAATGATAATACAATTTACTTATAGAGCTCTGGCACTCAAAGGCACTATACACACGTTATAATGATAGTGACTCACTTTAATTTAATAGGTAATCTCTTAAACTTTCTATTTGGAATGAGTTTAAAATACCACAGTCTAACCACCTGAATCTGACAGACAGACATCTATAGGCTGATGAGCATATCTGTTTCAGTGCAACACACTTCAGCTCCCCTGTGATAAGAAGAACAGTGAGCTGGACGGTGACCTCACTCCTCCCGGCCTGTGATCAGAGCGGAGAGCTTCCTTAAGTGATGTGATCACATGGCGCTGCTCATTTGAGGAAGTCTGAATACACAGAGATGAGGCATCGATCCCACCTGGCCGATCAATGGACCAGAGCCTTTTCAGAGGAGACGTGGGCAATCAATAATGTTCGGTATGAACGTTTTGTCGTAACATTCATCAGACATCTGCAGGAATGGGATGAAAGGGATGAGAACGGCGCGAAACACAGCAGGGAAAAAAAAAAAAAGAAGCAGGGTAGAGCTGGAAATATCACGGCAATGCCACCACACATCTCCCTGTAAACTGTTGGAATGCATCTTTACTTACAATATTTTGATTTTAAACTCAAATGAACCTTGAGGTATCTTTCAAATATGATCATCTATGTGGCCTCTGTTTTAGTTTTTATATGTTAGGGTCGTCAAATTCACATGTTCTGCTTGCTGTGTCCTCAGACAGTCCAAAGACATGCAGGTTAGGTTGACTGGTTACTCTAAATTGCCCATAGGTGTGAATGGTTGTCTCTCTCTATGTGTCAGCTCTGTGATTGACTGGCAACCCAGCAACTAAAGTCCACTGGGATCGTCTCCACAACCCTCTGGGGGATAAGCAGGTACAGCTAATGGATGGATGAGGTCAATATGCTGAATAAATATGGCAAACTGTGGCAATATTAATAATCTTTTAAGCTAAAACACCGGCTATGCAGCAACACATTTGGCGAAAGCCATATTATGTTGATGATGAATCCACCAACTGTGGACGGGCCAAAAAAAAAAAAATCAAAAACATCTCTGACAGTGGCCAAAATCATCAACACTGTCATAAGATACCATCAGCCACCTGACTAAAAAACGCTGGCGTTTATCTGGCAACAAATCTGTTTCAGGAAGCATATGGCATTAAAAAAAAAGTAGGTCAGCCATTAACCAGCTAACAAGGCCATGACCAGAAATATTCATTTAGCACTCCTTCATCTTAAGCCACAAGGGCACCTGAAATATGCTTTAAAGCAAAACTATGTATTTTTTTGTTTAAAAAGTGAATATTTGAGAAATAAAACACACCCTTGCTCAATCCAGTACACTTAGAGGCTTAGCTGCTTCAGCCTGGGTCTGGTATGATCAGTAGCTCATGGTGACTAATGTTAGCAAACTTTAGATAGATATTGCTCTGTAACTGACTTAATTGAGCAAATCTTCTGACCTTATGACTCTTTATTTGTGATACTGTCAAACTACATTCTAGCATTTACCATCATCCCACATGACATTGTTATGTGTGGCCACAGTTGCAGCTGTTCAGGGAGGGTTGCATCGGACTGCTTCAAACTGAGCTAAAAGAAGGTCTGCCTGGGCTGATCCGTTTCACTGCACTGGTTCTGAAGACAGGAAGTGGTTTTTTACCCATAGCGTTTAGGGTATTCGTTCACTAAAATAGGCTTTTTAAACGAATTTTGAATTCAATGTTTTGTTTTTATTTGTTAAGATTTTTTAAAATGTCTTGTTCCCAATGTTTTCAGGTTTAATGGAAGAATATAAAATATGCATTTTTGTCCTAAACTGCTAATAGTAGTAGTGCTGTAGGCCGTGCATTACCATAAGCACTGTACTTATGACCTGTGCTCGGTGTGCCATCGATCTAAATTTAGAAATTAAGATCAAAACCTTGTTTTTTTTCCCCACTTCCTGTCATGGGAATAAACCGTATGCTTGCAAAATTAACACGTGCTTCTTTGGTGAGGTGTAGTCCTCGGCTCAGAAGGGTCATGAACACATAAAGCTTTTGCTAAGTTCATGTTGTGGATACTCTTCTATACAGCCCATAGGTTATTTTTAGCCTACTGTTTGTCTCTTGGTAGTTCTTCCTTTAGAGCTTCCTCTTTACATGACCATCCATCATAGAAAGATGACCTGATCTAGATAAGGTCTTCATGGTGCCATAATTCCTCTTCAAGTTTGTCTTCACTGCGTTCCAGGAAAAAAAAAAACAAAAAAAAAAGGAAGGGTTTTAAATGTGAAAGGTTTCTTGGCTCCTTTCTGTCCACGCTGGTCTACGTAAACTTTGACCTTGACTGGAAATCTAGTTTTATGTGATCTAATTACATTAACTTCACTTCATTTGCAACGAATTAGCCTGCTTCTGTCATGTTCAATGCAGCTAACTGAATCTTAATGCAACTGCAACCACGAGTTAATGAGGTATGCGCATACTTGTGCGACCAACGTTTGCTCATTCTTAGCACAGAGGGACAACAAACAGAAGCCTTTTGTGTTTAACTTTCTTTTACTGGTTACTTTACCTGAATGAATAAGATAAAAAAAAAAAGGTCTGGATTTTTTTTTAGTGAACGTTCAGAAAACCAGCTCAGTAATCCCTGATTGTCTCGGAGGATTGGTAAATACAGGTGCAGAGCCTTTCAGACACTGCAATCCAGCGAGCTTTGCTGATCTGTCTGCAGCCTGACCTTCACTGGTGTCACATTCAGAGGGCGTTAAACAGAAACACCCCACCCCTGCAGGCCCACACAACCCCTAAGGATTCTGGGTAAAGGAGAACATCATGCAGGTTTACCACCATCCTATTAAAATGACTGAACGCAGGTTTAATGGAACAATATAAAAAATGTAGAACTGAATTCTTTACTGTAACAATGTGTTTACACAATATTACTGCGTTTTCAAACTAGTTTACTTATCAGTATCGTGCTTGGGATATCATCTGATCCAACATCAAAAGTTAATGCGCTACATGACACGAACATGTGCCACCACGGTAATAAAGGGCAGCGAGCTGAGTCTAGAGGATGGAAGGATTTTGATCTTTGGACCTCAAAAGTGTTCTGCTGACTGAGACCTTCAAGCAAGTCCTCACATCAAAAAGAGAGAAGGAGAAGCTGAAAGAGAGAGAGAGAGGAATGCCATTAGAAAGCCTCGCAGTTGCAATACTATGCTAATCCCGGGAAGAGATGATAATGTGTCTATTTTATGTGTGCGTCGTCCATACTGCAAGGTCAGACAGTGCCTGTGTCGGCCTGTCTCCCTCTGACAGATGGTTACCTGACATCACCCACCAAGCCAGACGGCCTTTAATACTTAATATCACTACACTCGCTCCCCTATTTATATTCTTTCTTTGCAAACCAAGACATTTCCTTTTCCTCAATCAAAGAAACTAATAACATGTTTCTCTCTAAAGCTGCACCAAAAAAAAGAAAGAAAGAAAGAAGCTGGCCATCATGGAACAAGTAACCTTGCTCCAAGGGTAGCCTTTGTGTTTGGCGGAGGGCTCAGATTGTTCCTCGTGAAAAGGAGGACGGCTGCAACGCAGAGCACTCAGTAGCAACATTTGACCTCTTTTGCACGGAAGATAATGACCAAGCAGATTAGGAGAAGACAAGCGTCCATGTGGCTGCTGTCTTCTGGTTGTCATGGTGAAAACTCACCTTAGAGAAAAATAATAAAAACAAATTAAAATACTACTCCACTTTTACATCTCCCATATTTACGTTTTAATCACGAGCCTTGAGAGATATTTGTGTGACCGTCAAGCCTAAAATCTTCACAAAGCAACAAAACAGGGGGCTGGTAAATCCCTCGGCTAAAGCCTGCTGGGTGTGAAGGTTAGATAATGAATACCCTTACATAGTCACTCTCTTCATTCCTGTGAACAAAACCAAAAATGAATCTTTTCATCTGAGCCGGTCTTTTCTTCTCTAGCCAATGTGTTCCTGTTCAATGCAAGTGGGAAAAAAATAAATAAATGCAGTTAATAACAGCAGTCAGGACTGAGGAAATCAAGTAGCCACGTGAGGAAAAAAGGTGGAAGCGAGCAGACATGCATGGTTTGAGTTCTCTGGAAGTCTACTGCTCAACCTTAACTCAGCATAGTCACCTCACTTGGCTGCTCTCTCGTCTCGTCTCGTCTCGTCTCTCTCTCTCTCTCTCTCTCTCTCTCTCTCTCTCTCGGGGCTGACAGAATTATCTTCTGCATCAGAGCTGAGGCTGGGCCAACGCTCCACACACAGAGGACTCCATTTCACACAGCCAGCCCTACTGTGGCCAAGGAGACACAGCCAGTCATGCTGGAGTATCAGTGGCATGGCCATCCACCATTTTGTGCTCCTCAAGGTCTTTGACTGTCCTGCTCAGCTGAGTGGAGCTGCCTCTGCCCGCTCTGCTATCTTGTTACACAGATGGAAGTGTTTAACTTTAAGAGCACAGACCTGAGTGAGCAGCTTCCCTCCTGCCTTGTTCCTCTGCAGACTGTCATGGCAGTCAGCAAAAAGCAGAAGTGAGATGTGTGGTTTTGCTCACTGCAAAAATGGCCACCTAGAGTGCAGCTCCGCTGCTCCTCACAAGCTGAAGACAACGTCCTAAAGAGAACTGAGGATTGTGCCTCTAAATATGGAGGTTTTTACAAATTTCAGGAGACATCTTTAAGCCTCTGCAGATTAGCAAATACAGGTGACCTAAAAATTTTGTCTGAGTGCTTCTATGAGAGAGGTAAAATTTTGTTTTATTCTAGCCTAAAAAGCATAAAAGACAAAACTTGGGGCAACCCTCAGCAATATTCCATCCAAAAATGATTAAGTGCACAATTTAATTAATGGCCTTAGGCGTGATTATTTTTGCAATTTTATATGGGAAGGAATAGGTAGATATATTTGGTCTTCTCAAGAGGTTTCTTCCCTCGAGCTTGAAGGAAAAAAATTCTCAGAAAAAGATTTCTATCAAGTACTGTACACAAGTGGGCTACAGCGAAAAAAAAAAGATTGCAGCTCCACGCACAATACATAAGTCTACACATACTTCACAATCAGACAATATGAGGCTGACAATACGCTTCATTCAGATGTTCATAAAGCAGGAGCTCAAGGACTGAATAAATACAGCTGAAGAGCTAGGCAAGTGGAGGATGTCCAAGGACAGATCTTGGAGAGAAACCAGGAAGTGTTTTTCCACAAAGACAATTACTCCAGGAAGCCTTACATTCCACGCAGCCTTGTAGTCCATCTCTCCAAGGAAACCACTTCCTGACTTAAATCAATCTGTTGCCATCTCAAATCAATTCTGTATTATCTCTGAAAACTCATAACTGGGGGAGAAAAAAACTGCAAACCAGTAATTAAGTAGAGTATATTATTTTTATGACATGACCATATGACTTCCTTCTCACTGTGAGCAAAACCATCCCCCACTGAAAGCTCTCACCACCTCGATCTCACCATCTCGATCAATCAATTTCCTTTTATCTATTAAAAGGCCTTCAGCAGTACCTAATTCCACCAATTCACCAAAAAAAAAAAAACCAGAAATACAAAACAAAAGATGACATGAAAAGGCTGTGAGATGCACTGAAAGGTTTCCTGTAAGTGCTGCTCAGTGGACAACTGCCAGAAAATACTGCAATGCTGACTTCCTCGTAAGCCTGACATGGCAGTTACTACAGTTACAGGGAGTGGGTGAGGTTACAAGCAAGTCAGGATGGAGTATTTCAGAGTGACCAAAAGAGGGTACAGGAAGCACTAGCAAAAAAAATAGATCTGAAATGTCAAACTCGGTCTGATTTTCTCCCAGAAGCATTTGAGGATAGAAGATTTCTTTTTTCTTTTGGACAGTTGGTACTTTTATCTAAGAGGAGAAGAGGTGAGGTTCCTCATCAGGTTCACCGAACGAACCACGAGGCAACTCAACAAGTTTGAGAAGGGAAAGATGAGAGACCCATCAATATTAACTTACCACAGAGACCTCCTTTCCAAGCCCTTAAATATTTAATCGTCCTTGGACAGCTCTGTTGCTTCGTAGGCCGAGCCAGTGTGGATCCCTTCTACAAGACCACTCCTGTTCCTGCTCAATGAAGGCCTTGTCCGGTGGCACCACACTGCCCAAGGAACGGGCGTCTCCAAAGAATTCAGGATTTTTTTCCACCACAGGCAGCTCGAAGCTGACAGAGTTGGTTCACTGTGTCTTATTTAGAGAAGACCATAAATCCTGAATTCAGGCTGGAAACTTGAGTATGCCCGGTAGATGGTTTAATTTACCTCTGGGCAAGCTGTCTCATTAGCATGGCCACTTTATACCTCAAGTCTTCATTTGCTGCAAAAACTAGCCCTCTGTGTCCTTAATATATGAAAAGGAACAACTGCGAGCTCTGCTCGGCATTTTTTTCCCCAGGAGAGGAAGGGTGAAGTTGAGCTGTTGATGTTCTGATGGAAAGCAGAGAGGAGGAACCAGTTCTGCAACGGCCTGACGTGTCAACTGACAACAGAAACTGGAATGACACCTCTAGCAAGCCACTTCCTTGTTCCATTTAAACCATGATGTTGCTTTTTGGTTTTTCAAACTGTACAGTATCTCATTAGACTGCATGAAATTATCCAAAAGAATCCTGGTGCAGATTTCACCCTAACAATGCCGCGCTTCTGCATCTATCAAATATCTAAATCAGCTTTTCATGAAGTCGGTCGGTGAAACACAAGAGAAAAACGTGAGTTTTTTTTTGCTCTTACTATGGTGTTTTGGATGCAGGGCCTCTGTGTTTCAGCAGGCTTACAAGTGTAGCAGCAGGGCCAAGCTGCATCTCATGAGCCATGCATCATGTCAAGAAAGCACTCACTGGAGCATTTCAATTTGCTTTTGTGCGTCTCCCTAGCCTTCTTCACTGCCCCAGGTAGAGAAGAATGGAGGACTGCATCACCCAATGTGAGTGAGTGAATGAGAGAGAGTGAGGGAGCTTGTGTGTGTGCGTGCGTGCATGCGCGTGTGTGTCTGCGTGTGCAAGAGACACAGAAAGAGTAACAGAGTGAGTGATGAGCTTCACAACCACTTCCTTCCAGCCTTCAAACCATCACAGAAGTTTCTCTTGTTTAATCCTCTGTCCTCTCTGTCAAGCTTTTTGAGCGTAATCCTGAAATACCTTGCAAAAATCCAGTTATGTAATTTTTTTTCTAAAAGTATCTACCATAGTTCAGCCCTGCCCCGTCACCTTAAAGCTGAACTGCAGCAGCGATGTGCGTTGCATGTTTTAATGCTGAGGTAAAAATGCAACCAGTTTCATTTGGATAGCCTTTGTAGCACGAGACATGGTCCAAATACTTATTCAAGTACACGCTGGATGATTAAAGTACAATTAAAGGTACAAGGGTCAAAAGAAAAACAAATGTGTGTCGTATACCTTACAGTATACCATGCTGCAATATACTATATTATCCTTTTACTAAATTTATGCTGTGTAAATATTTTATGAATTTGGTATGTTAAACAAATTACAGCAATATCAGAAATACAAAGCCATTAGAGGAAGGGCTGGATAAATCCGCTAATAGGCCTCGAGGCAAAAATTAGCATTTGACCCCCCATTGAGCCCCCCCCACACACATACTGCCCTGGTGGGTTTCAGCTTAACTCCCAGAAAACAACCAGCATTTCTGAGCTTGAATACAACCCAGCCCCAGGTTTACTACGTCAGTTAATGTGTAATTAATTGATTAAACCACAAATGAGTCTGAAGATATGCACCGTGTAAGCAGAATATTAACTAAAATACTCAAGATATTGAATTCAATTGGTATGGCTGCAGCGAATGATTATTTTCAGTATCAATTAATTTCATTATTACTTTCTCCACTAATCAACGTGTTCATATGTCTTGTATCTGATTAACAGTCTAATCCTCACATTAGAGAATCTGGAACCTTTCTGTTGATTGATTAGTGGTCTCAGCTTCACCATTTAGACCAAGGATCCTCTACAAGAGAGGTAAAACTGCAGGGGCCACCTCAGGGTGCTGACCTTTTCAGTTTTTTATTTACTTCAGTGGTGTGTATTACCAGACAAATGTGTCATTAATCAAATCACAACAAAGTAATTGCCACACCAAGAACCTGGGGGCCTCTGAAAGTCTGGGGCCCCTGGGAGTTGCCCACTTTGCCCTGTTAGTAATCCAGCCTTGGTTTGCTACAACGCAAACTACTGGAAATGTCATCTCTGCCACAGCAAAAGCAAACAGCCCTGACCCGCACGACCTTAGCCGGTGAGTGGAAGTGAAAACCTGAGCACACAGATTAGCTCCTACTGTAGCATGAATAAGCTTTACGACTGAGAAAGAGTCAAGAATGTGTTGAAGACCCGTGAAAGTTACTGCAGGAGCTCTAAGTGCAAAGAGACAGCACACGGTGTCAGTATCCCCGAGATGATTTGTGTAGACTCTTCAACAAAAAAGAAAGAAACATCACAATCACATCCAGAGTTAAATCACTGGGCTCATTTGCAGAACATCTAGCAGACTACATCCACTACGCCCCGTCTGTGCAGACAAATGTGTCGACGGCAGCAGATTCCTGCCCGGCCGTCCTCTATCAGCTCCTCCTTGAGAACCTGTTTGCCCTGCCACGCCAGGGAGAAGGAGCATCGCCACCATTTTGATTGCTCTTCTCAGCCCCAGCATTGTCGCAGCACACTGTGTCAAGCTCACAGTCTCCTTGTCAGCAAGATTTCACACAGTGGCCAGGGGAACTGCAGAGCGTTGCACACAGCCCCACACACACGCAAAGACACACACACACACACACACACACGAACACGCTACAGCTTGCAAACACACCTCCTTCTCTCTTCTGACAGCCTGGTCAACACACACCTTTAGGATATAACGTGCAAAAAGTCACCTCAGGGCTTTACAGTGGATGCAGAGTGCATTACAACAAAGATCTTGTTAGTAGATAAGCAGCAAACCTGATCCACTAGTCCTAATAACTTTTTAAGTCATTTAGTATACTTGAAACAGCAGATAAATAAGCACAATCTTGCTCTAACAGCCACACATGCTGCCTAATAAACAGAAGGGGGGGGGGGCAAGTGGGGGGGGGTCCACTAGCCCCTCTGTAAATAATCTGTCTATAAATTACCAGGCACACTATAAACCGGAACACCTTACTTTGAAATCTTAAGCTGTCAAATTAAAGCAAATTTGTCTAAAAAGGCATCCAAGACAAAAGCAGAGAATCATCTTGAGAACTTCCTTAAACAATCAGCAACAGCCATTACTTCACACACACACGAGAGAGAGAGAGAGAGAGAGAGAGAGAGAGAGAGAGAGAACAAGTGTGTGTGTTGAGACCACTTTGTTGAACATTAACTACCTGCATGGCCAAAAAAAAAAAAAAAAAAAAAAAACACACACACACTGCATTATTCAGCATTAGAAATTCCTATCTCATTCATGTGTCCCTCAGCCACCGCACACACAAACCTTCACAGCCCCACAAAGTAAAGTAACACACATTATGTCCACGAGCTGTGTTTTGATTCACCGTGTCCACCGCAAGCAGCAAGCTCGTGGAGTTAAAGGCACTGAAGTTAACCTTGAAAAGCCCCAACCCGAACACATCTAACCTCACTTTTTTCTCCCTCTTCTTCTTCTTCTTCTTCCTCCTGCTTCCTCTGAGCAGGCTAAACTTCAGAGCTGCAAACGCAGGAAAAAAGAAGCAGAGGGAAGAGGAAGCAGCAGCAGAAGGAGAAGAAGGAGAAGAAGCAGAAGAAGGTTGTGGCCGATCATTTTCTCTATGCAACCTTTGTTCTTGGCGTGAGGAGGGGATCCTGCCTGCCTGCCTGCCTCCTGAGGGCTCTCCTTGGAGACTCATCTGCTTTCCTCCATTTTATGGTGAAGCCCTCACTAGTGTCACATACCTGACTTGAGACCAGTGACAGCAAATCAGGCATCCACACAGTGCAGAGAGGGAGGAGGGGGGGGAGAGGGACACACACACACACACACACACACACAGACTAGTAACAATGTAGCAGTGAGAACAAAAACATTAAGAAGACAAAAAATATAGGAAGCCACACTGCGCTCACATTGATTTCACCACCATCTAGTGATCTGCAGCTCCAACCCTGTGTGGACTCAAAATCGCAACCAAGATAAGGTTTCTCTTTTTTAAAAAAAGAAAGAGGAGCAGGGGAAGGAGGGAGGTGGAGGGAGATGGGGAAGGGGGGTGGGTACATATAGCCTCCTCACACTGGACATGGCTTTCATGGTGTGTGTGTGTGTGTGTGATAGACTGGACCAGCGGCTATGCCAGCTCCTCGGTGTCGCTAATGGAGGCTGGTCGGGAGAGGGGAGCGATCCGCGCAATGGCTCCTCCGCCGAGCTAACGCGCAAAGCGACGCGCACGGCCGGAGAGGGGACGCACAGCCGGGGCCGCTTAATTCCCCTGACCAGACATGTCAGAATAACAAAAAACACACACGCACACACACACTCCGCTCCGGTGCCGCTCTAAAAAAAAACCACGACCAGGCGAACCCCCCCGACCGTTTTTGACGCCGCTCGCGTCCATTTCCTTGTGTCACTTTGACAACAAACCGACAGGCGACATAGCGAGGAAGAAGAAGCAGCAGCAGCGCCGGGCTGGTTAGGATATTAACTGGGAAGCGAGAAGACCCACTTGACTTTGGCTGCATGGGTGCCAGCCGGAGCGCCCACCCGACTAAGGAGGAAAAAAAAAAAGAAATCTCGCCCCGGCTTCCTCTCCCAAGTCGGCTGGACCTGGACTAAAAGGAGAAACACGGGGGGGTCAGCTCTTTCCAGGTCATTCACGAGGCGCTCTCCAAATTATATCCCATGATCTACCATACCGACGTTCTCGCAGACCTTGAAAGCTCAGCCGAAATCTTGGCGAAACTGGAAATATAGTGCAAGAGGGGGAAAAACTCACTGGTACAATCTTCTCCTCAAGCGATCCTCCCAAAAGTTGTCCTCGTATTTCATGCGTGCGCCCGGTCGGTCTAATGGATGATCGCCATCTTTCCTGCTTCTCCTTTGCTGCAGCTGCAGATGACCTGAGATCCGTCTGTCTCTGAATAATGAGCAACCACACAGACAAGGAAGACAATCTGCAAAGCAGGCTACACAAAGAAGTTTGGGAGACTAGCAAGCACCAGAGGGTGCACAAGAGTTTACGACGAGACGAGGGAGCATCAGCAGGATGGACAACGTCTATGTCTGAGAAGCTCATCCTTCATCTAGACTGAAGTCAGATAGCCTGCAAAGCTTTATCAGCGGCTCAGACCACCACCAGGTCCATGCGGGCACTGTGCATTTTATGTAGGCTTTCCATACCGTGTCTGCCACGTCATGGGGTTATCTGCAGTTCACTTTGGTGGTGATGATGCTGCTTCACACTCCAACAAGCAGACAGACAACACGATACATACATACATAGATAGATTTGTTAATGCAGAGTTGATACGCATCCCAGTTTAATAAATAAATAAATAAATAAATAAAATTATATATATATATATATATATATATATATATATATATATATATATATATATATATATATTTATATATTTATATATATATATATATATATATATATAAAATATATATATATATAATATATATACATTCACACACATATATAAATAGATAGATTATATTAAGGATTATATAGACTATATATACATTGATTAATATTCATAAATAACAAAATATGATATATTTATAATATTTTAATAGAAATCACCAGTCCTCCATCCCATGACCCCAAGGTTTAGATTTGTTCAAATAAAGTCAAAACAATAAACAACATTTTACATAAGGGTGTTTATTCACTCTGTCCTTCATTCAGAAAAATGGCTGATGTGTTGCAGTATGCTGTGATTACAGTTACTGTAAAGTAGGTATGCTGCTGCTGCAGGCTGCTGCTCTGTCCACCAGCTGCTAACAAAGAGGGAGCCCAAGACAAAAGGTGCAGGGTCCTGCTCAGATGTATGTCGGTGTAAGGATGGCAGTGTGGGTGGGGGCTGAGCGGCAAGAAGGGGCATGCATGCATGGCGGGTGGGCAGTGAGGAGTAGAGTGTACCTTTGCATAACTGAGCGACTATAATGTCATCTGAGAGCGTTCATCTGCATTGATGGCTTTTTTGTTTGACAGGAATTTATCATGTGTTGGTCATGCTTATTACCACAAATGTTGCACTTCAGTATATTTACACAATGTTAGTGCTGTTGTCATATTACTGCACTGTGAGGTGCACAGTTCATAAGAAATGCAGACTTCAGACTTCCTCTGTCAAGAGCACTCACCCTCAGACACTCTAACTATCTTAAGATTTGAATGCATTACAGGATGTAGAGCTGATCTTAGTTGATCTTTAGTTCATACAGCTGAATGAATCATGCATAATATAAATAATAATAAAACTTGATCACAATGAAGTTGAACATCTACCCTGATTATAACCTCTTTGATCAAGAGGCATGTGGACTGTGCTGCCTAGT